>JAODXP020000018.1:16719826-16987601 GCA_027497455.2 Sardinella longiceps | reverse complement strand
TTCAGACTCAGAGTTGGCATTGCCAATCCCACCTACTGTATTTAGAACCATAAGTGAGGCACAGTGATATCTGTGTTAAGGATGGAGAGCATAGAGTAGGATGATTGAGTGAAGCAGGTAATAGAATGCTTATTCTTTCCATAGGTGGTGCTGATATACTCCTCTGGTTAGTGGTTACAATTGGGCTTCCCAGCATATCACAGCGTCACAGACGTCTTTAAAAAGTATGAATGTAAGACTTGTGTCAATAGCATTTTCACTATTTTGTGGCAATGTTGCCTTTTGTGAAAATAACACCCTGCAGTTGGCTGATAACATAGAAATATGTGTGTTCCCTCTGGGCAAGGTAAGACAGAATGACAGACTCAAAAGTGGATGATACGACTTTAATTCCATTGTAGCTTCCTTCACTAAATGGGCAGACACTGAGTTTATAAAACAAATTTAATTGCTTATTTTCTAATACTACGCCAATTTTAGAGGCACTGTAATGTAGAACCCTGCTTATCACACTGCTTTGTTATTAAAAGAAAATGTAGTTATTCGAGCTGAATTCCCTGGTAAAGGCATGCTGCAGAGTGATCTCACCTTGTAAAGAAGATGGCTAGCCAAAGACAGCTGTTGCTAACAGTTACTATAACCACTATTTAATCAGCACCCATGAATCTGTCCATAGACAACTGCCAATCTTTCATCATTATGGGAGAAGAGCGAGGAAGAGCCTCTGATTGGGGATGTCTTGGCTGGTGGTTGCATCTGTGATGTGCAGAAGAGGAGGAAGGTTAGAAGTCTAGAGCCCTCTGAGCTCCTAACATTTTTACCCTCCATCACGACACTAGCGCCATCACCATGCCACCCCCCTCCATTTCCAACCCACTCTTACTCCCCTCTCCTTCCTCTTCACACACCCTCACGAACACACACACACACACACACACACACACACACACACACACACACACACACATACACACACACACAAACACACATACACATGCACACACACACACACACACACACACACACACACACACCCCAGTCCATTAGAGTTCCTTTCCCCTCAACGCACAGCATTATCTGAGTCCGTCTGTCTGGTCAACTAAGCACTAAGAAGTCCTGAAACGCCCAACTGGCTCAGTGACTGCAGCAGGCGACATTTCAGCTCCGGCTGTTTTTCCATTAATGTTCTCCTGATAGGACCAAGTCGAGGTTATTCTCCTCTATCTCCCACCGACCGCCGCGGCAGAACGGCGGCGACACGCTCAGTGGCCCTCCCACTCCTCATCTCGCTCTCCGGTGCTTCTTCTTTTCCCCCACCTCCTCTCTCTTTCCCCTCGCTCTCGCTCTCACTCTTTCTCTTTCTTTTTCTCAGTCTCTCTCCAACTATTATTCCTGCTTGAGCTAAGCCTGGATAAACCTGAGTGGTTGGGCCACTGACATACAGAAGGGGAGAACAACACTGAGAAAGGCTGAGGGGCTACAGAGGAGCAACAGCCAGAAAGTTAAGAAAGAAAGAAAGAAAGAAAGAAAGAAAGAAAGAAAGAAAGAAAGAAAGAAAGAAAGAAAATACCGTAGTGATGTAACAAGATCGATCAACAGGCAGAATAAAAATCTTAACTTTATTGAAGAGCATTCATTTTCATCTCTATTCAATCAGTCACTACTCAGAAGACCACTGACAATAGTGTCTCTCTCTCTCTCTCTCTCTCTCTCTCTCTCTCTCTCTCTCTCTCTCTCTCTCTCTCACACACACACACACACACACACACACACACACACACACACACACACACACACACACACACACACACACACACTGTTCTGCTCTCGGTTCATTCCCCTTCTGCTTCTTCCCAGACTCCAAGTTCCCTGTGCAAAGTGACATAAAGATGAGGATGAGATGTGTGCGAGGAGTGGAAGTGCAAATCACCCTCTATCAGTGCCCCTCCACCGCTGCCGCTGCTCCAGCTATTATTCGCCGTGCTCCCCTTTGAAGATTGCCATGCATTTTGCATCAAGGCAATCAGTGGCTCCGTTCTCAAGTAAGCCTGTACAGCTAGCGCATAAAGCATAAAGTACCCCAGCCTCTCCCCCTACTAGCAGCACAGCGCCAGTGTTAAACACAATCTCACTTCAACGTAAAAAAAGCTCAATTAAATTGATAAATAAATAAAGGTATACCACAAACTCATTTTGTTTGTTTGTTTATTTCTACACTAACAGTAAATAAGGGATAATATGAAGCCTTTCGATTCAGGCAACTGTAACTGAAGAGTTCAGATGCAAAACCCCCTAAACACCATTTTTGTGAAAACTGAGTTAATGATATTGTGTGAATCCTGTATAAATCTAGAATATGTAAATGAAATGTTTTTGTGAAAAAAATAAAATAAACCTGCTTCCCGCCGTGTCTAAAATATCGGTTTACAATCAAAACACTGTAAACGCCTGATAAAAAATGCCCTTTTTCTCAAAAAGTGGTCAAGTGGAGTTAGGGGGTTTTGCATCTGAACTCTTCAACTGTATTTCTGTGTGTATTTTAACGTCTGTGCACACACTCACAATCTACTCAATGTTGCAATTTAAAGGCTTATGGTCAGTCAATGCCATAACGAAGGACAATCCAACATCCTTTTTTTAGCTGTTCTCCTCCTGTTCTATGTCCACCTCTTCCCCCAAAATTCCTAGATGGACCTTTAACTCCCCTTGCATGGCTGGCTAGTCCGTATAAGCAGTGGTTTGATATTGTTACTCCAGTCAATATCTCGCCTCTACCTTTGGATGCATGAAGTGCCTGCCTGCAGGGATGGTAGACTGGTATAAACCTCACAAATTCCAACTCTGCTCCCGTCCTTCAGGAGTTTTACTCTGATTCCATCATCTGTAATTACATTCTGAAACCACAAACCTACCTTACTCTTCATCACAAGCACACACGCACTTGCACATATACACATACACACACACTTACGCACACGCACGCACACACACACACACACACACACACACACACACACACACATGCACACACGCACACACACACACACACACACACACACACACACACACACACACACACCTGAAGCCCTTTCCATTAACTGAGTTTTGTGGGTGCACATCTAGCCTTGTGTTAAAATAAAGCATCTTGGCACCTGCCCACCCTCCCTGTCTTCTGCCTCCACCGCTCCCCTCATCACAAATTGTGCTGATGGAGCTGTGTGTGAGAGGCATGGGCCGTGTCAGAGAGAGAGAAAGACAGAGAGAGAGAGAGAGAGAGAGAGAGAGAGAGAGAGAGAGAGAGACAGAGAGAGAGAGAGAGAGAACGGAGCTGAGGTGAATGAAAGAGTGAAAGAGAATGAGTAAGTAAATACAGTATCTGCGGTCGCAGTCGGCCCCTGACACAGCAGCGCTTAGGTGAAGTCCTCTCGGCAGCTCGACACCAAACATGGCAAAGACTTCATTGTCATGCAAATAGCGTCTACAGTTCCACAGCTCCATGACAGGAGCGGAGTGAGACGGGGGAAAAATATGAAAATCTGGATTGTGTATTTATGTCTTTAATCAGGCGGACAGGCAAGTCACAACGGCAGAGAGGGGGAGCTACCCTCATGTCGCGTCTTTCATTCAACTCCCCTCCCCTCACACACACACGCACACACACACACTTTTTCTTCCTTATGCCTCTGTAGCTTCCTCAGCCTCCCTTTCTCTGTCTCCGAGTCTCGTGACAGCAGGCGTACACATATCACAATTCTCTGATTTGATGATGCATTCATAAACTTGTGACAGCGATGGCACGCTCATACAACAGAGAGAGAGGGTGAGAGAGAGAGAGAGAGAGAGAGAGGAAAGAAAGAAACGATTGTATTTTCCTCTGATCCTCTCTTATCTTTTTCTCTCATTTGGAAAAAGAGTAACACAGAAAAAGCTAATAGAAAAACTTATGTTCAGAGGGGCCTATTGTGCTCGGCGATAAGACTATCTGTGCCTGGTATGTCTTGATGGATATTGCTTTTCTCTTGCTTTTTTGTGTGTGTGTGAGTGACTTCTTGGTTCTCTCTCTCTCTCTCTCTCTCTCTCTCTCTCTCTCTCTCTCTCTCTCTCTCTCTCTCTCTCGCTTCTCTCCCTCTTTTTATCCACCTCCAAAACGAATGACTTTTACTGAGATGCTTTTAACCACCTTAAGACTGAAGCTGTCTAAGCCCAACCACAGGTAATGTGTCACACAGGCTTGTCAGTGAGCAGAAAGAAATTACTTGATTTGAAATCAGCTTACATCTCTGCTGATCTGCAGATTAAAAGGAGAAGGTGAGAAAGAACAGAAAATAAGAGATCCTGGATTTAAAATAAAAATAAAAAGTTTTGAACGAGTGTTGGGACCCAGGCACAACAGCAGTTTCATTAGGGCTAACATCCCTGTCACTCCCCATATATTCCTTGCACTGATGAGGAAAGCAGGTTATGCGAGTGTGTGAGTGCATGAGTGTGCATGCATATAGAGTAGTGTTGAGGAAAAAGTCAGCCCAACTCCGAACTACCTTTTTTATTAAAGATTTTTTTTAAAGGAAGTTGTCGTTCGATCAGCTCTCCTCCCACTTAAACACTTTTAACATCTTTGATAAATTCCTGTCTGGGCTCTACACTGAGTCTGCCTTGTTGAAGGTACTCAATGCCTTGTTGTGTATGGACTCTGGAGCCATCTTAGTCCTTCTTGACCTATAAGTAATGCCTTTGACATCATTGATCACAATATCCTTTTAACCAGCCTGGAGAATTGGTTTTCAGGGCCAATTTTATAGTGATTCTCTTCCAATCTAAAAAATGGCATTTTCTTTGTCCACTTAGGGGATTGCTTTTCTTCTCCAGCTCCCATTTTATCAGGCTCCACGTTTCATTATTCATGCTACTGCTTGGTTCATTCCTACCGAGACACAACATAAAATACCATTGTAATGCAGACAACACTTAGCTATACCTACCTGTGACTCCAGATCCCACCTGCTCTTTGAATAGAGCTATTTGATTGTCTGAACGACATTAAAGCCTGAAAGGCTAACAAGTTAAAAGATTCCCTAGGTCCCCACTCTACAAATGTACAAAGTGTTGTGTCATAAAGGGTGGCTTTTATCAGCTTAGAAACATAGCCTACTTAAAACCATTCGTATCTCCCAAGGATCGTGATCTTGATGAGTCATGTGTCTATCACATCAAGTCTTTATTATCTCAAGACACCAATTTTAACTCAAGCCAATGTCAATTGACTTCAAATGGTGCAAAATGCAGCAGGTGGACTCCTAACTGGTACAAAGAATAGAGAACGCATCTCACCAGTTCTAGCCCATTTCTGGATACACATCTGGATACACATCAAATACAGAATCAATTTCAAAATGTTACTCTTTGTTTTTAAAGCTCCCAATGGCGTTGCTCCTTCATACATTGTAAAATTTCTAATCACCTCTTGTAACACCATTCCCTGCTTCAAAATCACCCCTTAACAGCAAATCATGGTCCCCTATACCAGGCTTCTTCAGGTGTCACCAGATGTCACCACCAAATTCAATGGTCCATGCCCACTGGTAGTTTTTTTCTTTTTTTTACACTTGCTTTTAGTCCAGTCTGACTATCTTTTAATGAGATAGGCGTCTAGGGCTGAGATTGTCTGGTATAATACACACACACACACACACACACACACACACACACAGACAGCACGCACGCACACACGCAGAGAGACATTCAGAGAACTCAAAGGACTCTGCTACTGTTCTCTGAAGACCTCACTTTCCACAAGCACAATCTTTTCTCTGCCTTGGTCTGCAGTTTACTTTTTCCAGACAGGCAGTGAGGTGGGCAGGCAGAACAAATCTAGCCGAGAGGAAAGAAGTACAGTGAAGGAGAGTTGAGCCATCTCTGATCTTCAACCCATGTTTCTGTTGTTGTTGTTGTTGTTGTTGATGTTGTTGTTACACAGAGCTTCACTCTTCACACATTCCCTTAGAAGAACACACTTCTCACTTCTTTCTCCTCTTCTTCTTGAATCTGGCCAGTGAGTGACTGCGAGAGAGGGAAAAGATGGAGTCCAAAGCGCTGAAGAAGAGAAGAGATAAAAGCTTGTGCTCTTTGTGCAGTGACTACTACAGTACTACCCACTGGCTACTGAATTATTAGCAGTGAGCCAATAGGAAGGAGTTACCTGAGAAGACCTTCAGTACGGACTGAAAGAGGAAGGGATTGGTGAAGGAGAATCAGCAACAGAGAATAAACAAGGTCAAAGCACACTTGTAAGAAGAAAATGCAACCATTCTGTGTTATTTACTCTCCTATTATCAGCTATTTTGTGGAACTTTTTGAAAAAAAAGATAGAAACTTGCTAAAATATTTCATCGTCTCCATCTCTTCAAATATCTACATAAATGTACTCTCTAGGTTTGAAGGCAAAAACATGTTAGTAGACAGATACATGCATAAGCTGGTAGGTCAGATATCAGCTGCATGGGGCTATCTGTAGAGAGAGGCTTGACTGGGGGAGGGTTGGGATGGAGCGGGGTGAGGTGGGGGTGGGGTGGGGAACCAGACAACTAGACAACATGGAACAAGGATAGGAGAACCCTCTAAAGTCAGTGATGTGCACACACCCTGACTTTAATCAAGGGACTCTCTCTCTCTCTTCTCTATCTCTCTCTCTTTCTCTCTATTTCCCCGTCTCTCTCCTGCTCAAATCCTCCTCAGCCCTCATCCATCCTGTGCTGCTGGCAGACTCTGATATGGAGCAATGGGGGCGCGGCGTGTGCTCGCTCGCTCACCACTTCAGCGGGACATCCACACGACCCATTTCAGATCTCGGAGAACAAACAAAACAAGCTCCTGCTCTCATCCAGCTCAGAAGATTATTTTTGGAGCAGAGAGAGAGAGAGAGAGAGAGAGAGAGAGAGAGAGAGAGAGAGACTCAGAGAGTGAACGGAGGAATGAACGAAAGAACGAAAGAAAGAAAAAGAGAGATATATATAAGCGCTGTGAACACTATGCTCTTTCCCATCCCTGTGGAGAGAGGGACTTCAGACCTCATGCTGGAGATCAGCTTAAGTGTGCTTGTTGTCAGCGATTAAAATCAAATACTTTCCTTTAATGCCTGCTCCTGGAAGGAAAGAGTTTGTGCAAGGGACGAAAAGAATCACTTCTTCTTTTTCTATCAAAGGAAAAAAAAAAAAAAAATCAGGTATGTGAATTACCCATGGTGCACTGGGAGAAAGACAGATGAGAGAAAATGGAGAAGTGGGGGAGTGAGGTGCAAGGGAATTGGAAGCCTGTGACTTTTACAGGAGACCGTTGAGTGTTTACTTAAATAACCTCTTCTTGGAGAGAGATTGGTGTCAGGGACCCCATTACCTGTTTCCTCCTCCACTCACACACACACCCAAATGATTTAGTGCAATGGAGCCTCTGACTTAAGCAGCCGAAACACTAATGAGCATCTCTCTGTATATGCCTCGTCTGTATATATAGGAACACTTGGGATTCAATTAAATTTCAATACAATAGAAGGTATAATTTAATGCTGCAGCAAGTTTACATTTTGAGGACCAAAATGTAATAATAAAAGGAGGTAGTTATTAGCAGGTATATACTAGTTCTTTTCGATGTGGAGCTGTCCGTGGTGCTTAAAAAAGGAGAAAGATCTCCCCAAGGTCCTGCTTCTCCTTGAACTTCCTTTTAAATGCAAATAATTCAAATGATAATCCTTTTCCATAGGCAACATTTTTTTTTTTTTTCAGACTGTCATTTGCAAGACTTGCCAGGAGGTTGTAACCATTATTTAACACCTCTTCCTACTCATCTCTCTCTCTCTCTCTCTCTCTCTCTCTCTCTCTCTCTCTCTCACACACACACACACACACACACACACACACACACACACACACACACACACACATCTATCTCGCCCACTCCTTTCTCTCAGTCTCTGTCATACAAGAGGGTCTCCTGCAGCATTAGCATGAGCAGAGCAGCCGTGCTAATCACTGTGTGATAAGGCTGTCCTGCATCTCCAAACACATATTACATTTAATCAGTGTGTCTTTCAGCTGGGGCTGCACCCTGACCCCCGCTGCTCATCAGTCCCCTGTGATTGAGCTCAGCGGGAGGCCCTGGTAGCCGCCGAGAGGACAGGGAGAGATGAGTGAAGACGAGCTGAGCTGAGGCAGCGGGGTTGGGGGCCGGCTTGCCACCAGCCTTTTTTTTCATGAAAAATACAGGAGAGAAGGGCTTGTAGTAGAGGCCACCTCACCTGAGCACGTGTCACACCACGGGGCAGAGAGGATGTGAGAGAATGGAAGGGAAAAAAGAGGCCAATCAGAGGGTCAGGTGCTGAGAGAGGTGAATGGAGGGGTTGAGTGGTAGGTGAGGGCGAGGGTTGAGCCACTCTGATCTCTGAAATGGAAGCTTTGGCCTTTAAATACACCAGGGGCCATGTGGTTGGGTGAGAGGAGTATTCCAAACAAGCCATCAGTGGTAATGATGCTCTCGTCTTTTCTGCTCTCTGGAGCACAGAGACACAGTAGCCCATCTCTCGGCTCCAGCACTATGGCACCGGTGCCAGTTCTGGAGCTTTTAGAGCTGACAATGTACCAGTATGCCCAATCAATCTGTGGAATAGTAGGATTAATCAGGAATTTCTCTTAAAAAAGACATGTCTCCATACAACAATACTCTAATCACATTTACTGTTTTTTTATATATATATTTTTTATATGAACACATTTTTAGATAACCTCACTGAACTTTAAAGAAATGTCCATCTTGTTAATGCTTGAAAAAGAATATATTATTTGAAAGTACTGCAAATTGCCTTTCCCACATGATGTTTTTTTTGTTTGGTATACATAGATAGAGCAAAGAGTGAGATACAGCATCATCCAAATCTACAGAGCTCAGCAGGCAACTGAGTGATATTGACAGCAATTCGTTTACTTTCCAGTATGTACTCAACTGGCTGGAAGGCCACACATACAAACACAGACAGAAATAGAGAGAGAGAGAGAGAGAGAGAGAGAGAGAGAGAGAGAGAGAGAGAGAGAGAGAGAGAGAGACATGAGTGAAGAGGCACAGTAAGATAAATGCCAGTGCTGTGCAGTCCTCACACACCGCCACTCAAGGTCTGCTGTATTCATCCATTCAGAGAACTCCATTAAAAATGTCACATCACAGGAAGTGATATTTAAAAGAATATAAGTTGACATTTGAAGTGAAATAAACACAGTTGACAGACTAGGCACAGTACAAATCTACTGCCGCCTCTCTCACATCAAGCACAATGCTTTTTAGCCAGGTGTATGAAACATCCCCTGGGGCTGGAAAGATTCACATTATGAATATCTAAACTACAGCAAACTCATCCAACTTTAGTGTAACTTTAGAGAAATATACTGTATATTAGGTTTTGTATTTGTGTGCCTATTTCTAATTATGAATTACAGCTTATAAACCTATCTTACCGTGTGTGTGTGTGTGTGTGTGTGTGTGTGTGTGTGTGTGTGTGTGTGTGTGTGTGTGTGTGTTGGGGCTGGGGGTGATGAGTGAGTGTCTGGCCATGCCTACCAGACACAAATGGTCATTTCCACAGGTCTGTGACATCTCTGTTCAAGACACACATGTCTACAAATAAGCTACTCATGACGTGTGACTGTAAAGGTTATGCTTGTTGTCTGCCTTTCTTCTCTGGACTATTCTCAACAGACCCTTTCTTTCTCCTTTTTGTAATGGAAAAATGTTAACTGGTCCCTTTTAGTTGTTATTTAATATCCATCATACAATTATTATCAATTAGGTTAGCATTTGCCTCACAAAATTTACATTTAAAATAAATTCAAATGGTCTATGGCCTATCCGCAGTTATGGGGAAAGGTACAATTCAGTAATGAAATCTCAATGCCCAGCATTCTGCTTTTTTTTTTTGCTAAAATGCAAAATAGTCCAATAGTTGAATTCAATTAAACCAAAACAAGGCATTTCCTACTCTATTTATGAGCTGAAAGTTTGGAACAACATTGAACGGCAACATTTTCTGGATAAAAGATTTTTTTCCTTTACTAATGCACGTCAAAAGTTAGGAGGCTATTGTTAGCTAAAGCTAATAGTAGTATTGTGTCTAATGGCTATTTTGTAACTGATGTAACAGCCAGACATGCACCTCAGCATGTCTGTGAGATCTTAGACATCTTTGACATTTTCTGTAAAACTGGAATTGTAGGCTACTTAAAGTGCAATGCTAGCAGTTTTCAACTGTCGGCATGAAAACACGAGGAATGGTCAAATTCAAGAAAGCAGTTATCAATGTAATTTTCTCTTTGCACAAAGGTTTTAGTCATGTCCATGCAGAAATACAGCCTACAATGTAAAACTGCTGACGCTACTTCCTTGTTAGAGCAGCTGCTGGATTCTTATGTGAAGCATGCTGTCTGTCCCTCCTGATTTTAAAACTCCTGATTTTAATAACCATATATATATATATATATATATATATATGGGCAATTCCACGAAAAAGTAAACCTCACCTTAAAACTTTAAGTCTCACCTACATGGACATACAAATTCTTTCAGAAAACTTCCAATACAAAAAAGTATTGTCTCGATGTAAATATTCAACTGAGCAAGTTTCGAAAGGATATCTGTTTGTTAAAATTTTTACCCTATTCAGCTATAATGTAAGTCTATGGAGGGGCTTATAATGGGCATAAGTGGGTGATAACACACACAAAGCTGCAATACTATCAGTTATTTTTCATTGTTATATTACTATTTCTCTTGTTACAGGTTAAAATCCACCGTTCACAATTGTTTTGTATCGTTTTGGAGGGTTTTTCCAGACGTCACGTCCATAACGTCACATCCATAACGCCATGTCTCCCAATGAAAACCAACTTTTTTTACATTTACATTTGAAATTAAGTCTTTCTCTGTCTTTACTGAGGTGTCCTGTTTGGTATGAATGTAGTAATATTTACATTTCTGTAGAAATTTCACACACTTCACAGCAAAAACTACGCTCTCTCAAAAGTTTGTCCGTTTTTCGTCACGTCCATAACGCAAATTGAAAGGCTCATATTCTTATGATGCAAATCATGATATTAATTTTTTCTGTTTGCCTGTATTCAGCCATGGAGTTTGCAGAAGAATATGAAAAAAAATTGTGAAATACTGCTAGGTTTGCTGAGGTTATGTGGCCTTTTGTTCATCAATAATGCACGAAAATGTCACGTCCATAACACTGGAATTGCCCATATATATATATACATATATATATATATGTATATATATAAATAAATAACTTACTACATCTTTTTAGATGCTGTTAATAGGTTTTTGATCATTGATAATCCGATCCTTTTTCAGTTTTCATGTATCTTGACGCATCGAGATTTAGATTTCAAGCGTGTAGTTCATGGCGTTCATGACACAATCCACACACTAATGATTTTCACAGGGCCTTTGGTTTATTGGGTTGTGGCGATGTGGGGATGTGCAGATGTAGCCTGACATAACCCACCCATAATACAAATGTTCATCCGTATCCATGGTCTGGTGACGGTCTTCTGGGGCGGGTTTACATTGGTAGAGAGACTACCGGCCAATAAGCGAAGCTGATTAGACGAGCTGTCCAATCGTTTCAAACCAGAACTGAATGCCCCCCCCCTCCCTATAATCGCGTCAGGTTAAAGAACCTCCAGACCATGAATACGGATGAACAGCAGTATTATGGTCGGGCTATGTCAGGCTAGTGCAGATGCAACCAGAGGGGAATTTGTAGTCCTAACCAGAGCCATGTTAGACTAATGCTGTGGACTGCCTCCACTAATCTAGCCTCCTCTCCCCCCAGCAGCACTAGGCACAGGGTGGAAAGGGCAGGAATCTGACTGTGGTACTGAGGTGCTGTTTGTTTTAAACTGAAGATCAGCGAGGCCTCTTCTCCCCTATTTACTTTCATTTCCAGGATATTTGATCTGTTTATCTTCCTTCCTCCCAAGTCCTCTGCACATATACCCACACAGATGAACGTGTGTTCACATACATGCGCACGTGCGCGCGCACACACACACACACACACACACACACACACTAGCCTTTCTCTTTCAAACATAATCATATGATATGAAGCATTTTGTGGATAGAGCACATGTACAGAAACACGTGGTCACATGTAGTACATAACATGGATGATTCATGCCCAAGCAGCCAAAGGAAAAACAGCCTGCTCAGCCACTGCAAAAGCAAAAAAAAAACACTGAATCCAGCTTCTTCTGATTTTGAAGTATTGTTTCGAACTGTTACACACAGAATGAAATGTGTTGTGTATTTTTGCATGTCTTCAAGTAGAACCTGCTTCAAATTGTGTGGAGTCTTTTGTGAATTGAGTTTTGATGTCAGAAAAGAAAATGATTTGAGATTGAGTGCCGCATGAACCTGAATAAATGCTAAATGGACTTGCCCTATAATCAACAGTGACCACAGCTGTCCTGTCCATAGTTGTTTTAGGCATGGCTAGGAGACATCTGCTACGGAATGTAGCCTACTGCATGCTTATCCATCTATGAGGACTGCCAAGGTAAATGCTCAAGGTTTGTTAAGTCTGAGACAGGCCCGATAGGATAGCTTGGCCTTGGTCAGCTGACCTTGTGATAACAGCTCTAAGACTACTGCTGGACATTTAAACAAGTCTTACAAGTTTAATGGCATCATAAACTGCTATGTGTACTTTGTCGTGCTGCACCATATGCACCAGTGTTGTGTGACTTTTGATGGGATGTTGGTAATCTATTGCTTTCGTTGTTTGTGGTTGAGAGCACTGACTTATGAGACTGTGACCAATGAGATCACATCACTATCAGCTGTAACATTCGTTCCTCTCTATCAGTGGCCCGCCCCTTGCCCACTGGTCAGGGTGTCTGTGTGCTGCTGGATCTTGGTGTTGGTGTGTTGACTGGCCAACTACAGGGCATAACTTCCAAGAAATGTAGTTTACATATCCTCATCATTGCCTTGAAAATGTCAACAAACTTAATTAACTAAGATAGAGAAGACAAAGTTACCAGTGGAAGGCAATAAGGGTAATTATTTTCATGCTAGAAAGAAAACAGGCATATAAACAATAGAGTATCCTTTTACACTGTTTTAATCATATCATCGTTTTTTGTTTTGAATTATTGTCATTAGTGCCCAACATTTGGGCAGCCATTACATTTTGTAAAGCAAAATTGATTCTTTGGAATGCAAAATAATAATGCATGTATATACTGTATCACCGGAGATATAATAAAATAAATAAATAATTAATAGTCTGTAATAACTGCTATTTACAGGTATTTACAGATGTTTGGAGAAAGTTGGTTGTATTTCTGTGTAACAAAGAAGAATGACCACATCTGATCACTGCTGATCGAGCTTAAGGACAAGGAGATTTTGTGCTCAGGATACATAAACACAACTTTTACACATGCAAATATAAAACAGAATTTTGCACAGGTGCAGCCAGATGAGTCGGTCAAAGCTGCTAGCAATCACAACAAATAATTGGACAGAAATGTGTGTTTATGAGCACACATCTTTCCACTGCTTGCCCAGTGTTTAGCGAACTCACAAAATACTTTTTTTTCCATGTCAGATGATGCCTTCGCATAATTTTATCGCTCAGCACCATTTCATAAAATGGATTCTACGACCCGTTAAATTAGCCAGTCTCTCTCTAAATGAAGCGATTTGGTGAGAGCCACTGCAATTAAATAGTTTCAAACATGGCTGAGGCGTCAACTAATCTGTCCAAAAATTTGCACAGCCGACTGTAAAAGTGATGGTCCACTTGAAAATGAAAAGCTTTAACAAAGCAAATAACCTGATGCGTGAGCATAAGCACTTAGGCAAGCATTGCAGTCACAGATGTTATGCTAATTTTCAATATGTGTGGATATTATCCATGGTTTATACAAGAGTGCTTGGTCTTAATAGCTCTGTGTCAACATTTCTAGAGACCATTAACTGTCCTTAGCCTAGATTCACTCATTACCATCAATTAAGCCAACCGTGATTTATGGATTCAGAATCTCACATCTAACTTGCAGACTTTGATGGGAAAAAGCACATCTCGCCCCCACCGAACTCTCCAAACTCCCACCTTGTGTTTATTTCACTTAAGTTGCACTGATTAGTGGTTTAGTTGTGATTTTGCTTGAGGATTTTACATCTTTTACAAAAAGCAGGAGGATCTTACATGATATGCAAGTGCCCACTCGTACTTCACTGTGTTAGAGCAAGAGCGCAAGAGTGCCTACACACAGAAAACTTTCTTTTGATGTTGTGCCGCCTAAGAAATATTTAGTTGGCCTTGTGTTATTCTTCTCTATCAGCCCTTCTCACCAAAAAAGTTTCAGGCTTGGAGATACGACATAAATACAAGCTGAGAAGGTTTTAATAGCCTGGCATGTTGCAGGAATGTCACAGACAATCATAATCACATCCTTTATGATAACAGCTATTTAATAGACCTAAAATATTTCCCCCCATTGAATCTTAGCACCCCAAAGGAAACAATTTTCAAGTATTTCCAAGGCCATCATTTTATAAAACTTCAACTCTTTTGACATCCTGCTTTCCACCAACATGTAGCTATATTATTGATGCATTATTTTGCCTCTTTCTGTATCTTGTAAATGGCAAAAGCTTAGAATTTCCAGGTGCCTTAGCAGAAAGGCACCATTATTAGTTAATGTGTTTCATTGTTCTCAGTGGTTGGTAAGTGTCCTGGTGCATAATGGCTGCTGTGTATCATCCAGGTGGGTGCTACACATTGGTAGTGGTGAGTGAGAGGTTCCCTTTCCATTGAAAAGCACTTTTGATGCCATGAAAATGTAAAATGAGCGTAAGATGTTGATGTCGTGCTCTCAGTTCCAGGTGGAAAGCAAAATGTTTGTTCAGACAGTAGCAGGTGGGGACAACTCAATAGAGGCTGTTTTCACACAAATGCAGTCAGACTGGTATTCTGCACAGTTGTTGTGACCTGTGATCATGACATGACATTATATGAATCCATTGTTGTGTTTTTTTGCATTATGCATTGACTGGGAGGTGTTTCTCACTGTTATTAAATATCCTATGTTGTTTACTTTAAAGAGTGGGGGAGTTGACGAGTGGCTGTTCTGTAACGTCAAAGTGTTGCTTTAAGTTGGTAGGTTACCCCTCTGGTAGAAAGTGCTTTGGATTTTAGGTAGGGCTAAATATATTATTATAATAACCGTATTAGTTGTATTTGTTGTAGTGGTGGCATTACATCATCTGTTGACCAGTTGTTTATGAGGCCAGAAAGCTGGTTCAAATGTATCTTCGTGAAATTACCAAAATGGCTGCCCTGAGTAAGAAAGTGAAATAAATGCAGCCCATCCCCAGCTGTCCATGCTGCTAGTGATGACACTAGTCAGACACTAGACTATTCTGCTTCCTTAACAATGTCAGTCACGTCCAGATGTCATTTGATTAGGCTCGTCCATGTACATGCAATTTTTAAACATATATCCCCCGAATGGTATGGCACTTTCATCCAAATCGAACTGCACAGCAAGGGTAACCTTTTCCTGAGCAGAGCACATCACTCATTGTTTACAAAGCCTAATGCAAATGCAAAAGACCAGCTGATAGAAAATGCATCATGAATATTTTAAACACCCAAATAAACTGCATATATATATTTTCCTTTTTTTTACCCTTAGTCCATTCTTTATCCCCTTCCCCCAACAGTCTGAATCAGGAAAGCATGCAAGGCCACGTATTATCTAGTTTGAAATGGTTTGGTTTTAATGAATTTTATCTCTCCGCTAAAGGTTTATCTTTTCCCCATTCAAATTCTTGCACAGCAGCACTTTTAAAAATGGACTTTCTTAATATATGACTTTTTTTCTCCTTCTTCTCCTCCAAGCACAGCATGTGCCGTCCGTTCTAACAAAAGGAGCCTTTATTTTCTCCTGCTCTTTATTTCGCCCCCCTCTCTCCCCCAGTGGCTGGGAAAGTTTGAATCAGAAGAGGTGACAAAGGGCCCCGGCGCGCACACACACACACACACACACAGGCCACCCTGAACCATAGACAGGGGACAGGGATAATAATGGAAGGAGAGGTCTAGGGCACCTCGTCTGTGTCAGTGTTCCAGTCGACAGGCCGTCTCCTTCCTTTTATTAGCCTTAATAAAAGCATTCAAATACTGAGCTTTGAGTCCCGGGAGCAAGACGATGGATTTGGAGGAAGGAATTATTATATATATGCATGCGGAGAATGTGGGGGTAGGTGAAGACGTAGGTGACTGAGAAACAGACATTTCCAAGCAGAGCATGTTATAAGTATTAGAAGTGTTTTCTCAGAGCCTACTTCCTCTGGATTACATTCATTATGTTTAGGAAAATGTTAAAATAAAGCTGCACTACCATGACTATGTTCATTTAAATGAATACTGTATTCAATTTCCTGTAAGCGAGTGCTGATTAGCTCCACAGTCGGTGAAGTAGTCAAGGGAGCTAGACAACAATGTAAATGTAAGTGCCAACAATAAATGAGGTGAAAACAAAATGAGAAACCAGCTATGGAACCATTCAAGAAAAAAAAGAGAGGCATAAATTAGCATCAAATCAAAAGCAAAATAAAGTTCCAGGAGGAAAATGGAATTAGAAATAAAAGTGTAGTGTTTTCTTTCTTTCTTTCTTTTTTTACAAGTTTCCCTCAAACTTTTTTCAGTACATGAAATGCAGGGGTCATTAGCCTTCTCAGGGCATCTCAGGCCATCTCAATGCATTGTTCAGTGCCGGGCTTTTGGACTTCAAAGTCATTGTCTTTATACAGCCATGAAGCACTTACCACTTGAGCAGAATGGAGTAGTAGACTACAAAAAACTACAAAAACTACAAAAACTTATTTGTTCTGAGCCCTCTGCTGTCTTCTCAACAAATTCAACCTGGGCTTCCTGCAATTTGCCACCTTTTTGTGCTGGCTGTGCCTTTTGGTATTCTCTGCCAAATGTCTGGGTCTAAGCGGAACTACACTTG
This sequence comes from Sardinella longiceps, assembly GCA_027497455.2. Classification (NCBI taxonomy): domain Eukaryota; kingdom Metazoa; phylum Chordata; class Actinopteri; order Clupeiformes; family Clupeidae; genus Sardinella; species Sardinella longiceps. The sequence goes on along the minus strand of JAODXP020000018.1, from coordinate 16,970,526 downwards.
TGCTGGGGCACTGCAGGTGAATATACTTTTAGCTTCCAGTGCGTGCAGTGCGTGTGTAAATGTGGCATTTGAAAAATGGGAGGGTGAGGGAATACGTAAATGAACCTTACATCTCAGCTGTGAAGAGAGGGAGAGAGAGAAATGGAGAAAAATGGAGAATGTGACAGTTGAGCTGCCTGGCAACAATGCCTTTTCTGTCTGAACGCTCGCCGGAAAATCATTGCATGTCGCCAGCAGACGACCCATTACTGAGCGAGTGTGGTTCAGTGAGTTACGCTACATCAGAATTTCTGCTCCAGTAAATTCCCATTTAGATTGTAACACTAACACATAGGTGTCCCATATGGTGCCTTTCCAGCATCACTGGGATGTAAATATATGAACACAGGAATGCATGAATACTTTCACTCATCAGATCTCAGTTACTGTAGAACAGTACCTTCTGGAATTACAACCATTCTTTTAAACATTCTCACCTCATCTCAAACTCATCTTTATGTTCACACACACACACACACACACACACACACACACACACACACACACACAGTCATACACACACACACACACACACACACACACACACACACGTCATACACACACACACACACACACACACACACACACAGTCATAGACGCATGCACACAGCGATCATTATCCAAGACATAAACGTAGAAAGATTCAGGTTGAGAAAATGCTGGTACTACTTATGGGAGAAGGGAGTGTCTGTCGCTTTATTTTTTATTTCTCCCACTCCACAGTTATTGTCTCTCGTATTGGAGGGTCTGTGAAGGCTGAGACAGGAGTACGGCGCCACTGTACGTACGGAAACAAAACGCCTGTTAAGTCGGGAGGAGCCAGAGGGATTAAACGCTAACGCAATCAACTGCGCCACCCCGGGCTGCTGTGCTGTCACCAAGCCCATGCTTTCATCCCAGACATCCGCTGCATGTCCCTGTCAGCCCATGAGCCACATCAGAGCAATCACACCCCTTCCCTAACACACCCCCAACACATACATGACAGCCGTTGACAAATGTGCGGCACGATCCAAAAAAGAAAGAAAGAAAAAAAAATCTTGGGGTACTTACAAAGAAAGTTTGCTGCCGCCTTTGAACGGTGGCAGGTGTGTGACGTGTGCTTTCTACACAATGTCCTCATCAAAACACCTCAGTCAAATCTGGAGTCTCTGACAAACAGTGCAGGTATCACAGGCCTGCCTGGCAAACACAAACAGGCCTGTCTCACTGGAGCTGGGCTTGGCTGGAGCGGCTGCTCGGCGGTTTGTCAACTAAATGCTTTAGGTTGAACATGAGGGTGCTGTCAGTCTCGTCCATACTATAATTATAAGCGGCACTAGTGCAGCTGGCTCAGTGGGTATATACTGTACCAAAATCACTTTTTCTCTTTTCTTTTTGTCAGTGATTTTCATGGTACATTGCTAGTTATTGCAGAATGTTGCTTGAAAGACTATGTCAATCGTATGAATGGTCATTCATTCTAGTTTCACCTAGAAGACTCTCCTAAAGCACACAGCATATAACAACTGCCTGCGCTAAACACAGGGCTAGGCTACACTCATAGATGGTACAGTCTGTAAAATTACACTTGAAATATGGCATAATATAGTCAATATCATGATACATTTTACAAGAGTAAAAGGCTAAAAGAATTTCCCCTGCCAATACTTGCTTTTTAGAAATATTTTTTCAATCTCTTTAAATACTTTCCTTCATCCTTAGCCAGTTATTACATTCTCTGTATTATTGTCAATGCATGACTTTCTCTAAGTAGCAAAAGCAGTAATTAAATCTCTACAATATACAGTACTTTAGCCACAGCGCTTGGGAAAATGCATGATGAAGACTAAAATCGTTGCAACTCTAAAGAGGTGATGAGGTTTCCTGTGTTGTTGTTCTTAACTGCTGGCTGATGTTGTGTATGTTGTGACAGTTCAAAGTCCCCCAGGGGTGCAGTATGTACACATCTAACCTGCTCCTTATGGGTGGCCCCAGGGAACAGGGGTGCTCGACAGGGAACGCCTGAGTTTGTTTCCCACACAGAGTGGCCTTAAGGAATATTTTACACGCTCTGACATGTGTATTTAGAGCAGCGACATGCACAGAGCTAATGTTTGTCACAGTCAGTACAGTAGGGATTATCACCCATCTGAAAACTACATGAATTGGTGGGGTAACACAACTTTGAAATGATAATTAACATTGCATTGGCTTCTCATATTCCCATGCATGTTCTGTGTAAAAAGCTATCCATACATAGATTTTTACATTAGGCAGGCTACTTGATGAAAATGATCAAAACAGAATAATATATAATGAATATGCCATGAATTCCTTTTTCATATTTTTGCTTCATTTTGAGAAAAAAATTAGATGTGATATGTGTTATGATAAGGCTCATGAATGTCAGAGAAACATAATAAGAAGCATTTAATTCTCACTACTAGAAAATGACTAGTTTACTATGCTTTCTAATGATGTAGTCATGCATGAGCCTTTAAGCATATTTAATTTTTGACAAACTCTTCCATGCATCTTTAATGTGATCTGGGCCTTACATTCATTCATCATTTAACTGAATGAGCTTGATTTGTTTTTCAAAGTTTTTTAATACATTGAGTTTGTAAATGGATGATGGCACATTAACACTGTGTTTAATTAGTTAAAGTGATTTTTTTTAAAGGCATTACTGGCTATTCAAGCGCTCTCAATACATAGGGTCTACTAACAAATTATAGCAAAATTGGGTGTCCTTCATCGACTGGGATCTCTTCTAGAGGCATTTTACTCCACTTTTGTGTCTTCTCACCTATTGCAAAGTCTGACGACAGGGAAAAGAAACTGGTAGAGATGTTTTTGTAAAATATTAAATTTGATATTCACTTCAGTAGGCCTATATCCACTCGTGAATAAGCTTTAGACAGCAATGAAACATTTGTTTTTTTAATTATCCTTTTGCTCTATTGCGCACATTTTGAACTATTGTCCTCTATATCCTCCTACAAGAAAGCATAATTCATCAACAAACTAACTTCTGGTGTCATTACACATTCTGAAAACAATGTGGATTGGAGCAAAACATTACATTTTGTTAATTACTATTCAATTAACTGACCCTTTTGTGACGCACAAACCATTTTTGGCAACACCAAAAGAAAACCATTAAGAAAGTGCTGAACAAAAAGAATAGGAATTTAGAGGCCATGTGGACTAATTGCAATTAACCCATAGAGTAACCCTTTAGCTTTTGTTAGTTATTATTTTCACATGGCTATTCTTTCCATGATCACTGCTAATTTGTCCCCTCATAAGTCACATGGTGTATGCTACTGGTCATTTCAGTGCAAACTAATTGTCTTTTTTTGTTGTTATTGTCTTTTAATTAAGGACAAAACACTATGGGCTTGCACCACATATAGTCTAATTGAAATTAATTACTTGCTTTGTTTTGTGCTACGGGTAAATGTTTCATTTCACCATACTTCCATGCACTGCAATCCAGCCTGATGCAAGAACTAAATCCATATTGCAATCTATACATGAGTGAAAACTCTTATGATTGAATTGCGAGCAAGGACTTAGAATTCTGCACGTCTGTCACTGCTCACCTATGGGTATCATTAAGGACCACTTGTAATGGATGAATTCCATGCTCTATAATGGAGTGCATTCCCACTCTCGTGCGTCACTCATAATGATGGGTGCAGAGCCATCATCCAAGAGCAAGCATGGAAATGTGCTGCCAGCAGTTTTCATGTGTGAATGATGGTTTAGTTGAAATATGTTGTCTCGTCTGGAAACATGGCATACCTGCGAGCATGACCATTATCACTGTAAAGACAACTAGTATGATATGAAACTGCAGCTTCACCATGTGATTGCTAAAAGGGATTCAGAGACAAGACTTTTCGATTAAAAAGTGACAGATTTGTACTTTTATGGCGGGGAGAACTCATGGTTTCTCTGCTATTGCCACACTTCTGCAGAACTCATGCTCTGCCCAGCCGCTAGGGTCATGCCCATAGAACACAATAGAAAGCCACTCATAGTGAGCTTTTATTGAATGCCTTTATATGAGTTTGTGTTTATTATCTTGTCATTCAATATAACGCTTTGAAAATTGTTGTCGACATTTTCCTTCTTTGGTTTGTAAACAACTGCACATAGGCTACAGTATCGGTGGGAATTTTGGAAGTTGATGTAAGTTACAAATAAGCGTGAATGTAGGGCGCGCTGTGTAATTTAAAAAATCATAGATTCACCTTGTATGCCTTTTAAAAACTCAAGCTTCTAATCCTATCCAGTCTTCCTGAGTTTTGATTATAAATGTGTGCGATGAGGGGGTGCCGTGGCTCAGTGGCTAGGGCGTCAGACCATTACTCCAGGGACCCGGGTTCGATTCACTTCCCAATCCCACCCTCTCTCCCACTTGTTTCCTGTCCATCTCTATACTGTCCTATCTGATTAAAGGCAAAAAGCCCAAAAATGCCTTAAAATTAAAAAATGTGTGCGATGTATCAAAGTCACTCAACCTTAGAGGAACTGCAGTTATTGATCAACGCAAGTAGCCCAGTCAGTTGTTAATGCAACTGGAACCATCACTCTGTGGTCTACAGAGCAGAACTGGATCTAAATGTTCTTACCTTAGGTAAACTGAGCAGTAATGTCTCTATCCAATTACTGCGAAACCATTTACTTACAGACCAAACCACAACATACGCCACTGAGTGACAGGCAGGGTCTATGCATCCAAAAATAAATAAATAAATTGATGGTTTCTGTATCCGGTCAAAGGAGTTGATAATATCAGGTGGTATTCAGTGAAGATGGGCTTGGAAATAGTTTTGGCAAAAGGTGACTTTTCTGATTGTGTAAATTGTAAATCGAGTCTAGGCCTATCCTTTTTTTTTTTTTTTTAAATAATCCTATGTATGTATGCTTTAATTACCATGATATCCTGTGATGCTTTTGATTTGAAAGGCTTGCTTAAGAAGCCAATATCAGTATCTGGTTCTACATGAATGAGCAACTTCAGTCTGTAGTGGAGTGGGGGTGGGGGGCGGGAGGGTACAGGGAGAAGATGATGAAAATGTGAAGAAGGGGGCAAGGGGGAAGGTCTGCATATTTAAGCAGTGGGGGAGAGGACAAAAAATACAGTGAGAGCAATGCAGGCCCACAGCTGCCAGGGCTGGATGCATTTCTTTCCCTTCCTTCCCTTTTTTAAAGTCTGAAATCTACCCCCATCTACAACTGTAAACTGCATTCTCCACTCAATTCCCCATCTGACTGAGTCCCTGCACCATGCTGTCACAGAATGCACTGATTGCAAGATGCTCGGGAGGTGCACACACACACACACACACACACACACACACACACACACACACACACACACACACACACACACACACACACACACACACACACACACACACACACACACATGCACTCAAGCTAGGAAGTACATCACTGCCACCTGTAGAGCACAGCAAGTACTGCGCCCCATTCTCTCCAACATTAATTAGCCGTCTCTTCCTCTGCGCCCGTACAAACATTGCAACTACAAGCACAGTCGTCAAAACCAATTACTCTCACATCACAGACCCCAAAACTGTTCACTGATATCTAATTACCTGTAAACCCTCACAACTGCGGTGCACATTACCGACATGGTGTAATGGGAGCAACCGCTCGTCAGAAAAGATTTTCAACCTCACGAGTAAATGAAGGATGCATCACACACATGCATTATTAAAAAGGGTGTTCAAAGAAGTCATACATGGAGATGATGAGAGTGTTTTAATGCTAAATCAGCTTCTGACTCTGAGGCAAAGCTATCTATTACAGCGTAACAATGCCAATGCAAGTCTGCTTGGCCACGCACTATTCTCAAGGTCCTCCTATAAAAGTTTTTTTAAAAAAGCTTCCCTTTGCATATTAGCCGTGACTGGATGACCTCTGATACACGCTGTCAGGCTTCCTGTCAGATTTGTTGTGAAGATAAACCCAGTGGTTTGACTGGACAATAACAAAGTCTTCATTTCACCTGTGAAGCCTCCCTTGGTCCCCATAATGGACATTCATTTGAGCTGACTCCAGTATCCATAATGAAGTAGTGAGAACAATTGGGTTATCACCAGATGGGAGTAGATTTGAATGGCGAGTGGAGAGCTTTGGAGTCCCTGGGAAAAATGCTAGACTCAGATAGAGATGGTTTGATGTTTATCTCACTATTACCCCAGCAAAGAATGCACATTCAGCAGAACAAACATAGGTACAGGAGGACACTGATCTGATGCACATTATCATGGGATAATATCTAAACGTGTGTGCTTATGAATTAAGTTGGTCACAATTAATGACTCTTTGACTTTTTCAGTCATCTGTCATCAGTCATCTGTGGTTCGCCACAAAGACGTACCTTAGGTACCTAAGTACCTTCATTACTACCAATATGAGGCCATGTCACCATGAAAACCTAAATAAAGGCACACATCTCCCCCTCTAGCGTGAATTACAGTGATTTTTATGTCTTCCTACTTACAGTATGTCACTGCATGCTGTGATGGGCCATTTACAGGCATGAATAATGACTAGAGTGTCTGAGGGCTGAGGGCTGTGTTTCAAAGGCATTTCAAGGTGCTACTGTGTATGTGTTGTTTAATGTGGTATATGAATTGAAGTGCCAACTCCTGTCAGTGTCTCCATAGGCTAAAGGGAGACTAATAGAACTTTAGTGGTGCATATACACTCCTTCCCTGGAACATTAAGAAGAGAGGTGCTGGGCGTCTAGGCAGGCTGGTGAGGAAAGCTGGCTCTGTTGTTGGCATGGGGCTGGAGACACGGACTGCAGAAGCAGATAAGAGGACCCTAAGCAGGACGCTGTATCTTAAGGACAATGGTCATCACCCCCTACATACCACAGTCTACTTGCAAAGGAGCATGTTCAGTAACAGATTCCTGTGTCTGACATGCTCCACATACAGACACATTAGCAAGACTGCCTTATAGACTCTTTTCCTACACAATTCCACTTTGTTTGCGTATGTATGCAGAGGGTCCACCGCATTGAGTGTTACCCGAAACAATGTAACAATCTTCACATGTTCACTTTTAACTCTACGCCTGTTGTTTTGTGGTCAATATTTGACAATATTTACAGGCAAACGTGATTTATCTTGGAAGTGAAACTCATCTTAGTATCATACTCTGCAAAATGTGTTCAGTAGGTTATAATTTATTGTGCATGGGTCTCCATTTGCTGCATGTTTATCTGTTGTTAGATAAGTAAAAAAAAAAAAAAGAAGCTACTCCTTACTCATAGTAATTAAAGGACACAAGTTGGATGATATGTCAATGATATGTCAACAACTGACACCAATTTATGTCCCTTTAATGATATCCGAAATGTAGCCCAGTTATAAACCCCTAGGGTGGCCAGGAGTGCCACTTTAAAACGAAGTTCACTTGCTAACAAAGTGGAAATAATTAGGGACTTGTTTCAGAAAGAGCGTATCTGTGTTTTACTAGCTGTGTGGTAAACCCTCCCACCCATAGCTTTAACATTTGTTTCAGAAAGCACATGTCCGTTGACGGACGACGGAGGGCGTGTCTGATGGAGGTGGAGACAATCTTGATTGGTTGACGGATCCGTTTCTGCCTGAAAGGTGAAAAAAATGTTAAACTTTTCAGCAGACGCAATGGAGCTGATGGAAAGGAAGGACCCACAATGCATTTCGAGAAATCTCCATGCAAAGTCGTAGTCAGAAACAGCATTAATGCTTCTTACCTGAATTGGAAGCCTGGACATTTAGCCCGGTGGTTTCAGTATTCATTTCCCATGCTATGGGTGTGTTGTAGTTGATGGGGTGGCAGTTTGAAGATCCACAAGCGGTCGAATCAACCTCATATCAGCTACTTGCAAACAAGGTCTACCAACCAAGCTAATGTGTAAGCCTGTGTTACAATTTGTAGCCTGCCTAATTAACATTTATAACATTGGTAACTGACTTAACAGAGTGTGGTGGGTGCCCAATAACAAAAGTCATGGCAAAAGTTCCTTGGTGTTTCTTTTAGACAAGCTTATGGCGATCTGGGATAATGTGACAAATTATGGCACCATATTGTGGGTCGGTTAAGCTAAATTCAGTTGGTGTCAGGGTCCATCAGGGAATTAAAAAGGTGAAAAGACTGCATGCTAATCATGTCTACAGCAATGTCTTGCATCTGCGTTTTACTATCAAACAAAGATTTTGTTGAGGTGTGTGTTAACACACATTCTCAAGTTTGTGTGTTTACAAAGAAATATTGTAGAATATCACACTTCATTGTAGTGGTCCATCATGAAGTGATAATCTTTACTGATTCAACAAACTCATTTAGCATGTCAATTTTGAGGAAACGCTTGAGATCAAACTAATGCCATAATGTGATTTTAAACCTAATCCAAAACCTATGAAGTTAAATCTCTTTTGTCAACAGAGTTTGTTAATGATGTGTTTTGTTACTATTCCCAATCCCTCAAGCACCATCAATAATGGTAATAAACAAGTTGTAATTTGAAAGGATAGGCCTACACAAATGTGCCCTCTACTTATTGCTCAAGATGGCCTTCTCCTCAAAGTTACCAGACCACAGTCAAATAAGCAAACAAACAAACAAATTAAAATATACAGTATAACAACAGTGTTATGATACAACAAACAAAATATAATGACCCGCATTCGAGCCAATTGCTGACAAGATGGAGGGGAGTCACAAACTTACACAGATTTACTTATCCTTCCCCCAACCATCTTTGGCTAAAAGCTTATTTATTATATTTTGGTGCACAGCCTGTGCTCATGTGCTTGTTTGATGTTTACAGCCCCTGTGTGTTTCACACTGTATTCAGGGGGCAGACAGCTAGCAGATCAATGGGAGATGCCATGAAACCATACACTACTGTGCCTTTAAATGCTCTACCACACTGTATCTCACTCTCAGTTTGACTGATGCAAAGATGGGATTCTTGGACTTTTGAAAAGTCAAAGACGAAAATGAAAATGTTCCGTCTGCAATATTATGGATGCTAACCATTGCATCAGAAACATCAAAGGGGTTCTCAGAAAAGGGAGAAGAGGCCCCCCATTGCAATCATGGTCTTCGTCATGCATCTGTATTGATTTACCCTTCTGATAGTTCAATCACACAAGCCACATCAGGTCATCAAAAGCCACCAGGACGTTCATTTACAAAAGAGGAGACGCAGTGATAAGAAGGGCACTTTATCAGATTTATGAGGTCAAAACGAGAGCTTCATGGTGACCTCTGTCCTTTTTCCCTCCTGGAGATCATTAGCAGTGGGGATACATTTCCTAAGAAGTTTGTTTGTTAAGCATATCAGCCTTGTGGACGTGCAGTGAATCAGTTGCGTTGATTGAGCTTATAGCTTTCCACCCGTACAAACACACACACACACACACACACACACACACACACACACACACACGTGATAAGCAAACATGTTGACAAATTGACAGTCAAAACACCATGGTGTAAATCAGTTGTGAGCATGTAGGTTTGCATGCGTACGTGCACGCATACACACACTCACACACACACACACACACACACACAAATATGTATACATGTTCACATACACCAGACACACACATGTTTACACACTAGCACATACAGCATACTGCAAAGTAATTGCATTATGTATTTCTGAGGACATTTGATTTGGCATAAATCAGTGATATACAGAGGACTACTAAAAGACAACCCTGGGCCACAAGAGAGAGAGAGAGAGAGAGAGAGAGAGAGATCACTGTTTTGCCCTTTCCATAACTTGACACGGCACAGTAAATCTCCCCAATCAATACATAGAACATAGGGCAGGGCAGCCCACTATGACCGAGCACAGAAGGCTAGCAGTCTGCACAGCTACCTCCCAGAAGCCCAATGCAGCCCTACGCACATCCACACCAACCCCCCAAACAGTCCTATCACTCACTCACGCAATCACACACACCATTACATGCCCTTTTTAAAGTATACACACACCTGCATGCAGTCCCTCACACACACACACACCAATCACAAGCATGCACAACAGACACCAAATTACACCAAATGGTCTGGGTGGGTGTTAAGGAGACAGGCACTTTTGCTTGATCCCCCCCAGCTTCCCGCCCCGTCTCACGCACCCGAGACCCATGTGTCACCCCAGCCAGACAGCTGTGTCCATTAAGCTCACCTCCACTGGCGGGCTACGAGACTGGGGAAAGAGAGAGAGAGAGAGAGAGAGAGAGAGAGAGAGAACTGTGATAATACTGACAGTCTGCCCCCTCCCTCCACCCTCTAACCCAAGCCAAGCTCCCCCTGTATTAGCAGAGGCTGATGACCCGCTGCATGAGGGACGGCCACATGGCAGAACAGAGCTGATGTATTTCTGCACTTTTCCTACACCCCCCCATCACCCCATCGCTCCCTTCCAGCCGATGCCATGGCGGAGAGATTTATGCGGGGAACATGAGTACATTGCCCCGGCAAAAGTGAGGCCCTGGAACGCTGCTGCTCCGCGGCAGGGGGCCATTTGTCTGCGGTTAGCTGTGTGGATTGTGGAAGGGGTTCAGTAGAGTGCATTAATACCTGTCGCCATGGCTATGACCCCAAGTCCTGGGTTTGCACCAATCAGATTAGTTAGGCGGCACAGCAGCAGTAGCAGCAGCAGCAGCAGCAGAGGGGGCTGGAGATGGAGGGAAATGACTGCATCTGTCTCTCCATCATAGAATTGCAGTCTTGATCACAAGGGAAAGTACTTTTTTTCAGTTCAGAGCTGGGTGTTAAAGGAGAGTACTGGAGTGAATTCAAGCATAGCCCTGTTGAAAGAGCTTGCTAAATGCGCTAGTTAGCGAGTGGAACAAAATAATTTGGTACAGCACAGACCGAACGCGAACGCAGAAGCGAACAGGCACTTTACACTGAATCAATGGGACCTGACTGTTGGAAACCTGAAAGTAAGATCTGAGGTTACATTGACTCAATGTAAAGTGTTTCGCGTTCGCGTTAGGTCTGTGCTGTTCGAAAATCTTTCATTTAATTCGAAATATATTGCTGTTAGAAGGCTCGTGCAGCAGGCCTATGCTTAAATTTACTCCGGTATATTGCTTTAAATTAAGGAGGTTTTTACTACTGCCCCCTTGAAGAGAGCAACCTCTTAGTGTAAAATAAATAAATAAATAAACAAACACATCAATAGATGAGCAGATAGATAAAAAATAAATGGGAGAGCAAAAACTTTCAAAGTCATTTGAAAAGTGTTGGCCCATATTCCACACAGAGTGCTGAGTGCTGCGAGAAAGACAGTGATACTGAGTGGGTGTGTCCCATCCCATGCAGGTATGGCCTAGAGAGGCTCTGTCCAATAAATGGACTGCAGACATTCACATGTTAGTAACATTTGGACTCATATAATCTCACTCAGGTCAAGTGGCTCAGCACACAACACACACACAGGAGTAGTTTGAGATCGATCGGATCAACTTGGCTGTTTAAAGATGCTGAAATCCCTGTGTTCACAATCTTTGGTAAGTGTCTCAACTTTATGGGTCTGTTTAATGTTTTTTTTTTTCAAAGTTGTTGTAGTTGTTGGAAATTGATTTAATTGCTTTAGAATAAATTCACAGCATTTCAAACAGATTTTTAGAATTGTTAATCCTAAATCACAATAGCTGAATAGCTGAGCTTTCCACAGTTAAGGTTCCATCACTGGAATTTATTTAGGTGTGAATTATAAATGATTGAAAATATCTGAAGTAGACAATTAAATATACAGCAGTTCTCTCTCTTTCTCTTTCTCTCTCTCTCTGTGTGTGAGTGTGTGTGTGTGTGTGTGTGTGTGTGTGTGTGTGTGTGTGTGTGTGTGTGTGTGCGTGTGTGCGTGTGTGCTGGGTGGGTCTGTGTATGTGCACATTTGCGTGCGTATTAGCATTGAACTCTGTGCCCACAGCACCGCAGGGAGAAAATAGGGGTGTCTGTGTTTGCACTCAGTCTTTATTGCATACATGTACACACACTGACCTGCTCTGTAATTTACACAGACAACAGTGCTGGGGCTGATCAGTCTCCAGTGTGTTGAGCTGGGCCTCCGGGGGGATCCTGTTGAAACCCTGTTCAGTTTCCCTATTTACCAGATAAGAACAGATGGCAGAAACAGACGTAAATTAAACCCAGATTTAACACTGAAAATGGCCGGATTGTGACTCTGTTATTCCCCTGCTGGGCAAAACAGAAAGAGGGATTTAAGACTGCAGACAAACTTGGAGATTGTGGGGTCTTGATACGAAGACAGCCTAATTGCTGATCTTCATTTGTTTTACAGTTGATTGTTTTTATCTCATGCTTGCTTGGTGTGTGTGTGTGTGTGTGTGTGTGTGTGTGTGTGTGTGTGTGTGTGTGTGTGTGTGTGTGTGTGATACTAAATAGATTTATGGTGATACTAAAGGGTGTGTTATCTACTAAAACTGATAATAGCCAGAGTAATGTTTGGTCTTCTTGAACCTGCAAGTACTCCACCGTCACAGAAGCACGCTGAAACGACTTCAAGAGGCTTACTTCAAAGCAATGTGGCGGATCAAATTGTTAGAACTCCTTCCAAGATGGTTGTCGTTCAGATTAAGGTGACACAGACAAGTGTGATTAGATTGCTAGATATGCTACTTGATTGCTTGATGGCATTAAAAGCTTTGATCACCTAATGGATTACAGGGAATTGCTTTTCAGACTGCATGAGTGCTGTATGGCCACAGCAAGATGGGTGTAGCTTATGTCTGATGTGTTGTTAGAGCAACACCTCGGTTGAAAGTTGATATTTGTGTCTCTTGGTTTCAATATTCAGTGCCGTTTAATGGTAATATGACACCCTGTTACTGTGGTAAAAACATGACAGTATAGGTCACCAATGTCAGAGACTTCATTGTCTGAATTACATGTCGAAATGTTATCAGAATGTCCTTGAAGCTATTACTATTATTATTAGAAAGAGTAAATGAACTGTATGGTGTTACTCAAATGTTCTCTTAAGGTGTTCATTTAGGCAACGTTGGTTTGAAAGTGTACAAACCAGTGCTTGGGCTGATAATGGAAAGTGCAGTAATTAAATTCATAACAATGCAGTCTTGACTTGAGATTGTGTAACTATCATGCAAAAAAAGACTTCCCATTACTCATGGTGCCAGTTTAACAAAGGATGACTAATGTCTTGTCAAACCTTTTGCTTAGTAAGATTTTTTTTCCCTCCTGCTTTACATACACAGTTACACAAAACGTTGCTGCCGGACTGGGTTGATCAAAAACAATTTTTGGACAACAATTAAACCAAAGTGAAAATTCTCATAGCGGCCATGTTGTTTTGCATGTGCCTATGTCAGGAGGGGTTGTTTCTGTTTTATAATGGTTGTTCATCAGGCCATTTAAAGAGCACAATCCATCTGATATAACTCTCTGTAGTTCTCCACAGAGGGGACAGCCTTTCCTCTTTCCCCCATCTCTCTCTCTCTCTCTCTCTCTCTCTCTCTCTCTCTCTCTCTCTCTCTCTGCCAATCTGGGTGAGCACACGGCTCTGCAAGAGGAAGAATAGTGGCACAACACACACAAGTTAACTGGCAAGCGTCCACCACGACATGTCGGCCTCCGCTCGGCTGCCAAGAGAGACATATTGTGGCTCTAAATGAGCTGGATTGCTGACTGCGTGATGGGCTAGCACGTCTGTCTCTGCCCATCCATAACAGCCCCCCACTACTCCGCTCTCTCTGTCTGCGTGGGAAATGGCCAGTGGAGTTTGGGTAAATTTGCTCAGTATGGTGGTGTTTGCTGCCTGGGAGAGAGGAAAAGAGTGTGTTTTGGATGGGGGTAGGGTGTGTGTTTGTTTGTGTGTGTGTGTGTGTGTGTGTGTGTGTTTGTGTGTGAGAGACAGAGAGAGAGAGGAAGAGAGAGAGAGACTGTTTGTTGGTGTGTGTGTATGTTTGTGTGTGTGTTTTGGGGGAGGTTAGTTGCTTGGTGGCGTCTCACCAGCTCTCAAACCCTCCTCCCCCCCACTTATACACTTTTCACTTATCCTCGGGCAGGCATTTTCACAGACGTGATTCATGGTATGGATTATACGCTCGGGCTGTGGAGGACCTAATGTGTCCCAGCGGGAACGTGTGAGAAAGCCGGCTAGAGAGAGGTGGAGAAAGAAAGAGAGAGAAAGAAAGAGAGATCAGTTCATATAAGTGAAAAACAAAGCTTTGCTGGCGATCCATACCGGGGGCCATTTGCAAGCGTTTCCCCAAGGGCCCCACAAAGCACAGGTCTGAACACTCAGCACAGAGAGTGCTCACCGAAGGAAGGAGCGATTTACCTCTTATGGCCGCCAGCCGCCTCAGGATCTCCGATATTTACCCTCTCACATTCCACCACCCCTCCTCTTCTCCTCTGACCCCCTACCCCCTCCCCTCCTGCCCAAGAGAGGGTGGAACACACATCTGTGAAGAAGTGATGGATGTGGCGTTGTCTTTTTTACAACTACACCATAAAGGGACACACAATCTCTCTCATAAGGCCATTACTGCCTCTCCTCTGTGGATTGAGACCTAACAGGCAAATCACGGGTATTAGCAGAAAAGGTTTTAAGGCCTATCTCATTTCCTGCCATACACATACACACACACACACACACACACACACACACACACACATACACAAATACACACACACACACACATACATACACACACACACACACACACACACATACACACACACACACACACACACACACACACACACACACCATCAGCGGCACAACAAGAGGAAAGAAAATGGAGACTTAGAGACTGACATTAGGAGGGAGGCAAGAAGAAGAACGAGGGATTAGTCATCTTCCAGTGCGTGCCAACCTGTGGGAACAGGTTAATAGCTCTGAATGTTACAGGACAGACAGACTGTGTGTGTGTGTGTGTGTGTGTGTGTGTGTGTGTGTGTGTGTGTGTGTGTGTGTGTGTGAGAGAGAGAGAGAGAGAGGAAGAGAGATAGAGACAGACAGAAAGAAAGAAAGGAAGATACTAAAAGAGAGAGAGAGGGAGGGAGGGAGAGAGAGACGAAAGGAAGTTGAAAACCGATGTGGCGAGCTGTGAGTTTGAGCAATGGCTGCATAATGCTGGGGCTTCAACTCATCACGGTCCCCCACCTCCACCCCCCACCCCTTCTCTCTCAGGTCAATCTCTTCCGGACCCCAGCCTACAGGTTGGTCCCAGGGGAGGAGGAGGATGATGATGTTGACGATGAAGACTTCCACATCCTGGAGCTGGAGGACATGGAGACACTGCAGAGCTCCCTAGGGAGTAGCAGTGCCACTGGCCCCTGGGACACACCACGGGTTAGTCGAGACAGGGCGACCTCCTTTGAGATCACCCTCACCGACCAGAGCCGGCTGCTCCGCATTGATCATATCCATCAGGTTGGTACTGACATTCCCAAACACCGAAGACAACAGAAACAGGCCCTGAAGGCAGGCTTGTCCTCTAGCGACCATGAAACTTAGTTCAGAGAGAGTGAAGAGTTCAGATGTTTGGATGTCTTTATAGTTAGTGAGAGCATTATTTTTCAAGGTCATTGCTAAATGAGACAAACATCATTTAGTTTCTTTCCCTGCACTGCATATTTCAGTGAAAGCAATTAGATACACAAATCTGGTTTGTTTGACATCTGAATATTTCTGAAGCTGAAGAGTGCATGTGCACAGAGAGATAATAGCTCAATGGTGTTTTTTTGCCCCCAACGGCGCCTTCCAGGCAACACAGCCTAAAAGGCACTACCTTTACCCTATTCCTAACCCTAACTAGGGTTGGGTATCGAGTATCGGTATTTGGATTGGATTGATAGGCAAAATTGATAATGGCATTGATATTGATAAAATCTTATCAATACCCATCCCTAACCCTAACCCCCTCAATCCTCATCCTAACCCCAAACTAAGGGTAGTAGTGCCTTGAAGGCGGCGCTGCCTGGAAGGCACTGTTGAGAGCAAAAAATACCAGACCAAATTAATATGACTATATGTGAATAATTCTTGAGTGTTTTATTTCTGTGTGATTTGGGTCAGATCTCCAGGCACCTTCCAGCAGCCCTGACCGTGTGCACATGGTCCCTGGTCTACAGCACCCACAGCCATGGCAGTAGTCTGGCCACACTGTACCGGAACATGGCCAAGTGGGAGAGCTGTGTGCTCATATTCATCAGAGACAACCACGGGCAGGTAGGACTGAAGACTACTGACTCACTTGTCAATCAACTGGAATGTCTGTCATTTTAGTGGCTGGACACATCACTATGGATTAGCAACATAATTGAATTGTTCTTTTCTCTCTCTCCCTCCTTATGTCTCCTGGGTGTGTGTGTGTGTGTGTGTGTGTGTGTGTGTGTGTTGTGTGTGTGTGTGTGTGTGTGTGTGTGTGTGTGTGTGTGTGTGTGTCTCCCAGGTGTTTGGCGCCTTCTGCACCTCTCCTCTCAAAGTCAGTTCCTCCTTCTACGGCACAGGACAAGGATTCCTGTTCTCCTTTGCTCCACGCCTGCAGGTGATTCTTCCTAATTATAGTTCCATGACACGGCTTCTCAAAGCTCCTCTCAAAGCCCAAATGCCACATTTTGTTTCATCTATCTTAGCAGTGTTTTAATACATTTTAATTAAATTAAAATAAACTTCAATTAGTTAACTTTATTTTATTTATTTATTTATTTTACTAAAGTATGTCTCTTTTCCCAGGTCTACAGATGGACTTATGCCAATACCTACTTCATAAAAGGTGGCAAGGAATTTCTAGCTTTTGGTGGAGGAGGGTGAGTCAGACATTGTTACAGTATGTCCCAACATCTCCAAAACTCAGTGAAATATGGCCCGTGGCTGTGCTGAGCGCCATGCCATTAGTGCTTCATTGTGAATAACGTTTTCACATTTGTCTTTCACAGGGGTCACTTCGGTCTCTGGCTTTGCGAAGACTTGATCCGCGGACGGAGCCAGAGGTGCGAAACGTTCAATAATGATCTCCTGTCGTCCACCGAAGACTTCTTTATTGATGAGCTTGAAGTCTGGGCCCTCGTCTGACCCCGGCGGATGATGAAACGGCCCAAACGACATGCCGCCATGAGGCGACAGTGACGGAGACGAGAGCCAGGAAGCTAAGCAGGCACCATCAAGGCCCGCAGCTTTCAGACAGTGATTATGAGATCCGCTTTTCTCACTGATAAATGAAATGGCGCTCACTGATAGATGGCTTTCTGCTGAAAACTTAGACATGTTAAATTTGCTGAGAAAAGCAGCTTCGGCTAAGCAAGCATGCCAGGCTTGGCAAGAGCATTGAGGATGGAGAGCTTTTTTGTGTGTGTGTGTGTGGGACAACACTGCCTCCTTGTGGTGAAAACTGAAAATGACCATTTAGCAGAGGGGAGGCACTGGAAGAGTGAGCAACCACTAGAGTGAGCCCTTATCTCATCCTAGACATGAGGAGCGTGAGTGTGTGTGTGTGTGTGTGCATGCGTGCGTGTGTGTGTGTGTGTGTGTGTGCATCTGGCTACTCTTGTGGTACAGCTTCTCTGTGATGTGTGGATCAACACCCACTCACATGAGGGGGCCTAAGGATTTGTCTTTGTGCATTAATCCACTGTGAGATGAGCTAAGGGCTCTGCGCCTCTGCTATCATACACTCATCCATAATAACCAGCATAACTTACACAAGCTGCTCATATATTTATTTATATAAATATAAATAGTCTATATATATCTTTATCTTGCCAACAGCCATCACTGATTTTATTTCAACACACATTTTTGTATCTTTGTGGCTATGTGTACTCACTCACTTGCACACGCACCATGCAGGTCATACCACCTAGTGGCATTAACCTAGGAGCATGTTGCCAAGGAAACCAAGCTGCAGTTACTGCATATAATGTGCAGTCGCAGTTAGTGGTTCTTTTGCTTTTCACAACCATAAGCTAGCGGCTAGCTCTGTAGTTGAATCCACAGAATAGTTTAATGTGTGCTCCCTTAAATTATGTGCAGAAAACCAACTGTAAACTGTCATTTTTTACTCTGTTCCTTTTGCTTACTATCCCTGTATGTAAAGCACACAAATTGTTATTAAGACAAGCAGATGATGACTAAGTCAAACTGCCCTAGGGGAGGCTTGTATTTTCAGGACTCGCTCGGCTATATCATGTTTCCACAGCTAAAAGCTAAGCAGAGGTCAGTAGCCTCTGACTTGAAGTAACTGTTGCTTCAAACATGTTAAAAGGGTTATCTGGAGGGAATCGACTTGTGAGCCTGTTGATTGACTTTGTCCTTTAACGTGGCACAGATGCACACTATGGAAGACACAGGGGGAGGGGCTGTGTAGCTATGTGCCATTTCTTTATGGAATACTTTCAATTTTGAGTTGTCTCAAATGCCAAGTCGGCTTGGAATCAAAGTAATTCAACAGCCACACGTGGCAGAACGAGATGTTATAGGAGAACATGCTAACTTCCAAGGATGCTTAGTGCTTCTGATTGCCTATTAAAGGAGCTGTGTGTAGGATTGTGGCCAAATTTGGTACTACAATCATGTTCAAAATATTTTGTTGCTTTAATCCATCTCCATCTTTCAAAAGCATCTCCTATACATATCCTTGTTTTATTTCTAACCTTGTCATGATATTTTTCGGAAGCATAATGAGGCCAAGACAATGACAACAACACAAATACCTCTTGAAATGACAATATAAACATTACTTGTGGGCTGCAACTTAGCTTTTCAAATGCAGATATTCTGGCTGGACTACAACTGTCAGTGATATCAGTGTTTAAAATGCACATGATTCCTTCATGTCTAGTGACATATCAGGGCCATTCAATGATTATTTGGAATACATTTCTGACACACAGCTCCTTTAAATCAGTACAGTTGGCTGTTTACATTCTATTCGAGGTCATTTTGGGACGTTAACCTAAAACTACTAGGCCTACCTGTAGCACTAGTAGCACTTATATGACTAGTTAGCACAATTTAAAAGCAGTTTAAAAGGGCTGTTGGCCCTTTAGCAGCTCAATCATGCCACTCCTTCTGCAACCACCAGTTTCTCTGCCTCTTCATCGCTGAAGATGGTATAATCAATATGATTTGTTACACCGTCACTGAAAAGTCAATAAATAGATTGTCCCTCTGTCAAGTTCATAAAACCTCCATCTGCACTAGCATAAATTGCTACTCTGTCATAAAGGCTCATATGGTGTGTGGAGGGCTACTTGTCTGAAATGAGCAGATATGGCATTCAGGATTTAAAGTGCAGACTCTTTATTCAAAATGCAATGACTGTGCGCTGGTATATTCAAATAAAAGTGGAACACCATATGAACTTAGTGTATGTCTGATTCAATAGCTCCAGGTTAGTATGTGTCAAATGCATCACACATCTTCTGCATTTACATGCACAAATGGTGAAAAAAGAGAATGATGTGAAGGAGAGAGAGAAGAAACAGAGTGAAGAGAGAGAGAGGATAGGAAAAGATGAAATGCTGAACACCATCCAGTCTCAGTGACTTGTGGCCCCTTGTTGAAGCAAACCAACCATGCAATGCAATCCAGTCTCCCCAACAGGAATGATTCATTCTAGAGCATTGCACAGTACCATCTCTCTGAGGATTTATTCAGGTGTAATAATTGTACAATCGGGTACTCTGTTCTATTTTTATCTCTGCAGAAGTTAACACACAAACATGCACGCACGAGCGTGCACACAGACGCACACACACAAAGGGTGACAGCATTTCTCTCATATTAGCCATGTGTGCTCCCTTTTTCTAAACATGGGTATCAAAACAATTGTATTTTTCAACTTTATTTTTAAGTTAGTGGTTGGCTGTCACTGTGCTTATTGTAATTTAGTTTAGACCTATATCCTAAATGGAACTTCATTGAGTCAATGACTCGAGTACAAAGAGAAATGTGATTTACAAAGTTACAAAGAAAAAATAGGCTGCCCCCTTTCTGCAAATTGTCCCTTACTAACAACAATGCTACATATCTGCATGAGTAGTAACTGAAAGTTACAATGTCAATGTGTGAACGTGAGTCAAAAGGATGTGTGGATCGTCACCTTTCTTCAAAAGATGCAAAAACACTAAAAAATAAAGCTCTAGAGTATTTATATATAAAATAGTTGATTTGCTCCATCCTATTGACATAATTAAGGTTGCTCTCATGAGATTCTAATTTTTGATCAGAAAAAAAAAAAAAAAAAAGATTACACCTCTAACTCCCCTGTGGGGCCATATATATTGTACTCATCCACTGCTACCACACTTCATTAGGAAGTTGTCTGTTCAGTCCCGTGTGTCCGTAAACAGAGGCAAAGGCTCCATCAGTGACTCCTTCACATCACCTGCACAGCTCAGGGACTTGTTAGTACCCCCCCCCCTCCCCACACACACACACACACACACACACACTCCCTAGCTCCCTCATTAATATTCTTCAGTGAGGAGGATACAGCAGGTGAGGCAGGCAGCAGTGCCACTCAGGGTGCCCAGTGCCAACTGTTTTAGCGAGCCATCCGGGCTGCAAATGACTCTCAGCATCATCATCTGAGCAGAGCAATAACAAGCACCAGCCTCTCGCTCACCCCACTGGGAGAAGAGAGCTTTCTATTTCTGACTGGATGTTTATTGACACCGCTGGGTTTTTTTTTATTATTATTTTTATTCATCCTAGGACAGTTTTGTGATATGTTTAGCTTTTTCCATTACAAAGGTTGTTTCATTTGAAAAGAGCAACACATCATTGCATCTATTTCAGAGCTGCTACAAGCCTACTGAAAGTCTCCTCTCCAAGCCTGCTCTGAGGGTTGTCAGGTATTCTATTTGCAGACAGACTTGTTCAGCAACGCAAGGTGTGTGTATGTGTGTGTGTGTGTGTGTGTGTGTGTGTGTGTGTGTGCATGTGTGGCATCTAACGTCAAGTACATGCACCAGTTGCTCAGTCCCACACTAATCTGTGAAAGTACATAAATAGCACACACGAGTAAGTAGGGAAGAACACTTTCAGTATGGCCAGTGGTTGAGAGAACACTGACGTGGCTGTGGCTGGGCAGACGTCACAACTAATGAAAAACCAGAAGACAGGATAACTTATTAATTAGCGCTTGGAGTGGAAGGCTAATATAAAGCCATCTCACTGGCCTAGCTTTAATATTCTCATAGAGTCATGAAGCTCCTAAATAGGAGAGGACAGGTCTCTGATAGGAGCAGGCAGCATGGTGATGTGATGTGTCTCTTCTTTTTACCCCCAAAAGGAAGACTCCCCTCAGTCAGCACCTATTAGGGCTTGTGCCAAGGGGATAGAAACACGATGGAAGAGGCTCGTCTTTTGGCTGGAGCATTAGAATATGATCTCTCTATTGTAAGAGGGTGCAGATGGTTAGCATATGGTATGCCAAAAACACCAAACTTTCGATAGTGTTATTTCAAAATGGAAATGCATGTACTGCGTGTGTTGTGACTCATTTCAACCAGGTCATCGTCTAACTTGTAAAAGCAAATAAGTCAATCAACCCATAGCTCTGTTATTCTGTCTTGCAGACTGCTATCAGAATGAATGAGAACAAGCGTTTGGGAAGTTGTGTTCCACCTAAAATCTCTACATCACCGCCATTTTGTAATGAACCACCACCAGCTTTACATTGGAAAATACTAAAAAGTAGCGGTCTTTCTTACTGACCTAACTTTGCCACTGACTAAATATCCTCAACAGTAGAGAGGGGAAGGACCTGTGACAACTTCCCCATTTTCCAAAGTTAATTTGCTCTGTGTAATGAAAATGTGGCAAATAACAAACCACTATTTCCTCTGTATTCATAGTATTTTCAAACGGAAGATCTGTCTACTTGCTAGGCGTTATAGCAAAGCGGTAGGCAGCGCTAACTGTTGAGCACAAGGAAACCCATAGCCTACTTTCTCATTTTTATTCCTACAGACTGCACTCAGCAACCTCAAACAACAGGGTTATGGGTTGATTGACTTTGGAGAATACTTTTCACTAAAGGGTATTTAGTTTGTGTCCATGACATCATTAAGAGTAAAGCATAAATGCATAATGTTTATGTGTGCATGGAAGAATTACATCTGGCATTTGGAAGAAAGCAAATGCTGTTAAAATATTACTGCTTATGAAAAGTATTTGGAGGTTTGTGTTCACTTATACATTGGTTTCCTTCCGTTTCTGTTGCTGCATATTAAAAATATATAGTGATATGTACAGAGAAGTATATAAAATATACAGTATGTACATACGCACACATACAAACTTAATAACACTACAATGCAGTGAGCTATGCAGCACTGCAAATGAGTTATATGGACTTCCGGCGTGACCGGGGGTACTCCCTGAAGCTGTGCCCAGGAGAGAGAGTGCTACCTGGGGAAGAGAGCCCGGTGTTGTCCCTGGGGCTGGGGGTCCCACTCTGAATCCTGTAGGAGATGGAATTGTAGTAGACACAGTTGATGTGCCCCTCAGTCTGGCCAGGGGGTGAGGGCAGGGGGCTGTCACATATCCCCAGCTTGTAGCACAGGCAGGAGCAGAGGGAGCCCAGGCCCGAGTGGCTCCAGGGTCGCGCTATGGCTAGTGGGGGTGGCCGCTGTGGGGAGTGGTGGTACAGGTGAAGGCGCTGCACATGCTCAGTGTCGTCCTGATCCTCAGCTGGTGATGGGATGAGGTTGATACGGCTGGTGCCTTCCTCCATGGGGAGGAAGAGTGTGCTGTGACTGCGAGCAGAGTGTCCATCCCGACCATCACCACCGCCGCCACCTCCGCTCCCTGGGGGGCACACGTCCCCCTGGCGCCCCCTCTTCAGGGACGCTCGCTCTTTGGCGTCACGGCGCTCATCCTCAGTGTTCATGGTGAGGAATCTCAAAACTACCAGGTTGAGGAAGGCCCCAATGACAGTCAGCCCCACTAGGATGTACATGAAGCTGAACGCCACGTATGGTGTCTTCTCCTGTAGGTCCCCCTTCTTCTGTAGGGCCACAAAGTCACCGAAGCCGATGGTGGTGAGCGTGATGAAGCAGTAGTAGTAGGCGTGGAAGAAGGTCCAGCCCTCAAAGTAGGAGAAGGCAGTCGCACCGAAGCACAGCGTACCCAGACACGACAGGAAGCCCACAAACACCATGTTCTCCATTGAGACCTCAGTCCGACGCATGCCCAGGCAACGCTTGACCCTGCTCAGCAGGTAGCGAACAAAGGTGTTCATGCGTTCACCCAGGCTCTGGAACATCACCAGTGTGAGAGGAATGCCCAGCACGGCGTAGAACATGCAAAAGACCTTTCCAGCATCGGTGCCAGGGGCCGCATGGCCATATCCTGCAGAGAGATGGATCACCAAGGAAACAATGTGCTTAGCTCTTGTGCTTGGCTGGGGGCACATGTCAAAAGCCAGTGGAACATCTATCAGACAAGCCAAAGAGGCATCCTTCAAGGAGGAACCTTTACAGTATAAATGCTAGCATATAAAATGGTTATGAAGCTAGCATAAAATATTATGATTACTGTTCAGATTCATACACTCACATTTCCGACTTTAGCCTACAACATGGCATATTATGGCTAAGACTTGTCAAATAATGTGGGCCATTATTTTACAAGTAGCCTATACTTCATATTTAGCCTACTGCCAATAAATGAAAATGATATCATGACTGTGTTTCAGTAAATGCTATTTTAATTAAAATAATCATCTGAACAAGAGAAACTTGCCTATGGTTGTGATCACGGTTATAGCAAAATAAAAGGATCCAGCAAATTTCCACTGTCTGCCGGCACGATGAGGTTCAGCCTGCAACACCACTCGTTCAATCTCCCGGTAGTCATCTTCCGAAAAGCGATACTTCCTCTTCATCTCGCTGCGTTTCTGCTCCAGGATTCGCTTCCTGGAGCTCTCAGACTCGGACTCAAGCGCGTCGAACACCGCAGCTCCCACGAGCAGGTAAGAGAACATGCACAGGATCAAAGAAAGGGTCCGAACGTTCTGCTTCTTCATCGTGCTTTCACGAACGCTTGGAGTCCATGAGGAGAGGAAGAGGAAGAACGAAACAAATTAAAACTAACTAAAAAAAATAGCTTGGAGTTCTTCTCGAAACAGGTGCTGTAATTCACTGCATCGCTGCCTCTCATGCGTGTAAACTGCCACGGGGGCTACACTAAGTGGCGTGGACCGAGAAGACAGGTGATGTCAGAAAATAAGCAGCAAAACGGATTTCATTCTTTCGCGATTGCTGGTGCTTAAGATACCAGAAAAAAATAAGATAAGTGTCAAAGTCCAGGGGGAACTAAAAGAAGGATGATAGCGATGTGCGCTGAATTAGATATCATGGTGCAATGACACTTGTTGTACTCACGCTGAACTACGCCACTCCTCCATGTAGTTTCCCTTTGTAGTGGTGTGAAAAGTAACCTATCATAGACTAGTCCACTGTCTGACTCCTGTAAGCTAAACTTTAAAATCTAAAAAAGTAATAATATCTTTATTTGTTACCCGGTGAAATGTAATAAGAGGAATCATTACTCGAGAAAGGTGTTTCCAGAAAAAAGGTCAGTATTACACGGACTAGTCTCCTTTTATGGCTAGAAAACACCCCCATCTTCAACAAAGGTCTTCTTTGGATCCAGTTTTGGTCCCTTCCTTCCTTTTATTAACTCTTCCTCGTATACGACGGAGTTTTTGCCCCCAGCAATCACACATTATATAATCATTAAGATATAAGCTAAGCAGACAAACAACAAAATGTGTGTTACGTTACATTATGGCTACTCATCTTAAACAATTCCATACATGTCTTTATTATGTACATGTCTAGTTAGATTATGTAATTGTCTTCTTTTAAGAAAATAGACATGTCAGACATTCAGCCTATGTTATGGCAGCGTACGCGTGTGTTCAAGACTGCTGCGCCTCTTCATATGTCGCTGGCCATGGTGCTGATGCTTTTCACGTGGTATGTTCGTCAACACTGAGTGTGTGCAGTCATGTGTTTAACTTCCTAACTCAGCCTTTGTATGTAGCTTATGGTGGGCGACTGAGAATTTATGTAACTTTCTTTTCAGTGAATGTTGAGGGGGTGACCTGGGGTAAATGTTAGATCTTAGCTTTAAGGGTTTAAATGATAGTTAGATCCTCTCTTTACCTATAGCAAATTTTATTTTTGTAAAAAAAAAAAAAAAAAAAAGAACTGTTTCTATCCATTTGGATCGTGCTGCTAACATGGTGGGCGACCAAATCTTGGAAATGACACTTCCAAATTTCTTTCATAGGTAGAAATTTTAATCCTTTTAAACCTAGCATAAAAAATTACCTCTTCAGTTCCAACTGACTCCTACACACATCAGTAGCAACCTAGCATTAATCCTTTCTTTAAAATATACATGGTACCATTCCCTTCAAACATTAATCTGACATACAAGGTACGACAGAAGGCTCATTTATCTGCAAGGTGACACGTTTTGCATGCCTTAATGCCAGCACTATTTACTCGAGCCTCTAGTGCATGTCAGCATTGAGACAGGATAAAACTGCTGCTTTCATCCTTAATACCTTCTTCCATTAGTCTTGTGCTGAATTAGGTTAGTTTACAGCCAAATGGATACAATTGCAAATAGCCAGTGAAGTATGTAGTTTTCAGTGCACTGACAAGCTTGGTTGAAGTTCATCTGTCATAGAGAGGCATTATTTGCTACTTTATAAACTGTCTAGAAGGGGAAAAAATGGAAAAATTAATCTGATGGTTACATTTTCATTTTGAACCAGTTTTCCATATAGGGCAAACAACAAGCTGTCCACACTGAGAGAGCAGCAACCAGAGCTATTTAAAAACTTGTGAGGACACCCTCAGCATCCTACTTAAACACAAGGTAGAGAACTACCAAAGATAGACACACTGAAAAAGTGTGTGAGAACAAAAATAGATTGTGCTAAAATTCAGGAACTCATGTTATGCTTATGTTTTATGTCTGAGTTTCACTGCAACAATCACTCACTCACTCACACACACACACACACACACACACACACACACACACACACACGCACACACACACACACACACACACACACACACACGCATGCACTTTATGTAAAGAGTGTGTTTACATTAAAGGAGATGTTTAAATCAGTTGTTTTTTATTGTTATGCAGTTGTGTTTGATTATTCCTTTGTGTAATATGTATTTTGCACAGACAAAATCTTTGAATCATTGTCAGCTGTTTGTGTAACTCAACGTCTCTATCTTCAAAATGCAATTTTAAGTTAGAGATAAACATTGCAGTAGACATTTTTCCCAAGCTGATGATAAGAAGGTAAATATGACTCCCATGATCAATAGTGATATATGAGACTGGTCTTAATCCCTTGTCAATGCTCTTCCTGAGAGATGGCGTCTGGGATTGTTCTCCTGTGTCCTCTTGAATGCAGTTCTCGAGTACAGCCTAATCCTCTCCTGGGCTTTTTATGTTCCGTGCTTAAGTGCCTAATGATGAGCACTCGGGCCTCTGCCATGATCCAAACCAGCAGCGACTAAATCAATTACATCTGGACTGATAACTGGCGCTACCTGCTGCAGTAATGGCCATCCATCATCCCCCCCCAACCCACTTCTGAGGGCCTGGAGACTGGAGAGATGGAGCCGTTAGCGAGTGCGAAAAAGATCTCATCTGTCCACAGGACAACAGGAGCACCTAAGAGACAGTTGTGAGGGTTGTGGTGTGTGTGTGTGTGTGTGTGTGTGTGTGTGTGTGTGTGTGTGTGTGTGTGTGTGTGTGTGTGTGTGTGTGTTGGTAGGGGGTTGGTGTGCTGGGAGAATCAAAGTGTCATTAGACCCGAGATGCTCCATCAAACAGGCACTAAGCCGAATGTGCCTGCCAGCAGCTGCAAAAGCTGGACCATTTGTGCTAGTGCCCCTTAAATGATCAAAAGGCAATCGATGGACTAAGTGCGCCTGTTTGTTTAATGAGAAGCCAGGTAGAGAAAGAGCTACGGGACAAGGAGAGGTTATTGTGTCGCACCACAGGTAGGATAGAACACTTTGCACTCACGGCAGCGTCCAATAAGTCCTTCCGCTGCTCTGAATCATCCCTCATGGTCACTGGGCTTAGCGCTGGTGAACTTATTCCAACTTTAATAAAGCTGGCCACCCTCAGACAAGGACACACAAAGCTTTGCTGTGCATCATGATATGAAATATGGATCACAAGCAATCAAGTGCTGCCTTCAAGCGCCATGCTCTGACGCAGTGTGATGAGTGCACTATAGCTACAGATCATTTATAAGTAAACACACACAATCTACATATACACAGTAGATACACAATATACAGAACATGTTTATACATATATAGAACTTCAGGACACAGCAAATGTCTTTCAAAGGCATATTATATTTAACAAGCCAAAGGCCTTGCAGAGACGAAACATCATATTAATTTGAATATTATTCTCACAATTATGTTGTGCTATGTCTAAATAAATGACATTGTATGTTTTCACTTTGGATATGAATTACAAAATGAGTTACTCTGCAGCATTTTGCAGCTGAGGCCCTGTGAAGGCGCCGCCGATCCAGCGAATTGCAACACGTCATGCTTTCTTTTCCCTCCAAGAGATAAGAGCGCACTGGCAGCAGACACGCAGAAGGGGAAGAGGAGAGCAGCATTATTTTTCCTCCAAGCAAAGCTGATCCATCAACCTTGGATAGAAATGCAAATTTCACGCAGAAGAAAGTGCTTTGAAAATTAAGCCCCCTCAGAGAAGACTAACCAAATTAGAATGTGGAGTGGAGGAGGAGGGCAATAGCATCATCCCACCATAAAGAAAGGAAGAGAGAGAGAGAGAGAGAGAGAGAGAGAGAGAGAGAGAGAGAGAGAGAGAGAGAGATGAAGAAACAGAGAAAGACAGAGGAGCAGAAATGAGACCAAGCTGCTTTTCCGCATGTCTCTCATGACTCATGTCCTGCAATTATGAGGCTTTACTTACATATGTCTCACTCATACACACACACACACACACACACACACACACACACACACACACACACACACACACACACATGTCTCTCTGTTGCAGACGGTGGGACTGTGGGGGGAGATGAGACGTTGTGTGGGCATTCTGACTTTGATTTGTTATGACGTGTGGCTCTAAAGCCAATAAGCCACAGGGTTGCCTTTGCCATTAGATGGCATTTTTAGCACCATCAAAGTCTAACACAGAATAAACTATTGACCTCTCATTTTTCTGACACATGACACACTTGACATGGGCACACTCCACTGTAATGCTAAGTGACAAAAACATGACATGGTCAGGAAAGGACCAGATCTATAGAAAAATCACACCTTGATCACATGTTCTGCATGTCCCTTTCATCGAAAGCAGAAACAACATTCCTTACCCTTGTAACAATGCTTTTATTTTGAGGTATTTTTCTTTGAGGAAGTGCAACAAAAGTGCATATCACAAGAAATGAGTAATCCATAAACAAAATTATTACATTTCAATATAATTTTGTTGCATACTAGAATACTGGTGGATAACTAGGCTTGTCTTTCTGTAGGCTATTGATCAGTTCATTTGTTTGAAAATGTATTTTACAGAGCTCATGTTCTTGTGGACACAGTGCATCTTGAACACTATGGAATGTTTGCCTATTAATAATGCAGAGAGGAACTGAACTGAACCACGCAGAAATGTATGTAGAATGGCACTGACCTGGTTCATAATTATGGACCATAATTGTAGCCCTACATAATTATACTTTGTTCATTTGTTTGTTTGTTTATTTGTTTTTTGTTTTTTTCATGCAAACATTCTGGCTTCTAATTTTGACATACTGTAACAAGTATACTGTCAGTGGCCATCACTGTTCTCACTGCTGTCTCCAAAGATTAGTGGAATTGCAATCCATCAGCTAAATACTTTTTTAAAAATTGTATATTTATACATATGTATTTGTGTTTGTGTTTTTTGTGTTTTTTTTCCCTCTGATTTGTAAAGGAGCTAGCAACACTGCCATTCAGAGAGACAGGAAACTAAAGCTGCCATATAGACAATGACAGTGCTCTGGACTGAGTGTGGTAGTACAACTATTATTGTGTCTCCTCACATATGATATGATAAATGAAAAGACACTGCACCAACACATTTAAAACAGAGAATTAAAATATAAACATCACCTTGTTTTGGCTGTGTGTCAATTTATTTTAGAGTTATTTAAACAGCCATATTCGTCATGTTGTAGTTTTCATTTGGTTCAGCTAAAGCAATATCCAGCAATAGCCTTTCAGTTGCCATGGAGACTCATAGATTTATAGTCCCAAATCACATAAATGTCACTTATAGGTCCAGGTACAAAATAGATTAATGAGTACCGATTTGTGACTTTGTTGCTTTGGATTTATTTGGTTCCAAGGCATAACTGATGTTCAGCATGCCCTATAATACCAGTCATTACCCATTACCTACTTGAATGTTATAGTGAATGCAGCCCTCAAACTGTGAAATATCATCAGAATCAAGCTGACCTTAGTTTGCCTCTGCAAATAGAGACTGAAAATAAATAATTTCCCCAAAGAACAATTATTGTCTTATTGTACTTCAGAGAACTGTGTTATATTTTCCCTCAGTGACAAATTTGTTTTGTACTAATAGCCACGGACACATTATGAAGGGTCACATTAGATTAGGAGTTTGTTGTGAATGATAGAAGTCCTTTGGAAGAGACAGTCATAAATCAGATTCAGTGAGGGCCATCCTCTCCACTATCCCTTCTCCCCTTTTCCCCTTTCACAAGCCTCTTTGATTTATTTCACACAATTTTGCAAAAGCTATCATTTATTTATATAGCCGTTTTCCACTTTGTGATTTAGCCAATGTCTCCTATTCTTTCCAATCACAGGTTGGACCCATTCACCCTCATCCGTTCTCCTTTTCTTTTAGTGAGTAGCATTTTTCTCCTCACTCTTTTTTACAAGGTGGCAGAAAAGAGCCTGTTTAATCTTCCTCTCCAGGGCCAGGGGGAAATCACACCCCTTCAGAGGCACTTTGAGTTTGTTCACAAATCAGATTATAGTGTAAACTCATCATTCAGCTGCACACTCACTACAGAATTTATGTTTCCTTTTATAAAAATCACTGCTGAGGTCAGAAGAGGTTGTGATCAAAATGATCACTTTATTACGCCTGTGTATTTTATATACAAAACCTTATTCCTTCCCTTCATATTTTCTGGTTAAAAGTATCTATAGATTTTAGTGCAGAAAATACTATGACTACTGTGCACTTGTGCCTGCATGTATCTGTGTATTTGAAGCAGTTGGTCAACAAAAGCTGGACTGTATCCAGGAAGTCACATTCATTGCCTTATTTGTATGTATCCTCATTGGTTCTGTGTTCACTGGCCTGATACTCAAAAGCAGAATAGGCTTGGAGTCCATTACTCAGACTGCGGCTAGTGCTGGTGTTAAAAGCCTATGTGTTACTCTCAGCCACCTCACATCCTTCGTACTGCCACATCAGTGGATGCAAAACTAGGCTGCCATCTTGGGCCTTCACACACTCATGGCCCAGGAGTACAGTATATCACGTTGTCTGTGCACTAACAAGGGAGTGGAGAGTGAATCTGCCTGTTAACCACAAAGCCCCCTTGAGAGAACTGTGTTTCAGCAGGATGTGAGAGAAATTCCACTCCAGTCTCAACAGCAGGATAGGCTCATTATAAACAGATAACCAATACAAGAGAGTCATCCCACCTGGCTTACTGTAGACACGAAGCTGTTGTAAAACAATGATGTGCCAAATTGTAAATAAATGATGAAAAAGTAAAAATAAATAAAGTAAGTTATGTGACAAATTTTGGCATGTCTGTGCTCCAGTGGCTATTGTATTATGGGTCAAAAAGAAAAAGCAAAAAAAAGCAAAGTTCCTTTGGAAAAGAAACATCCTTCCAATTCTGATCATGTCAAGAGACTGAGTTACTTTATTTAGTAGAGCACCACATTTAGAATTTGCACAGAGGGCAGACACTTATGAGATCATGAGGAATCAAGATGTACAGTAGGACTCTGTACAAGCATGACTGATGTTGCTTTTATATGGCAAGGGCATTTAGAAGGCAGCAGGCTGTCATTATTATTACTTGTAAGGCACGCTTTCTTAAAAAAAAAAAACTCTCCCTGGAGACTGAGTGGACAACTACATACAGCTTACAGGGACATAGGCTAGTAAATCATTAGCAACTGACGCAACTTCAACAGCACAGCTTGACCAAAATGGACTACAAGGGGAAAAAGTGGTGATGGATTGCAAGTTTTTCTCCCTTAACTCATGCAAACACCACCATCTCAAATTGTCTTTTGAAACAATTAGTTTAGCATTTTAGTTTAAATTCTTAAATAGCCATCTGCAATCATCCCCATTAGATAAAAATCAGGCTACCAAAATAAATTTCAGAGTCCAACTAATAATACAACTTAATTCCATCTACCAATTCCATATGTAATATTGGAATACAAATCTTTAGTTGAAAGGCAAAGTCTACAGTAAAAACAGGGAATGATCACTGTACCTTATGAGCCTCCATCCCCAACAGCTAAATATAATCATCAGGGTCCCAGAGATAACACTGTCACTCAGTCACTCACCAATAATTCTGCAATTCATTCTACATCAGCTGAATATTTGAAACAGTCTGTTAAGAATCAGTTTTATGAAGTTACAGACTCTGCCAGAAGCCCAGCTACAGTGATGGTAAAATAAGCTCTCAAACAGGGGAGACTGGTGCCCCCTCCTCCTTACCCCACTGTTTCCACGGAAACTAGAGCTAAAAATAGAAGCTGAAAGCAGGGGGGCATTCAACATCACAGTCCCCTTGATGGCAAATGATGCTATTTATAACCTTTCATGGTTCAGCCGGTGCATGTAACATGAAACATGGATGTGTTTCCTCACCATCCAATTAATGTCACTAGAATGGACAGAACATATGCCTGTGTTCTGAGAGGAATCCAATTATATTCTCACACCATATTCTTTTTGGATATCTCCACTTTATAGTCTTACATTATTCACCCATTTGTTAACCTGTTCCTCACTGCCTTAGAGTAGCCCCCAGACACTGTCAAACGTGTGACGTTAAAAACCTGAGATACGAGAGTTGAGAGCTGACAGTCTTGCAGACGCTGAAAGCTTCCTGGTGATGTAGGTTTAGATGGAGTGAGGGTGTCATACCTCTAGTGATATACTGTTCCCTGTGGTGAGGGGTATGATGACCAGCAGGGTGTCCTAAAAGCTCCCAGAACAGGAGTGAGCTTCAAGGGGCAACACTTTCTGAAATGGGTTGAAATAACCCTGAACGGCTTCAACAGAGCTGCTCTGTCATCAACATGTTAAGCCCAGACTTTGACTTTGAGAATCATAGCTAGAACATGCAGAGCAAATTCAAATTTGTACATCTAAATTAGTAGGCTTAGCTACTATTTACTACTACTATTAGCTACTATTTATATTATTCTCAAAGTCAAAGTCTGGGCTTAACATGTTGATGACAGACATATAGTGATTGTCAAAGTTTTTTTTTTTTTTTTTTTCTCCCGTCATCTACTTCCTGAATTTTTGGTCAACGATTCCCGGGACACCGTAACACCTGGGCACATGAAACTTGGTGGGCATGTAGCCCCAGTAGACTTTTACAGAAAAATTTAGTTTGGTCCCCGGGGGCCACTCCATCTTTTTGCGCCGTGACATTGAGGATGATGAAATGTTTATGGAATGTTGGTCTCAAGAGCCCACATCAACTTAGCTTATAACCAGTCATTTGTGATTTGCACCCCCATGGTAAAAAATGAAAATGCAATATTATACTGCTGTAATTGCCCCTATCTTTAGATCAGATGTTATGAACTGCACCAAATTTAATGTGTATGATGAACCTGACATCTTGTGGGAACATGTCAAGTTTTGTGAAATTTCATCCATGGGGGGCTATAAAATAAATGAATTTATATGTACATTTAATGACTGTACAACCATCAACCTGTAGATGGTGCTATTAAACGAAGGGTTACTGGTTTGGGATGATAGGCCTACTGTCTCTCTCACACACACACACACACACACACACACACACACACACACACAGGGCAGAGAATGTGCAGAACTGAGTGGCGGTCATATTTTGTACCGCCATGCATATCTAGTTTTTCCAATATTTCCCGGTTTTAATCATTTGACAATTAAATACACTAGAATTAAGTATCTCTTACTTTATTCCCATATAACACACATAAACATGACATTTACACAATTGCAGTCTTTTAGACCCCCTCTCCCCCCTCTGTGATCTCACCAGACAGCAACTGATTTAAAGTCGCTGACAATGACCTACTACTGGGCGAATCTTTGCATGGGATGTAATTTTCCAAATAATGCCTGTCAACACTGCTTTTTATTATTGTTGTAATGTGTGTGTGTGTGTGTGTGTGTGTGTGCGTGTGTGTGTGTTTGTTTGTTTGTTTGTTTTTATACTGTGGTCCGAGACCGAGTCAAGACTGAGTCTTTGAAGGAAAAAGTCTGAGACGAGTCTGAGGAAGCAGAAATCGGTCTCAGGCATTGGTCTCAGGACTTGGGTATCACTAGGCGACACAAGTTCATATCTTCAGCATCTTCTCTATTTTTAATTCTTTAGCTAACAATACATTTCTTTAAAAGCCTACTCTTCATTGGAAAGTATGCTGTATGCATTCTGTCTACAATCACAAGAAAACCCAGGGTGTCTTTATGTAACAGAGCATTGGTTAGCAATATCAGTAGGCCTATGAATTCATCAAGAATTAGTCCACTAACCCTTCCATTACTAGTCTAATGCTTTACCCCAATGGTCTGCTGACATTGGTGGCATACGCTAGGCCTATATTTAATTAAATTATAAAAAATATTCACATTTCCCTTTAAGGCTACATAGGTTAAATCATGTTTGGAGGTAAATTACTTTTATGACAGATTCAGCGCAGACTTTTAAAAAATTCTTCATGATGACTACAAGGAACAACAGACAGTCACTGGTGAAACAGACCAACATAATCTCGGCCAATAGTATTTCTCTCTGCCTCAGCAACAACATAGTTCCTGCAACGTTGCCTGAATGAACCAGCCTGGGAGTACCCATGCTCCTTTGCACATTCCATTTAATTTCATTCTGCAAAGCAGTATGGTGACCATGGCCGATTTTCTCCCCTGCTTTAGGTATCCAATCACAGAGCAAAAAGGGACGAGCACGGCGCTCAATTTCATTTTACGACACGTGGTGGATCTTGTATTGGCTCTGAGCTAGGTGCTGACGCTATGATAGACATTTGTAGCGCCCAATAAACGGCTCTGAACAATCCTAAATGATCCTTCCGCTATGAGTAAAGCAATATTTGGGTCTCCAGACTAACTATCACTTGTGATTATTGAGTTTGGCGATAGTCAGGCTATGAATGAACGACATGGGGCAATTCGATGGAGGAGTTAGGAGTTCTACACAGTTGGGGCTAGGATGTTGTCTGTGTCATACTAGCATCACGCTTCTATCCAGGGGCGTCGTAGTGGAGGAAAAAGGGGGACTGAGTTACCAAGCCCCAAGTTGGGGAAGGACCTAGAGGAGTCTGGAAGTGTATTTTAGGAGGTGAGAGGGGGCCATGGCCACTTCTTGTGCTATAAGGCCTAGAATCTGGTGCTATAGGCTCCTGCTACCATTGTTAGCTATGCCTGAGCTAACATTTGTTTAAACACAACCCAGGTTAGTATTTTGAAGGGCCACAAAAAGTTTTCAATAATAAAGTGTGTAACAAGAATGTCTCATGGGGGTAATGGAGAAGAAGACAGAATGGAGACATCTGTCTATATTGTTGCAAATTCATTAATCCAGCTGTTCAGTTCACAAAAGTACAGTATTTCAGTACCTCTGACTTCCAGTAAGCACCTTTGGGCTACTCACTGAAGCCCCTTGTAAGTTTTTCATTCAGGAAGTCAGAGGGATAGACAGTTGTTGCTCAAGGGTCCATCACCACTCAGATAGCTCTAAAAGAAGACAAATACGTTACACATTTCCCTGCTACCTACAAGTCTGTCTGAGAGATTCATCAGTCTTCTGCTACTCTTGTGACTATCCCTTTGAATCCCAGAGTAGGAAATTCTGCAGGTGTCCAGTTAACAGTGGAATGATGCTCCTGCCACTAATACTGATAGGGGTGGGAATAAATAGGATTGTATCAAAATCAAATTGATTTTGTCATTTTGAAATGTACCGCTAAAAACCACCACTGGTAAGATAGTGAGCAACCACCAAATAGCTGTAAAAAAAAAAAAAAAAAAATAAATAATAAAAGCGGTTTGTATTTAATTTGTGATTGAAAGTTATTAGTAGCCTAATCATTTGCTTAGTGATTTCGCAATATTGCAGTCATGTTTATTCATGCATATGTTAGCTGCTAGGTTCTGTAAATCAAAATGATGAATTTGCAAGTTTGTGTGGAAATTTTATGAGCTTAGTTTATGTTAAACTCAGTGGTGATTTGTTGGCGGATTAGGATGGCGTTTTGAAGACAGCTCTTTGCCAAGTGTAGGCCTATGTGAACTTTTCTTTTCTTTTTAATTGAGTTTCATAGTTAATTTTGCATTCATTATCTTACTGTTCTGAGTTTACCAATTTAACTTTGTAATGAGAAAAATAGAGCCTAATAAACTGGGGGCTTGCCTATTAGGTCTATTTGCCAAATTATAGATAATGCCAGATAAATTAGGCCAAAGACGTAGGGCTTCCTGGCTACAATGATCTTTTTATTGATTGTGGTCCGCAAAAGTGCATACAATACAGGCTTTATCGAAAAACACTACATATTTTAGGCTACTTGTAACAAAATATGACGCCAGACGTTACATTTACATCCTCTTTAAGAACCATGTGACAAGAGGGCACCCCGCTCTGGCCATGCTAATGCTAACATAGCATTGGCCACTGTCACTGGGCCCACGTTCTCCTCCATCACTCTGAGCCCAGTCGGCTATGGAATTTTCGGGGATTTGTTGCAGAAGGGCCGGGTGGTCATTTTTCGCTTTTAGAACCAGATGTGGATCGTGCAAAAGTTGATTTTTTGTGCATGTATACAAGTTTTCTGAATTTCTACAATAGCTCCGTTCAGTGATGGAGGACGATTTGGTGTGCGAGTATGATTCGACCTGGGACACTGAAAGCGATGGAGATGACTTTGGAGAAAATACAACACGGCGGTCAAGCCAGGACAAAACTAAAAAACCCAAGACGGGCTTTGTATGTATTTAAATATATTCGGTTTATATTAGTGCTGTGTTCAGAGTGTTACCTTGCCTATTTTGTTATGACTTGACGCGGTGACTGGCTTATTCTTAACCTACACCTCATAGTGCTAATGTTATGCTTCATAAACCGATATTACCGCAAATGTGGACCACCTTGCAGTTGAATTATTGTTTGTCAACTGAGGGGCTTGGTTGCACATCTACATAGCTAGCAAGCTATGCAACTAGCATAATGCTAAGTCATTATGGCAGTACTTGCTCACTGTATGGTCAATCAGTATTTACATGGGAACTTCTTTTTGCAGAACTGATGTGGCATCTTTAATTCATCGAATGATTACTTGTTAGTAGACACGCTTTAAATTGTCCAATAGGCTATCCATCTCTGTTAGCATATTAGCAATTAGCCACCATTTACCACTGGAGTTGGTGGAACTCGTCACCGGAAGTGTTTAATCAGCCGAAAGCAAATCTGCACGAAAATACTTTGTATAGCATCTGGGCTCCCTGCTTTGACAGTGTTTCACGTCTCATTTGGGTTTATGAGGAATTCCTCTGGGTCATTTGGTCTTGATTGGTGCATTCGTCTATCTGGGGCTGTATATATCGAGGTACTAGTAACCCATAGGCTAGACTGCGTTCATACTAGCGTACCACATCCTACCACGGAAGAAATGTACCCTATGCAATTGCAGGATACGAATTGCGAATGTTTTAATCTAATATTTAATATAGAATTCGCAATACTATCATTGTTAATGCTTAGTTACTACGTTTTGACACTTTGTCAATCAAATGCTTCAATGCAGATGAATAAAATGGGAACGATGGAGGGGCTTATTATTGGTTACACCATCATATGCGCAACGCGCCAAGTACGTCATGATGCACCACATAGCCTACACAGCCTTATGTGTAAATAGTTAAAAAAAAGAATAGTAGTAGTTTTCAGCTCTATAATAACTACACTAGTGCAATTGAACTCCTTCAATTAGTTGATTTTGGGCTTAGGAATAATGCAAAGCTGGCCTAGTTATATGTGAGATGGCAATGGCCTGAATGACCTTTGGCTCTGACTAGGCATCCGTGCTGAAAAGAGAAATGTAGCACATGAAGAGCAGAATGATCAGTATGGGCAAATAGTATGGAGTTTAGTGAACTCCAGGAGTGATACTTTTGTTGGCTGACAAACAAATTGAGTCACCCTAAAAATTCTGACCTTAGACTATTTCATGAGATGTAAAAAATATTCTTGTTTACTAATGCATTGTTTCTTTCATCACAGTGGTCTAATTCCTCCTCTCGAAACTTGAGGGCAGCCAAAGATATGCAGAACTACCGACATGGGTATCCAGTGAGTGAAATCCCTTAAAATCAAAGTATCATTGTTTTACATCTGTCATAACAAACATACTAATGTACCACAACTTGGTTTTCCTTCCCTAGAATATCAGTGATGATGAATGCCCAGAAGAGAGGATGACAAATTTGAAATTCTATCTAAATGAAATCCCCTCTTCTCCTGATGGTAATTGTTTGGATTCGGGCTACATTTTCTTTTGTCATGATGTGAGCTATTGGCAATAAGATGACTTTATGTCAATTTTTTCCCCCTCCAGATGTATCAATAGAAATGTTTCATAAAGAATGGAGGACAGATTACAAGAGATTGGAAAGGGTTCATTCATATATTCAGTGGTAAGTCTCCCAACATTTTATCTATTCTCATTTAGAGCATGATTTAGTAGTGAAAATATGGTTGGTGTTAATGAGTGGACACAAAGTACTGTATACTATCTTATGGAGGACAAGAAGTATAATGGTCCACAGTCAAAACATTTGCATTAGCAACAATCATTTTATTTTGTCACCTTTGAGAATTGATGGTGGGAGTAAATTGTCTTCTGAGTCTGAAGTGCTCCAGTGTACACACTCACACACAGGATCTATAGAACTGGTTATGCCCTACATATTTCACACCATAATCTGTCCTTGCTCAGACAGACAATAAGCCAGTTTGCTTTGTCTAGCTAGGGCTGCGTAACCTTTGCCCTGTTCTAAAGTGTCTGTGAGTCCAACTCAGATGGGGACCTTTAGCAGGTATACAAGACTTGACCTGTAAAGACTCCTGCAGAGGAAAAGAAAAGTACATTGGTTTTACCCATGGTAGATGTTTTTTGTTGTTGTTGTTGTTTTATTTGTTTCTTTTAAAGAAAGATTGTATTGCGTTATTACAAAGGATAGTTACTTAGTAACCCCTTCTTTTTGAAATTCATGTCCTTACTGTACATTTTATTTTCCCCTACTCAGGCTTTTCCCATTGCGTGAACCAGGGGTTAATTATATGGCATCAGAACTAACAAAGAAGGAAATTCAGGTGGGTGAAAAAGATTACCAGAATTTAATAAAAATATAAACTTTAAGATTTGTGTTTCCACCTCTTAAAATATTTGATTTACACATCACATTACCCTTTATGCATGATCCTACTACGGAAGGGAGTTTGCTTGAGTGTGATTTATGCGAAGCTTAGTGAAAGACCTTCTCTTCCCCCACACCCCTCACTGCTCATGGCTATCTCCACAGGCATTCAGAGAGAGTGATGAAGCCAAGGACAGGCTGGTGGACTCCTATGAACTGATGCTGGGCTTCTATGGCATCCAGCTGACTGACAAGGAGAAAGGGGATGTCAAACGTGCCGACAACTGGAGAGAGAGATTCGCCAACCTTGAGCGGTTAGTCCTGATTCTCATGTATTTATATGTGAAAAGACATTGCAATAAATGTCCCTTGGGATGCACTGCAGTCATACAGTGTACGGTGGATCAAGACCAACTGATACATTTAGGGGTGGGAATCTACTGTAGAACGGAATAATATAGAACCAAGAATTGGTAATGCTTCAAAGCATATGCCTCTGTCCTTATCAATTCCTGTTCTCAGGTTTGGCTTGTTTTTCATACCATCGTCTGTTGGTTCTTTCAAAATGCAAAATTCTAGTTCAGTTCACTGTTTGTCTTTTTTTTTTTTTTTATGCATTGTTTTTTTCTTTCTTTCTAAGCGGTTTTGACTGCTGTAGTAGTGTAGGCTACAACATAGGCTCTAAACAAAAAAGAAAAAAACAACCTCTAAACAGTGTGGAAGAATTGAACTGATAAGTTCAATATACAATGGCATTAATATTGATCAAATCCTATCAGTTCCCACCCCTAGATGCATGTGGCTGAGTTGTCTGTCACCAGAAGTCTACATCATCTAGTATGGAGATGTGCAGCCAGTGCTTAGTTCAACCTACTCAAAGGCTCACATTCATCCTTTTACCACATCAGTGCACATCATGTTGGCATTCATACCTGTGAATTTCATGCCTGTGAGTGGATCAAATGTTTGCTCTGTTGCTGTGGTGGAATTGCATTCGCTAGTTTGTGCTGATGTGCATTTCAGGGAAGTGGATGTAATGAAATGCATATTGCATGAATCATTTAAACAGCCACCTCTCTTTTTTTCTCCAGGAATATGCACAATAACTTGCGCATAACCCGCATCTTGAAGAGCCTCGGAGAGCTGGGATTTGAGCACTACCAGGCCCCTCTTGTTCGCTTCTTCCTGGAAGAGACACTGGTGAAGAAGAACTTGAGCAGCGTGAAGCGGAGTGTTCTCGACTACTTTGTGTTTGCCGTCCGGGATAAGCGTGAGCGCAGGAAGCTCATTCGGTATGCCTACCAGCATTATGAACCGAAGGACAAGTTCGTCTGGTGTCCCAGAAGGATCCAGAAACGTTTTAAGAAGAAGTCTGAGAAGCGACAGGAGTCCACAGCAGGAAACGGGGAGAACACAGGGACAGACGAGGGACGTTCGAGAGGGAAAGGGAAAGACTCCGAGTCAGGAAGTAGCCAGAGAGAAGCGAAAGCAATGGAAGATGTGTCAGAGTCTCAAAGTCTAATGGAAGAGGACAACGCAATGAGCGTGGACGCAGAGAAACCGTCTCCAGGCGAGTCTGTTCTTGACGAGTCGTTGTCGGGGAACCCTCTTCCCAATGGCAACAAGAACAACAGCGAGAATGGCGAGATGGAACAGTCGAGCTCCTCTGATGCTAGCCCAGCAAAAGAAAAGGAATGCAAAGACGATGATCTTAAAGACAGTGGCCCGCCAAAAGAGGTGACCAAAGAACCTGGCAAGAGCAAGCTTGATCCTCAGGAGATTGAATCTCCTGAACCTGAATCTGAGCAATTGCTTAAGAAGAAAGGAGAGGGCGACGGGGTGCTGTCTGGCAACGGTTTAACATCAGAACCGCCAAGCAGTCCTCGCCAGAGCAAAGGCCCCTCTGAGCCCGTAGACAGTCAACCCAACCAGGGCACCCAGTCTTTAGGGGAGGCGTCACCTGCCAAACGACTGGGGAGAACGGTGGACGAAAGAGCGGAAAAGCAACCCAGGACGGACTTTAATAGTACGGCAGGCACCACAGACAATGGGGAAACGACCTCAAAAACGAGTGGTCCGCCTGCAGTGCACACAGCTAGCAAGGGACCACAAGGCAACCACCAAACAAACGGGACTGATGTTCGGAATAGTGAGGAGCCAATGGACATTGAGGTGAGCGATACCGCTGACCTACAGGGCTCGTGAGTTTTACTGACTGCTAAAGGACTCCATGCATACTGCATATGCTACATGAGTTTGCCCACAAGGACCACTTTCATTGCTATTCTCATTGAATGAAAGACTTCAAAGAGAAGGCCTGCAGTATTTTTTTTCCAGGTCTTATTTATTTATAAAAGACCTTGTAGTTCAACCACTACATGTGTGTTCAGTTCCCTAAATGTTCCACAAGCAATGGATTGAGCTTTTAGAGTATGAATTTGTGGATAATTCGCCAGATTTACAAGGATGTTGTGTGATTTTTCTTGCTGTGTTTGGTGACCTCAGTTGTTCAACTTTCGGACTATTTAAAATGGAAACGCAGTGTATACTTAAGTACATGCCCCATGAAAATGGCTGTGGTCCATGCCGTGCGTTCTGTTGTGGACCAGTAGGAGACTCCCCCAGTGGGAGAGTCAGTGACCCCTCAATAAGCACTTCTTTCAAGTCACTAGTGCTTAATGATGCATCTCTTCCAAACTATTCAAGTTTGAAGCAAGGGAAAGGGAGACTGTCAGTGTCTGAGCAGTCAACTGAGAAGGAATATGCCATTTTTAGATACGTGTAGGCTAGATACTGAGGGCCAAGTCCAGCACAATGTGTTTTAACATTTCTTTGTCTCACCATTGAACCCATTGGCATTGAGTTGTTTTGGTTTGCACCTAAGTGAAATGAAATTGATGTAAAGAGAACTTAACCTTACTAAACCCGTTGTTGTTTTGTAGATAATTCTGTAAGATAATACAATGAACTGTATTTTGATGGTTTGTTTGAATAGAGTTGCACAACTTAAAGATTTTGGTACTGAGGTTGTACACAATGGAGACAGCCATGCCAAAATTAGAGACTCATTGATTGTATTGATGGACACAGTATTGGGTGAGGGGTGATCTCAATCAAGGATTAGTTATACTCTGATGCATTAATAGAGTTATAGATATTGACGACTTTGAGTCAGGGCAACAACCTGGCATATACTTCATACTGTACTTCATACTTGATCCTTTTGAAAGAGACCACTTCAAGCTGTATAAATCAGAAATATATTGAACAATTAGAGCATTGTGATTCAACATATTGCTTGTGAAATGAGAGGAGGTGTGGCTGATATTTAATTAAATGATTTTGTATAATTGTTATTCTTGGCATGTTTTTTTGGTTGTTGTTTTTTTTGTTTTTTGTTTTGTTTTTTTACTTCCAGTGTCATATGTTTGTTTATATTTTGACAGTCATTAACCAAAGGTGAAATCCCCATTGACTTCAGCACGTTCTCAGGAACAAATAACTTCTTTTAACTTCTTTTTGTTTGGTTGGTTGCTTGCTTGCTTTCCTTCCCACGGGATCCATGGATTTACCTGGAAACGATGAAATGAAATCACAAAGATCCTAACTGCAAGGGTTTTGGGGGAAAGGAGTATTTGTGCATAGCTCCTGTTCTGACATATCCCACAACAA
This sequence comes from Sardinella longiceps, assembly GCA_027497455.2. NCBI lineage: Eukaryota > Metazoa > Chordata > Actinopteri > Clupeiformes > Clupeidae > Sardinella > Sardinella longiceps. Next base: position 16,928,003 of record JAODXP020000018.1, on the reverse strand, counting down.
ACAATAAACAGTGTGCCAACAGCACAAACATTTGTTTATTTGTGAGTAACTTACAAGCACTGTAACTTTATAAATGTTATGTCCTACATTACTGTGCCATGCCACTTGCCAACTGTAACAAACCAGACTGAGATAAAGGTAAGCCCTACCCAAATGTCCATCCATCCATCCATCCATCAGATAATGTGGTTTGCAATGCATCGATACTCCTTGGCAAGGCATGGAGTTATCTGAGGTAAACGGGGGTATTTTTGTCATTGCAGCTCAGGATTGACGACTAATGTGCAAACACTTAAAATCTAAGGAGGTACCTACAGTTTCTAACTCCCAAACGTCTCTGGTTTCAAACATCCTATTCGTTCGTCAACTGTGACCAACATCCCCTGTCCGTGAGTGCGTCCTACTTTTCACTGGTCTGTAGTCCTACACCCTCCGCCTGACTTTCCCCCTCAGTGCCTTTCCCCATCCTCACCCACCCCCCATTCTCCCATCGACCAGGTAGTGCCCGACTGAGTTCAGCCCCTTCGGCTGGAGGCTCGGGTTTATCTGGAATCAACGTGAAACTCATTCAGGAGCCGCACGCCGTGAGGAGAAGGAGCGGTCCGTCACAAAAAGCCGGGGGGGAGAGTCTGCGACGAGGATAGGGAACGGGGTTCGACTTTTTCATCATAAATCGGAGCTGAGGGGAGTACGGGAGCCATGGCTATGTTCTCAGCTGTGGGACTGCTTTTACTATGCCAGCTTTTGACATCATCGCTTGCCCAGGTGGGTGATGGCCTTTCAAGCGCGCAACAATGTCCAGTGACAATTACGCATCGCTGATTAATATGTCTGACATGTGAATTGAAAGTGTAGAAGTAGCGTACATGTTTCATATTTTCTCGCTAACAAGTGCGCGTTGCGATGAGTTGTTTAGTGGAGTATGGCATCTTCGTTTTTGGGATCTACAAGTGGATGATAACTTATCATACATACACAGTCTATTAATTTTGAATGTTGGAAGTGTAATAACACTGAAATTGTGGTTTACAATGTTGGTTATTTGTTTTATATCACTGTAACGCTCCTTAAGTATTGGCCAATTTAGTTTTTATTCTGGAGATTTGTTGTTTTTAGAAAGTGCATACGGATCTGAGGAATGTAGTGCGCTGGAGATCTTTGGCCTCCCTACAATGACACCTTTGTTCCTTCAACCCTTTGCCAGGCATGTGCAGGAAAACACCGGAGCTATCCCAATTTTTAAACGGAATACTATTAAGGTTTTCCAACATTTACTGAAGTATTTCATTTTTCAAGGATTTCATGGCATCAAACAACTTTTTTTATACAGTATTTTGACTAACCACTTCTGTGATCAATGCGTGCGTAATTTGGCAAGTTTTTGGCATGTCCATTTTTTATTATTATTATTTATTTGTCCATTATTGATTTAGACCAGCGTGGCTTAACATTGGCTTTTGGGCTTGATAAGGAATTTGATGAGGGATTTTTATTATTTGGTGGCTTTTACTCTTACTATGTTATTTTGACCATTTTACCATTTATGTACAAAAAAAGTCTCACCAATGTTACAGCCTCATTCTGTCGTGTTTGCAAATTTTACACATTTCAGAATGCACTCATGAAATTGAATTGAGTGAGTTTAGCAAGTTTAAAATAAAGCATCAAATGTCCAAGCTGTTTACTGTGAATCATCAATGATTTATATGATTATGCAATTACTTATTTTGCATGAGAATTTGCTGTATTCATTTGTATGTACTGACATTTTGTTTCAGAGACCTGGACCGCGTGGGCCACAAGGACCCCCAGGGCCTTCAGGACCCCCAGGGAAAGATGGCATAGACGTGAGTGTGGAGGGAGAATCTTTTACAAGGTTGAGCAGAGAGTGTCAGAACAGTCCGCTACTGTATGTGATGCCCACAGTGGAAAAATCCCAGAATTCACTCAGCTCTAAATATAAAACTCATCATTATTAAATGCACCCTTGACCAACTCTCTTAAAAGATCAATTCTTTGTCAGATGGTTGTCCATATTGTTAGTAACTAACTTAACTTAAGCTTATTACATCATAAAGCTGTACACCAGCATCAGATGAAAAGGAGTTATCTTTAATATCTAGTTACTATGTAGAGAGGTACAGACAGTTGGATAGAAATATTTCTCTGGTGTCAGACATCTGGTCAAATGGACGGCAGTAGATCCAATTTTATCCAGTCCATTGCTCCTCCTTTCTCCCAAATCATAATGCTCCACCCCCACCTGAGGCCCTGGGTCAACATCATCAAAGACCAACACTGTTGATAGGTGGGAGAGTTGAATCCAACAGACATAGTTGTGTTTTTGGTTCTGGAATAGAAAAAGCCTAAACATCCTAAAAGAAGTTTGGGAATTAGTGTTAATTTGGTTATGTCAGTGAGTGCTAAAATGATTAGCATATATCCTTGTTTGCTTTTGTCAAAGGAGTATCACAGTGAGGATTTACATTTCCAAAGTTTTTTTTTTCAACTTTTATCAATAACACTATTATGTCCAAAATAGCAGGCCTATCAGAGAATCCAGAAAGAAAACAGTTGATGTTGCTCCAGCAAATTAAAACCATTTCACCCAAACGTGAATGCCTGAACTGACAGAGGGCTCATTCATGCAGCCCTAAAAGCCAAACGGGGGCCTTCTTAAATTTCCACCCCCACCTCTTCCACCTCCCCCCTCCCCACACCTCTCCCCCATCCCTCATCTCCTCTTCCTGACCCTACCCAGCAGGTTGGCTTTGGCACTGTTTGCTTTCCCCTGCCTGCAGCCTGCCTGCTCTTCAGGCACTTTGGAACCCAGACTCCGCCATCTTTTGGGTCCAAGACCTCTTCATTAGCCTTAGCTGTCCAATAGCAGCTGTGTACCACAGCAGTGTGTTGAGTGGATGCACTATTTACTAGGCATTGTGATCCTCAGTGCATCCTGGCCAGGCCAAATAGATGTTTTGATTGTTGTACCTGCCAAAGACTTAACTGGCATAGCCAATTATGCCAATCATGAAAGTGCATCATGCCACTGAAGTCTTTGAACATTTAGTGGTAGCATGAGGATGCATGAGGTGATTTTTAGGACATCAGACAGCCTTTGTCGGAAATGACAGTTATTTACTTGTGAGGGATTGCATGCAAAGTAAGAAAAACAGGTATTTTGAAAAACAGTAAGCTACAAAAGATGAAAGAATGAAGAAGACTATTATCACATTAACTTCAGTGGCATATTTTAAAGTCACCTGTCTTTCTTCTGTGTAACAGGGAAAACCTGGGCCAGCTGGTCTTCCTGGAAAGGCTGTGAGTATTCTCAGCTCTATTCTCATACTTTACTTTTTCACTTTCAGGTATTTAATGCATTTTAGTTGAGCGGCACTCTGTAGCCCTATTGACCTACATATTTATGTTCAATATTTGGCCATAGCAACCACTATGAACTGTATAGAAACATAATACAAGTATAGCAGAATAATCCATGTTCATTAAAACTAATTATTATCCAGTTTATGCTAATGTAACCGATGGAGTCCTTTTATGTGCACTGCTAGGGGCCTAAAGGTCAAGCTGGAAAGCCAGGAGGAGCAGGAAGCCCCGGACTGCCTGGCCTGCCTGGAGTTGACGTAAGTGAGCGCACCACACAGAGTAATGTGTGATATACACTGCATGACAGTTAGTAGGATCAGCTATTAGCAAAAGGAAAGTAACACACACACTCTCTCACACACACACATACACACACGCACAGTGTGCATGCACTCCATAGACACACAGTGACACACACATGCTGAAAATGAAGGCCTATGTAGACTATCATACAGTATCTGCTTTAGAAATCATAACATTATTTGGTGAAAACAGTTGATTCACAAGATGAGTTCCATTCCAATAGTAATACACTTCTTTTGAAATGGCATCGGTGTTGTAGCAGTTGTTGTTATAATTGTGTCATGGGTGTTTAGCTCTATAATACAGTATTTGCAAAGCACGTTGTGGATGTACTAATATTGCGGTTTGTTTGCAGGGACTGACAGGTTCTGATGGCCCTGCTGGCAAAGATGGACCTCCCGGAGAAGTAGTAAGTTTCCCATTGATCTCCTCTGTGCCATTGCGGTTTTAGATCCCTTCAAATACAGTCTGTCTGCTGTCTGCAAGCTCTATTAAACACACACACACACACACACACACACACACACACACACACACACACACACACACACACACACACACACACACAGGCATTGATGTACAGCATTTACAGTACAGTGCATTATTCACAGTAGTGTTTGCATGGACCTACAGTACTCTGAGTCATAGCACAGATCTCTAAACTAATGTGGACAAACCATACCAATGTTCAGATTCATTGGGTAGTGAGTGGCCTCTTTACAGAAAGCAAATGTACCTCAGCATAACCATTAGAAGCACATACTCTTCCTCATGTGACTTAAGTGGTATAGTGGTATAGTCTCCGTGGAGGATTTTCTGGAGGTCTTCTGAAGGTTTGCTCTCAGACCAAGGCTGCTGAGTTGTGGAGCACTTTTTGCGTGGCAATTGTGTTTTTCATCATCCAGCCTGTCAGGCTGGATTTGTCGAGCTCCCCTGGGCTCTTTGTGGGGAATGCTTTTAATGAGGAAGCGTGTGACTTTTTTAGTCGGATTGATCTTGCACTGGAAACAGCGCTCTGTAATCTCATGTGGAATGCAGAAGCTTCCCGGCATGAAGCTAAGCCCGAGCTGTAGAGGGCCAAGGCATCGTTTATGAGGATGGTCGACATATTATTATTCCACTGGGATGAGATGAGGAAGGTTGATTTAGATGATAACCTATCTGTCTGCATGGGAGGATAAGGGATCAAGCAGATTCCTTTACCTAGTTGACTGATTCTAATCCCGTCGCTTCAGATTTTCTACAACCATTCTAGTTCAACGCTCACACTTCCACATGAAATCCAGTAATAACTCAGAATAATGTGCAACAGAGAGAAAATTGTGGACTTTTTTCAGGTCACTGGGGAACAATCGTCCTCCAAGGGGCTAGAACTCTCACAGAGAGGCCAGATGAAGAGTGTTTACACGGCCACTTAATTAGCTGGATTTAATTCTCCTAGAACAGTTAAACAGAATCAGTTTGATACCTCTTGGCTGCCATTCAGGTGCTTATAAAGTGGGTATTAAAGGCCAGGGCTACCCTGTGACACAGATTTGAGCGTGAATAAAAAAGATTTGGATGGGGCAAACCAAGAAAAAGGGGTTTGTGGGTAAAATGTTTAGCCATTATAGTCTGTAACAGTTGCAGGTAGAAAAAAATGCCTTTGTGTGTGCGCGTGCATGCTTAATTGTGTGACTGTTTGTATGCCTGGTTTGTTTGTGTGGGGGGGTATGTTTGTATGCCTGGTTTGTGTGTGTGTGTGTGTGTGTGTGTGTGTGTGTGTGTGTGTGTGTGTGTGCGCGCGCTGCTAGCGCATTCCTCCTCTGCAAGGAGCAGAGACAGAGGTTGCTGTGGCACCTCTGTGTTATGTGTCTGAGAGGGTCTTTCTTCTGTCCTCTCACCTCCCAGCCACTCCAAACACAGCTGACAGCACAAGAGCTGGGGGAGGAGCTTAGGCCCAGGGACTCCTTCCCTTCATTCTACTGTCGCTTTGTCTATTCAAGAAGGCACCAAGGCAAATAGCCTAAAATGACTCTTGATATTCAACAATGTTGAAAGCTAATGTTTTCTATTTTGATTTAGGAAGTGAATGTTTGCCCTTTTGTCATTTTTAGGTGACTGATGTATTTTCTTTATAATTCTACAAGCACAACAACTATAATGAATACGAAAATCGCTGTCTTTAAATAATGTACTGTGAAAACTGTTACAACACTGTACTGTTGTTGTACATCGTATTCAGGGAATATTGCAGTTTAAGTTGGTCACCCAGTCAGTCTAAATCAGCTTACGGTCTTTATTATAAATTCTTTTCTTGGTTTGTTGGTTTAATCAGTATTTCCCATTTCCAACTTTGGCCTTGTCATTCTGCTGTGCTGCTGTGGGGAATTGACTCTAACTGTGTGTGGATCAGATGATACCTCTGTCTACTGGTCTACCTGTGCTTTTTCATTGGATCTGCATGCCTTTAAGCACCATTTAGTGTGCCCTGACCCAAGATGCCCCTTTCATAGTTCATATCAGGTCTCTGCAGCTTTACTCACCATAATGGGTTATGTTCATCATCAGCTTATCAAGAGGACAGGCAGTGGGAGGACAGGCTAACACAAATTGGGTCAATCACCAGACAATGAGGAAGAGCACAAATCTGTGTTTGAGTCTACGGATGGCTTAAAGAGATCAGTGTGCTAGGGAAAAATAACAGTTTGGATAGTCATTGCAGTTAGCCTGACAAGCTAGAGTATAACATCAAAATGTATTGTCTGGTTATGACTCAGACTCAATCCAAGATGTGAAATCAACAGTTTTCTTTCAAACTGCCTCTGCACATTGATAATCCACCCCTAGATTGCTAGATTACGTCTGTGTAACTCAGAGTGATGGAATTGATCTGACCAAACTGGGGAGTTGGTTTGTTTCAGGACATTCCGTCTGAGCAAAGCTATTTACTATTGCTAGAGTAGATTTCTTGGAAGCATTGCAAGCTTAACTCATCAAAAAGTGAGTTATTAATGCAAATGTTGATATTGTATTAATGATTGTGTGCCCCCATGTTTTTAAACAGATTTTTGTTGTTGTTTTTTTAGGGTGACGCTGGACCTCCAGGACCACCTGGGCCACCTGTAAGTAATCGTTTATTGCACCCTCTGTATAAGGCCTTTTGTTCTTTAAAGAAACACAGCAAATATGTGGAGTAGACAAGTTTAGCACACCTTTATCAAAAAACATCATTCACCCTTTGTCTGTTACTGTATGTCCCTCTAGCTTTTTTTCCTTCACTAAGAATGAATTAATTCCCTGGGGCACTCATACAGTGTCATTGATATTTGAACTTTCATCACCACGACAGCAACTCTGCATCCTTCTTTGCTTTGAATGTTTCCAGTAGATGCTGGAATGCTTTTTAGCATTAGAGGCATAGTGATGTGATGGGGATTTCCATGACCATAAATAGCTACAGAACTGCAATAAAGTAAAAGTAAAGGTTTTAGTCATTTTGTCTGAGTAGAGTAAGGTTAAAAAAAAAACTGATGGCAGAAAGCTTTAGGGAGTTACTTTGTACCCATAAGAACACAGATTCTATTGGGAATTCTCATTGAGGGCAGTAGGGATAAATCAATTATCAGTTCGTTAGCCTCATAGGATAATTGCCTAAGTCATATTTCAGTGTTTTTGGGATACAAAATAAAAACGTGACCAGGTGTTGGCATCTGCTGGAAACAGACTGGCTTACTCACTTCACCACACACACACACACCAAGTGGAGTTTGAGGGTGAATCCCTGCGCCCTCGTAAGACAGTCTGCTTCCTGTAGATGGCCATTTTTGGTTAAGGTTGAAGTTAGTTATGGTTACGATCATGTTATATTCCCCACAATATTGATAATTCTGGTATCCTGACAGCTTTTGCTAAGGCTGTTAGCTGTAGTGAAATGTGTGGCAGATAGAAATAATACAGTATTTTGACTTGACTTCACTTGAGTATTCTGCATGTGAACCAAAGAATGTATTTGAGGTTTTGGGCTTTTGGAAACACAGATCAAACTTTCATTCACTTTTTGGGGCTGACTTATCAACTAATTAATTAACAGAAAAGACAATCAATATATTATTTGACAAAGATGTATTGTAAGATGTATGTAACAAAATGACCATTATTTTTAGAGTCATTACTGCATTTGAGCTCCTGACACAAAGCTTTGTTTGTAAATCTCTTATTTGTCCAAAGTGAAGCCCTTGTACAGTAAGTAGCTTCAGTTCACCTTGATGTTGTCCTCATGTCCCTGTCCATGTCTTCCGTAGGGCAGGGGGAGACCAGGAGCTCCTGTGAGTATGCTCTCTCCATGTACACACAGCACAGACACGTTGCTTTGGGACACGATGGGAAATAAGGTGAACTAAGATGACCTAGCATGTGCTTGTGCGTGCGTGTGCCTGTGTGTGTGTGTGTGTGCATGTGCGTGTGTCTTTGTCTGTGTCTGTGTGTGTGTGTGTGTGTGTGTGTGTGTGTGTGTGTGTGTGTGTGTCTTTCTGTATCTCTTTTAAAATATTTAGGGACTACCCGGAGCTAATGGATTGCCAGGCGGAGTAGGACCTCAGGGACCAGCAGTAAGTACCTGAGTTGTGGTTAAAGTGGCTCTATAATGTGAATTATATTGTAATGTGAATTATATTACTGATGTTTAGCGTGGGAACCAGACAAATCTACTGCTCACTGCAACAGCTTTGTGTGGACTAAAGACCCGTCCGGGGCCCGTCCTCATTGAAACTCATTTCCACTTGGCTTCAAACTTTTGTAACACAACAGAAACATTAGCTCTGACAACACAAAAAACATGTTTCTTTAAAAATGAGCACCACACACAACTGTGTTTAAAACCTTTGTTGACAAAAAAGGTGCCTAGTCTGAGCAATGCAGATCAAGGCTCACCCTTCTTCTCTAAGGGGCATGGTCAGTGGTCAAGAAGAGCTTGACATTTAAGTCAAGTTTCAAAGAAACAACCAGACACCATCAGCCAACCACAGAGCCAGCCCTCCTCCTATATCACTTATCAGTCAATACAACCCAACTATGCATAGAATAACAGCTGTAAGTGTATGTGATTTGTGGTGTTAAGAATCCAAGGTGCCTGGGGACTATAGAAGGTAGGGGCATCATCTTGCACCTGATCACATATTCTACGTTAACTATTGATTACAAAAAGATGTTTTCACTTGCGTTGTGGCGCTGGTGGGCTATACTGTATGTATTCACTTTATGCTTTTGCAAAAAGTGAGTTTTTCCTCAGACATTTCAGCTTCTTCTTGTCCGTACTTAGCCTGATTGAAGAGCAGTCATCCCTCCTCCGTAACGGATGGAAATGTCATAGGTAGCAAGAGCCATGAAGCAATAACAGCAGCTTCAGTATTCCACAAGTGTGCTTGCTTGCACTCCGCTCTGCTCCCTTCTCCTCTAGTCAGGGTTGGAATGTGAGGGAGGGAAGTTGTCCCTGGAGACTCTGCACTGATTAAATAGGTCCTGAGTGACCCCTTGGCATGATTTCACTTGAAGCTCTCTCATCAAAATGCTGAGAAGAGGAGTTCAAAAGCGAGGAATAAGCTTTGATTTGGTGACCCCCCCCCCTCCCTCCTCTATGCTAGTGATAGCGTAGGCTTGTGATTAGCATTATTCATTATTCATATCCGAATTAATTTGAATGGAACTATGTGTACTGTAGATGTTAAATAGAAAAGGGCAGTTGCTTATTACTGCAGTGGTGAGTAGGGGCAAATGTTGTTTATGTAGTGTGTGTGGTGAAAGTTGAATTCTGCAAAGATTTTTGAAATGAGAAGCATTCTTCAATGAAGTGAATGGTGCTATTCATTCACAGCAGGCATGGATGGTAATATAAGTAAAATACGGGCACAGATGTGCACACCACCCCCCCACACCCACACACCCACCACACACACACACACACACACACACATTTGGTACCATTGAATGAGATTTTAAGACATTATTGGCTTCTTTTAGGGACCAGACGGTCTGGCAGGACTTCCTGGCGCTCCCGGCCTTGATGGACCCCCTGTAAGTATTAGACAGACACCATTTTGTTCTGGTCCTACATGGCTAAAGAACATATGTGAATGTACACTCTCTCTACATGACACTCAGTGTGTCCTTAAATAGCCTCTTATGATGACTTAATGTGGCATGCCAGTTAGCACATTATTCTACCTTTAAAAAAGCAGGTCAGGGTCCACTGTGGTACTGCCATCTTGTGGATAAAGATCATACTTCAGTGTTCAGCAGCATCCTCAAGTTAAAACATGTCCTTATTTTCAGGGTCTTCCAGGCGCACTTCCTGATGGCAGTGGTGACCTCTTGGTAAGTTGTTACATGATGGCACTCTTCTTCTACATCACACCAGGAATAGATATATACCATGCCCAGAAATATATCATAAATACCATGACAGGGACACCCAGAAATGGAAAGAAATTGACAGGGAAGACAAATTTATTTATCTTTCTCTCCCTACAGAGAATCTTCAACCTTGTGATAGGGATATGTTTACTTTCAATTCACCCTCTAGTGGTCAGAAACTTTGTCTGAACTTTAAAAGCATTGGGTCTGCCTTTAATCTGTTGCTAATGTTTGTTTGTAACACACTGTATGTAATGCTCCAGATTTGAATCCTTCAAACTTAACGACTACGCTTTGAGTCTGTTCACTGATTGGTCACTAGATTTTAGATTTTTAGAATTTTCCTGCCAAGGGTGTCGGCATGTGGTGCTGTAGCAAAATATATTCATGAGGAGATACCATTGCGGCAAAGCCAGGATTCATTTCCTATACAGAGAATGTTTTCTACATAAATAAAGCGAAGAACAGCAAACCACAGCGTAAAAGTTAAGAGCGGTACAAGAGTACATGATAGGGTATCATTTTATAATAACATATTGCATGGAGTCATAAAAGACTCTAAAGTTATTGTACATTTCTCAGATCTGTAATCATTACTTCATTTTGTTATGTTTATCTCTTCATGTGCTTCTCTCCTCACCCTCTCCTCAGTGTCCTGCCATTTGTCCTCCTGGTCCACCCGGTCCTCCTGGAATGCCAGGGTTCAAGGTACCCCTCCGTCCTCCTACACTCTCACCCTCATTTATGGCCAAACTCAAGGCCTGCTCTGATCCTACTGTTATTGGCCCAGATGACGTGACCTTTCTGTCTGCCTCCTATAGGGTCACACAGGTCACAAGGGAGACAAGGGCGAGCTTGGAAAAGATGGCGAGAAGGTGAGGTTGCCATGGTTTTGGGGGATGAGGGGAGTCACCAGGGAGATGGGAAGGATGGAGAGGACCGCTTGGCTTTATGAGAATCTCCTCAGTCTGGATCTCCAATAAAGCCGCCATCCCAACCTGTGGGGTCTAGAGAGGGCCTGAGCAAGCAGACCAGTCAAAGGCCATTTCATCTCAGTGTTATCATCCACTCATCCCACTTGTGACTTGTGGGAATTGTGTTTGTGGTCTGTGTTGAGACAGTGGTGTGTGTAATGCTCAAATTTGCACACTGCTTCACAACCTGGACAGCATTCAGTGTGAAAAAAAAACAACACAAAAGGATACGACTGCACTTATACACTTTTGTGTCAGTCCTTTCAGGATAATGTAAGACATACCGGTATAGACAAACCCTTGGATGTGTCTGCCTCTGACAGAGTGTTAAGGTCTGGCAAGCCATAAAGATGTCATCTAGAACTGGACTGGATATTCTTCACAACCTGGCTGGACTATTCAACAAAAACTTTTTTTTCCAACTGCTTTGTTTGCCCTTTGCTCAACATAGAGGAAAATGTGTTACCAAGACTGGAACGATTGTTATTCACCATATCTCTAATATATATTTTGCTCCAGTGAAGTCTACTTAGTGTGACAGACACATCATTTTAATAAGATTATTAAATGACCAGGATTGTGTTTTTTGGTGCTCATACACACATATATTCCTTTGAAATTTTGATGATACTGTATCAAAACATTAAGTCATAATTGATTTATTTTTCAGTGCCTCATCTACACAACTTAGGGATTCATGCCTAAAATGTGCACTGCTAGACAACGGAAGCGTCATAAGGCTTGTGTGGCACCTCTGTATTTAGTCAACCATGATATTTCTCTGTCTCACTCCTTTCATTTTCTTTTTTTGTACCAATGCTCGTCATCACCTCTCTCCCCACAGGGTGATTCAGGCCCTCCAGGTCCTCCAGGTATTCCAGGCACAGTGGGTCTCCAGGTATTCATCTTTTTTTGTCACTCACTCTCTCTCTCTCTCTCTCCCTCCCTCCCTCCCTCCTTTACACTCTCCCTCTCTTTAGTTCTTTCTCAATCTGTCCCCTTCCTTTCTCTGTCCTCGTTGTTCTTGAATGACAGTAAATGCCAGCGCTGCCCTTCAGCCAGAGAGTGCTGTTATTCTCCGTTGAGCCTGCCTCTGTCTAGACAGAAACAATCCGCAGGTGTTCAGTGCTCAGTTGCAATTGGCCATGCACTCACCTCCGCATTGGGAGAGGAATGACATGAGCGTCATGGGCAGGCCTGTTGAGAACACTTTGGCTGGCCTGCATCATTATCTGCAGACATGGCTTTTAACAGCTTTGTGTTCTGCTTTTGAAGGGGAAGAATTCTGATGGTGTTGCCTAAGTTTGTGATAACGGTTTAAATCTTATCTTGTGCCTTTCCAGGGTCCTAGAGGCCTGAGGGGACTTCAGGGCCCAGTGGGGGCCGTCGGGGACAGGGTAAGTTGAGCGCCACCATGTGGTGTGTTTCAAATTGTTTTTTTTTTTTTGTGATCTCTCCACCATTTGAAGGTCATATTTCCATAAAACATGCAATGAAGCTAAAAATGGAGAGGTCGGTTAGTGAAGTGAAACTTGTGGTGTACCTCATGGACATGTGTCATGTTGATGATGATATTTGAAGTGTGAATGTGCCTTGCTGTCTTCATAGGGATATCCTGGTTTCAGGGGCAAGCCTGGTTCTCCTGGAATCATCGGGAAAACAGTGAGTGTCTGCTTGTTTTTGCAATGTTTTGGGCATTGTTTTCATCCTGTAATGCTTTAATGGTCAATATACACACTCCAGTAAGTTTAGTGAAAGTTTTGCTAACTGTCAGCAATAAAAAGCAGTGTGTCTGTCATTTGATGATTCCAGGGAGATGCCGGTGAGAGAGGACCTCAGGGTTTCAAAGGACCGAAAGGAGAGATTGTAAGCATGCCATCACATTTCCTCCGTATTTAATATATCCACTTAAGTCAGTTAATCCTGTTATGATGAGGCTCCTAAACACCTGCCTTTTGTTCTTTGTCTCAGGGGAAAATCGGGCCTAAAGGAGGCCCAGGACCACAGGGACCAAAGGGGGAGCCGGTAAGAACCTCCCAATCTTTCAATAACTTTCAAACCCTAAACAAACTCACAAACAAACAAACAAACAGTAAGCTGGAGGAGACTAAGGCCTTTTGCCTTTGATTTTTGTTCCCCCTCTCTCCTGGTATAGGGTATTCCTGGTAGAGACGGCAAGGACGGCACTCAGGGCTTAGACGGCGAGAAGGTAAGCTGTGCATTTCTTTGCCTTAATGGAGATGCGCTTCAAATCCTCTGTGGTGATTCCCACTGGAGTCTGCTTGATATCACAATCACAGCCCTTCTTGTGTGCGTTGCTAGGGAGATGCTGGAAGACCTGGGGTGCCTGGTGAGAAAGGACCCAATGGCCTGCCTGTAAGTGCACCTTCAGTTTCTTTCTTTATTTTTGTCAAAAAACCACACTTCCAAATGCAAACATTCATCTCCCCAGAAAAAAAAACATAGCATCAACAAATCTACTGTGCATCTCATCTGTTGGCAACCTAAAGGAAATCTAGTGTGTCTGCCTGTTTAATGTGTTATTATTGTGTGTTGCAGGGTTTACAAGGAAAGGCCGGAGGAAAGGGAGCCAAAGGAGGAGTCGTGAGTATTGATCAGAAGCATTATTTGGTCATGTGTGGATAATTGCTGTCAGTGAGTGAATATTGATCAGGGGCATTATTTGGTCATGTGTGGATAATTGCTGTCAGTGAGTGCTTTGCACATTCACACACTAGATATCATGTTCTAGAATTTTGTGGTAACATGTTGCTTGTATCACTTGGTGTGGTAATAAGGAATGTAAGCAAAGGAAGAGACAACTAGAAATGTAGCGAATTATTCATAGATACCAATTCCTCCGTCAAAGAAATACATTGCAATGATTGCCAAGACACACACAACAAGCACAGCTACCATTCACTTTTCTATGGCATAGCAGTATAGAATGAAATACATGTCAGAGCCATGGTAAATTGAGAGTTCACATCATCAAACATGATTCAACCAATCACAATAAAGGCCAATTTATTCAAGTTATCATGACAGTTAGATGATGACTGGCATCACACAAATGCTTTTGAACCATATTCTACCTCAAGTGATATAGTGTGAGTGTAAATTCAAGTTTGAGGCACTGGAGGGATCTATACTAGAAGCTGATTGTGATTCCCATCCTCTTCCCTTGTGGCAGGGTGACCCTGGAGAGATGGGAGAGGCGGGACCATCTGGAGAGCCAGGTATTCCTGTATGTATCTGCTGCTGTGGGCGTTGTGTGGTCTTAATCTCTATGAATGGATAATAATGATCGCTGTCATGATTGGATTTGCAATGTACCCTCCTGTCTCATAAACCTTGTAATGCAACTATGAAATACAAATCTAACCAGAAATATATCCCCCAATGTAAGCCCCAGGCTTAATATGTTCCTTATCTGCCAGTATATTGATATGCTGATTCTTTTGATAGGGTGAGATTGGAATTCCAGGAGAAAGGGGAGAGCAAGGACCCAGAGGTGTCTCTGTAAGTATGCACAGTTACCAAGCACCCAGCACCCACACGAGTCTTAAAACTTTGGACCAAACCCAGTAGCATCATTATTTGGACTCTTGTAAACTACCCTATACTCCCTTTAAATCTATGAAGTCTCCACTGTAGATTGCAGCATGTGTCCATAATAGTGTAGTTCTTCATGTCATGACATTGTATGATGCTGACTGATATTCTGAGAAGCCCCTTTGTGTTTGTGTATGGGATGGGTGGACTTGGGGTCACTTGTTGGTGTATTCAGCATACAGGATTGAGATATAGCCTACTCTGTGATTACATTGGGCAAAGAAATATTGGAGTTATACAGAGGGAGGGAGGTAGTCGGGCTCCGCCCTACTGGTGACGCAACGCCTTCGGCACAGCAGGGCCACAACCTCGTTCAAGTACATTCCCTGATCCCGCTACAGCGGGATCTCCATCCACTTTTTCGGGAACCAATCAACTTTGAGCAGCTCCAACGGCTCTCAGTCCTGTTCAAGCAATTCCTTCGCGTCACATACGTCAGAGGAATGAGTGGTATGATTGGTTTGGCTTCGGCACAGCATTTTCTAACATCGACGAGTAGCAAACCGAGGCATTTCAGGGAGGCGGGTCAACCATGCGTTTTGAGAGACGTTATACGGGCTCTTGGTCAGACCAAAGTCTCGTAGAGCTTTGAAAGTCGATGGCAATCAGGCTAGGGGGAGGCATCTGAAAGACATCTTCCGTATCAATAACCATAGCAATATACGTTTATAACATAACACCAGTTGGTATTGAGGGCAGAGAAAGTGAGAAGAGAAAGTAAAACCGTTTCGTTCTAGTTATCTTCTTCCTGCAATTAAAAAAAAATACTGTCATAAAGGCTTATAGTTACTGTCTTAGGATGTTTATGTTGGTCAAATTTACACAGGCTAAAAACATGAAACCTCACCCAGTATATCCAAAATAGTTGCTCATGCTTTTTAACAGATTTCTTCAACTTGAAGTCTGGACATTTCATTAGTCATTAATTAAACTGTGCAAAATGGGTGCAACATGATGGATTCTCCTGAGAGATTTTCCATATTTCTCAGCATGAGTAACTACACACAGTGGTCAAAATGGTTTTGATATTAAGCAGATTAGCACAACTGAACTGAATACTTCATATTTCTCTGTCGTAGCCTTGTTTTAAAAACCTTGCGGTATCGTTGATTCACTTGAGGTCATTCACCTCATTCATTTTTTTTCCAATTAAACTTACAGATATGTCTTTACGGACGGTAACACTTCATTTTACAGTCACTGTTACAGTGTATCTACCTATTTCTGTTCAGTGGTACAACCTGTGTAAAATATGCACTTAATGTAGTTTTGATTACGTACTATTACGTGTAATATGAAGAGCTTGTTGTAGCCTCCTTTGAAAAAGTACTGAATTCTCTGAGGGAGGGAATGGGTTGAACTGAAGACCAAGTGAGTGCCCAAGTACAACTGTTACATGTATATTTACATTATCAGATGCATTTATCCAAAGTCACTACCATTTGTCAACTATCAGGGCCATTTCCCCTTTGAGCATCTCAGGGTTAAGTGCCTTACTCTAGAGCTCAACAACAGTAGCAGCTGGGATTCGAACACACAATTTCTAGACTGTGGTTCACACATGTTCCAAGACATTGATGACAAGACATACATGTAATTAGTGTGTACACTTCACTGAATTTATTCCATTGTCTCAAAATACACAAGGCAACTGTTACATATATAGGGTTGACACACATTACTACAAGACTTTTGACTGGAACTAAAAATGGTTTGTATACAAAAGTGGTGTCATTTCCCCTTGAGCTCTGCAACCTCAATTAGTTGGCCAACATAAGGGTGTCCTGAGCAATGATTCACCCACTCCAGCACTGGGTCTCAGTTCAGCTCATAACCTCCATTTGAAAAGTATTATAAAAGGCACTTCATATTACACTGTGACAATGATATGTACGTACCATTATGTAAGTACAACACTGTAAATACAGGGTGTACCACTCTAATAAATCTAATTCTGTAAATATACTGTAACAGCGACACTGTAAAATACTATGTCGCCCATGCGGGATATAACTGTCCAGCTCCGCTGAATTTATGGCCTTAGTTACATGGTCTTGATCTATATTGCTATTTTTGTAAAGATATTTTTTCTTAGTGAAGTGAAGTGTCAATGTTGAAGATTGTCTCTCATTACACTAGATCAAAAGCTTAGTCTTTTGGTTCCTCAGGGGAAAAAATAGATGTTTACCCTTGTGAGGTGCAAGGATCAAATGAACCTGTTTTTATTTATATCTATTCTATCTATCTATTTTTCTATTTATTTTTAGATAAAGAAAAAAAAACATGCTAGCAAAATAGTTTTAGGCCTGATAATTTATGGGCTTAGCTTAATTTGTTCAAACACTCCAGTAGTGGGTCGGGCTTAGCTGACCTGGTCATCACAGTAATGCAGTTACAGTCAGCTGAAGGAACCCCATAGCAAGAGAGGAGAAGAAGCTCATAGCAAGTCAGTAGATGAAATCAATTGATGGCGAGCCTGTCGGAAGGGAATTCAGGACTGAGATTTAAATGGACGGACCAATTAGGAGGCCGTAGGAATCGCTGGGCAGGATTTTTGACGTAGCTCATCTCTTACAAACTTTCAAAATACAACTAACAGTTATGAATGAAAGAGACATCTATATTCTACGAGTTAAATCGATTATTGTGGCAATTGTGCCACAGATACTGACGTTTAATAGTTGAGAATCTAGAAATCGTGTCGCATGATGGGATACAATAACTGTTTCGATGTGAGTGGTTGAAGTAAGGTGACAGACAAGTGATTTGTTCAATTATATGCAAGGTTTTTTGATGACGTCCAGTCTTCTGAAATCTCTTACAAACGGATATCAGATGCAGTAGCTGCTTGCAGAGTAATGAATCATTAGAATAAGCTTACAGGTTGGTTTAAGCCCTACAGCCAACTATTGGAGCTGCTGGCGATATTGAAGGACCTCCACAGTGGGCTCATCTGCCCATTGGCAATGTACAGCTATCATTGTGTACATTTTAATTTCCATTCTCCAACTTGAAACAGGATTTTAGTCCATTAGATTATATTTTTACAGAGATTTCACTTTTATCCCAAAAGCGCCTATTATAACGTGAAATATCAACTTGCAGGGAACAGTTAACACTAATAATCTGATATTTTATCTGAATTTGTTTGGCTCAAGGCCTATTTGTTGTTTGTGGCAAAATAATGACCTGTGTCAGTTTTACCTGAACACTGTGAAATAGTGCAAAATCTCAACATAAATCAAGGGCTAAGTGCTGTGTGTGTGTGTGTGTGTGTGTGTGTGTGTGTGTGTGTGTGTGTGTGTGTGTGTGTGTGTGTGTGTGTGTGTGTGTGTGTGTTGCAGATTGTCTGACAGCAGTAGTGTATTTAGTGTCTTTATGTGTGAGTATGCGTGTGTGTGGCTGTGTGTGTGTATGGTTTTGTGTGTGTGTGTGTGTGCGCCCCCGCCCCCGAGTGTGTGTCCGAATGCATTTGTTTCAAAGATACTCAATTCACATGAAAAAGATCCTGGTGACTTCTGCATATCCTCATTGTCCTAATTGTTCTTCTTTGTGTCCATCATGGCTGCTGATGCACAATGTGATGGGATTCATCCCTGATTAGTCTGTCACTATAAATGCAGGGCTGTTGGATCTCAGCCTTTCCTGAGAGACAATTATTACTGATTAGCTTCATAAAAAAACTACTTTGTTATTAGTCATAGGATAAAGGATGAGAGCTTAAATTGTTGCCTAGCAACACATGAATATGAACAAGAAAATCTTGGGTGCACGTAGTGCTGTCGTCTAGCTCTTGAACACACACACACACACACACACACACACACACACACACACAAAACCATACACACACACAGCCACACACACGCATACTCACACATAAAGACACTAAATACACTACTGCTGTCAGACAATCTGCAACACACACACACACACACACACACACACACACACACAACCAGACACACACAACCACACATAAAGAGGCTAAGTACACCACTGATCTCAGACACTCTGCCAGAAACACACACACACACACATTCACATTCACATGCATAATTGAGTGCACACACATAGATTTCATCACACACCACACTAGTCTTTTGGCTGCTTAACTAGAATATTGTACAATTAGGATCCAGGAACAGCCTGTGCAGTTGCTTCTCTTTTTGATACTTCAGTGTCTGTGTGAGCCGCACCTGCGTAAAGACTACATTCCATTTTTGCTCTTAACTAAATCACACCACAGCCACTATCTCTCTGTCTGTCTCTCCACACTCACAGCAAAGACAAAATCAAACATCCACCTGCCTTTTACAACACACACACACACACACACACACACACACACACACACACACACACACACACACACACACACACACACACAATCACTAAAAAAAGAGAGTGAGTGAAGAGCATTGAGGAGGTAGTCAGATGATAAAAGACTTGAGGCTGCTGTTCCCACAGTAAGAACCAGCAAAGCTGCCACTGATGCTCCATGTTGACATTTTCAGACAGCACAAGTCATTCATCAATCTCTACTTCCATATCTCCTCTCAGCACTCTCCTTTCACAAGATACTAAACCATTCTACATGCTAAACATCTACGCTACCACCTCACTGCGTAATAAAATCTACCACGAACAAGATGTTCTTTTATTAGACTCGTGGCATCACACGGAGCAGTAAATTACAGTGGTGAAACCAATCTGCTCAGAGCGAGCCACTGAGGGCGAGACTACATTCACACTGGAGACAGTCAAAGAGCCACATTTGATCAATTTGTCTTTCATCCCTGTCAGCTCATATTTTTCAAAGAGGAGTAGTGGGAGCTAATGAGGGACTGAGCGGCTAATGTCCTGTCCTGTCTGTCTGTGATTGCGCCTCATTGGGTCGTCTTGTCTGTCTTACAGGGTGGCCTCGGACCAGTGGGAAATGCTGGGCCTGAGGGTTCAAAGGGATACCAGGTAAATCAGCTTGCACGACACAACTCGCCACCATCTTGTTTTGCAATGTGACTTTGTGGGCTTGGACATCAGGGGTTCTCTTGAGGGAGGGTTGAAACGATATTGCAGTGCATAAGAGAGCCATAATAACAGTATTCATTTGGGCACTATTATTAGACGCTAACTAATTACTGTATATCTATGTCACTTCCTGCCAGTTTGAAGAAGGGATATGCAAAACAATACAACTCTAGTTGCTGACTTACACTCATCTTGGGATTTAAAGTTCCAATTACTCACATCCATCCTCAGATTGTTGACTTTCTTTCTGTCTGATGTATTCCACAGGGAATCAAAGGAGCTATGGGAGATCCTGGTCTTCCCGGGCCAACAGGAATCCGAGGAGGATTTGGTGAGCGGGTGAGTTGGCAACCATGTCGGATCTGTGATAACTAATAAGTCATAAATTAATTCAACCATATCTGATATTTACAGTTATACATCAGCAATGCAACATTTTTTTTATCATTAGCAATACTGACAATTGATGTGTAACAAAAAATATTTACATTTGAATGCTTCAGTAACTGAAGTTCAATTACGTCCATTGTGGTTTTAAAAGTAAAGACTTGAACTTGGAAACAGATAGATAGCTTAAGATAAGCCCAAGTGCTGGAAGGAGAGGGAGCTCAGAAGCCTGTCATGCTGTGTCAAAGGTGTGGTGATGGAAGTCACTGCCACATGATCCGCTCTCAATACAATGGAAACTGTGGGTCCAGGGACCACAAAGGATGTTGGAGACAAAAGGGAGACAAAGCCAGTCAGATGGCTAAAATGGCATTGAAAATGTCAAAAAGTATGACTTTGAAATGAAATTATTGACTGATGCGTTACACATCCCATGAGAAGAATCCACAGTCAACTTGCGTTCCACCATCCTATCGGTCTAAAACTAGAGAAAAGTATAGATAATGTTACCCTGCCTTTCACAATCTGAGATTGAGCTTAATCTGGATACAAAGATGTCATCTCCTACTCTGAGGTGGGATCAACAGACCCATTTATGATTGGTTCC
Source organism: Sardinella longiceps (assembly GCA_027497455.2). Taxonomy (NCBI): domain Eukaryota; kingdom Metazoa; phylum Chordata; class Actinopteri; order Clupeiformes; family Clupeidae; genus Sardinella; species Sardinella longiceps. The sequence goes on along the minus strand of JAODXP020000018.1, from coordinate 16,907,312 downwards.
TTGGATTTCTAAAGAGAATTATCCGGAGTAAATCAACACGTAGCCCTGCACCTTAATAGTGCTAAGCGCTATTGATAGTCATCTCAATGACCGAATTTCATGGCGAAACAGCAGCTAACACTAACAAAATAGGGCATGTCAAAACGAAACCTACGTGTTAAGTAAAGAGAGTGGCAACAGGCCTGGTGGCCATACTGGGCTACAGAGTGAAATCAGAGAAGGCTTAACGGGAGCAGCAAAGGGGCTCTGGCGAAATCAAATCACTCACAGATCAAGATTGGGATCCTATGCTAACATAATGTAAAAAGATTCTACTGAAAGACCATTGTATGCCTATATGTTTAAAGGTAGGCTATACTCCACCTTTTTATGAAATTGGGTTATTCACCATATTACGTGGTTACCTGCTAACCCTAGGGCAAAGGCATTTTGATCTTAGTGCATGCATTTTGCTGATCTAGCAAACCCCAATTTTAGCTTTAACTTGGCACTGAAATGTAAAGGAGCCAGATACCCAGAATTCTTTCAAATGTCACCTAATTTGTTTACATTTCTTTTCCAATTACTTCCCCCGTCACCTCAGTGATTCAGTAGAAATGGTAATGCAAATTAACAAGCCATTTTCTAAGCAGATAAGGACTTGGAACTCTATATTCTGGCAAGGCACTCCTAGCTGAGATATTATGCAGTTCCTGCTTTTCCCTGATTTCTATCTGTCTTGAAAATCACTTTCAATTTCAATTCAATTTCAATTTGCATTACTATTATATATTTCATTTGCATTACTATTGTAATCCTCGTTGTGAATATATTGGTCACAAGAAGTAGTTGGGGGGAGTGGGGGGGTAATTATTTTTTTGATCACTTTTGTGAATGACTTGCTATTTTGGCAGTGCATTTCAGCGCCAATGTTAAGCTAAGCTGACATTGGGGCTGCCAAGCTAAGAAAATGTATGCACTGAACCCAAATTTTGTAACACCAGAATGAATAACCAATTTTCATAAAAAGGTGGCATATCCTTTTGAGAAAGGAAACATTAAAATGAAGAGAAGTGTTCCAACTAAAATAATGACAGAGTAAAAATGTTCTGAGACACCTGATTGACTATCATTGATAATGAGAGACGAGTGTACTTATGTAAAACATTTCATAATGTTCAATTCAGTTGATATGCTGATATACGAATTATCTACAGAGGCAGTAATTAGTGTTGTGCCAATCAACCACTGTGCTGAGAGTCAACCTTTAATGTGCTTCTAATGATCCCAGTAGTCTATTAGGATACTGGCTTTCCCTCTGAAGCACTTCACAGCACTGTATGATTAGACAGGAGAAATCATCGTCACCCTTTTAATTGGCCACATTTGAGCAGGAACATACACTTCACACAGCCCAGTCTACAACACAGTAACAAGCTCATACAGGCTGGTACAGATATCATTGTGTTTCAAAACAAGCTGCAAAGGAAACACTTTTCCCTGTCCACTTTCAACAAGGTATTAATTATTAAACAAATATTATAAAACAACAAAAATTGTAAAATATGATCAGTTATTTGAAACATCTCTAAACTGCCTAAGTAAAAACAGATGTGACATTGGTATGACATGCAATAGATGTTTCTTTTGTATTCTTTTGTATTCAGGTTGTGTGCCAGAATTGAAACCATCAAACACTTTGCTTTGGAAATGTATCTGCCTTCTTATTTTTAGCCCATCAACCATTGTGCCTCCCGTGTCTGATACTTGATATACAGACAGAAGGTGACAGAATGGAAAAAGATAGCATTGGACCACATGAATAGCTACTACAGATATACCCACACTCAGAAAAACAAGGCTGCTGAACCAGAGATCCAAAACACAATGACAGTGATAACATATCATACATAGGGAGCATTGAATAGACACAGCCAAATAAAAAAAGGCTAGCGCCTCATCCCCGCCCCTTCTTCCCTCTAGTCGTCCAGCCAGAGAAGAGTGTTTTCATAAAGTGCTCGGGGGAGAGGTAGCTCTCTCTCTCTCTCCCTCTTTCTCAACAAAGCCTGCTCCTGTAGAGGGAGCAGGGCTGGAAACAAAGCACACCTTTATACAGCTAGTCTCAGGGCTCCAAGGCCCACATGCTCTACTCCATCACCATACACACACACACACACACACACACACTAACTGCACACAACCTGCCCACCAACACCAGGAACAGCCACATGCCTGGCTCAAATGTACTCACTATTTATTCTCCCCCTCTCTCTCTCTCTCTCTCTCTCTCTCTCTCTCTCTCTCTCTCTCTCTCTCTCTCTCTCTCTCTCTAACCCCTAAAGGGTCCTACTGGAGCATCTGGCCCTAAAGGAGACATGGTTAGTAGCATTATTATTTGCAATTTTATGTAATGTATGCGATTGTGACCTAAATTACCTCTGTCTGACCTTTGACCTTGAGATGAACTCTCTGTGAGCTCTATCTAATCGTATGCTGTTGTCCTGTTTCAGGGTGTGGCCGGAAGTGATGGCTTACCAGGAGAGAATGGCGAGCCTGTAGGTTTGAGATTTGTTGGATCAGATCAACTACAATTTTTTATTTATTTGAATTTTATACTCAGTGTGCCAGGAACAATAAATGGTCTCACCAAGATAGTGCAATAAAATTTTTACTTTCTAACTATTTCAGGGACCATTTGGCCCTGTTGGACAAAAAGGAGAGGTGAGTTTTTCACACACACACACACACACACACACACACACACACACACACACACACACACACACACACACACACACACACACCACTATAGTATAGGGCCTATACACACACAATTTTATTAAATTCAATTCAATTATGTCTCACATCACTTTACAGACAGTACTAGTAACACCCAAGTGTAACAGGGACAAGATGGTAGTTGTTTAGTAAGAAACCTTGGGCAGATCTGTGACTCAAAGGCTATAAGTGATAGACCACAATTTGACCATGGTTTTGGCCAAGCATCATAGTAGCATTATTACAGACACACACAAGCAAACTCCCCCACACACACACACACACACACACACACACACACACACACACACACACACACACACACACACACACACACGCACGTCTGAAAAATCTCTAGGTCCTCATTTTATATTCTCTTCCATTTCACAGCACACCTAAAACAAACAGTTACCATTTAATGGAAAATTGAATTACATTTAAATGTGTAGATATTTAATTGGCTTCCAACCTCTTGCCTTCTCTCATCAAGCCCTACTTTGGGAAGTAATTCACCAAGATTCCAGGGCACATACCAGGTTTAACTGGATTAAATTGTCCTAATGGATTGCTGCTTTACCTCTCTAAACACAATTTCATCAGGGGAATGAAGAGAGAGAGAGAGAGAGAGAGAGAGAGAGAGAGAGAGAGAGAGAGAGAGAGAGAGAGAGGTAGGAGGGGAAATGCGGCGAATCATGCAACATGGCAACAAAGCTATCTCTTCAATTAACGTAATTGCAGCAAGTTCTCTGTCGTGTCTTGCTCGCTTCTTTGCTCTGTCTGGCATTGTTATTGTTCACCTAATTATTCTATGAGAGGCGGTCTGCTCCCCACGGCCACCCACTGCTGTGCTGAGTAGAGCAGCTCGCTCATGAGCTCCCTAAAGCACTTCCTGCTCCTTCGGCTCGGCCATACAAGTTCCTCTTCCTTGGAGGAGCTTCAGCAAGACAGGGCCCAGGAAAGCAAATGATGCTTTGGCTTCCTGTTGCCATGTCTGAGAGAACACTATGACCAGAAAACAATCAACGCTTCTCATAGAGGAATTCTTTGCCACCACCTTGTTCATTCATTCTGTATAACGATCACAGCCATTGTACCAAATTTTCATATAAAACATATTTTCCACATATTTTCTGTTTTATATGTATTCATACATTGCATATTTCACATATATTTACACACTTCATATTTCACACTATATGAAGTATATATATATTCATATTTAAGTTATGTTTTGGTCCGCTTTGAGTAGGTTTAAAAGTGAACGTTTCTGATGTTGTTTTGGGATGCGTTCTGATTGGCAGTCTGGCAAGCGTGGTGAGCTGGGCCCCAAGGGCGTGGGGGGACCCCAGGGAGAGATGGGAGCACGAGGACCCCCTGGAAAGACAGGCCTGATGGGACTGCAGGGAGAGCAGGGTCTGCCTGGCATCGCTGGAAAAACAGGCGTGCCCGTGAGTAATCCACTCAGCCCACCATCATCATGTTCACTGCAGAACCTATAGATGATTGGTGGTGGATTTAAATACACTAAATAAACACTCTACTGCTTTAGAAGTATACAAATTACTGTTCATTTTTTATAACATGCTTTTCTGCCGCCTTCTACTACTGAAGTCAAAATAGGGGTTAAGGAAGTTCCTGTAATAAACTAGATAGATAGCCACAAACTTATTCTTTAAGACTACTGAACAAATTCTCATTTTTGTTCTTGCAGGGAAGACTGGCCAGTGAACAGCACATCAGAGAGCTGTGTGGATCAATGATTGATGGTGAGAGCCCTGCATTGTTGTACAGCAGCAAGCAAAACTCCTCTCTGTTCAAACCATGCCTCGTCTCCTCACACTGACATGGACTGACTGTTTCCGTTCTGCTCTCTTTCTCCTTCAGATCAGATTGCGCAGTTGGCTGCCAACCTGAGAAGACCCCTCGCTCCCGGAGCAGTGGGCCGCCCTGGCCCAGCCGGCCCACCAGGAAAGCCAGGAGACGCTGGATCCGTTGGGCACCCAGGATCGCGTGGAGCGCCAGGATACAGAGGCCTTCCTGGAGAGCTGGGCGACCCTGGTCCTAGAGGTAAACACTAAAGCCACAGCAAATCAGGCCTGAAGATAGACCTCATATGCACTTATTGTAGCTACAGTTCTAATGTTACAGTTTATAGTAGCCTGTAATCAAACAATGACAGTAAAACACACTCCTACAACAACAAGATTGGTTTGTCTTAATGTTGGTTAGTAATTGTGACCTTTGTGACATTTAACAGGTGACATTGGAGAACAAGGAGACAAGGGTACCATCGGCAAGGCAGTTGATGGTCCAACCGGTGACCAAGGAGAGCCTGGTATGTCTATGGTCTTTGTACAACAAGCACCAATGCTAACTAACCTAGAAATCATAGCTGTGTTCTTGTAGTGATCCCTCTCAGGAACTAATTCATTACTGCTGCATTATTTAAACTGCTGGGGGAGCAGTCACCAAATGTGCTGGAGCTGGTGATTGTTTGATTGATAGACAGACAGGCAGACAGACAGAAAGCTTACAGAGGGCAACTGTAAGGTGATGACAGGTGCCAGTGTGCGTAGCAGAGAGAAACCCAAATAAGTTATGAGAGAGTAAAAGTATCCAAAGGGGAAGAGTGCAAGGAAATCCAGTGCATAAAATCCAGTACAATCCTGTACAAAAACCGATACCAAGACAGACCAAAGTAACACAAATAGGAATTAAGTAAGCAATCCTCTGTGCACACTAAAATGAAAAACAAAGCTAAATGTTGTATTTAAATGTATATTCATTTTTGATGAGTAATTATTCAATTGTCCCTTGTGCCTCGCGTGCAGGTCTGCCAGGAGTTAATGGAATTGTTAAAGACGGCCGCGACGGCGCTCCAGGAGATGCAGGAGAGCCAGGAGAAGCTGGCAGGACGGGCCGCACAGGACACCAAGGCCCACCGGGCATCTGTGACACATCTGCCTGCCATGGGGCATCTGTGGCTGGAAAGAGCCACAATCCCAAGAATCATTAGACATACGTACTAGACCTCACCCCTCCCTCCCCCTTCAACTCAGCCTGGAGAGGTCCCACCCACCCCACCCCACCGCCCCCCAGGGAGAGGAGTAAGTTGAGAGAGCAAGATTGAGAAGGAAGACAGAGGTCACTTCAATTTTTTGCTTTTGTTTTTGTTTTTTTTTCATCCAAACAGGAACAATAAGAAAAGAGAGAAATTACTTTTAGAATGTATTTTTTAAAAATCTGAGAGGAAGATGATCATGAATGAGGGAGACAATCTTGAAAGAGTAAACATTCAACAACAACATCCTAACAACAAGACAGTTGGGAAGAACAGGCTTGGAAAAGTGAGACTTGAAATGGAAAAATCCATCGAAGAAAAGGACAAAAATGATAGTCCATCACATCAGCAGGGCGACAGAGCAGCTACGCTCTGAATGACAGCACAAGTTTTCTCCACAAAGAAAAGACATCTGCAAAAAGCAGAAGTGGTTACTAACCATTTCAAACCAAACATCGTGTACATGTATGTGTTTAAAAAAAAAAAAGTAAGACCTGAAAAAAAGATTTCTTTACCCCCTTCATGTTATTCTGCCCAAAGTCCATCTGTGCCTCTTTTGAAACTTCATAGCTGTGACTGTTGGCAGACTAACTCTTCACCAAGGTGCTACAAAGTAAACACATGCTTCAAAGGTTTTTTTTTTCCACTTCAACCAGAAGAGTTTACCTCAGAGCACGGGCAAATACACACAAACTGGCCAAACATGAGTGAAAATGTGCAACAGATACATTAATGAGCCCTGCTTTGTGTAAGAACATGGAGAAATAAAATCAGATATTTTGTATATTACTGCACCCACTGTATTTTTCATTGTTAGTTTAGTTTTTTTTTAATGCAACAAAACTTAAGTGTTTTTGTCTTTGTTGACGTTTTATTTGAAATAATGTTTAAAAAAACCCTCCCCCTTCAAACTGGTTCTAAAAATAAAACAAGGAAGTATCCTTGCAGATGCTTCTTAATCTAAGTACTGTAAGTCATTGACAAACATTGGGCTTTTGTTTCCAGCAATTTTCACAATCTCCACTATGTACCGGTGCTGTAACTATTAAATATACATGACTTTAAATACTATTTATTATTTGTGGGTGACTTGTATGTACAGTAAGACGCTATAGCACCATGTTGTAAGAAATATTGAATAAAGCCACTTTTCAGTAAAACAGTACTTTCTTCAAGTAATCAAGTCTATCGGCTAAATTGTATCCACAAGAAGACTTCAGTCCTGGACATACAAATGACTTATAAAAGATTTATTTTCATTTGTGAACAGAGCAATGCAACAAACATGCAAGTATGAAACGTTCAGTAAAAAAGACGGGAACAAATGCTTAAATAGAAGAGATTAGCTCTTAAGTATATAAATACAAAAACATTAAAAACTATTTACAGACAGCATGTGTGTATCGGTGTTTTCTAAAAGAACTCTTGTATATTTATTTCACAAATCAGATCAGGGAATTCAGTATATACAGGTCCATAAATTAAGGTAAAAGTATGATTTCAGTAAATAAGTGAGCAACAAAAACACCAGTTTTGCCACAGAAGTATCAATCCATCACAGAGGAGAGGAAAATGAAAATTTCTATGGAGAAATACTGCCATCTACAGATGTTCTTTTGGAAATTCCTTCTCTTCTACAAAAAAGTTAAACTAAGTTGAGTTAAAGCAATGAAAACCTAGAGACAAGCAGAAATATAAAAACTACAGTCCTTTCTTACAGAACTTGATTTATGACAAATGCTTTTGAGTACCGGCATATAAAACAAGAAAGGAGAGGTATAAATAATGAGAGTCCACATTTAAATACAGTTTTGCCAAAATATCTGCACACAAAAAGTGTCAACTTGATACCCGTTAAAAATAAGACTAATATTGAGAGAGCATATAAGAATAGATTGCTAGGTAACATATAAATTAAATACAAGGGGTTCTGTGGATCTATCCAAATCATTGGCAGTTAGTGTTACGTAACTTCATGTTGTTAGGCTCTGCAGGTGCTGTATACTGAAGCTGGCAGTCATTCGTGTGCTGAAGCACTGTGATGATCAGCCACTGGGTCAACAATCTGAGTGTGCAGCACCGTGGTGGCAGCACTGGGCTTGATTCTCACTCCAGTCTTGCCACAGAACGTGCTCTGGAAGTCCTAAGAGGACAAGGATGAGAGATTAACATGAGAAGTTTGATGTGACACCCCCTCCCTTTTTTTTTTTTCAAACAAAAATTTCAAACTGTTACGTTGTCTGACAAGCCAATAAACATAATTGTATATAATTTGTATTATTATCATGCATGAGATGCTTAAAGTTGTTTTTTCTGCAGGTGCTGAGGCTCTGGTCGATAATCGATCAACTCTGGTCAATTAAACAGACAAGTTTAGAAGCTCCAAAGGACCACATCTCTCTCATTCCAACTTTTAAGAAGTGAAAATCAACTCAACAGCTGGTTAACTACATTTACTACTATACCTGTTTAAGTGAATCACCATATATCTCTCTGATATATTTGAGAAAAGCAGTGGTCCACTGCAGTGTGGTGGCCTTGTCCGTCTCTGAGGAGCAGAATGGCACCAACAAATTGAGCTCATCACAGCAGACACGTATCCTCCTCCTATGGATCAAAGAAAAGAAAACAGTGTGTATATACCGTTATACAGTTGTAATGTTTCTATCAAGTGGGTCATGTGTCTTTTTTTATAATGTTAGAACACTGGGTTACACCCTAACCCACCATACAAGGTATATGTGGACATGCCTGAACAGCAGTTAAGTCACTACGCTGATCAGTTAATCAGGCGTTCTGGGTTGTATTCTCAGACCCCACATTGGGAGTTCTTATTGCTTTGGATAAAAGCTTCTGCAAAATACCAGGAAACATTACTTAACACGCTTGAGCCTAGTTACCTGCGATCCCTCTCCTTGCTATTATGGCGCTCTCTGCGCTGAGTGCTCTCCATGGGGGGGCCTGTCCTCCTTCCTGGTTTACCTGGGCCTGCAACCCTGAGGTCTGACGTGTGCTGGATGATGCTTGATCCATTAGCACGGGACCCTCGGGTCCTCGCCCTCTTCAGAGTGTAGGATTTGCCTGCTGTGCTATCTAGGGGGAAAAAAGATCAGAGGAGAAAAACAATGGTAAACATGAGAATAATATATTTCAAATAGACTGGGCATATTCATGTGTGAGACTGCAACTTTCTCAAAGACTTACTTTCAGGCTTGACACACACTTGGGCTTCTGACGTATCTGAATGGATAAAGCATGGCGCCTTCGCTGTAGTATCAGTCCCTCTTTCATGACGATAACTGAAGGTGAAGTTCTTGGGAATGATCAACTCTGGATGTTTACCTCCCTCATGCATGTGTGGGAGTCCACTAAGAGCCTGTTAAAACAGTGATACTATTAGGAATTGAATGATGGAGGACCAACCCTCTAAGTCTAACATACGTTGCTTTTGCTACGTTTACTAATTAGATCTAATATTGTAAATTCACTAAATTAATACCTTTACCTATTGGGATGTGTAAAATCATAAAGCTCCTTAATGACCCATAGTTAAAAAAAACTTGTTGGTTTGTTGATACTTTGCATCTTGATCTTCATATTAATATTCAATACAGACTCTAAGACATATACAACAATATGCCTCAAGTGTTAAGTTTAAGAGATAATTAAATTGTTAAATGTTTTACTCTTTCAAAAGGCAGAAAATTGGTCTGGGCACATTAGGTAAAGGTAATGAGAATTTACGTGAGAAAAGCCTAAAAAAAGGAGGATTAGGCTATGGCCTTCAAAATTGAAGAACCATAACATTTGACACATTTGTTTTATTATTACTATTACCTGACCGCGAGTGTTTCCAACAGCATTGAAAAAATTCCCTCCATATGGATAGGGGCACTCAGTGGTGGGATTCCGGTCTGACTTAATCCACTTGTCAGGCTGTGAGTGCATGGCTATTCCTGTGGCTTCAGTAGAATGCTGGAGCATCGTTAAAAGCCTTGAATGACAAAATATCAATTTTTATTTAAAGATGTCACAATAGGAAAAAGCCCACAACAGTCAAAATGAACAGATCTTACTGATGAAAATGATTTCTGTTTATATAGTGATGGATTCTGAAATCCAATGAACTTATTTACGTGTTCAGAGCTGCTGTATCCTGCTGTCTGGAAACATCACAGGGACTGCAGTTGAACCTTTTCTCCAGGCGAACTCGTGCAGGTGGATTAGGTCTGGATTCCAGCACTGAGGGGCCTCTGTGGTCACACATCTCAACACGGTCCCTGGAAGCCTCCATAGCACATTTTACTTTAGCCAGCACAGAGCCTGGGACCTCACCACAACTGGTCGGTGTCCTCTCTCCAGTGTTGACATCATCAGCGGAATCACTGACCAAAACCATTTTGATCTCCTGGATGTCCATTTCTCCTTCCTGGGCTATTCCTGAGATGGTGTACCGTACATCAGAGGAAGATGACTGTGTGTTGGCCTGGCACACCCCTGGTATTGATGGTGGAGAGTTGGCTGTGTACTCACTATGGTGGTGGCTAGACGCTCTTCCCTCACTGTAAATAGCTGAACTCGTTCTCATCTCACCAGATGCCTCTTGCTCAGCCGCTTGTGCCTCTATGTGAGACTGAATGATGTGCTGCAAGTGTGTATACTCTACCTCTGTCATTTCCAATAGGCTAAACTCAGAGCTCAAAACCTGCCCTTGCTCATTGGAAACGCATCCATTTTGGCTGACAATAACACTGACAGGATCAGAAGTGTACTGCCCATTACTAGGAGATACATGAAGAGCTTTGCAAGCCACTGATGTGGTCATTCTGTGAAGGGACAACAGAAACAATAGTAAAATGTCTTGATTTGACTGGTTCATTGTGCAAAATAGTACCCTGACATGCCAGACTATCAGGCTGGCAAAATAGCCTAATCTATATATATATAAAAATACATATGTAACACTTCCAATGCTTAACATTTAAACTATCTATAATACAGTAACTTTGAGAAAAAAAAAAAAAAAAATTGACGTTAATGTGACTAAAATTCGTATGGATGGCCTAGAATGCTAGTCTATCTTAGCATTAATAGCAAAGATCTTTCTGTTATTAGCCTACTCATAGCTTTTGAGAAAATCTCAAGGCTGCCGGGAAAAGTTTATTTATGATGACATTTAAAATGCCTATTTCATATGAGGGTATGGTTAAATCTATTTTACATTTACATAATTATTTTACATTACAGTTTTAAAACGATAAAACGCTGACTCAACTGAAGGTTCAGCGAGAGCCCGTTTTCTCTGGTTCGTTCAGGTTAGCCACACAGATAATATAGGTTAGCCACCTTAGCTACACTACACTGATAATATAGTTAGCCAGATTGGTAGCTAGCTACACTGTCAATGCCAGTTCATTGATAAAGTTTCGATAATCTAGTTATGAATCTTTTCATTTTCGGATAGTTCTATATTAATGCTACTATGCCATTTTCTTTAACCGCTGCTACCTGAGACAAGTTGGATATTTCTTTAGCCTAATTTCGCGCTCCATGATCTGCAAGCCTCGCGCAAAGTCTGAGGAAAAAGCAGCTGGCATCTTGTCAACACGAGCACACCAGTTATAGGAATTCTTATTTATTGAATAATATACGCCAAACTACGAAAATCCGCAATGCTAAAGAGCCTAAAAAGCACAACGTCGCCAAATGAAGTTGGCTACACCATATTTGACAATGACTAGCTATGTGAACCATAAGTTAGCAAGCTAGCCATAACGGCCGGCAGCTATTTGTAAATATTTTCAATTTAATTTACAAAATAGGCAAAACAAGTCTTTTCACAAAATGTTACCAAAATGCAGCTTAATAACCTATGGTAGGCCTTCTCACGTCTTACCTGGCTCAGGGTTGGAATAAATAAATCACCTTAAATTAAGTTCATAAATGGCAAAGAATTCAGATGGGGGAAAAAACGACCAACTGTCACTTGTTGCTGGGGCGGGGGGCAGGGAGTGATGAGTTGATGACGTGCATGTTATTTTCAGAGTCTTGTCAGAGAGCTTGTCTTGTAAGCCAAAAGGCTCATAAATTCCAATGATGGAAAATAATGCAGAAAACACATTCATAGTTCTACAGTGAAATAATAATGATAAAAAAGGAGAAAAGTCTTTTATTAAATGTTTTATTTTCAGTGATTGGATTTTGCTCTGGGACGTATTGGTACAGAAGACACAACTTAAGCATTATTTTAAATGCTAGTAATGTTATGGCTCCCTATAAAACTATTTTCATGAACCACATTTAGCATATCCAACACAGAAAAGCTTTGAAACTACCAAATTAAACCAGTATGGTTTATAACAGTTCTTCACAGAAAGTCCAAATAAAACATGTACTTTCTCTTAGTTTGAAAAGTGACTATAAACATAAAGATCAAAACTAAAGTAGTCACAGAAATAGTAAACATAAAAAGGTAAATGGATTCTGTATACAACAGTTTAATTCTGAATCCATTTCAGTGCAGTTTGATACTGCCAAATTCTTTCCACAAAGGCATTGAGACTTGTGTCTGATCAAATACAGGCAGTTTTACAGAACCACATTTCTGAAATATCAACTAATAAATCAATTTCGTATCACAAAACAGTACAGTGTTTTTTTTCTGTTCTAGCATGGCTTCTCTCATGATTCCTTTTAACTTAGGATCTTTCTCGATATCTCTCCCTACCCCTGCTCCTTTTTCTGCCAAAGCCCCTAAATCTCCCACCTCTTTGCCCTCTCCCCCTTGTTCTTTCATGAAACGACTGGTTCCTGCTCTCCTGACCACTGCAGTATGAATCTCGGTCACGGTCCCCATCTCTTATTCGTGCTCTCTTTGGATCTCTTCTGTCTAAATCTCGATCTCGTCCACCCATCGGCCTCCTAGTTTCCCCCTCACTCTCTCCTATGTCTCCTCTGTTACTTTTATCACCCTCTCTAGAGTTGTCCCTTTTCCAACTTTGCTCTTGAGGCCAGGGCCTCCTGTCCCTCTGTGTAGGCATGCTACCATCAGACATCCTCCTCTCTTCAGACTGTTCTCTTGTGTGTTCCTGTGAGGGCTCCTTATTCTCTCTGGGATCTTTTTGGCAGCCTTCCTCAAAGTGGTCTGGACCAGTTCTTGTATTATCTGATTCGGAAACCTCCCTGTCAAACCCCCCTCTTCTTCCAGCTGGGTTCTGTGGTGGCCAAGGGCTTTCTAGGTCTTGGGGAGGGCCTTGCATTGCAGAATTAAATAGCCCAATAGGTCCCCCAGGAGGAGTGGGCAGCAAAGCGCCGGAGTGCCGTCGAGGCGGTGCATCTGACTGATTGTCTGGCTTTTCCAAGTTTAAGACTGGTTGAACTTTATTATCTAAAAATGGTCCTGTAGTGTGGCCTCTTGGTCTAGAAAATGGAGGACAGTCTCTTGGACCATGGTGATCAGGGTGATGACTTAGCTCTTCAAAGGTTTGTCTCTGCTGAGGTGAACCTAATGTTGGGAAACGTTGCAAAGGTACTCTTGGATCTGAAGACCTATCTAGGGGATCAGGGCAAGAAGCTCTCCTGTTCTGGACCATTTCCCTGTTCCTGAAGTTTTCACAAGGGCCTGATCCAAAAAACTCTGGCCCAGTCCTTTCAAGAGCATTATGTCCATGATGATCATCAAATCTGTTTGGTGTAAAATTAGGTCTCTGCACTCCCCATTCTAAATCTCCACCTCTATGCATTTCTGGTGGCTCGTTTGGGGGACCAATAAAAGAGAAGTCACCTTGATTTTCTCTGAACATGTGTGGTGGAACAGGACTGTCATCATCATGAAAAGGTTGACAACCATCAAAGTCATTGTTATCATTTGACTTCCATGGTCCACCAACATTAGGCATTCTAGGACCAGAGCCCATATTAAACAGCCTGAAAGGTGGACCTGGTGGTCCCAATCGTGGAGGTCTCGGGCCTCTATTTTCAAAGGGTGCATAATGAGGCCTTCCAAATCGACCTCTTGGTCCTAGTTGATGCATTGGTGGACGGGGACCATCATACTGGTTTGAATGAAATGGTGTATCAAAAGTGTGTGGTGTTTGACAATCGGGGTCACTAAACTGTCTTGAAGGAGGTCCTTTTGGAGCTGAGTTTTGACCAGGACCCCGATCCCTGAACCTATCGTCTGGGGCAGGTTCTCCCTGCCTGCCAGTGTGTGGTGTGTGACAATCAGGGTCACTAAACTGCCTTGAAGGAGGTCCTTTTGGAGTTGAGTTTTGACCAGGACCCCGATCCCTGAACCTATCGTCTGGGGCAGGTTCTCCCTGCCTGCCCGTGTGTGGTGTGTGACAATCAGGGTCACTAAACTGCCTTGAAGGAGGTCCTTTTGGAGTTGAGTTTTGACCAGGACCCCGATCCCTGAACCTATCGTCTGGGGCAGGTTCTCCCTGCCTGCCAGTGTGTGGTGTGTGACAATCGGGGTCACTAAACTGCCTTGAAGGAGGTCCTTTTGGAGTTGAGTTTTGACCAGGACCCCGATCCCTGAACCTATCGTCTGGGGCAGGTTCTCCCTGACTGCCAGTGTGTGGTGTGTGACAATCGGGGTCACTAAACTGCCTTGAAGGAGGTCCTTTTGGAGTTGAGTTTTGACCAGGACCCCGATCCCTGTACCTATTGTCTGGGGCAGTTTCTCCCTGCTTGCCATGAAAAGAAGAAGCTCTTTGTGGCCCCTCTGACTTTGGTTCAAATTCCCTTCTCTGTCGCTCTCTGCTCCTTTGCCTGCTAAATGATATGTGTGTGTCTCTGCGTTCGAACTGGTCTCGGTCATGCTTGTCTTTTTCTCTTTTTTTGATACTGACAGATGATGTCTGGGAGGGTTTCACTTCACGATTATCGCCGGAACGTCGCCTTTTTCTTGGTGATACATCTCTACTATCGCCTCGGGATGATCGCCTTGGTTCATGGCGAGATCTATGATGATGTGAATGGCGACGAGTATCACTCAATTTCTCTGTTTTCTCCGTTTTGTGACTCTTGGCCTTTGTATGTGTATCTGTTTTAGCAAATTCTTTGACCTTACTTTTGTCATCACTGACAGTTTTATCAACTTTCTCAGTAGGTGTCATCTTTGGGTTTTTCTCTGTGTTTGTTTTGTTTTCAGCAGATACTGAGGTCCCTTGTCTAGATTTTTGTATGTCATTCATTATTGGTGGAATAGTTTCTGACTTAGATGATCCTGAAAGTGTACATTTGTCATCACGCTCAATGTCCACTGGGTTGCTCTCTACACACCTAGCTCCTCTTTTCTGTCGTGGGTCCCTCCTCTCATTAATAACTGGCTTGACTGTGGTTTCTGGAATTACAGTATCTATGTTTTGTTTTTCTACAAGTTGCAACAAATCACACTGTGATAGATATGAAGTTCTAGGGGGAGAAAGTAAAGCATCTGAGACAGAAAAGTGAGCCATTGACATCCCTGCCGCGGCTCTTTGCCGAGACAGCGCTTCTTCTTGTTCCTCCAGTTGACGTTTTTGCTCCTCGATTTGCTTGTTCAGCTCCAGTAGCATTTTCTGCTGTTCAGTTAACACCACAGTGCCATCGGTACCTCCAGAATTGCCTGCAAGATCAGCTTGCATTTCTTCAAAGAAAGTGCTGTCCTCTGGATCGTAAGCGACATCATCCTCAACTGCTGACTGCTGTGCTACAGTTTTATCTTCAAATGTTTTGACTGGGCTCTTAGGGTCATGGTAACCCACTGCTGGGTCATACTCCTCTGGATCATAAGGTCGATCATCATCTTCTACCTCCTTCTTCACTGGAATTGTGCTGGTCTGATTTAACATTCCATACTCAACTTCTGGGTCATACTCTTCCTCAGGATCATATGGTCTGTCATCGTCTTTGCTTATCTCACTATTGTCAATTGGAGCGACTGTGGAGCTATTTCCATACTTTTGAACAATTACATCAACCTCTGAGATTTTTGGGACAGTGGGTTTTGTATCTGTTGATGGGCTTGGTGTAGGTAACTCTGCTGCATTTTCAGGGGGTTCCTCCTTCTTTCCAAACAATGTTTTCAGAATGGTTTGCAGGGGATTTTTGTTAGTTGATGCAGAAGGAGTTGAGTCAGTGATTGATTTAGAGCTACCAGCAGGGGGTGCCTTAATAATGGACAGGACAGATTGTGCTAAATCAGATGGAGAGGCCATGGAGCCTGAGGAGGAGGAGTCAGGAGAACCAGGGGGGGTTGTGCACATTGGGATCTCTGGGTCATAAGGTTGGCAGTCATAGGGTTTCTCACCAGCGGTGATTGTTTTTGCAGCAAGAAAAACACTTTCAGATGACTGTACAGTCTTTGCTTTGAATCTTGTTTCATCAACTTCTTCTTTCAACACATCAGGAGGCTTTGGTTTCTGACATATAGCCAGGCCAAGCATCAAATTTGGACGATTCTGCTCAAACCCTGGGGAAGAAAGAAACAAAAGAAAAAAAAATGCTTGTTACAAAATACAGCTTCTGTTCATTGTTCTGGAAACCGAGCACTTGACTGGGGAGATTATCCAATTTAGACAGTGCTTACCTGGTCCTTCAAGTGGCAGAAGTGGTGAGGGAACAGATTCGTGAGCTCCAAGAGGAATGAGATAAAAGTCCTTGATGTATGTGCAGTGATTGGAAACAACACCAAAACGCCTGCGACTGTTGAAATAAGAAAATAGAGACACATACGCCACTTCCTCCTCATCTGTCGCTGGTTGAAAACGGATCAAGCACAAATCCTGAAAATAAGGGAAGAGAACGTGTTGTAACTGTTCAGTAAGTGTTAATGGAATAAGTTGCAGATCAAAGCTTGGCAGACTTACTTTAGAGGGAGATGTCTTTACTCTTTCCACATATTCCCACACTGTTTGAGGCAATATCCGACCTCCAATGTGAATAGTGTCTGGGATGTCCTAAATAACATAACATGAAGGTGATTAGAAGCACTGGAAATTACATGAAAATACAATAGTGTTGTGTAATCTCATTTAATCAGCATGAATCAATATAAATTGAACCACATCAGTATGTTGTTGAACTTCCTATGTGATATAATAATTGTGTCCTAACCTCATTCAGGTATTTAGAGGATCCTGACACCAGGTAACCCTTTGTGACAAATTTAGCAACCGTTTGCATATTCAGAAATCCTTTCCATATTGTCTCCTGCTTGAGTAGAAACTGCCGTGTATCTTGGTCCAAAGAAGGTTTAGAACACACCACACTGATTATAAAAAAAAGAAAAAAAGGAAGGTCACATTGTTTGAAAATATGAGTGGATTGTTGAAAATCAGATTATTTGAAAACAAGAGTGGGAAGGGCCAAATACACAATCCAGCAAAATTAGTACAAACATATTTCTCTTCAATGTTAAATTCATAATTGGTAAAGTAAGTGAGACAAAACACCTTGTGGGTGGCCGGGAGGTAGAGAACAGTCTAACAGATGATCCAGTAGGTTTCGTCAGGATAGATTTCGGGACAGCAGGCGGCGGTGGTGGTGGTAGTGGAGGTGGTTTGACTGGTTTAGACTCACTGATTACTGGTGTGGTGGGTGGTAATGGTTGGTATAACTTGGGTTTAATAGCAGGACGGAATGGAGCGGTGCGTGGGTCCTGTCTTGTGACAGACACAATAGACACCTCTGGTATCACAATGGGGGTGAAGTCTGAGGGCTCTTCTCCAGCATCTGCAGTTTCCTCAGGGACTGGGGATGCTGGGGACTCCATAACCGGAGATTTGACACGTGGTACAACAACGGGTGTGGTCCTCCTCTCTGCTGCACGGCTAATCTTAGAGGGCCTCTCCTTGTGAGATGTCTCTAGTTTCTCTGGTTTCTCCTCAGGCTCAGATTTCTTCAGCCTCTTTGATGCAGGCCCTTCATCATCATCAGCTGATATCTGACCTATAATGGCAATAAATAAATAAAAATAAAAAACAAACAAAAGAAAAAAACATGAAAGAGTTGTCTTGTAAGAGCTTTCTTTAGTTGATGGTTTGGTGTTTTTGCTTTCATTTTCTCACCTGTGCATATCCTGCACTTCAGATCAAAGAGATGGGTTCTGTGCTCTGATGTTGTGTCCTTCAGCATGCTGCTGATAATGTCTGGAATGGCGACGGGCTGCATTTTAGCTGGTTGATTTTGCTTGATCCCAGAATTTTGCTGTGATAAAACAAATAGAAAAGATAATGATTACTGTGTATCTGAATCAAATCAGTGGAAAGAAAGAGACAGAGAGAGAGAGAGAAATTCTCACAGAGGGTGCTGAGAGCAATGGTGAGTCTTCTGACTTGCATGTTGCTACACAAGACAACTGTGTATTTTTCTCTGTTGCCACACTGATAGCCGACTCTCTTTTTAAGTCTTGTTTTCCCTCCTCTATCTCAGGAGAGCTCTGGTGAGTCTAGCAGAAAATGAGACAACAATCAAAAGCTAGGCAATCACTATCCAAACACACTTATTCTTCCAAAGAGAGCAATTTACCACAGGCGCTTCACTGATGTTTGATGACGATGGCTCCTTGGCCTGCAATTCATCCTGACTGAGTCTGGTTAGCTTTGATGGTGGAATCTCTCCTCTGATCACCCGATAGAAAAGCACCTGAAAATGAAAATAACTATCTTAGCAGTGATGGTCAAATGCTTTGTTTAGACCAAATCAAGAATTCACTGTATTTTTTGTACTTTTTAAACAATGTATTCAAGACTTACCCTAATTTTACAATAATGTTACAAGATGCTGTATTACAGTATCTGTTAACCGTTTAACAATGACAGTGCTATTGGACTCACCTGATTTTTGGGATCTTTCAGGTTGAACATCATCAGCCTGTACTTATTCTTGTATCTACTGTCTGTTGAATTGTACATGTTGTATATTGCCTTCTCAATATTGACTGCCAGATTTCCAACTTCGCTTTGAGGCAATGTTAAATCATCATCGTCATTTACCCTGGAGAAAGTAGTGTGCATGAGGTTAAATGGAACGTAAATAACATGACCTCAGCAATGTTTATGAACTTGACATGGCATCAAATGCATATTGTAAAATAACTGTTAAATGAACTGTTAGCGGAGATCTTCTTGTGTATGTCTATGTGTTTGTATATGTCAGTGTACGTTTTGGTAACATATTTACCACGCAATGACATGTTTATAAAGGATAGTGACATTGAAAGATGAAAGCGTGTAGCCAGATATAAATGTGTAATAAAAAGTACCGGTAGTCTTTTTTTCACTGTTCTCTTACCTTTTCCAGAGCATGTCAGTGAGGGAGCGGCGGACATTTATCCTGATCTGGATACTAGGCTTAGGCTTTGGCTCTGAGGGCATCTGAGGTGTCTGGGGTACCTGCTGAGACGTGGAGGCCATGGCTGGGGAACATGAAGGCGAAGAGGGAGATGTAGAGGGAGGCGATGGCTGAGGTGACTTTTTGGGAAGTGGAGGTATGGCCTTGTCAACACTGGGTGCTGCTTTAGGTTGTTGTTTGGAAACTACCGAGTCAGAAACCAACTCTACTGCTGGTTTGGAACTGAGATGAGACATGGATGCCATGGCTGGGGAACATGAAGGGGCAGTAGGGGAAGAGGGAGATGTGGAGGGAGGTGATGGCTGAGGTGATTTTTTGGGAAATGGAGGTAAGGTCTTGTCAACATTGGGTGCTGCTTTAGGTTGTTGCTTGGGGGCTGTTGAGTCAGAAACAAGCTGTGGTGATGATTTGGAACTCAGCGGAGGCATGGAGGCAATAGCTGGGGAACATGAAGGGGCAGTAGGGGAAGGGGGAGATGTGGAGGGAGGTGATGGCTGAGGTGATGGTTTGGGAAGAGGAGGCAAGGCCTTTTCGACGCTGGGTGAAGATGTAGGTTCCTGTTTGGATTCAGAAACCAGCTGTACTGCTGGTTGGGAATTCTGCTGAGACATGGAGGGCATGGCTGGAGAACAAGAAAGGGCAGCAGGGGAAGACTGAGATGTGGAAGGCGATTTTTGGGGAAGAAAAGATGAGGCTTTGTCTACACTGGGTGTAGCCCTAGGTTGCTGTTTGGGGGCAGTTGTGTTGGAGATCGGAACTGACGCCACTGCTGGTTTGGAATTCAAAGGCAGCAGGTTGAAATCTGCCTGCATGATCCTGCTCGTTGGTGCCGGTGCCATGTGAAATGGTTTGACCACTGAGGGGGATTTGTGCTTCCCAAGGTCATCTGTTTCTGTTTTACTGTCTATATTCAGAGCTGCTTTTTTACCTGAAAACAAAAACAAAAGGAAACCTCATGGTACCACAACACACCAAGTACACCATGCATTCAATTATTATTTTTTTAACATCTAGTACTCAGTGCAATTAAAATATGTACAGCCAGTTAGTAAGCAGATTATGAATAAATCATAGTTCATATTTTTGCACCACCAAAAATGAAATTCAACACCATGATGGAAAGAGCCCAAGAGATATGGAATTCACTTCCACCTCACATATAAAGTGGCATCTGAAAACTCTTCTATCTGAAAAGGCATATTCTCTGAGACATGGTTTTACTTGTAAACATGCATGCTTTATGTATCATATTGTGTTAACATTTAATAAGCAACCTTAAGTGTCATTATGTAATTTCTGTGGTAATAGGAATGAGACAGCAGTCATTTCAAATTGTAGATGTTGAAGTATTTCATTTAAAAGGAGAGAATCAAAAAGAATGTTTAATTTTATGAGAACTGGATGTAAACCTTATTTTCAATACTTCAAATGACAAAACACTAACTTTGAAAGATCCAGTCATGCTATTAGCAACTCAAACTCAATCTAAGAGAAGGAATCAGCAGTTGATATTAAACTGTCTCTATGCAATAGGTAACCTGACAAACTGCCGACAACGTATGTTTGATGACTCTGTACAGGGATGGAGCAATATGATAAGTCCAATTAAACTTGGGAGACCTCTACTATGGCCCTGTGGCTTGTTTCCAGACTGCATTCAAACTGCAGTCCACTACATGTCCAAAATGGCGGCCGCTCTCACGAAGGTCACGTGAGTGGGAAGGGTCAATACCTGCATAGCAAAAACATTTGCTACTACTAATACATCTAGTCTAGGCTATTAAACCTCTTAACCACAGTTACCTTTTAGATACACTGTATGAACCTACTACTAGCCTACTTCTGTGCACACACACACACACACACACACAAATGTTTCTCTCATGCAAATGCTGTTCACAAATATCACAAGGCATATCAGTGTGCCCTCTACTTTTGCATTTAGTTCACAGGCCATAACACAATCAATGCCACTGTCATAATGGCAAGGAGATTCTTTCCCCCCTCCTGCTTAACTTGTGACAGTGGTGGCACTGTGCTGTATCACAAAGCAATGTAGTACACTTGGCTTTTTAGTGTGACCTGAATCACATCTGTACCATAATCATGCTTTTTGATTAGCTAATGTCACAAGTGGATGGACTTTTGGCAAAGATGAAGTGCTCACAAACATAGTGGAGCCTTTTGTGTGTATTTATGGAGGCTTACTGAACATTCACTTATGTTTACCGACTCACCAAACAACCAACCAAACCAAACCAAACCAAAACCGCAATACCAGATCATTTTTTTCTTTGGTGGAGAGATGGCAACATAGTTCAGCTCCTCATTTTAAGGAGATAATGTTCACACTGTAAGGTAATTTAGGGAAGCATAAACTATAAACACTGAATATTTTCCAGTAAGTCTGCCACTTTAGGTAGTAGCAGGGGCGTCGTAGTGGGGGGAAGGGGGGCTACGTTACATGGTCACTGTTGCAGTAAGGGCCCAGAATTTAGTGCTACGCTCCTGGATAGTAATAGCAATAGTCTGAGCTAATTAGGTTTGAAAGTGTGTGTAAATATAGAAAAAGCATTTGGAATCGTTGGATCAAAATTGCAATGTACAATAGGGATCTTGGGTGCAACAATGCTATATCTAAGAGAAGAAAAGAAAAGAAAAGAAAAGAAAAGAAAAGAAAAAAACATCAATATCTGTAAGTCAAAATCTGACTTTGGCATATCATGGCAGTCTCCTGATTTTGCAGCAATTCACACACTTGAGTACTGATCATGTCGGTGTTTAGCCATGGCAACATCTTGTTCCACCATCACCTCTACAGACAGGGGTCAAAGTTAGTCAGATCCCAAAATATCTGATGTTTCACAGTATTCAGACTAGTTCTATGGTTTCATTAACCATAGATTCCATTCTCCTTCTCCAAGACTTAATATACTTATACCACATAATTTGTAAATAAATAAAATGAAAACACTCAATACATTCCAGAAAGTTAACTGGAATGATTACTGCTGCATGCCCAGATGTTGTTAAGTTGTTCATGTTCAGGGAAAATCAAGTGCAAGTGGGAAAAAAGTGTGAATAATTAAAAAAAAAAGAAAGAAAGAATGACAGAAAGAAAGAAAGAAAAACTATAGCATACAGAGGGAAATCACTACTCCATGTGTGTAAAATTATGTTCCTGAACACTGCATACAAACAAAAAAACACTGTGCTCAAAATGTGAGCATGAATTTGATGCATAAAAACATGATCGAAAAAGTTATTTGTTCAGGCCTACCAACATAAAAAAAAATGCCAGCATACCAGGTACCAGCATTGACCACTAGGTGGCAATCTTGAATCAAGCTTGAATGAAATTCAGTGTGGCACTTGCCTACAATTGGTAAGCATGTAATCAAAATAACACTGGATGTAATGTCAGTGTCAATGGTTCAACTACAATAAAATGTCTCAAATTGAGTGTGAAGATAGTATGTGCATGTATGTGTGTGCGAGGGGTCATGTTTGTGTGCCTAAATGCATGCATTTTGAAATGTAAGGCATAATCTTCTTGCATTAAATCATTGTATGTGCTTCTGAAGAAATTCTCCAAGGCATCCTTACAAGCCACACTGGCATTTGGTGATATTCAACAAGTGCAAGTCTGACTCCGGAGTTCACTGGCAGGGACAGTGTGTGCATTCCAGTAGAATTCAGCTGCGCTTCAACACCCACTTGTTTGATCCTGTGGGGCTCCCAAGGGCAGTTTCTTCCAAATCACTGACATTCTCTCTTTACGTGCTCTTTCAATTTAACTTTCATACTTTGAATTAATTATATTGTCTTCATCATACAGCTTTGCTCAATGGCATTTGTACTGAATTGCTCAGGGTAAGGGTCCAACAGGCCGACTGTTTTGTATTTGGTAGCATTGCCAACGTCGGCTGGGTTTTCCAACAGGATATTCATGTTGCAGAGGTCACTCAGTATCAAGTGTTTGTGCTACATGAAGTGATTTATTTTTAAACTAACGATAAGAGATTTGCTGTGTGATGTGCAAGGTGTTGTGCAATTGATTCCCATCCATGTTGACTGTAAGATTCCTTATCCTGCACGGTCAGCTGGTCTAGGGGAGGTGTACTGTTGACATACAGTATCAGTCACAATCACCACTTGTCATTGTCATGTTATACATGTAAGGATGTCTTTCGGTTTTGCTGTTCATTCCAACAAACTGATTGACCGTTTTGTTAAGCATGACAGAATTCAACTGTCGAAAAAAAAAGAAAACCCTACATTTCAAAAACTTTTTGCTGTTATTTTCCCTAAAATTCCGAATACTGGTGAGTGAAATCATGAAGGATGCATGTGTGTGCGGATACATATTTCAACTTTGAACTACAGACTCCAGAAGTCCAGGAGTCCACAATGTGGGCAGACTGACGTTTCAACGTAAACATAGATGGATTTGCAAGATAAAGAGTTTGCCTTGGTGATTTGAGGTTAAATCTGATGGTCCAGAGTTGTGAAATATCAAACTAAATGGTACTAAATTACCCATTTAAAATTGTCTAGACAAAAATATATATATATAAAAAACAATAATTTGGACTTGTGTGTAGGATTTTAGGCTAATTTAATTTTTGTTAATAATAATGTAATAATTTGTATGTCTTTTTTTTATTGCTACTACACACAGGCGACGCATACTGTATACTGTTATACAGATGATGACAAATTGTTAAAGAACAAATCAACCATCTGAACAACAGAATTTCAGAATAGAATTGGTAGGCTACAACAATTGTAGCTAGTCTATGGGCTAAACTTCATGGGTATCGTCTTGTAGCCCTGGACCTGAAGTTTAAGAAAAATGTTAACACGAAATAAACTCATTCTCACTATGTATAGCACACCACTTTAACCACTTTAACCGCTACCGAATGGCGAAAAAAAATACAGATTTATAGGCCTCGCGAAAAGGGAAATGCTGGTTGCTTGGGCATAGATTGGTCAATATTAACAAATTATACATCATTGTAAAGCTCTTGGATAGTACTATCATAATATAGGGGTCATAATATACCATATGGTCAATGAGCGAGGGGGATCCAAATGCACCCCCTTTCTAACTAAGTAAGTTAGTATTTTCTTGTTGCCCTCATCCCAAAGATTAAGAAAAATAATGTTAACAAGAAATAAACTCATTCCCACTGTGCATGACGCAAAACTTTTTAACATACAAAAATAAGTGTTGTCAGAATTGTAGTGTCAATATTTAAAATATTTTGTGGGCTGATGCACTTGAGGTTGTCTATATGAGGCAAAATAAAACACAAAATGACTGTAGGGAACTCCCAAGCCACAAGGTTGCAGGTGTTATCCGTGTATACAGTACATCCTATCCGTTTTACCACTTTGCCTTTCCAATATAGAGAAATATAGAATTTTAGGCCATGCTGATCTGACTTGTTCTACTGTTATTTTGTCCAGTATTAAGTATCCAAATTGAATCAGCTCTAATCTTTCATTACTAATATTTATCTCATCATTAACTACATTCTTCTGGTACATGGTGGTCATGATGACCAGAGATGTCTCTAAGAGCCAAGTCACCATCACAAAACAATGATTATAGGCCTTCACGGAAATGTTGTCATTTTTTAACAACATTGCAATTTAGCTGCATTTTAGGATTCAGGGAAAAGTCCACATTGAAGACTACTGTGAATTAACTCCATTACGACATCATCCCATTAATAGATATAACTTAATAGCTGCTTGATACAGATGGAGACAAAACAGTGTCCAGCAGTGATTGCAGGATCTATTTTAGTGATATCATGCATTGCAAAGTGTGAAGATAGCTACATTATGCAAAACTGATAATGTCAGGTTCTTGCTCGCTCCGGTTGTAATGCATTCATATGAAAACTGAGACTGAGGCAAATGCATTCTTAAAGCTAAAAGCATTGTAAGGTGCCACATCACATTCATATAAGTGACGATCTGCAAAACAAAAGCCTCAGAACACAGATTGAAAGGGTAGATTGAGGACCTTCTTTGCATTCACAATTTAGATATTTTTATTACCACAAAACTAAAGCTGGTGGTTTGTGTACCTGAGTACTGACACGTGATTCCATTATTATGTTTTAATAAATACTTACCTGAAGAGTAATAAATGTATAAGAGATAGCTTAGCAGAGGTGTACTTACCTGTTTTTTTTGTCTTTGTGCTGCTTTTTTTGTTGGCATCTTATTTTCATTTATGACTTTATAACCTTGTGTGAGATGCATATTTCTCTTGTACTGTGTACCTACTTTATGAATTTGTTACATAAAGTAACATATTAATATAGTGAAGAACTGTTGTGTGAGAAGTGGCTGAAAGTAACTGTAAGTGTGTAGTTTGAGTACCATTACGTGATACATACTGGACTTGTAAAAAACTGCAGAGTCTATGGAGGAACTCTGCTGTGGCTTCACTGCCTCAGCCTGGGTGCTGGGCAACACAGCAGCCTTTTTCTCCTTATCTCCACTTTGATCCTCCACCTCAACTCCTGACGATCTCTTTCTGGCCACCTTCCCCAGAAGAGGCTTCATCTGGGCCTGAAAGCATGCATGGAGAGCAGTCAAAACAACACAGCACAAGCAGCCAAATGTTGTCAGTTTCATATCACAGCTGAAAAAGTGTTGAATATCTACAAGCTAATTAAACATCGTCAACCCATACAGTGTGCCCTTAATCAACCTAAATAACAAAACCATCAATTACCTTGAGCGCAGAGAGAAGGGTTGGTTTACTAATTGGTTTTGGTGGTGTGGGGTTAACCTCTGGCAGAGGCTCTGGCTTGGGTGTTTTTTGCTCCGAGAGAGACTTCATAGCTACAGCAGCATGACGGAGGATGCAGTCATGCCCACAGTACACAGAGTCAGGGAGAGCACTCTTAGAGCAGCCAGGCCCAATGCAATTAGAGAGAGTCTCCTCCTCCTCCTTCTTCTTCACAACAACAGGTCTCACCATGCCCTGTCAGGAAACTTATCTAGTTATGATCTAGTTCAGAGTATAAACATAAATTAACATAAAAAACATTGTTGAGATGACATCATACTCCAATAAGAATCAGATATTTAACTACAACACATTTAATCATCCACTGTTTTACCTCTAGAATGTGACATAAGTATAATGTGCAGCAAAATAATAGTAACAGTTTTACCGGCTGGAATATTTTAATTTTCTTCTTTACTCCTTCGCTGCTAGCTTTTCTAATCTTTCCCTTGATGCCTTCATCTCCACTTGGTCTATTTTCACAAGTAGACGACTCGGTCACACTGTCAGATGCAGAACTCATTCCTGTGGCAGACAGGGTGGTCTGCAGAGTCTGCAAGGGTGCAGGACTGGGACAGGGGCTACAGTTTGGGCAGATGTAGTCCTCTCCGTCCTTCTCCATGAGCCGTCCACGCTTTTCCGAGATGCCTACACAGTCTCCATGAAACCACTCCTGACAGCGATCACAACAGATCATGAACCTAAAGACACAAAAGAAGTTCACAAAAAGAGATAATGTGAACGTAATCACAATAGACACCAAGCATCCAGTAACTATGCCACAGACACAGCAACTAGGATAGCAGACTGTGTGTCATTATCTTGATACAGTTCTGATCCACAAGGTAATAATTAAATTTTATACTTGGGTTTTAATACCAGTTCTTCTTGGTTATGAACAAGAGTATAAAACATTTCACTCACTTTAAAACATCACTATTTTTAATACCTTATTTTAGATAGAGGACACTTCGACACTTATATTAAAACACTATAAGTCCAAAATATTTACAATAGGGATAGAAGTGACGTTCTTAAAGGCCCAACCAGTCCAAAACACTTCAACATTAACAACATGCGAGACTACTGATCCATACCTTTTGTTGTGTTTCTGTCGACATAGGCAATACACAGCATCAGGGTCAGTGTCCTCACTCTCACATCCTCCTGGTTGCTTTTCAGCCTCTGCTTCATCCTCTCTACTCTCTTCCTCCTCTTCCTCAGTGTCTGGGAACCTAGAAGCAGATTTCCGCACAACCCTGGCTGACCTCTGGCTCCTTTTGGTCATTGTGTCGTCGTTGACATCTGTGTGACTAGGTTGCGATGATCTGGCCCTTGTCGTTTGTGTCTTACCCGTTTGTCTAACAATTACATCCTCTTCTTCAGTTGACGTCTCTTTCTCTACGATCTCTCTCTTTGCACCATTTGTTTTGGATTTTGTTTCTTGCTCTGCTTTTTTGTCCTCTAGCTGCTTGCGTCTTTTTAGCCTCTCTGCGTACTCTTGCAGACTTATTTCCTCACTGTCCGTTGTCCCCTCACTCTGTGAATGCTTCTCAGTAGGCGCCGTCTTCACAGCCTCACTTTCAGACGTTTCTAATGCCGATAAGCAGGCAGCCTCACAGTCTGCTTCAGTTGTGTTGTCAGTGCTGGTGGAACCGTGGGAGACATTAATGGCGTTCTTCCTGCCCCCTCTTCCCCTCTTACTGATTGGTGTTGGGTTGGTCACAGCGGCCTGTCTGCCCCGGCCTCTGCCCCTCGCCTGGCGACCTCCACGGCGAGTTGGTGGTGGTTTGGACTCCTGCAAAAGTTCTCCAACCTCCTCCAGAAACTCCCGCTTGGCGATGGTGGTGCGCCTGAAACCCCAGGTCTTGCCGCGCCCTTTCCTTGGCTCCTCCATGTTCAAGACTGAAACAGCTACAGACAAAGAAAAGCACAAATTCAGGGCTATGTTGCTGCAACGCATATTGAAAATATACTATAAATGCCTGTACAACAATAAATTGTTGGTTAACATGCATGCCTGCGTGTTTGAAGGAGACTTCAGAAGTAAAGATTCTGTACACTGATGATATGTCTATTGCTAAACCTGTGCAACTAGGCATCATTTCTTGCACTTTAACACTGGGTTAAAATACAGAAAAAACAATGCAGGACTTTAGATGAAAACAAAACAAAGTTTTAGCCTCGGGTATCTGTGAATGAAAGTGGATAGTTTACTGTACAGATAGTTTACTGACTATATGCACAAAATATGATTCTACTCTTGCCTAATCTGGGTAAAATTGTGCACTGAGCGCTATAGTTGTATGTATAATTTACTGAAACTTATTTTAGTTTCAGGAAAGTATTAAGAACAATATTTTAGTCATTTTTTGTTTATTTCTTTAAAATCAATCTATTGATGGAAATCAATAGATTTATTGATGGAAAGTGGTAGTACAAGGAATGAAGTATAGCCTAGGCCTACACTGTTAGGCCTAACAAGACAATGACAGTACAAGGCAGTCTTCTGTTTTATGAAACTGGAAAAAAATATATTCTTAGCCATGCACAACGATAATAATCATACACAAACTCAAAAATGTTCTATTTCCATGGTGTCTTTTAAATTCACCCCCATCCGTCCACCTCTGATTGTACTGGGCTATGCAAAACATGTCCTAAACACATTCAGATTGTCCCAAATCTGACCAAAGTTCAGTTAAAATTCAGTTTCCACATGGTATGCTTAGTTTCATACATGATTTAGTAAGTAAGTAGCAGGCCTAAGCTGTAAAACCCTGGCTTGAGTGTGTGTGCTCGCATGAAATAGCCTAGGCATAGTATGCATTCCATAGGCTAGTATCTGCCCATCATCATTCTCGTGTGCATTCATAGCGTCAGTGCCAGCAGCTAGTCTAGAAAGTGTGCTGCAATATAGCAATTTTCCCAGAGAGTAGTATCTGTCAATGTATTTATATTCAGCCTGTTTTTGTCGCCTCGTGCACAATCACGTACAGTATAGCACAGCCTTTTGTTTTACATTTCACGGCCATTTCCATCCTGGGGTAATGTTTTTAACATTAAGGGGCAATGACAACCTTTACTACTGGGCGTGACAACACCAAGTAATGAAATCACGACGGACACAGGATCCAAAGCTAACGTTATAATCGACAAGGCTTGCAATACTACGGGTATCATGCTGGTAACATACAGCAGCAGACACGTACTAGTTCAACTAGCATCCTTGAGTAGCTAACGTTACCCGATGTTACGTGCACTTTGGCCAAACTTACTTAAATGTAGGACTGCTATGTGGGGAGTATACAATAGCACAATACAACGGCATGCATGGCAATAGTTTAAGTAACGTTATTAAAGATAAATTAGCTCTTGAACTTTGTAACAACGTTAACATTAGCTACCCGGATGGCTAACTCTGCTAAGTTAGCTAACAGAAGTAAGGCAGTCCAGTCTCGAGTAGTAGTATACAATGCATTGTACTAATATGCGGCACCGAATTACATGTGAGTTTATTGGTAAATATTTAAAGTGTGCTTACCTTTAATATTTGTAACCTAACATTACTTTCCTGCATGCGAATAGCTAACGTCAGGGTAACTTATCGGCCTTCCATGTTGTTTGTCCAAGGCTGGGGGCGTGGTTAAGGAAAAGTGAGCGGGAGCGACACTGAAGGCTTGGAGCTGCCCTTGCAAAATCTGAACTTTGAAGAAGTCAAGTGTGATGAGATGGAGAGTTTTTTGTCCTAATGTATTTTATTGAAATTTGTCTACTGTTTGGCAGAATTTATTACAAGCCTAAAAAATGATTAAATCGACATATTCAACATAATTTAAACTAAGCCAAGATCTGAACCACTAGGACAGGGGTAGGGAACCTATGGCTCAGGAGCCAGATGTGGCTCTTTTGATGGTTGCATCTGGCTCGCAGACAAATCTTTAATAAAAAGAATGATAACGTTAAAAATATAAAACATTCTCATGTAGGCCTATTTCAATCCATTCATCTATCAATTTCAGTCTAAGGTGAGTGGAATTCTGATGCTGATGCTTTAGCAACCATTCACAGATGGGGAGTATGCCAAAACACTCAAGCTTGATGTTGCCAATGAACTTTTCGAATAAAGAAAAGATAATCAAACAAATAAAAGACATGCCTGACATGCCTCTATATTGTATGGCTCTCATTGAATTAAATTTTAAAATATGTGGCGTTCATGGCTCTCTCAGCCTAAAAGGTTCCCGACCCCTGCACTAGGAAGTATAAAAAAACTTTGTGTGGCCATGGTCAGTTGTCATATAATAGGCTACTTGGTATCTGGTATGGTAAAATCAGCCAGGAGGTGCATTCAACAAAGGCCTACGGCATGGTTAGTTTTAGTTGAAGGGCCACATTTGGTTTTTAAATATTTATCGATTGGTCGGGCATTAATAGTCAACCTGTTGTTGGGGATTGATGCCGGTATATTGACAAATCTCAAGTTGCCCCACTTTCTTGAGAGAATGTTAAAGGAGAAATCCAGTGTGAATCAGTAGCCATGTTGTTCCAGGTACCTGAATGTACAGTGCCGTCTTGAGGAAAGAGAACGAGAAAATTTAAATGCCACATAGAACGAATAACAAACTGATTAATGCTGACTGAATGGGGCATATTAAAATGAAACTGAACTTGTTTTGCCCCATTCACTCAGTGTTAGTTGCCGGTCCACTGCTCGGTCTGTGATGTTTCAAATTTTCTTTTTCTTTTTCCTACCTACAGTACTTGGCGAGTTTGAACAGGGCTATGCATTGATTTACACTGGATTTCTCCATTAACATACACTACAGGGTTGCAGCGGGGAGGGATTTGCATTTCAAGAATACATCAAATTTGACAATGGCTAAATTAGAAATTATACTATTTTGGGAAGGCTACACAGTTGAATTAAATAGCCCAATGGGTCTCATGTGCTCGTGGGCCAGTTTGCCCACCTCTGTCCTATGATTGTACAGCTTTGCATCAGAGAGGGTTGAAGTGGAGGGTTGATCTTTGTTTGCATGACTTAAGGCAAAAAGTTCAAAACCAGCTTTAAAGTGTGTTACCCAACCCTGGTAAATCCATGTGTAGGCTAAATCTATCCGATAATATAAACAGCAACTACATTCATTTTAGGCTTACCAACCCAAACAATTGCATTCTTTTATAAAATGTTTTATTTTTTTTGTCTTTTCCACTAAAAGTAAGGTCATCTCAGAGTCAGTGGGCATCAACCAATCGGAAGTTGCGTTGAGGCAGGTTGAGGGCATGCGTATGCGTCCTGACGTCAAAGTAAAGTAGCTGCAGGCAGTGGTAGCAGTAGCAACCTAGCTATCGATAAGTCTTTCTAGCCAGTTAGGGACAACACTGAAACAAAAACTGTTTGGGATGTAGAATGTGTAGTGTTGAGACCGCTGTATAGTTTAAGCCAGTAACATTGTACGCTTCTAGTTATATATTTGTCATTTAGACAGCATAACGTTACTTTCAAAAATCATTGCTAATCTTAATTATGCTAATGCTGTATAGCCATACCATACATCTATAGTTCATCAGTTGTTGTCATCAGAGAGATTCTTTGCAAAGAAAGAAATGGCGTGTACATTAGAAAAGGTACTTGGTGATGCTCGTATCCTACTGGAGCGATTGAAAGAGCATGATACCGCGGCCGAAGGTTTAATCGAACAGTCTGGAGCACTTAGCCAAAGGGTCCATAGCATGAAGGAAGTCAGTAACGCACTCCCAGATAAGGCAAGTCTTGCAATGTACTCTTGGGCCTTTATTATTCTGTAACTGTAACAAATACGAGTAGAAGCTACTCGTCACACAGAAGGTAGCATGTACGTCAAATGAAATTTAAATATAACGTTACTGTGTGTTTACACAACACTGTTTCTGAAGTTAACGTAACATTAATACACCTTGCTGACACATGCTAACTTACTTTCTGGAGTCTAAACAAAACACGCTTGTCAACATATTCAGTGTACAGTAACGTTACGCCTGCAATGTAATGTAACGTAACGTTAATCTAGTTCAGCTCACAATGGTTTGCCATTGACACTGGTAACGATATTGTAAGCCATGGGTCTTTTGGAAGTGGAGAAAATTGAGATTATCAGCTGAAAATGCACGAGTACAGAACTGTAATGTATTTTTCAGTACATAGAGGAGAGTTCCGACACACAGGAGCTGTCAAGATACAAGCCACATGTACTTCTTGCTCAGGAAAACACTCAGATCAAAGAACTACAGCAGGAGAATAGAGGTATGCAATTTAATTATTTGTTTTGTGATAGGCCAATGTTTAGTGTGAATTTTGGTATGGCCCAGCATGTTGTAGTAGCTGCAACGTTAGCAGTTATTCCTACCAGTACTTTGAGTTAAACTATTAATTCTTTACAAGAAACACTCAAACTGTATGAGGCATTTCTCTCTGTTTTTAACAGAGCTTTGGCTGTCTTTGGAGGAACACCAGTATGCCCTAGAGCTGATCATGGGTCGGTATCGCAAACAGATGCTTCAGCTGATGATGGGAAAGAAAAAACTTGACACCAAACCTGTGTTAAGCCTTCATGAGGACCATGCCAAGGTCTGCATTGTATCCATGATCATCAACTATGTTAGTGAAGTTGCATTTGTTTCTTTTCATACTCATTGTGATTTTTTCCCCGTAACATTAAGGAGGTCCAAGGCCAGTTGGAGAGGATATGTGAGATGGGCCAGGTGATGAGAAAAGCGGTGCAGGCGGATGATCAGCACTACTGCTCCATGCAAGAGAGACTAGCACAACTTGAGGTATCACATCTACCCATTATGAATGATTTATTAAGTATCAAGTATGATATAGAATCAAATGATTCGGTTCACTGTAATTTCAGACCATAGTGGCTCTTTCTGAAATCAAATTTGAATTGGCCCGTACAGTATTGCTAGCCTATGACATCTAATAGTCTGACTGTGACCAATAGACTGGGCTCAAACCAAGGGGTGAAATCAGTGGTTGTCATTCCAACTACCTCTGCACCATGATAAGATAATAAACTACTGCAAGGGTATGTCTGGGAAACCTTTTATAAGGACAGAGCAATGATATCTCCAACTAGACTTATTGAGGCCCTATGGCTCGTGGCTGGACATAACGGGGTACGTTAGGTTAGGGTACGTCTGGATTTCTACGCTATAGTCCTACATGCTTTATTACATGCTAATAATCTGCAAGGCTACTACAATAGGTTACATTACAGGCCCATATGTGTGTTTAGCTGACATTTCATATTGTATTCATACTTTAAGATAATGACTGTGACCACCTTCTTCAAGGTAAAGAAATCAGGAATTGACCAGAAAATTAGATTGATAAACAGAATCGACAACAGCATCAACATTGAAATCAGGCCCTAGAAGTCACAAAGCAATTGTATGATAACTTGTTTACTCGTATTTTTGTCTACCAGATTGAGAATAAGGAGCTTCGAGACCTCCTGTCCATCAGTAAGAGTTCCATAAACTCACAGAGAGAAGAAGCGAGTCAGCCAGAGCCTGGGGCCAGTTCCTCTGACCAGTAGAGGGGGTTAAATACAGGCCTTTTCTGTGGAGGCAGATTTCTTTCTGCTAGTTTGACGAGAATTCCAGGTTACAATCCATCCACCACAGATTTGAAATGTATGTATTTGGACATTTCTCTGTCCCGCCTTAGCGTTGTTCTTTTTGGATTTGAGGTACTGCTACATGTCTGACTTTCTTTTGTTTCTCAGGAAATAGACACTGTCTTGATGGCCCAATCACTGACTTTTGGCCAATGTTAATACAAACACATTATTTGACTGGGTTATTTGTTGTTTTGACCTCAGTTATCTCCATGCTGGTGTACTGTTATTACTTATCATCCTCAACCTAAGATGACTTTACATTCACATGTAGCCTGAAGTTGCTTGGACAGATGATTTACAAAAACTGCCACTCATCAAAATTTGAAACAAAGAATGCCACTGAAACGGTGTGTATTTATAGTAATATAATAATAAATACAGAGCCATCTGCCTGAAATTCTGGTTATCATAGACATGTAAACAGAAATATGGTTCTCAATACGTTGATGTATCTAGTCAAGCATATCAATGTGTAATGTAAGTCTCTTTTTTTTTACATTTATGTAATTTTCAAGGTGGTTGTGTGTGTACTGTTTTTTTAATATCCAATTGAAAAATGAAGTATGTCTCATCTCAGGAATGCTGATATCATCCACAACATTCACTGCTACTGTGGTGTTATGAGTATGGGCAGTTCCACTGAAAACTTCAAATCCACGATGCCAATAAAATGGTATTTATATGATGTAATAATTCATAAAAGTTCGAGATTTCTCTATTTTTGGCTGTAGAACAGTATGAAACTTTTGACGTTATCATTCACGTCATACAAATACTATGGCATTTTGCTGGTATTATGGGAAAAGTCCAGTTTCTGTGAAATTGCCCATATAGCAAATGTGCTATTAAAGTGCATTAAGCATGGTAACCAGGACAGCATATTAAAGGTAAAAGCAAAAAAAATAACAAGCCATTATCTGCGTTGTATGTTATGATACAAATAAACTTACTGATTGACATTGATTGTGTTTCTTGAATGTGACCCGTTCCAAAAAGTCCCAAATCTGATGACAACTCAATCTCGTAGAAGCGGGGAGTACTGTAAGTTATAATACAGAGTGAACACTGGATGTTCCTAAACCAAAGGTAATCTCACTAACAGATGACACAATAACAAAGGGGATTTGACAGTCTGGTTTTTGTCCTCATTATTTTAACATTGTTTCGCATACCACCACTACAATAAGGCCGTTTTTGTTACAATGTGAGGCAGCAATGATGGCATATGATAAGCCAATGTTAAAACAGAGAAAATGATAATATGTGCCCTCTGTCTTCTCCCTGTTCTTCAGCGTTTAACCATGGTCATTCTGTTACTGAGCCATAAAGTTACAAGATGAGTTCATCATAGCTTATTATTAAAGGACAGTGATAGCACACAGCAGTTAGGGAACCAGGCTTGCTGGGCTTGTAGCCCGGAAAGTGTGGGTTTGAATCCTGACTGCCACCGTTGTACACTTAAGTCTCAAGTTGCTCAAGGGTAAACTGGCCCTGAAGTAATTGAATATAAATTGCTTAGGATAAAATGAAATGATCTGCTCATCTGTCTAAAATAAATGGATGCTATGAGGCACTGAAGCACCATCTAGTGTTAAACAGGAGCAGAGCTGTGTGTCCTGTAGTATCTAGTCAGGCCCCAGGGACAACGCTACAGTATATAACATTAAAAATGAATTCGTCAGTGAGAGAATTCCTCCTAATTAGAACAAGATCTGAACCATGAGCGGCCATTTAAAGGAGAAATCTGAATTGATACAACATAGACCAAAGTGTAAACTACCAGAAAACACAAAGTGCATTTACATTTAACTTTTATAAAGCTGCTGATTTTGGTATTTGTTTTACGTTGTAAGCACTTCCCAGTGATTCACATCGGAGTTCTCCTTTAACCCAACAGAGCCTGCCACCCCCGCTTTTCTTGCCTAGTAGTAACAATACCCAGAGCAATTTCAGTTAAACATTTAACAAATATATAAACAGACTCTGGACATTCAAATAGCACTGTGGAACTTCTCACCACTATGTATACTTTTGTAAGACTATTCACTTTGGTGAAAGAATTTGTATGGCATGAAATCATACATACAGAGTGGATAAGCAAAAGTGCTATCCCCACCTTCCAGAATGTGCACTGTTCTGGATGGGGGTAAGAAACCACTACAGAATATGAAAAGCTTTACAGCATGACATTGATAATTGTATTGCCTGTATGGTATTCCAACACCAATGAACATCTAGTATTGCCACTAAAAACTGTAGTTTTATACCAAAAACTCCAGTGTGGTCTTAAATAAAATAACACTTCCAGTTTTCCCATGGATAGAGGAGTATACATGCAGCTGTACATGAGGATTTACCCTTTTAAAGTGTTTCTCCAAAAGGGCCATGAGCATTATTCCACTGGGTCACAGAGAAACCTTCCAGACATGGAGGCATTAGGCTCATCACCTCCAATGGAATCAGGACGCTACAGTAGCACAGCACAGCTATCAGAGCGGAACACAAGCTTGTTTTAATCAGCTTAGAGGATTAATGGTGAAACACTCAAGACAGACCTGAGGTTACAGCAGATCTCCTCCCTGAAGTGTAACTGTGTAAGGACAGCATTTGACAGCTGTAAAACACATTTAGTGTGTTGTTTTGGGGTCAGTATTGCGTTTTAAAATAGAGCAATGCGTTCTTAGAACATTACGTTTCTGTTTACTGGGTGTCTGCTGCCAAGATGTTTACCATAAAACCACCTCTGCTCTCCATCACAACAATCTCCCTAGATGGGCTGTTAATCTCTAATGTCTTCATTATGGAGCCCGGAGCAGGATGGAAACAGAAATTAAAAGTTAAACACATGTTGACAGGAACACAGATCACGAATGCAATAAAACAGATGAAAGTTTGACCAATGCGTTTTTTATTCAACCACTGGTTAAATATGCATTTTTTTGTAAAAGAACTATTGATGCTGCTCACAAACAAAAATATACAAATTACCTTGATTAACTTAGGAAATTAAAACCTGTTGTTAAAGGTTTAGTCAAACTCTTGACCTTCTATGTAAGAGCTAGCAACTCCAACATGATGTGGTGAGTTTATGTGCATGTCTGATAGCAAGCAAAATGTGACCCTTATTTAAGCATCCTATTCTAAAGGTCCACAGGTTGAGTGGTCAAACATTTTCAGACATTTACCATTGATAGAAGGACAAACAGAGACGGAAATAAGAGACAGTAACGGGCAACAGTAATGATATAACAATAATTTAGTTAACTTAAAAGTTCCATCTTTGCAGATAATCTATTATCTCTTTTTTTCTGTACAACTATGTAGTAGTTTCTTGTCCATAGGCATCTTCACCACTCTTATGTACCATATTCACTCTTTACAAACGTAATATCTTACAAAGTCCTTCCAGATGCAAAAAGTCTCTCAACTCTACCAGCTCATCAGATGCATCCATTAAAATAAAATAAAGCGATACAAAAAAAGGCTTTGAAAGTCTTTGGGTAGCCACTCAAGCCTACATCCCCCACTCAAGCACACAAAAAAAACCCTGTTACAACAGGATGTACATTCAGGCCACCTCATCTGCAGGGTCTACAGTCTCTGGCTTGATCCTCTTGTCTGGTCCTGGGCCCTGGTGGAAATGGGAGGGGGGGAATGCAGGATGGGGGTGATAGGGGGGCAAGGGCGGTTAAGGGCAAGGGGTAGCTTCTGAGCCCTCAGTTGGACGACTCCTTAAGCAGGTAGACAATGAGCTCATAAGTGGACAGCGTGATGGCTGTGTTGGGGATCTGTCGAATGAGCTGTGGAATGAGTCCTCTGTAAAAAGCGGCGTAGCCCTCCTCCACCGCCACCAGACGCGCCGTCTGGAAAAAGTACTTGTACTTGCTGCCCTCTTCTCGTAGTCTTGTTCGGATGACCTCTGTGAGAAGGAAGGGGAGAAAGAAAAAAGATGGATGATTGTTACATCACATAATGGAAAACCTAAATATGAAAATAGTTTAGCTTTCCAAAATAGGTACGGACTGAAGCCAACTTTTTCCACCAATGCATTACATGTTCAGGTCTGACTAGTTGAGCTCTTGACAGCTAGGGCAATTCATTTGCCAAAATAAGTCTACTGTATTTAGCCTAGATTTTAATTTAACACAAATCCATCAAAATCCCAAATGAGTGGTGATTTCACGAAGTCATTCCTCAGTAGACAGACCAACTACAACCAAAAAACTAAGAGCAAAATCTAGTTTGGGATGTGCACCACTGATAAGCCACGACAGGCACTAATCGCAGTGGAGCAGTTGACAACTGGCCTGAGGTCACATGCGTACCGTGTGGATATGCTACGCAGGAGGCACAGCCTTTGGCAAAGGCAGCAGCCACCATCAGACCCAGGAAATCCGACGCTCCCTTGTTGGCCTCCGTCTTGCCAACGGTCATTCGTTGCTCAGCCATGCGACTCTTCAGCGTCTCGTAGATGAGGAAGCAAATCATGGTCTCCGAGATGCCGGCATATGACGCCGTCAGGCCCCGGTAAAAGCCACGCACCCCCTCTGTTTGGTAAACGTAGCGCGCACACTGCAGCGCGTTCATCCTCCTCTCTCCTCTTGCTCTGTGGGGAAAGGGCACAAACATTTCAGTCAAACAAATAAGCCAAAAAATGTTATTCTTTGTTGTTTTCTAAACAGCATCAAACAGTCTGGCTGTGGTTGCCCCCTCTTGGAAACTAGCCATCACTTTCCCATTTTGAAACCACCTACTAGAGATGCCTTTACTGCTTATGGCTACAGGAGAGGCTATTTTGGGCCACTGTGGGAGGGTGCTGTGCGGGAAACCATACATTAGATTGGTACATGGGAGGGATCTGCAGCCCTGACATACTTTTGCTGCAAGAGCCTAATGACCTCTCTCCATTTTCCTGGGTAAATATAGATTGGCAAGAGCCTTGCGGGGCAGAGTCAAGGTGGGTATTTATATAGAAGCAGCACTGGTCACATGTTAATGATGCTGCTGCTTGTATAAGAGATGGACAGTCCTAATAGGTTTAGCAGCGGCCGGCCGTCAAAGGCTAGGGTTACATGGGGTTGGGGTTAATCTGCACGTAGGCATAGGCTCAGGTGTGAAGCCAGCGGGAATGGTTGAAAAATATTTGGTTTCCCGTTCAGCAACCTGATACCAGTGCAAGAGCTGTGATGCTGATGAGCTGCACGCCAATGCCGTCCAAGAACAACAAAAAAAGGCTAAGCATGTGAATGAGGATGCCATGAATATCACAGTTAGGCTCACTTTTTCTCCAGCTGCATTCTTGTCTTGACCATCCAGATGGGGTTCATCAGGGAATTTGTGATAAAAGCTGTTTTAACAAGGGAAAGATATATTATTAATGATATACAAAATATATTATTATTTTACTTTTTTATGATGATATCAAAACACATTAGGTCACATGAAAAAAAAATGTTTCTCACCTGCAAATCCTGATGAGGACATGTGCACAAGCCCACTGTTGGGCACAAAGATGCCATTGAATGTTTCTCTCGACTTGGAATAGGCAGCAAAATACACAGCTCTATAAAAACAAACAACAAAGAGAAGAAGATGAAGATGAGACACCATCCAAAACCAGACACCAGTTGGTCACTGCCTTCAGCCATTTAATTCAATGAAAAGTTTTTTTTTTTTTTTTTTTTAATTATCTATGGCCATGTTTATGCAACTACCCTTGTGGTCAAGGGCTACAGTGTCCAGAGCTGTCTGTTCCATGCTGCTGCCCTTCTTTTGATCTGCTTCTGGAACAGGCTTCTGGTGTTCATCATTAGAATGAGCTGAATAAGCAGCTGGATCTAGATATACGGTACCCCTCTAGTCTTTCTGAACAGCCGTGGAAGCCGAGGGACAGAGAAAAAACAGCCCACCCCCATACCCCCCCACCCACAAAAAAGCGCAACAGCGACACAAAAAAAAGCCCTTGTTGCAGTGCAAATGATTCACACGGCTGCTCTAGCTGTCACACACAGCCGGGCCGTTTCCTCATTCCACCCTGCTGAAACGGCTGTTTGCTCAAACACCCACAAGAGCCGTTTGCTGGCAGGTGACTGTGCTCGAGATGAGCACAGAACACTCTTTTCACGGAACTTCCTTTATTGTTGTTATTCAAAACATTCTGAAGAAAATGCTCGGTTTAAAGTCTAAACTTGACTCATTTTCTATCTAATCTGCAGTACTTTGGTTTGATAAAAAGGGATTGTTCTTTGACAGTGTTTAGGTGTTTGCTTAGTGAACTTGTAGTTCCGTGTTTTTTAAGTGGGAAGTCACCCCTATGACATCAGCGTGTTTCCGTGGGTTGCCTTTTGCAACATGCCCAAAGCTCACGTGGCTCGTATGACATACTGGGGCAGACAGTCACACCATAGTCATGTTAATAGTATCACATGGGGCCAGTTCTATTTCCTCACCCAGAAGGACCAAGTCTGGTATTCCATTTCAAAAGATCACAAAGGACAAAAGGACAAGAGCCAATAAGATATTTATACATGACACTTTTAAGAATGTCAGTGTCACATGTGGCCCACATTCTTAAAATGCTCATCACTAGGAGTCATAATATACAAAATGGATTTTCTTACCTTGAAGGTGCAACTCCTACGAGATTTGGACCCAGTCCCCTGAAGAGTGATCTTGGTCCCTCTTTTTCAAGAATAGACCTAAACACAGGAAGACAGACAGACACACAAACCATTAGAGGCGACCACTAATCATGCAGCTCATCATAAGTGCATCTGAATGGCATTTCCTCCCTGTAGAACATTGCCTTACTGCAGTTTTACAAGGGGAAAAAAAACAGTATTTGTCCAGGCCGTGTCCTTATCATTTCCTTTATGTGACATGGCAGAAACACGTGCAAGTTTTCCCTGCGCTCAGCAACATACTCTTCCAGTTGCTGAGCCTCCCTCTTTTTTTCATGCTCCCATTTCCTTGCCGGTGATCCCCCTGGCAGAGCCTCCCCGACCCCATCCGAACCCCATCCAACCCCCCTCCCCCCGGGCCCAAACATCCAGCGCTGGCCAAGTCATGGGCCTGCTGTGGTGGACAGGACTGAACCGGTTGCTCTGCTGGTTGCTGAACTCTTTGCCCTCTGGGTGCAGAACTACCTCACAGCCAAACCTGTAATTATTACTCTGCCATGCCCTTTATTCCACTTACTGAGCTGACAAACATTACTCTGGTCTCTATCTGTTTGTATACTGTGGAAGTGTGTGCATGTGTGTTAACAAGCCATTCAACACCACAAAACAGAAAACACCTGTCCACAATAAGTTGATCTAGTGTGTTATATAGGCATATTGCTCCATGTTGGACATTGGACACCGACTGTGTTCTTTCACAATAGTATCATTTTTAATATCCAACGGTGAGGTACTCAGGATAGAACACCATGTACCACGTACTGACAATAGCAGACAACATTCAGGACCAAATATATCTATTTATTTGAGGGCAAGTTAACCAGAACATGTGGCTAAACAGCTAAACTCCTAACAAAATAGTGGCAGTAGATGTACACATTAGGCCTATGCGCTGGTCGTCTTACTCTGAGCCAACTCGGTAAGGTTACCAATAAACATGCTTCTCAGACATGAGGTATGAAGTTGGGAGCTGGAAGATTCATCATGAATAAAAATTGTTTCCCTCGTCCCAAGCATCTTTGCTAATGTGTCACCAAGGTAAAGAGTTATTCAGTAACCATGGATACCGGACTTGAGTTCAGCTTGCCACTAATATAAAAGTGACACTGTAGTTCACTAAATTTCCTGCTTTAGCTTTGTTTTTGACTAAACAGAGCAACATTTTATTCAAAATCAAATGACCAAGTATCCTCACACCTCATTTGCGCTGGGTGTGTGTAAATAAATACATTTTCCCATAGGGATATTCACTTTTGGAACCAGGTGACGTTTAACAGCAATTCAAAAAACAACAGGCTTGTGGGTTTCATGCCTCCCATCTTCTTACAATTGGAACCATGAGACACAGAAGGTTAACTACTGTCAGTAATAAAGTAACAAAATAAAACCATCCACTGTCAGTATCTACCAGGTCTCTTGGCTGGCTTAGCAAATAAAACAGCTGGATGCACAAACAGAGGTGATATATTCTTAAGACCTACAATAAGGAACCGTTTCAAAGTGACTAAGGTGGAGATGTGTGCAGAGGAAGAGTGTTGGGTAATGGTTCACTGGAACAGACAATAATATTTAGACTTTATGGGCATTGAGGCACCCCCTTCTTACCTTCCCATTTTCAAGTCAAAAGGGGAGGGGGGTGTTTATGTACAACAAACATGTCTATCATTTCTTTTCGGTGTCTGAATGTCCCGCAGCCTCAAGCAGACGCATTATAACAGGGACATCCTGTTCCATCCTGCTGAAACCTGACACTGTGCCAGGCGGCTGCAGGAGTCACATCAGAACACAAGACAGTAGTAAGAAGACTGAGGCAGTTGCAGTGGTTTCCTCCTTCACATGATCCGCCCCAACTAGCTGATCTGCATGATCGCATGCTTCAGCGGTGCACTGCCCAAAATAGGCACCCTCCACCAGCAGGGGCCCTAACCTTGTTCCTCTGGCTGTGCTGGTGCTGGGGATTTATGTAACATTGTCGCAGTCTCCCACGAGACAGCAAACGAGCGAACGAGGGGGAGAGAGAGAGCACACCGCTCCCCCCCCCCCCCACACACACACACACATCCCCGAGTGCTGTGAACGTCAGCTGTCTCCCAGCACCAAGCATTTGTGTGTTGCGTGTGCGTGCTTTTATGTGTACGTGTGTGTGTGTGTGCGTGTTTTTACTGCCAAAGGGAGTAATCTGTTCTTTTTTATGCAAGAGATTACCGTCGCCCTGGATAGTGAACATATTATACAAACCATGTATGTTTTCTTTAACGCAACAACCTAAGTCACAAGTGACAACCTAATGCAACTTAATCACAATCTTAACTACAGGTATACTGCAAAGGCCTGCAAAATTCAAAAATCCATTTCTGCAATCATGCAAATACAACACCTCCAATCAATGCAACAAAGTTCAGCAAGGTTAATGGCAATCTCGGCCATGAAAACATGAATTTCAAGTATGGATCCAAGTCGGTAAAGCCACCAAAACTTCCATGCACTTGCTATTCAAACTTACCGTAAGACCTGTAACAGACCCGGCGTGACTGCGCCTGGCCGAATGACTCCTGCTCCGTTGACTGTACCCAGCTGCACCTGGAAAACGGGACGCAACGACAAGCCCGAGGACTGCAGCCGTGTCTTCAGCACCTCCAGGGGGCATGTGACAATGGCACCAACAGTACCGCCACA
The DNA here is from genome assembly GCA_027497455.2 of Sardinella longiceps. NCBI lineage: Eukaryota > Metazoa > Chordata > Actinopteri > Clupeiformes > Clupeidae > Sardinella > Sardinella longiceps. Next base: position 16,864,313 of record JAODXP020000018.1, on the reverse strand, counting down.
CCTGAAAGAACAAAGTAATACTAATTATAGTAACACAGGGATCTCCAACAGGTAGCTCGGGAGCTACCAGTAGCTCACCACCTACTTAAGAGTAGCTCTCCAAAGTCTCAAAGGAAGTGTACATGTAAATAAATAGATATTTATTTATTACTATGGGATAGCCTAACTACAGCATGGCAAATACAGGCACCAGTAAAGGTCAGACAATATTTTTCTCCCCACAACACCCCACAAGATCACACTTAATCATGATTAGCATTCCACTGCTAGTATGTAAAATGGATTCATCACCAGGACTATCTTTAACACCAATGAAAAATAGCAGTAGAGTGGCTCTTGGCCACATTCATTTTGCCAACGTAGCCCTCACAAGAAAAAAAGTTGGAAACTCCTATAGTAACACAACATCCAATTCCAGTACGTCCTCCAGTCAAGAGCACATACCTGTGACGCAACGACAACTGGTCTATTTGGTTTACTGTGCAATGCTAGACATGCGACATGTGCCCCAACTGTTAAAGATGTTTCCCAACACCATGGATTTACAGTACAGTCACCGGATCCATCAGTAAAAAGGTATAATAGAGTAGGTAATCCAGATGTTATCAGTATTAATGGGCTTCTTGGTTGGATCCTGCCACTGCCTGATGTTTTTGAGACATAAATAGAAATGGTGCTCCCTGTATTATAAAACAATAAATAGACCTAACGCCCCTTATTATGTAATGACAAACCATGCCTCGCAGTGTTGGCACAACAGATAACGGTCATGCTGCGGTCAGAACAGATACCATCTTTCCATGAATAGTTAGCCATACGCTTCAGTACTATTAAACTGAAAAGGTCTAGTATTGGGCCTGGGCAGTTCAGTAGCTTTTCACCTGCAGTGTTGCATCACAGAAGTCAAGGAGAGCAAACTGTGGCGTTACAAATGTCAGGGAGCTGACGTACACAGACAAAAAATCAATAGCATATACAGACAACAGTTTAGCCCATTTCAAAAGGAAAACAAACAGCATTGTGTATTTTGCAGGTAACCGTTGCTCCACCTGCTCAATTTGTGGACAAAATACACCTCCAATCGCCCTGTCTGAACACACATGGAACAACTGTGTTCCCAGAGGACGAAGCCGCTGCCCAAATCAGTCTGAGAGGTGCTTAGCATAATTGGCTGAATATTCGACCTGAAGGGCAATCCCAATACAAAGTCAAGCAGTGCTCTGTCTAGAATGATCTCAATAAACATCGGATTCAGCCTTCTCTTCCAAATGTTTTAAAAAAAAATCTACTCAATCCAATGTCAAAAGACCTGTGGGAAATGCAGTCTAGAGCCTTCTTGAATCTAAGTGAGAAAACACAAAGGAAACGTTTACCCAATTTCCCTGTAAGGACTATGATTGCAAATAGGGTGATTCAGGTGAACAGGGAAATGAGCACTGCCAAATGAACATGGGAGGTTGCTGTACTGCTGCATTCACGCAAATGACCTGCGTGACCTCAGGAATCGCTCTGCACTGGGTGACCGCCTGCTGCTGAAACCAAAAGACTATCGGCCAATCTGAATCGGCCACACATGAGCCAAAAAATCTTCAATAAATTAAAAACTAAAACTAAAAAAAAAAAAACACACCATTCATATGACCCCTTTCAAATTCTTCAAATACAGACACCATCCAGATATAATAACTAGACTTAATGGCAAATGAAAAACGTACAAGACAGCTGGATTTTGTCTATATGCACAACTGATTTAAAGGCGCAAAATCAGATAGCCCATTGGCTTTAGTACTAATGCAACTCATTATTATGAAGCGAGCACAGGTTCATGTAGCCTGTGCCACGTGAAGTCATCATGTCACAGCTGCCGTCTAGAACAAAATGGTTGCTGCGTTAGCACACTTGCTATAGCCTGTACATATAGCTAGGCTCAGGATGCTCCGGAGCAAATGGTCATTCTTAACGTGACAAATACACGTAATTTTGCTATAAGCTCTTAAAAATTATTACATGTGTTCTACGTAGTCATCTGCTAGAATTACTGATGTTTGTCGTGTAACTAAAAGCAGAGACGGCTGATTCTAAAGTATCTTCGCTAAAAATTGTTGCTTAGCCTACTACTTGAAACGCACCAGGTTCCGACTAGCTCCAATATTATGTAATGCATCATACAGCTATAGCATTAGGTCACCTGTACATTGACAGTACTTGAATTTATTAGCTGATCACGGACTAAATTTACATTAAAATCACTTTGGCAAGACGGCAACATTGGTACACTCGAACTCCAACATTATGTCATTTAATATCAACGTTTGCGTTATCGTCACCTGCCAAGTCTAGCATTTCAAATTAGCCACCATTCACTGCGTTTAATTTACGTTCAATCTATAATACGGCTGAATTACGAAAAATTAACAAAGTATGAATGAACTACATGAAATACACGAGTAAAATAACTACATGATCCCGTGTCAGTGAAGTGTAACATAACTGCATTACAACTACTAACATTAGGCTATCAGTTAGCATACAGAAGAACCAGCTAACGTTAGCCAGACTTACGTCCTTGAATAACCTGGCAAGGAAAGGCTGGCTTTATTTTAGCAATTTGTCTACGCAAGAATCAATTAAACATGCCTGGGTTATCACGAAGGGATGTATAATGTTAATGCTCTATTCTTCTATGAAACACATCCGACAAGAATAAGATAATCACAAAACTAAGAGCCAACTTAAGAGTTGCATCCTCGAATGATACTCTCCAATTTAAAAGGCAAATGCTGTAAAATCCATGCGCTTTCAATGTTAACCAGTGTAACTAAGATTATCGCCTAATTAACGTTAATTCTCCCCAGTAATACTAACATTACAGAGGTCGAAACAAAGAACATCCAACGTTATTCAACGTAACGTTAATGTTACTTACGAAGTGGTCATTCAATACACTGGAGCTCGTCAATGAACAAAGTGTCGATAATTACACGACAATTGCAAAACCATAGAAGTCCAAAAATTGTGGCACTAGATAGTGAAATATATCCAACACTAACGGTAACAACGTTAGCTAAAGTAACACTCTTGCATCGTAGTCAGAGCTGAAAATAGCATAGCTTACCCCCCAGCAATGAGATGTAAAAATGTGTCCTTCTGTGCCATTTTCAAATATTCATTCTAGCTTGCAACAAAATATATACAATAAAGTTAAACTATTTTGCCTTCTGGCTCGGCTAGAGTAAGACTACTCCCTCCGAAGCCGGCTAGATCTGCTCAGATGACTAACTTGAGCAGAATCATTAGAAGAGCTGAGGCTCATGAATAAATTGACGTCAGGGAGGTTGGCCGGGGGTGTTGTCCATGACGTGGGCAATGTTTTTAAGGAAGAGCCATCCCAGCCATCAACAAATAACCTATCACACAAAGTTACCCTGCTCCCTTATGTAAAACCATAGACACACCATACCTTTATTAAAATTGAGCAAAGAAAACAGTCATAGCCTATTCCACAATATGCAAAATATATGTAGCGAGGCATTTTTACTGAAATCAGGCATATCCAATTTTTAGATAGGCCTATGTCCACCACTTTATTGCTACAGGAGACACAGAATAGTAGGCCTATGGGGTCAACCCAAACAACAACATCAATAATGGCAATAATGATGATAACAACTACATCAGTAGGTCCATGCCTAATGATAATAATAGGCTATAAAAATAATAGGTTGGACTGTGTGTATATTTTTTTAAAAAAATAAACAAAGATCTAGAGACAGTTTTGAAGAAAACAAATCTCAGTTGTTAGAACAAAATCCACAGTCCTGCATTCAAAATAAACACACATGAAGGCCTATACAATTTTCTTGTCACAGAACTGCAGTTTTTGGAAGGCCTTTTATGTTGCAGGCCTATTTATCAGCATGCAACCAATGATGAAATTTAAAAAACAACAACAACAACAACAACAAAAAAAAAACAACAGTCAAGGCATATAAAACAAAAAACTAAAATAAACAAAAACAGGAGTAGCATGCAATGTCATGTATTTCCTTTTTTTCCCGTATTCAGGCTGTAAAAATGGGGGCAGGACTGCCAGTTGGTCATGTGTATAAAGAGGGTGAGAATGACACCACACCACAGAGGCATCTAGGGAGACCGACCAAAGGCATACTTTGAGTAGGTAGGTGCATAACCAGCCAATCAGGAGTGGGGGTGTGTGCTGACATGGGTGGACATAAATCGGATGTGCAGCTGAGGGATATCTGAGATCTGTGACTGATAACCTTATTCCATACTAACTTGTTTACCTAAAGACCTGCTTTTGTCCATGGTCTACTAGAATAACTTCAGTTCCATCGATTCATTAAAGAGTAGATAATTCAAGACATTTATTATTTATGTTAATTAAGTTTTATTACCAGTACCAGTCCCAGGACAGCCATAATGCCTACTGGTTATGAAACCAGATTATGCAGTTTGATAAAGAATAATAAAAACAGCATGTACTGTAGCCATGTACTGTAGGCCTATCACATGTTTGTTCTTTACTGTTGTAGTATAGCCTACTGCTATTTATTACCTCCACCAAGTTATGTTTTTGATGGTTTGTTTCTGTCTGTCTGTCTGTCTCTCTATCTATCTACTGTATCTATCTGTCTGTGTGACTGTGTACAATATAATTTGAAAAGAATTGCGTGGATTTGGATGAAATTTTCAGACAATATGTGTATTGGAACATGTAAGAACTGATTCAATTTTGGTGGCGATCAGTGATCCAGAACACCATCTGTGACCACATTGCCCTGGCGGAGGAATGTGCTCTCTGAGCACTTTTCTAGTTTACAGTTGCAATGTACAAAAAAACACAGTTGGGCCCATAATACACAAGGTAATAACACAAACTGAAAGTGGAAATAAGGACATGGTTTATTTGTAATAACTATACGTGGTGACACATACATTGTGAAGATTTAAAGATCACACAGCAATAGGCTACCGCCAACACCGCGTGACTCGAAAGATATCAGAGAGGTCAGTGCATTACTATAACAAAAACAATCTTGGCACGGAAGTTCGAACAGATATTACACAACAGGGCAGACCCTTCACACCCCTTGGCCCCTTTGGAGACTTTGAACAGCAGTAGCAGGGGCGCCACTAGGGGGGAAAGTTAGGATGATTCCAAGGGCCTGGCAATGACAGGGGAGGCCAGGGAAATTTTTAATATTAAAATCAACATTTGGGGGAGCCCAAAATTATTTTCTGTCATATGGCCCAAAATTTGTAGCAGCGCCCCTAAGCAATAGTATTTGGTTTTCAGGATTGTCTGAATTTGAAGTCTTCTTCAAAAGACTTTTCAAGAGTCTTTTAAGTCCAGCCACTGCTAGAGAACACATTACACATAATTTGTCATATTACACTTCATGCACTGAGGACCTTGGAAAGCATGATCATTCTAACTCATAGAGCACTTGATTTAGCACGGGGGGGACTTGCGTCAATGTTGACATCCAGTGTAGTGACAGAGAACCTGATACATACTGGCCTAATGAAACCCCCTGGAGAACAGACAGTGCGTACATGGAACTTGGCCAGGAGCTAAAAGTGTCCAGAGACTTTGAAGAGCAGGAATCCAGCCACACCAGATGGTTAACTCATAGAGAAATCATGTGTTAACTTACACTGAGCCAGATTCTCTCAGGGCCAGAAAGCTGCACATTTGTGACATGTGACATTTGGACAATTTTTAAAAAACACAGTGAAACAGGAGCCATGCATTATTTCATAATCTTTGTAAACAAGAAGAATATTGTCATAATAAACAAGTCTGGCATAATACAGAAAGTATAAAATTATAATGAACATTAAAGCACTATTTGTCCATTTTTTCTTCTAGATAGCTAGTGCAATAAAAGAATTTGGAAAAGCATAGACCAACCGCAAATGTCAATGGCACCATATCTTGATGTTGAATAATTTTGGTGCTGTTGACTCAATCAATGTGAACTGCTCTTTTACATTTGGGTTTGCAATTGCATTCAATTTATGTTGTTCCAAATTCTTTCATTCCACCTCAATATCTAGGTCAGTCAGCAGGCTCCTGCATCAGGGCCATATGCTTGAATGACGCCAATCACCCATCAAGCAACAAACCACCTTTCAGCTTATAGTTTTTATAACTCATTGTTAAAGTATACAAAAGCAGTGTAACTAAAGAAACTCTGGATATAACATCCATCGATCCATAAAGTGTGAGCTAGCCTAGCCATGAGTGAAAGGTTATGCAGGTCAGTTGATAAACATTACAACCTTGTGCTGGAGAAAGTAATTAAGACCTGTCTCCATTAATTTCAATGATAACTGCAAGGCCACATTTTTGCCAATTTTTTGTTCATGGGGCTCATGTCTGGTACCATTTTATTTATCCAATTAGGTCTCATGTTACTAATACAGGTGAGGGCAACACAGAGCTACATGGATACACATTGGATGTTCCTTCTGTAGAGAAAAAAGATTGATGAAAAAAGATTTAATGATCTACTTTTAATGTGCTCCTGAATGCCCCATCCCCACCCCAGCCTTTGATTTCATATTAATTTATTGTTGTATTAAAACAATCTTTATGACCCTTTGACCTTTTTACAATGTCACTTGTGATGTGATGGCAGGCACCTGCCGTGTATGTCTCTTGACTGTGCTAGATAAGGCTAAATTCAGTACAGTTGTTTTATCCTTCCATCTACAATTTCCCTGGCCTGACATAGCCCGCCCATGATACGAATGTTCATACGTATCATGGTCTGGTGACGGTCTTCTGGGGCGGGTTTTCATTGGTAGAGAGACAACCGGCCAATAAGAGAAGCTGATTAAACGAGCTGTCCAATCGTTTCAAACCAGAACTGAGTGCCCTCCCCCCCGCCCTATAATCGTGTCAGGTTAAAGAACCTCCAGACCATGAATACAGATGAACAGCAGTATTATCAAAGATCATGGAATTACTCCGCTTGAATCCTCTCTGGTATTATGGTCGGGCTATGTCAGGCTACAATTTCCCTGTACTACCAGGCCGTACTTACATAACCTGACTCCGCCAGATGGACTTGCTCCCGCAATTCCATCTGGGAACGCTCCGTTGAAGAAGTTTTGGTTTGTTAGTTTTGTTTTCGTTAGTTTAGTTTTGGCTGATTGGATAAGACATCTGTCTATCACGACCTATGTTGGTGATAGACGGACCAAATCAACCAATCAGACCAACGGAGCATATAACGCACTAACATACGTACATGTTCTTTAGACCTGCCTCTCGTTGAGCCGCACCTCAACCCGCCTCAAAGCCAACGCTGATTGGTTCATTTGTTTGGCAACCTTCTCCAAATTCTCGTCAATAAAGAATAGCCAGACTGAGCTGCGAGTGAAGACCTAAAGCTCGCGAGATCAGTTTGGTCTCACGAGGCTAGTACTTACATATGGCCTCTTTAATTTCTACTCAAGCCCTTTTTGAGCAGAATTTTTTTCTCCCCAGTAGGTGGCACTAATACTGTAGGTGGTTGAGGGCTTGTCATATGCAGCTGGACCATAAGATACCATCAAGTGTTGTGTATACCAAGCAGGTCCTGAAGATATAGCTGAATGTAACAAAGAAGATTAAGGCCATCAATACAAGGGCCTACCTGTCACTAACCTGACATAGCCTGCCCATAATACGAATGTTCATACGTATCATGGTCTGGGCACAGTCCTCTGGGGCATGTTTACATCGGTAGAGAGTCTACCGGCCAATAAGCGAAGCTGATTAGACTAGCTGTCCAATCGTTTCAAACCAGAAGTGAATGCCCTCCCCCCGCAGTATAATCGCGACAGGTTAAAGAACCTCCAGACCATGAATACGGATGAACAGCAGTATTATGGTTGGGCTATGTCAGGCTAACCTGCTGTCACCAGGTATTCTGCTCGATAACCTTGCCAAAGGAAAAGATAGATGACACCAATAGCCTACAAGAAAGCTCCTTGATGAATAGCCAGGGTTTCATTGTCCTGAGTCTGTATTCTAAGTGGACTGATGGAGGAGAGGAGTGGCAACACATCAAGGAGATGTCATTCATGAGATGGAATAGCTGAGTGAATATCTCAGGCCAGAAACAGCGGGAGGAGGAGCAATGGCAAACCCCTGTAAGGTATGTACCACTGGCAGCCTGACCAACGACCTTGCGTATTCCGGCTACCACTGGCAGACAGAGGAGAAATTTTACTAATGGCATTGCATAACAGTTGGACTGTCAGACAGCACAGAGGAACTGGTTATGGCAGCAGAGGAGAAGGCTCTGAGTCAGGCAGTTCTATGTGTGATAAATCAGACATAGTGATAATCATAGTAAAGATCGATAAATCAGACATAGTGATGCTGGTGCCAGTTTGCTAGGCTGATTAGCGCCTCATAGTGCTTCTGCTCAAAATCACATCTCGTTCCTCATCAGGGACTTCTCCGAAAATGTAGATTTTCCACAACAAATTTCTGGAAGGCCAATCCGTGAACAGAGGGTGCTAGCATGCCCAATATTTTTAAAATTCACAGAAAGTACTGTATCTGTTCACAAGGAAAGAAACATAGGCTACACTAACTGTGGGAACCTAGACACTGTAAACAGAATGCAACAAAGTGAAATTAAAGTGATAGCGCTATAGGCCTACTAGACATTTGCCCTCTACTGTGCAAACGGCATCTTGTTCATGGTGGTTCAGAGAAATGACAGATAGTTGACACTTTATCAGTAAAAAATGCATAGTGTCCACTGTGATGATGGTATTGGATAGTACAATGGTTGACAACAGTTTCCAGGTATCAGTGGTTTTGTGAATCATTTTTTGTAGAGGTCCAATGTTCAAAGATATACAGTAACTCTTTAGAGCCTGTGGAGTAGATAAGAACAGTGTAACAAAAATGAAAGATTATAGATTTATAGTTGGCTAACTACTGCATAAATAAACTAGAATAACACTAATGAAAGTTATCGGCTTTATCTGTCCAACACCGCCCTCCTAGAATGCAGGCATTAATTCTCTTGTTCTATTGTGCTTAGGCTACACCCCAAATGTATGTCACACATTTTTGATGAATCAATGAACAGCCCTACCATTTGGCTACACTTTTAATTAAATTTCAGGTGTGATATTCCTATACACTCAAGTACTATACTTGATAGAGCTCAAACTAGATGAAGCTCAGTCACAGATACGCTTTTGTGACAATACATAGTCTAAATATTCTTTAGACTATGCAGCATAGCAAAGGACAAACCTCAGTCCTCTAGCTTTCAGTTCTCACTAATTATAACATGTATACAGAAAAGATACAGAAATGTCATATCCAGGTCAAGTCCAGCAGTTTGGTCACACACCAATCCATACTCAGGAAGCTCAGTGTGTAAACAAGAGATATGGACAGGGGTCAAAACACACCATACACACTGGCCTATCATGCAGACTCAAATATGGGACAAAGCTCACTTCTGGGGTGGGACCATCTGCTTCTGGAAATAAAAAACATGTTGAGCTATGTCAGTGACATTGTTATCTGCTCAAAGGTACAGGACAGATTGATGAAACTTTCCAGCAAAAACTCATAATAGCACAATGTGACCACCAGAGGGCAAGTCACCTATTCCTCATGCTAGAGGGACCGTTCTATATATACAGTGTATGAGAGGGACTTAATGTCATTGTGTTAGATAGATAGAGCCTACTTTATTGATCCCAAAGGAAATGATGAATCTATGCAGCTTACACAATGCAAATACAGATAACTTTATAGTCTTCAAATTGAAATATGATTGATTATTATCATTCAAATTTGTATGTTGCTTTGTAGGATAGCTAAGGCTACAAAGATAGCTGCTATGAACAGATCATCTAGGCTAGGCATAAAAGTAAAAAAAAAAAAAAAACTGACAAAGGACAGGATTTTGACAAAGTTAATGTGTTTCATCACATCAACATTAAATTCTCTAATCTTTCAAGCTTGACAAACTTTGAGCTATTCAATCAAGAAATAATATCAAATCAAGAGTATAAACCTCTACTTTTTGTTGTTTTGTGCTATTGCACAAAATAAACCAACGAACAATCAAGAAAAGTATTTCATTACTACAGTATTTTACCGCTGCAGAGTGCAGTTCACTGTAATTGACTGTGAAGAAGAAACTGGCCACTAGGTGTCTGCCTCATCCTTCTGAAGAAATCTGAGAGCTCACACATCAAAGGCATTCCACATAGTGGTGAGGGGGCCCCTTTCACTGTATTTCTTAACATTAAATGTGAGCTGAGGTCATTTTTCTGAGTTCGTGTAAAGGGCACCCACATTGACAAGGATCGTTAAAGAGGCACAACATAAAATACCAACCAGTTTGCAGTACGATTTGCATCAATTTACTGCTACTCTTTTCATTCTCAACTTCATGAAACTGAAAAGTACAGTACTGTATGCTTAAAGACATCTCTGGGTAAAGTTGTCTAAAAATCTAATTAAATAAAGTGTTATCCAATAATGCTTACTATAATAAACACGTGCAAAGGTTCAGAAAAATATCAAATTTTAAGAAACTGTAATTCATTTCACCTTGAGCAAGCTGTGTAAAATAAGTAGAGAATGCGCCTCTAACTGCTTGGGCTCTGGTCAAGAATGCTGTCTACAACCCAGTATAAATCACATTAATCACTGAGACAGAACAAATCAGTGCACATTCATTTTATGCGCCCTGGAGCCTTGTGTATATTGACAGTGGAAGCAGTTTAGAAGCTGGGGAGAACCTGTCGAGAAACCCATTGTCGTCATCTGTGGTCCTCCCCTCCCCTCCCCTCCTGAAAAACTCAATACTCAGCAGTTTTATGTGGCCCTCTGAGTTGTTCTTGGTTGACGAACACAGAGAGGATTAATGTCATCACCAGGGTGTAGAACAAGTGTGCACTGCGCACAACCCACCAGGGCTAAGCAGTGAGGAGTGTAGCTGGTGAGGTGTTAGGTTGGCGGCACTGAATCATCCCTTTTGAGTCAGAACTCAGGCCTCTGGAGGACATCTTATAAATTTAAGATTCACACACACATTCTCCCTAACTGGCAACCCACACTGCCGTCTTTGCTGTCCAAACACAGCTTAAGATGAAGGCATGGAGCTACAGACCTCCCTTGTCAGCACTACTGGAATGGCCTAAGCTGATGACAGCAAAGGGAGAACAAACTCAGTATGAGTCTATGTTTCCCGCCACCCAAGGCATAAATTCACCAAGATGTTTGTCTAGGACTTTTCTTTTTCTTTTTTTGCAAAGGAAAGAGAAAAAGAATACAAAAGAGAAAAAGAATACAAAACAAATTAGACTCCGCAAGTTAGCCAAGATTCGTATATGCAGCATGGCGCTGCCTTGCACTGCTTATGTTGCCGTGTTGTGAATTCTTGAACATTCCAGAGGTTATGTAACATCCTTGGTCTTTGGGGCTATCACACATGATCCAGCTTCAGTATCCTGCTCTGCTCTTAATGTAAAGGAACAACAGGCAGTTCCTTTAGGATCAAGGTGACAACCAAAAGTCAAAGGAATTCTCATAAATTCAGTAGAAATTATGAATTATATATTTATAAGTAATGATGTTTTTACTTTGGTGCAAGTATTGTGTTGATCTGATAATATTCCAACCTACGCTTTCTACAGTGTTGCAAAAAAGCTCAGCTACTGTACACCTCAGTACTGTACACCACAGTTTTCTTGATATGCATTTCCTCTAGGGGGAGACTTCAACTGGTGCTGGAGGAAACAGATCAAATATCTCGCCTTACATCCTCTACTGTGTGTGTGTGTGTGTGTGTGTGTGTGTGTGTGTGTGTGTGTGTGTGTGTGTGTGTGTGTGTGTGTGTGTGTGCTAAAAAAAGGTACAGTACGTTTTTGCATGCAGTACAAAGACAATGTTGTGCAAACTGAGCAATTTCTGAATTATACTTCCCAAAGTTTGAGGAAAAATATCCTGATTTTCTTTACCAGTCCAAAACAATCCACCAAACTATTTACTGTAAAACAAGTCCAGCTGTATAGCTGACTGTCCTTGCCTGCCACCAATAGGGAACAGTGAGTTATTCTATACAGACACACACAAACACTCACATATATATACCTTTTACCGTATTATATGCACACACACACACACACACACACACACACACACACACACACACACACACACACACACACACACACACACACAAACACAATGTAACTAGATGTAATAGAACAAATATGACCACCATGCCTATCCCATGAAAATATTCAGTGCCTTACTACTCGCACACAAGAAAACGCAAACATAAACATGTCACTCCTAATACAGTCTGTGGTTCTACGGTGGCCACACATCCTGATTTCTATGCCCTGTCCGGTGTCCGACCTTGCATCAAGCTAATGCCTTTTTGTCTTCCCTTTTGGTGCACTGTTCTTGAAAAGCTGCATTTAGGCTCTCAGCGAGAAGCACACAATTGACAGGTATGACACGCTCACACATGGCTCAGAAATGAAAGAAATGAGGTGTAGGTATAGTTAGAAATTAAAAATCATTTTTGATTTTTCATTTCTAACTAGGTGGCGCTATACATTAAATAAGTATTTATAGGATGGGTTGACATGGCCCCTAAATGGCCGCCTACGTTCGTAGGCGAATAAATAATAGAAGAATCTGAAGAGTGCTGTCCTTCACTTCTTTTATTCATGGCCCCTAAAGACAAATATACAAATATACTCTTAGACCCTACGGTTGTCTATTTCACAGAAAACTGTGTCTGGCCACCTACTGGTCAATTGGTGTATAATGACATAAATCAATTTATTGTGTGGCCCCCCATGAATGGAATTTCACATAACTTGGCGTGCATTCAGAAGATGTCATAATGATCCTACAAATCCAATTCAGTGCATTTTTGACCATGTCAGCCAGAGATGCCTGCGATTACAGTACCTCATTTTTGCTTTTTCATTTTTACAGTAACTAGGTGGCGCTCTATATGAAATGAGTGTTCACAGGATGGGTTGACATGGCCCCTGAAGACAGGCATACAAAAAATATATGTATATGGTCCTAACCCTTGAACCTACGGTTCTCCAGGTATCTACAGAAAACTATGTCCGCACTACCAGAGCTGAGCACAAATACAGTACATCAAAAATTAGGCTATTTCATTTCAAATTACAAATACATGCTCAGCAATTGTAACAAAATAAAATACAAAGATACAGGTCAAGGAGATGTATTTAATTAAATTACATGTCATTTGTAATTTCAAAATACAAAAACGTCATGTCATCAGTTAGTGAATATAGCTATAGCCTATAGGACCGATTTTTCTAATTGCTTATATTTTTGTGTTGTTTGGTAAGGGTCAATGCTCATTTCTCCCTTCAAGTTTTGGATTTTTTTGCATCTAATATAAAAGTTTAGAGTGACAAGAAACAAGTGGGCAAGGAAGAGATGGAAAAGGATTGGGGTATCAGGCTACCTGTCAAAATCCAGGCAACCCATGTCCCCTCGTTAAAGGAATTAGCCGGAGTAAATCAACACGTAGCCCTGCTGTATGGCTTGCTAAGTGCTATTAATAGCCACTGCAATGACCGCATTTCGTCGAACACAGACAGAGATAGCGAAATGACAGCTAATGGTAATGATATGGGGTATGTCAAAATGAAACAGTTGATTAGTCTTTGAGGTGGCTGTTAATAGCGCTTAGCTCTCTAAAACAGCAGGGCTACCTTTTGATTCACTCTGGCTAATTCCTTTAATCTTGTAGGACCCATCTTGTAGGCCCGATTCACACATATAGAGCATCACTGCCTGGCGATGCCATCCTACGTAGCTCCGCTAAACATTTATCTCCACACGTAGTCTGGAATAAACCCCCCTTCCCGCCTTTCAGTCAGTTACTGTACGGTTTAGCCAATCAGCACACAGTTTTAGAGCGATGTCTCAAAATGTTGTAGTCTTTTTTTGAGGTCAGTGATAGGGACGCGTTTGTTATTCTCTCCCCCACTTTCGAATTACATTCACAAAATTGGTACATGACATTAGCATCCATGATCTTGAGGATTTATTGCCACTACGATGTCAAAATAGATCAGAACTTGCGAGAGATCTGTTAATACTGAAAGCGAAAGTTGTAGGCGTGAAAGCCAGGTGAGGGAATACGTCATATTCAAACGGAAACCTATTCCAATTGCGTTGGGCCAGACTGTATGACACAGTCAACAGTCGCTTTCGCCCAGGCTAATCACTGAATGCCGGTAGACACGATGTAAAGGGTGCATTCGCTTTCGGTTTACATTGAAAGGCTCTGGTTGCTCCAAATTCTTCCATTCCACTTGTTATGTACTGCAGTCAGCAGGCTTGTGCAACAGGGCTCTGCTGTGCGGCAGTGTATTTGGTGTGTGCATGTTCATGTGTACGTGTAACAATGAGTGGGCAAAAGGAGAGGTGGATAAGGTTTTAAAGTGAGCTTTATGGGAAAGGATTATTTGAGTGGGGAAGAGAATATGAAGTCCTAATAAGCTTGGCAGCGCTGACAGGGGCCTGAGCAGCAGGCTGAGCAGGTGGAGATGACTGTGAGAGGAAACGCCAGCCACCACACTCCCTTTTCTGTGGATGTCAGGCAGACGCCTGCCGCTCTTTAATCTAATGCATCAATCCAGCTCCTACTCCTCTCATCCGCTGCCATTCACAGCCCCTTTTGTTCTCCTACCTTCCCACTTTAAAAAGCGTTACAGAAGCGTGTCCTTCACAAAACTCACACTACTCTCTCCTCTCCTTTCCATTTGACTCTGTCCGTGTTTCTGACTATGAATGACACAATAATACAAATCTTCATCTTTTCTCACCTTTAGATAATTGCTCAAATTATTCTTAATTGGCCTTATGCTTACTGCAAATTTGTAATTGTATACAGATAATAGCCGTCATTTCCTCATTTGCCTCAACTCTCGTCAGATAAAGACAGATAAAGCGTGCAATATTGATACATTTTGGATGCAAGTTCATCCTGAGGGCAAACAGAGATATAATCTGTGAATATGCCCAGCTATTGAGAGCATTGTGGTAAGGCCCTCCACTAGAGGCCATCATTAGCCCTGTTGTATTGTGGTTTCAAAAAGAAAACGGGAGAATGGCAATCCATTTTTAAGGGGCGTAATTAGTGAGCCATATTGTGGCTGTAACTCTGGGGCCCATTATACTCTATCTGAATCACCTTGTTAGCTTCACAAGGGCCCTTATCTCAACACAGAACATTACAGAATCATAGAATACATTCTAAACTTTATGTCACTGTTTGAGTAAGTGGCAATTACTTCAAATTCTAACAAGAAATGTCAGAGAAAGCTCTTAAATGGGAACTATTAATGAGTTGTGAAAATCTTTCCTCAACATATTTTTTTCCAAAGACATTGTCACAAAAAGACATGGACTTGAGAGAAGCAAAAAAAAAAAAAGTCTCTTCACACTTTTTCGAGCAGCTCTAAAATCACTCAGTACTGACCCAGACAGAGCAGCATTGGTAATATGTTACTATAGGGGCAAATATGAATTGTTCCGGGTTGCATAAAAGGGAGTGTTGCATTGCAGCACAAAATCAACTTCTCAATGGAAAATAGAAGACGTAAGTCGCTGAATGTTTGCTCCTCTCTCGTCATGCTTTTACCCTCTCTGTCCTCGTACAACATATGGATTTGGATGTTGACACTTTTGGTGAGCAGAAACTCAATCTTCTGTTGAGCCGTCAAATCCCCTGAAAATCCAAAGGATTAGGACACATCCTCTTAGACTAAGAATATGAATTCCGTCTCCCAATTATCCCCTCCAAAATTAGTCATAACATCTCCTAAAAAAAATGATCTTATTACATTTTGGCTGGCCCTTTTTGCTACATTTCTACTATTTTAGGCTTCAGTGAGCCTGGGTGGTTTTAGCAGCCTCAGCCTTTCTGATATACGTGGTCATAGAATGTAGACACACACACACATTGACACGCACACAAACCACTTACACTCCACAGCAGTATAGTCAGGAAAAGCACGTCATTGAGAGGGAGAACAGAGTGATGCAGTATGGGTAAACATACAGCCATTTAGTGTGGCACAGAGGCGTCTCTGACACGCTGGCAGGGTGTTCTGCATTAGACACAGGGCTTCCACACACACAGACACACACACACACACACACACACACACACACACAGACCCACAGCTGGCCACACTGGAACACTGTGAGCTGGAACACACACGGCTTTACCACCTCTGCCCAGATGCCTTGATTCTGGCCTGGACCTGGCCCAGATACAGTAGATGCCCATGCCCTCTGGGCCAGATCTGTTTCTCAATCGGTGTCTGGTACTATTGGAACACTAAGTGGAGTGAGAGTGAAAGTGTTTGTTTGTGAAAATGGTTTCAAGTCTACAGACTACTAATTCAGTGGCTTTTCACACAACCATTCCTTCTCTCTCTCTCTCTCTCTCTCTCTCTCTCTCTCTCTCTCTCTCTCTCTCTCTCTCTCTCTCTCTCTCTCCTTCTCTCTCTCCGGTGCTACTAGTCTCTGGAAAATGAGGAACTGCTCTGAAATATAAAAAACATGTCTCTGAACATCGTACGTGAAGTATGCAGACTGGATCCGCTGCCAAAGTCCTGACCTCCAACAGGAAAATACATCATATTTTTACAGCGTCAGAGGTCTCTTTGAAGTAAATGAACCCAGAGTTACTGAGGAAGGAGGGTTTTAGCTGAGCTCCTGTTAAAACAATATGTCCGCTGTAAAGTCTCGCACAAAAACTGAGTCTGCTTAGACTCCGATTTAACACTTGTTCTAATTGAATCATCAGTCAAATGTGGTGAGGTGAATAAAGAGTCCATCAATTTCAGTCTTAGCGATCTGTCATAGAACAGGCAATGTATTATGGTCACTGCAGAGAGTGTTCCATGTCCTTCATCGGAGGCAAAGCGTGCTCTTTGTGTCACAACTGTGAATCGACCCCAGAGCTCTGTGGAAACCTCAGCTCTGCATAATATCATGTGATCTGGATATCCAGCTATTCTTACAGTAAGAGGACATCTGAATAGTGATTTCATCTTTTCAGCAAAATAAGACAAATAACCCCTGTTATGGATGGAAGACGGAAGACATGTTTAGTTTATGTGCATGTTAGTTGAGGTCATGATTTCCTGTTTTTCAGACACCTATGTGGTCACTCATTTATCAAAATGATTTCATCTTGTCTGCTATAGACGCTGTCTCTGTGGTGACTCCCGATATGATATGTTGCTGATCATGCAGTCCAGGACTCAGTGGAAGACCATGAAAACATCTGCATCTACAGTAAGTTCTGTCACGGTCTACTACAAAATGACACATAGCCTACAGGCGCATGTTATATGCAGGTGTTCTATTCCAGTGAGGTAATATATGAAAATATTGGACTGTCACTTCCTATTGATCCCTCAGCCTTCAATCAGTATAATATACTTGAGCATCTGCCTCCTTCAATCAGTATAATATACTTGAGCATCTGCCTCCTCTGGTATCCAAGGTTTTTGGATCGCCATATAGTATTCATAGGGGTTTCAGTTGTTCCTGACATTGTCTCCACATGAGTGTATAGCATATCTGATGTGTCAAGGGACAGATGCAGAGGCCTTCTGATACTGTTCAGAAACAGCCGAGAACTTCGTGTCTGGACGCTCCAGCCATTAGATCATGAGAACCTGTAGTGTGTGCGGTGCTTCGTTATAGATGGAGAGGAACAAAATGTCCAACAGCTGCATGTTCAGATGGGCTCTGCTGCTCTGAGGGACAGACACAATACAGGCATGGACTTGGGATGGGAGGATGGGGATTTCTGGTCTGTTAAACCCCCCCCCCCCCTATCACAGGACCAGGTTATGTATGCAATCTCTCTCTCTCTCTCTCTCTCTCTCTCTCTCTCTCTCTCTCTCTCTCTCTCTCTCTCTCTCTCATTTTGTTTCACACCTCCACCTGACTCAATGTGACTCACATCAACAGGCCTTACATGTATTTCAGTTGACATACGTTATGGATAACTATGGATACCATCTTGTGGAGGGGCATTTCTTGGGGCTGAATGAGAAAGCTTAACTGCCCATTCCCTCCTTCTCTTCCTCTTGAGTGGTTCCCCCTACCATAGCTGATTTATGACTAGAGCGCTGCTCTCTACTGATGACCTGGTAAAGGCATTACTGGCTTGTATCAACACCAGTGTGCTTTCACACATCATTTCACATGAAACCTAAAGGCAGTCCAGGGCTGCCTGCCACGTAAGGACAGAGGACAGGAGGAATGAATGCTCTCGGAAGGTCTCCCCCTCACCAGAATGATAACTTCCATAACCCATAATCTCTTGTCACCTCCTGTTCTCCGAAAGTCTCAAACAGGCACAGCTGCACAGCT
Organism: Sardinella longiceps; assembly: GCA_027497455.2. Classification (NCBI taxonomy): domain Eukaryota; kingdom Metazoa; phylum Chordata; class Actinopteri; order Clupeiformes; family Clupeidae; genus Sardinella; species Sardinella longiceps. The sequence continues at coordinate 16,845,844 of JAODXP020000018.1, read as the reverse complement.
ATTAGTTATTAGGATCAGAGACCACACCAAGACAACAATGCATGACTATTAGGGCTTATTCACACTAAAGCTTTATTTTTATAAGGTGACACATAATGTGTGGTCACTGGGCACACACCCTTTAAAAATACAACAATAAAATATTTTGCTCACACTTCCCGCATTCTCAGAAATTGGCGTGACACAGCTGTAGGCAAAGAAAAGGGATATTATGGTGGGTCTGGAGACTGGAGGTGGTGTCAGTTGAGCTCTTAGCTCAATCTCAGAGAGTCCCAGACAGTTTCCAAGTGTGGTAATCCCTGTTTGAAATGGCCGGCTGTTTTATAACTACAGCATTATTTATTTATCCAAGAATGTAGCCATGGCCATTTGGTGAGTGACGCTGGTTGCCCTGGCGACAAACTACGAGACAAACAAAACGGTGCTCAGTGCACGAGTGATTTGAGCACGAGACTTGACCACCTGCTTGTTAAAGATAGTTTGCTTGACAGCTCTCTGGAGTTTTCTCCGTATACGTAGACAAACGTTTCCAGCCATCGGTGGACTGTAGCGTTATAATGCTGACCGCAGACAAGAAAACACTCCGACGGAGCAGCCAGATGGGTGACCTGCTGCCTTGTCGAGAGTCCCTCTGAAATGTTTTAGAGACACAGACAGTCAATTGACATGCTTTCATCTCCACACCCACATCATTTAGTCACCACTGAAGACAGTTGGGCCAAATTAATGTGTAGTAATACTATTATGCTGCGAAACATTTTAGGCTATATTAAGGTTTTTAGCTGTTGTGAAGCTTGAGGGCCAGCTTGTTACAGAAACAATGTTAGACTTCACAGCTAGGGGCACATGGGAGGCAGTACCACGCTGACTTTTGTGTAAAATTCAACCTAATGATTGGGTCATTTTCTGTTGACCACATGTTGTGTGCTGAAATTCAGTGTGCCAAAGGAAGCAAATGGATAACTGAAGGAATATTTCCAAATGAAAGTGAAAGATCTGCTTGCTTCTATGTGTAAGGCATAGTAGTGCACTGTGTCTGCTCTACTCTTTCCAGTCGCTCTGTAACATCTGAAGAAATAAGGGTCTTTGTGTCTATAACATTCGTTGGAAGGTTAAAGGGTCGTTGAACATACACCACAAGCAGTACTGAGAAAGAGGAAACCCCAGCTGTTTCTCACAGACGGCCGCCAACCCACAGCAGGCCTTCTGGGAAACAGCTCTCCCAAAAGAAACCCCAGATTTCTCATAAATGTGTTCACAATGTTGCATTTTTTCTTCACAAAATTGTGTTGACAAGTCTGCTTGGTTCCATTGCTGTCTTCATCAAAATGTTGTGTTGGACAGAAAAGGTCATAATTGAAGCTAGGCATGCACATATTTTATTGTTAGTAATTTTGGGAGCTAATGTATGAGAGCCAAATGCTGAAATGATTTCATGGAATGAAACCGCTCCCACTCAAAAACTGGGACAATGAGGCTTTTTAGGTGGTGTTCTCCTTGGCAAATTAAACATGAATAGAGGGCATATTTTCATTGAAATATTAACCTTGAAAGGTCCAACATAGCCATAATGTGTGTGTGTGTGTGTGTGTGTGTGTGTGTGTGTGTGTGTGTGTGTGTGTGTGTGTGTGTGTGTGTGTGTGTGTGAATATGTGTCTAGTCTAGTGCCGAAGTTACACCCATCACTAGCAATAGAACTAGCAGAAGTACTGTATTAGTTGCTTGGGCAACCCTCCAATGCAGACATGCTGTATTCAGGAAGTTCCATTAAAAGTATGGTGGCTCACCTCATGAGGCAAACTCGTTATGTCATCATTATCACGTCATCCTGCAACTGGTATTTCAACTGTAATTTTCAATTTGCTATGGGATAAATGAAGTATCTTTCTAACTATCTATCAATCTATGTATCTATCTATTTATCTATTTGTAAAACTGCAGATTTGTCATTGCCTGGGATGCCTCTCATCAGGTGAACCCATGACATGCAACGTGACATGCCACATGGATCTGAGAGCAAAAAGGCTGAGCCTGTGCAAATCCACTGTGTGTATCACTGAGCCCTGAACTCACTCAGGAGGCTGTGGAGACACTCCTGATTAAAGTGCAAACACGGTCTCATATGTCATATGGACACGCTGTTGTTTTTTTGTCTCCTGCCAGACAGGTGCAGGCTGCTGTGTGTTTACTCTTTGCCTCTTTTAAGCCTCTAACTGTGGAAGAAACCAAAGGTGGAGGGGAGCCTGTGACCTCATGATGCTGGCAACAGAGAGGCTGACATTTACAGCAAATGCCACAAAGCCAAGTTTGCCTTACACACCTGGTGCACTGAAGTCATTCTGCCACTGCGCTGACCTTAATGACGTAAGTCGCATATTCTTATGCTCTCTGTCTTTTGCAGGCTATTGCACATTTATAGGGTAGTAAACTGATGCAGTCAAACTTATCGAAAACCTGTCCCGCCCAAAGTCTATTTTTCATGCTTAATTTAATAAAGCTGTGTGTATATGCATGTGAGTGTGTGTGTGTGTGTGTGTGTGTGTGTGTGTGTGTGTGTGTGTGTGTGTGTGTGTGTGTGTGTGTGTGTGTGTGTGTGTGTGTGTGTGTGTGTGTGTGTGTGTGTGTGTGTGTGTGTGTGTGTGTGTGTGTGTTTTGGAAAAGCTCTTTGTGTGCTCTCTTGCAGTGGAGCCACAAAGAACATAACACTGTGCGCAGTCCTGCTATGAAGTTCATGCAAATCTCTGGGACTTTCCCTCAAATTCCTCACCACAACCATATTCTTATGACAAACTGTCTCAAGTTGAACTATCATCAATAGACTCTTGGTATCAATGGCCCCATACAGTAAGCCATTTGTTTTCTTACTAATAAGATACTATACAGCCATCATGGCTTCCTGATGTCTTGGCTAACAATGACAATGGTCTTCATTCGTAAATGTTTTGGCTCCTCTATATTTTTCAGCGTCGTCGTTCCATAGAGCTGCTTTTGTCCAGCCTGTGTGAGTGTAAACCGCTGGCCCTGTGGACACACATTCATGTGGCTTCCATCTGCAAACAAATGGCCATTGTGCATGGCCAGTGCACGACTCTTGGGGAAAGTGGAAGTGGAAGGAGCTCCACCACACAGCCAGAGTGGAGAAGTTGACTGAGGTTTCGCTGTTTGCTGTGCAGCAGAGAGACCGCAGGACTGCAACTGGAGAAGGGCCTCTGAGCGTCCACGCCCTCCCCATGCACCCCCACCCCACCCCCACACCTCTCGGCACCGCCACCTCCATGCCCCCTGCATTCCGCCGTTCTCCACCCCATCCCTCCCCCGTAGCTGATGTCCCAGGCAGCCTCTGATCCATGCGTGTGTGCCTGCATTGTGCATCTCTCAGTAAGGGCAACTCAGTCTGTTGTCCCAGGCCTTGCCAGTGGGCGCTGATTGGGTTAAGTTGTTTTCTATAACGCCTGTCAAAGGCCAAACAGAGGATGTCTTATCCACTCCTGCCCTCCCCTCCCCTCCCCTCCCCTCTGCTGGTGGACATTAACTTGTTTACCATCCTGAAACCAATCACCAGAGAAGTCTCCTGATTTTATCCCAAACCTTATGATATTCCGTCATTTGTTTTTTGGCCTGATGTAGGTCAGAGATAGTTAAAAATTGATTACGCATGATAAACTTCCCATTGACCGGAATGTTTTATTTGGGGTAAATGGATTTTCTGATGCCAGACAGGCAGTAAGTAAGATACAGTAAGTCTTGAGGTGGATATGGCTTCATACTGTCAACAGATATCTTAAAAACAACTCAAGATGAGATTTGGTCCTTGCTGAGAAGACGGGGAGCAGGTACATTGGATAGAGAACTGCCTTGTGGGTAATCAACAGGCAACCCCTCACAGCAAAATAAATAAATAAATAAATAAACAGCTTAACGGTGCAATGTAATTAGTTTTTCCCCAAGCAGTTCTTGTCCCATGCAACTTCATTCCTGTTTTAATCTAACCAATTTGAGTGGCTAGGATGGAGTAAGAATAACATAAACATCATGTTTTCAGAACTCATTTGTGCTGTTTCTGGGTAGGCTGCAACAAATGCACCATCATGTGACAATCAGATGATGCTTCTTAGAACCATCCTCTTAGAATAGATTCTACTGTCTCTGGCTGGTGCTATGTGACTATAAGTTCAGACTGTGAAGGCGGTAATGGATGATAATTTGACTTGCTTGTTCAAAACTGTTGTCAGGCATGGCTGTTACTTAACTGTGCATGATTGGATTATAAACCTAAGTACATCTAATTTATCATCGCTTTTGATCTATTGGTCATTCCCAAAATGGCCAACACATGAATTCCTTTAGCTTTCAGAATCTTAAATTGCTCTCAGACACTGTCAAGTCTGAAAAATAGCCACAGTCTGACAAGAGGAAAGAGGGGAATTGTTTTGACAGGAATGTTCTTCATCTTTTTTTTTCTCAGAAATCTCAATTTCCTTTAATGAAAAGAAAAGATCATAGTTCCCCAGCCCCTCCAATAGCCTTTCATATAAAGCTGACAGGCTGAGTATATTGGTGACCTAGTTATCTTAATTAGATTTGGAAATGGAGAGCCCACATTGTTGACTGTGAATCCGAGGTTTGTTAAGGACAGTGATAACTATCTCTTGAACAACAGCTATTTATTTCCAAGAAGCCCTCCTGTGTGTTACACAACAACCTGAAAGCTACAGTTGGTTCATTTGACATAGTAATGAAGTTAGCTGTAAGTCAGTGTGGCACCGTGCTTATTTAGAACTTCCTCAGACCTGTTTGTGTTGGACACTGATGGGATAATATATGTTATATCACATGAATATTATATTTAAAAAAAATCTGGCATGAGTGGAGATTCATTTCCAGCCTTTATTCCAAGATGTTCCATTCTCTGAATAGGAATTCCTTTAAATAATTATGTTTCAATCTTGTTGAGCATGACCAATGAGAAAACCATGCAAAATTTGCCATTCTACTCTGCTGAAAATGTTACATGGCGTGATCTCAACTCTCTGATGGCATTTCAAAGACACTCTTCCTCAAGAACTTTTGGTTGTTTGTATTAGGGGCACTATGCAACTTTCTAACATTGTTTGAGCTATCTTTTTATCAGGCAATTTGTTATCTCCAAATTACTGTAGGTGATATTCATAGATAGATAGATAGATAGATAGATAGATAGATAGATAGATAGATAGAAAGTAGTATAAATGGCCACTGTACAGTAGGCCTAACAAAAAATGATGTAATCTCCACGTTTATAGAACAGAACATTCTTTGACATCTACGTTATCTTTTTACAGATGGTTGTATAAAATTTATACTGATTTCCCTGTGTGCGATGTGTGTGTGTGTGTGTGTGTGTGTGGGGGGGGGGGGTGTTTCCTCCTTCCCATTGAATGGTTAGATGAAGCTATGAAACTTTCACCGTGGAGGGAACTGTGTGGCAGACAGCAGTCTTCTTTAAACACACCATAAAAAAACTATTACTTCACATACCGCACCCATGGAATGTTTGATAGAACATGACCTGAATTTATGATAGGTCAGGAAAAGGTTACAACAATAAAGGTTACAATAGTTCATACACCAGAATGCACTTGAAATGACTGAAGCTGATGAATTTATCTTACTGTAAAGAATCTCTCAAAATGACTGACACTATATCCTTTTTTATTTTAATATTTCACGTAGTAGAGCATTGCAGCAAAACAATGGTTTGGTTGTCAATGATTAAACTTAAAATTGTTCACTTACAGATTTGTTTTGCTAAAAAAAACTAGCCAACATGAGGTGTGCTTGTGGGCCTTGATACTTGTAACAAATTAAACCAAAACGTGACATCACACACAAACACATGCACTGACACAGCACACACACAGAGAGAGAGAGAGAGAGAGAGAGAGAGAGAGAGAGAGAGAGAGAGAGAGAGAGAGTTTAGCATTAGCAGATGCACTCACTGACAAAATGCCCTCCAGGTTACCACCACACCAACCAGACCAAACCTCAATGGTCGAACCAGCCAGACAAGATCTCAGATGCTCTCTCTCTCTCTATCTCTCTGTCTCTCTCTTCTCATTCTCTTTCTCTGTCTTTCTTTCTCATCAGTGACATTTTTGTCATTACTTACTTTCTCACCTCTTTGAAAGTGAAAAGGCTCATCAATTGCAGCCATTGTGCTAAGCATTCCAAGCTTTTTTTTGGCCTTGAATTTTAAAGAAGCTATTTCATGTCAAGACCAGTTTTCCCCTCTGTTCTGCTTTAATGCACACCCCTTTGTCAGCCAGACAGGGCGACAAAGAAGGGGAGAGAAAGAGGGAAAGCGAGAGAGAGAGAGAGAGAGAGAGAGAGAGAGAGAGAGAGAGAGAGAGAGATGAGGGCATTGAGGTCCTTAGTGTGAGGTTTTGGGTAGTGTTTGTCTGAGCAGTGTCATATGTCTGAGATCTAACTGTGGTTGCCAGCTCCATTGTCCTCAGGCCTGCAGAAACTGCCACCTGCACAGTGTCTCACATTACCCCTAATGTCTTAGTACAGCAGTGAAGGAGCCTGAGCCCAGGCCAAGCTACCAAGCAATTAAAGGGATGGACCAAAACAAAGAGCATCAAGTAAAGGATTTAAAGGAGCTGTGTTTATTTGTGAGACAAAAATCCAAAAAAAGAAAACCAGAATGTTCTGTCAACACTAAGTCTCATCCTAGCTTTCCTTATAAGTAACATACTATCATGTGTTGTCACTGTATTAAGTACAATGCATAAACAATACCAAACTCTGTCTAAATGTCAAAGTGTCTGTATACTGTACAGTACATACATACATACAGACATACATAGGCCTAGCCTGACAAGGCATACTATAACATTAAAATGTATAGTGTGGCATCGACTGATAGACCAAACTCAATGCTGGGACGGAACCTAACTCTGAAACAGTGGTTATTTTACAAACTTCCTCTGCATCCTATACGCAAAGACCTAATAAGGCCCTATTTGCTGTTGCTAGGGTACTTGTACATACATAGTAGCCTATGCATGCTTTGTAATATATTATATTATATTATATTATATTACATTATATTAGGCCTATATTATATTATATTATATTATATTATATTATATTATATTATATCACTAGTCTATGAGAAAGCACACTTTGTGTGCCATGATGCTGAAATTGCATGAGCCAGACTGACTACACTTCTCTTACTTTCAGTTTCCAAATGATTAGCCTGAGAGCACAATGAAAGAGGATTTGTTGTCATACAAACACTCTGGAAAAATCCCTCCGTCTCCAGAAGCAAACATTCAGAAATTCCAGGAAGGACACTTGGAGACTGCAAAACATTTTTCACGTCAATGCCACAGAGTTGAGAGGGCCAATTATTGCCCTGTGGACATCACACTGTCCTACTGAGCACGAGTCACAAACACGGCTTTGTGTCCAAGGGCAGAGCGGGCACCACCAGGCCAGCAGCTGCACTTCAGCACAGTCATGCCCGCTGTCCAGAATGTCTGAGTCACTCCGCTAGCCGTCTGTCTGTCCATGGAGAACCGCCCCAGTAGACATGGCACCGTCCAGCAGACTGCCACGCTGTCTCTTACACCACTGCCCTCTCCGAGCCCCTAGTATTCTCCCAGACACTGGACTAGCAGGAGGAGGAGGAAGAGGAGGAGGAGGAGGAGGTGTGTGTATGGGGATGGGTGTTGAATTCCATTTCAAGGAGTGAATAAGGAAGAAGAGTCAGTTGTGACTTGAGTTTTGTCCCATGTGGGCAGACAGATTGCTTTTTAGATTCTACTTTGCTCAAGACGGGGTTGTTCTGGAAAGGGGACACCGATCCGACACGTCTTGCTCATACACTCACTTTTCTCCACCTCTATTCCTCCTTCTCCCTTCGTTTAGTGGATTAATCTGAGTAAATTACAGCATGCGGTCACCGCTATGAAAATAGCTGAAAAACATCATGTTGTGGTGTCTGGCTGGGGCTTGTGATGTCTAGCCAGCGGGAGCGCCGAGGACCACAGGGAACTGTGAAGAATGCTCCTCAGGAAGCGGCTGCGTTCGCAACCCAGACTGGATGAGTGTGTGTTTGTGTTTGTGTGTGTGTGTGTGTTTGTGTGTCTGTGTGTTTGTGTTTCATTGTTGTTTTTTTCCCGCTGTCCTTTTCTCCTTCTTTCACAGCCTTCTTTTCAGCATGTTTTTAATCACCATTCAAAAAGAAAGTGAGACAGACAGACAAGCGTGAGAGAGAGAGAGAGAGAGAGAGAGAGAGAGAGAGAGAGAGAGAGAGAGAGAGAGAGAGAGAGAGGCACTGTGAGGGCAACAGTGATGGGACCCATTCTCCACTCCTTGGAGCCAGGCAAGAGTTTCCTAATGAAATACCACAAATAGCATCCTCTGGCTGACTTTTATTATGGCAGGTGTGTGGGAGGCTTGGAAAGTCACGGTGACAACTTTTATTACTTTATTTAGTTTGCACAGACATCTCTCAAGTCTCTTAATTGTTTTACAGTCTACAGCTGTGAAGGAATGAACATTTACTGAGACATTTGAAATAATTGTGAGAATGTGTGTGTTTGTAAGTGTGTGTGCGTGTGTGTGTGTACATCAGAGAGAGAAGAAAATAGACAGCATGTGTACTGTATGTTTATAGGTGGGTGTTTGTGTGTGTGTGTGTGTGTGTGTGTGTGTGTGTGTGCACGCGCGTCTGTGTGTGTGTGCGCGCGTCTGTGTGAGTGATGAAATAAACTGCAGACACAGTAACTGTGTATTTCATCATTACACCAATACCTCACACAAGCCTCCTCTGACTCATTTATATGAAGTGTGTGTGTGTGTGTGTGTGTGTGTGTGTGTGTGTGTGTATGGAGGGGGATTGGATAGTTCACAGGGAGTTTTCAGACATGGCATGCGCTGAAAATCATCTGGCAATTACCCTGTCAGGATCATTCAACCCTTCTCATTAAACTTCATGAGTCGACCGTCTTCAATTCCGAGCCATGACTCACTTCTCGGACTTTGCACAGTAGCACTGGTGGTCAGTGTGGAGACAGACAGATAGCTCAATAAAGCTCAGAGTCAGCACAGACCTGTCTGTTATCTGGAACTAATCCATACCTACAGTAGGTCCTCTGCTGGGCCTCCCCTCCCCTCAGCCCAGCTCAGCTCAGCCCAGCTCAGCTCATCTCCTGTGTGCATGTTAGGCCTGCTGTGGCTTTGCTTGTCCACAGGAGCAGGCCGACTCCCCACCCTCTTTCTTAGAAGTCTCCAAGCTGTGGTTTGCACCATTTAATCACCGTCTGTTATGATTAAGCTCCTTCTTAGCAAAGCCCAGACAGACGAATGAGTACATATGAGACAGAACACACACACATACACACACACACACACACACACACACACACACACACACATACACCATGCGCATAAACAGACATGCTCACATAGGCTACACACCCTGATACGCACAGAACACACACACACACACATACTCACATAGGCTACACACCCTGATACACACAGACACACACACACACACACACACACACACACACACACACACACACACACACACACACACACACAGATGCGCACAGAGCGGACTCCAGCAGTTACATAGAACCCACAGGATTTTAGCAACAACAAGATTTAGCAAAAAGGTCAGCATGAGTGTGCACTAATGGTGAGTGGATGGAAGTCATCTGTTACGACTGCCTGTGAGTCAGTGCTGCCTTCAGATCTGCTCTGAGTCAGTTCCCCAACTCACTACAGCACAGAGAGAACAGAGGAAGTGGAGGATGGCAGAGAAACAGACAGACATAAAGAAAGAAAGAAAGAAAGAAAGAAAGAAAGAAAGAAAGAAAGAAAGAAAGAAAGAAAAGACAGATTTAGGAGCTGAAGATAGGCAGGGAGAGGTGAAGAAGAGGCAGAAGTGAAAGGGCTCAGATAGATGAAGGAAAATGGAGGGATATGAAACTCAGAGAGGAGATGGACTGATAGCACAGATTGTGTAGACAGAGTATAGTGGTGTATGTTGCTGTTGCCTCACGGCACATAACCTAGTGGTCCTGACCCTGGTCAGCACACCCAACCCCCAATGCTGCCCCACTCACACACACACAGACACACACAGACACACACACACACACACACACACACAAACTCACTCACTCTTCCGCTTGACGAAGACCTGGCATAATTACCCTCACTAATGATGATAAATTGACTGCCTAATTAAATAGGACGCTTAAACAAATGGCCTCTCCATTAATCAGTCGTGTTTGCCCGCTTCCCACTTGCAAGTGCACTCTGGCAGCCATTTGTGGGCAATTACACTCTTTTCCATGCTCACTGCTTGGCCACTTACGGCGCAGAAAACACACCAGCTCCGTCTCCGGTGCCTCTCCACCACCACCACCACACACACACACACACACACACACACACACACACACACACACACACACACACACACACACACACACACACACACGCACACACACAAAGACACACACACACACAAACAAACACACACACCAGGGTGGCTTGCTGTGGAGATACCCTTGAGTATGGCATGGGTAGACCTAGACACAATACATCAGCATGGCATTAAAGGAACAAATAAATAGTCCGAATAGCATATTATCAGGTTGCTGTTTCCCTTTAAGAAGAAAATAAACAAGTTAGTTGCCTTGTGAGGAAGTAATTACAGTCTGCAACCAGTGTGGGGTGGAGGGAGAAGGGAAAGAAAAAAACAGAAAGCTTCAAATTCCACATGGGCTTTGGCTGTGCAGCAGGTTGCAAACGTGGAACGTGGAAATCCACATGCACTCATGAGCACGTGCGTGTGTGTCTCGGTCATCGCAGAAGGAAGGGGAAAAGGGAAAAGAACCTGTTTTGCACTGTAACGTTGTTTGTGTTGTGTGCTTATGTAATGGATGAGATACATACGGTCCAATATATCAGTTCAGTCTGAGGAGAAAGCACAAAATGTGGCACATCAACAAATCACCTGCAGGCTAAAATCCTGCTATAGTCTGTGGGAAGAACATACAGAATGAGACCCATGTTCAGTGTAGCTGTACCTCTAAAAGATTTACACCAAGGTCTCAAGGAGGAGAAAAAAAAAACTTTACAGTGCTGCCTGCTGCTGCTCGTCTTCTCATCCATACTTAATGCAATGAAAATGCATCCTGCATGTAAACTCTCTCTCACTACCCTGCACCCCCACCAGCAACGAGGCCGTGCAGAAGGTGATCGTCTCCCTGATACACGCTCACTATCCGAGAAACCCAAGATAGGAAAGGCAGCATTTCAAAGCGCACCAACACTGGCTTCATTGTCTTTCTGGATGACATAAGAGCTGCACTCATGTCAAGAGTAGTCCAAACACATGACCAGAGACACAGTGCTATAGATTTCATCCATCATGCCTACAAAAGAGGCAGGGGAAAGGTTAGAGGTGAACTGAAGTGCAGGGGCTGTAGCATAGCAACTTGATGGAGTGGATCTGGATCAGCAGAGTAGGAATAAGCAGAGGAGGAATTAAAACCACTTATTTTGTTTTTAAGACTGTTTTATTTTTGTGCCTGTAATAATAGCCTACCTCAGGCTAAACGCATGGCAGATAGGACTTTCCTGTAAGAGCAAAAGAGCAGTTAAGCAAAAAAAAAGAGAGAGAGAGAGAGAGAGAGAGAGAGAGAGAGAGAGAGAGAGAGAGAGAGAGAGAGAGAACAAAAGCCTGTCATTGTAAAAAAAGAAAGGAAAGAAAGAAAAGGAACGAGTACGAGAGAGACATGATGATCTGCTCCCAGAGAAAGAATGAGAGGAGAATAGAGTAACAGAGTGACACAGGCAAGCAGAAAGAAAGAAACAGAGAGGGAGGGAGGGAGGGAGGGAGGGCAGGGGGATGAGAAAGCAGGCATGCATGCACAGATGGGGCTCCAGTGGCAAGGCCTCTCTGCCACGAGCCCTCTGTCACGTTCCCCTGCTAGCACCCAACCCTGTGAGGCACTGCAACCAGCCTGGGCCAGACATGAGGCCTCAGTGCCCCGCAGGCCACAACACTACTGCTACTTCTGCTGCTGCTGCTATACTGCCTATGCTACTGCTACTACTGTCGGTGCTACTTCTGCCACTGCTACTGCTACTGCTGATGCTGCCACTGCCACTAATCTACTGAAGGAGGAACTTGTTGCTGCTCCCTCCAGCCTGGGGCATAGTGGACAATGATCATCCCTTCTGTGGCTTTGAGTTGCCATGGAGCAGAGAACTCTCTCTCTCTCTCTCTCTCTCTCTCTCTCTCTCTCTCTCTCTCTCTCTCACGCGCGCGCGCACACACACACACTCTTCTCGCTACATTTATGCCTACAGTATGTGACACATTTGATCTATGAAGTGTGAATCACCTATAGACTGGCCCAACTCTTTTGCTTTCCTCTGCCCACACTGTAAACTACAATCATCTCTGCTGACTGTCATCTCTGCTGTTCACTGGTTGACTGACTCTCTGTTATCAACTCCTCCTGAGTCACCAACTTCGTGGGAAGCCCATACAAGCACAGACTCTCGGCCATGCCACTGACACTTCCACGATTGCACAAGCCAAAATGGACGCCTATTGCTACCCCCATGATTGATACCACTCCCTGAAAGTCTGGGTGCTTCTACTCTGTCCAACCAGACCTACTGTAGGTGAGTAGTTCCTCCAGTTCCTGACAGATGGTAGCCTGGGAGTTCCCATGCTCCTTTGCGGCTCAATTTCTTTTCACTCTGCAAAGCAGCATGGTGACCATGGCCGATTTTCTCGCCTGCTTTCGGTATCCAATCACAGAACAAAAAGGGACTAGTGCAGCCCTCGATTGCATTTTACGTCACATGGTGGCTCTGGTATTGGCTCTGAGCTATGTACAGACGCTATGATAGACATTCGTAGCGCCCAATAATCGGCTCTGGACAATCGTAAATGACGCTTCGAGAAAAGGACGCTACGAGAAAAGCAATAGGTAGGTCTCCAGACTATATCACTTGTGATTTTAGTTTGGCAACCGCCAGGCAAGACAGATGGCCCTTTAGTCTGTGTTAATGGCAGTGATAACATATTGTAAGCAAACTCTATTGAGTAATTTTCTACCACCTGTTGTGTATCAGCTAAACTCTAAAACTAAATCTAAAATCTAAAATTGACCAACAGATGAATTCTTGTTCTGAAACGATGGCCCGTCAAAACAAAACTTGGCTGATGGCAGTTGTATTATTTCATCTCCATGTGATCAAAGGCAGGTTGTGTCTACTTGCTTCCTGTCGGCTTCAAAGGGAGGAGAGGAATCAGTTGCAGATTGACATGATTCATGGAAGCAGTAGAGGTCCCACGCTGTGATATGAGGAACATTAAACTTTATGAACCAAGAGAAATATCTCCCGTCATGTATACTCTGTTGACACACACACACACACACACACACACACACACACACACACACACACACACACACACACGCACACAGATGGACACACAGGCTTGCTCACTCATACATTCAAATCTAAAGGAAAACCGGTTGGACGTTTATCAGCCCGGGGGTGAGTTGAATGATAGTGTGAGTTACGGCCCGCGTTATTCTGTGCTCTTTCATCCACTGTAACATTTCACACACACAGACACACACACACACACACACACACACACACACACTAAAGCACTCTTCCCCCCACACCTGATGAAACCTGTTGTCTAGACATAGCAGGGGCTGCTGATAATCGCACCAAACTCAGGCAGCTGCATCTGCTGAGTATAAAAAAAGAATAAAATTTCAGACAGACACATCCTCCTCCTCCTCCTCCTCCTAGTCCTCCTCATGGCTTCACATTTCTGGCAATAAATTCTAAAGGTGATTGGACCAGCCTCCGGATTTTCCATTGTGTTCCATTTCCCAAAGTTCATACGCCAGAGTTAGATAAACATCTCAGTGAGACAGGCCGGTGGGGAGAAGCGTAGCCTACAGCAGGACTAGGATAGAGTGACAAATTAGTAAAAGGGTTATTATCTAATTCCATCCTCTTTTTCCTGAAAAATGTCCCACAGAACAGAAGTTAAAAGGAGAGTTATTACACTGTGTCCTCATGTGTGATGCATCCTTTTTTTTAAAAAGTAATTAGTTGGTTTTTGGGCAGTGCAGTGCAAGCGTAAGGGGAAGGCAAAGCCTGCAAAACAAGAGCAGAAAGCTGGCAGGGAGAATGTTGATGGAGTTGTTTGGAGGGGCCCAGAGCTCCAAGAGGGGGCATTCCCTTTCTTTCTCCCCCCCGAGGGCAAAGCCTCAATGAGGGGGCATGTTGGCACGGGTCTCGATTCCAGTGTGCCAAAATACCAGCTCATGACTGAGAGAGAGAGCGAGAGAGACAGAAAAAGAGAGAGAGAGAGAGAGAGAGAGAGAGAGAGAGAGAGAGAGAGAGAGAGAGAGAGAAAAGAGAAAAGAAGAGAAAGCACACAACACAAAACCCTCCCAGCTTCCATAACCACATGCTCCCCCAGAAAGCATGAAGAGCTGGCAGAGGAGAGAGCGAACTTGGCAGGTGTCTATGGACACGGATGGCGTGTCTGGCAGGCCCAGGAACAGATATGCATTCTTCTGCTATTAACTGGAACTGCGCGGCTAACGCCTTACTTAGCTGTCACAGCAGCTGATATACACAGCCACTTACTGGACGACAGGGATGAAGGGCTGGCTATAGAATAATTACCCATTAGGAAATAGATATAAAGTTTAAATACATTTTGATTTTAAACTCACTTAGTCTTTGTTCAAGCAAATGAAACTTGTTGGAGAATCTTGTGAACAAAGTAGGCAATAAGTTGAGTATGTTCAGTGGTGAGGGGACCTTGCTGGCGGCTAGTGTAGTGTACATGTGATCTTAATAGATTCCATGAGGCAGCGGCGGCCCTGTTGAGGCAGGCAGGGTGATGACCTAGCAGTGGTCCCCTGTGGGCCACAGCAACAGGCCAGACAGGACATGGGCCTGCATGGGGAACTTATCACTACTGGTCCACTGGCCACATTCCCAGCCTCTAGTTATAGGTCAGCAATGTCAGACTGTGTCTGCATCTAGGGGTGCACAGACAGAAACTCTCTCTCTCACACACACACACACACACACACACACACACACACACACACACGCACGCACATACACACACACACACTTTGGTTCCTTTCGTTGTTGTGTTTTTTGTTTGTTTTTCGTCTGGCTTTGCCATATGCTATCACGTTTCTGTCACAGTGCAATCAACGCATATCCCCATTAAGGGGTAATAATCCGGAAAGGTCTACTAGCCAACCTCCATGAAGACTTTTCCTCTCCTTTCATGCTTGCCTCAAGGTTTCTCAGCTGCATTCATGACTCCCCAACATCCCCACCCCCATCATCACCCCCTCTCTCAGTCTGAGTCTGAGCCACCTTCCCACTGCACCTCTTAAAACATTCACATGGTAATGATTTTCACTGTCTGGTTTTATCTGGTACCTCTCCCCTCCAGATGGAGCAGGCCTGATCTAAACCAAACATTTTCTCCTGTCATTAAACATGCTCAACACAGTTTTTTTCTTTCTTTTTTTTTTTTTGGGGGGGGGGGGGTATTACCACTACACTCGTAAATGATGTGTCTGAATTTACTCATTAACTCCCAACTGTGTGAAACATTGACGCTCACATTAAAAAAAGACACAGACACAGACACACACACACAGTCAATAACGAGAGCTAGCCTCAGACAAATACTTTATTTTTCATACCCCCTTCGCAGAATCTTCTAGATATTTGACGGTTATGTCAATGTCAGAAAATGCAATAATATTTGCCTAGGTGACCACAGAGTCCATCAGCGAAGTGTCAGAGCTCGCACTTTGGCATAATGTACCGTGGGCAAGGCATGTTCCCCCAGACAGAGCAGAGAAGCCTACTCCTCTCCCATATCTCACACCTACTCACCAAGTCCAGCAGATTCCAAATTTAGCAGGCCTGCTGGTAGAACGCATTTAGGAGCATCCTGCATGACCTCATGCTTCTAAACCCACATTCTAAAACCACCACAGAATTTTCCGAGAGGCTGCTGTATTAATTCAATCTATGGAGCAGTGTGTTGAATTTTAAATAAATAAATATAGCCTGAATTTAAACCCTTCCATTTAGTGATGCTTGTGCGATATTTTTTGTGATAAACAATAATGTAAACAGAGCATGTTCTGGAGCTCAGTCAGTCTCTAACACAGTCTGTTGTCTATGATTTAAAGACATCTCACTAAAACAAGTGTCTCTCCACAGCAGTATGAGTCAGCCAAATGCAATTGCGGCAAATGTTGTTTTGATTGTCAAAATGCATATTCTTCAGACTTCAATAGCTGACATGTGTGCTGGTTTGGCCAGAAGAGGAACATTAAGAGGTCTTATCTATTTCCAAATCTCCAGCTCCATAGTTACAGCTCTGGTACAGGGCTTACTCACAACAATTACAGAGTCTCTATGCTGACGTGGCAGATAAACGTGATTGTTTTTAAATGCAGACAGGTTTCTTCACATCTCTCTCCCTCACCCACCACAGCACTGCTATGTATTACCAACAAAGCTCGCTTATGATGGCGCGTCTCAGTTAGGATGAAAAAATAAATGCATTTAAATTAAGTTTAAAAGCTGACTCTGGCAGTCGTCATTTTGCACATTTTTGTCCTGGGTGTTAAAACCTACTCTAACTTATTTAACATTGACTTTTTCAAGAGCCGAAAAGAGAACCAAAGATTTGATTACATCACAATGAATCAAAAAGAGAGGACTATTTGAAATCTTTACTTTAGAAATCTTGACTGAGACACTTATTGACAAACAGTAATTCCTAAGTAAACTAAGTCAAGGTTGTGTCTTTGAGAAGTCAAGACCAAGATGATAAAAAAAAAAGTCTTTTCATAACCTTGATTTAGTATCATCCTAGTAATTTTACTGCTCAACTGTTCCGTTCCAAAGCTAGACTGGCAACTGCTCAAAGTCTGCTACCCTTTTATCTGCTTAACCTCTTCATCTGGATCTTAACGCTGATAGTCTGGACGTCCAGAGTCACATCTCATGATCTAGGTCTGACCACAGCTGTACTGGCCTTCTTAATTCATGGAGCGGCACCAGTGGATGCATATCAAAATACCTCTGAACTCAATTGAATGTGATTATGATTGCAGACTTGCATGTATTTGCTTTGTGATTAATGTGTGAAATTTTGGAATAGTTTCACACAAAAAACTTGAAAAAGTTGAAATCCTACAGTGGACCGAGACCAAATCAAGACCTTTTACTTTTGAGTCCAAGACGAGAGAAAGCACAAAATGGCCTCAACACTATACTGGAGTACTACATGTACAACACTAATAATTCCCCATAGTACGCACTTACAGGAGCTGCAGCCCCTCCATCTGTTGCCCATATTTCACTGTCTGTCTACCTGGGGAGACGCAGATCTCCTGAAACAGGAAATGACACGTTGCTCTGCCTCGCCATTGATCCAGGGGCAATCTCCCGCTTCCCCCGCAGCTTGGGCTAGTTAGCGTCCTCCTTTCCCATCCTGCCATTCTAAAGCACGGACACCAGTCCATACAGAATGGCTGAGCCTGAGTCTCTTATGTAAAAGCCCAGTGTGGGAATACACATCTATCTCAACATGTTCCTCTATACATTGTGCTATGGCTATCACCAGGCCATTGTGGGGGTGAACATCCACTTCTTGAGATTCCACAGGGAGCTGGCGCCCATAGATCTTCCACTGAAAGGAGCAACCCAGCTGGGATGAGAGAGAGAGAGAGAGAGAGAGAGAGAGAGAGAGAGAGAGAGAGAGAGAGAGAGAGAGAGAGAGAAAGAGAGGGAGTGAGAGGGAGAGAGAGAGAGAGAGAGAGAGAGAGAGGGAGCGAGAGAGAGAGAGAGAGAGAGAGAGAGAGAGAGAAGGGAAACTCTGATACTTTTCTCTGGGCTGGTTACGTAAGCACTCAAGAGATTCTCAGGGAAAAGAACAGTCCTGGCTCTCAGCAGCACTTCTCCCCTTCCCCAGCTCTTGGTTCAGCCTTGCTAGGTTTACATCACAACTCAGGTACCATAGGGAAAATATGAACAAGGCCTTAGTTTTTTTTTATGTTGAAAACAGACAGGAGACAAAGTAAGAGCATTATACCCTTAGAAATATTCCACAAGGGACATCATTTTTAAATCTACGTGCTTCTCTTGCCTTATTTCTTCCTTTCATTCTCTGTCTGTCTGTGGAAGCGCATGTTGAAGGGACACCTCTCCACGCCTTCAAAAAAAGCTGAGAGGCAGCTAAATTTTGCAGACCGGAGAGGAGTCGGTCTGTTGTGGTCCAACTTCGCTCCAGTGGCCGGTCCTGCAGTGAGATTTCACACCAGATGAGTGGTTGTTTACAAGAACCTTTTATGCTTGTGCACATGCCTGATATCCTCTGTATAGCTCTGCACACAAAAGGCAGCCCACCTCCCTTCCCTGAGCCCGATGAGCATGCCCACTTATGCGCACTGCTAAAGGCCCTTTGGGGTGCTGCTCACCAGATGAAAGACTGGGCCTCTACAGTTGGACTCATTGCCCCTTTAAAAGCCTTGGCTTGGATTATAGGGGAGGAGTTGCTCAGTTGTCCTCTTGGGATTTTTGAGGTTTTCAGTTTGGTCACCAGACAGTCAAGCTCACAGTGTAAACCCCATGTGTGTGTGTCTACCTTTACTACTTAAAGAAGTTGTCCAGTGTGAATTGATTGATTGTTTTTGGTTTTGGGTCCAACCCCTGAAAGTTCCTGAACTGGTTAATACGGTTTCATGTCAGCCTACAATATTTAACTCTAATAAAATTATTTAGACTTGAGACTTTCGATTGCCTGCCAGTGTAACTGGTAAGCTTCAGTCTGTGTGCTCTCTCAAGGCATTAAGTGAATGACAGGTGGTGACCTTCACCATTTTTTTTGAAGATCCATACCTTCTCAGGAATGAAAAAGAACCGGTATGAACCTGTTAACATTGCTTTAAATAAGCGTTTCTGTTGTGGTCAGAACATCAAAACTTTTAACGTTCTGGACATAACTCAGTGATCTAAAATACAGGGACTGATACAAACTGGGTCTCTGCATTTAACACTCAAGGCATGTTTTACACATGGTGTGTTATGTAACAGACGAGTGAACTGGTATCAGTCAGTTGAATTCCAATCTCACAGCAATTGGAGCCAGAACCAAAACAGTTCAAAGTCCAAATGAGTGTTTTTTTCCCATAAGTCTGAAGCTCAGAAGTGATGTGGCTGCTTACTCAGTGATGAGGCTGCTATGAGAACACTTGGCTGGACATTTAAAAAGCCAAGGCCTGATTCCCAGGAAAGAAAATAATAAAAAATTAAGCAAGAAGCCTGTGCCCCGAACATTTCGAAACAATATTGAGTCGAAGGAATGCGCCTTTCCAGACACCCAAACACTGGGTCGTTCCAGCCAAACGGCATAGTTGAAATGGATGACCTCATCCCAAAGTAGCACATCACTGTGTACGCAAACACAGCTCCATGGCAACAGGCGGCTGGGCTGGGGTGACGTGCAGAGCTGAGATATAAAAGCCACTTGGTGTGTCGCAGCAGCAGCGGCCGCCGCCACAGCTTCAGATTCACTTTCAGGATGATTAATCAACCAGCAGAGTTGTTCCACTGTCTCATATCAATCTATTAACTATAACAAATATGGCCTTGAGACATCGTCTGGTCATGTCTGTGGGATTGCTCTGGCGCTCCTCGACTCGACATCCCCCTGACTTGTTATGTCTGCAGATCGAGTTTCCACTGTGTATATTTGAGATGTGGATAAAACGTTTGGTGACAGCGCAAGTCCAAAATGAGAGGGAGAAGGGAGGGTGTGGTGGGGGGGGGGGGGGGGATCATCTCTTTCCACCAGAGGAACAATGATTCAACCCCTGTCAGCCGAAATAAACGAAGAGCTCCAAGACACCCAGTCCATGCTGTTCTGCTTTACACAAATATAGCTGGTCTGAGGCAATATGTAGTCCCTTTGGAATGCACCAGATAGATACTACAGTACCACAAATACTGCATCTCTAGGACCATGAAACCAAAGAGCTCAACTCATCTCACATTAAATCTACTCATTTAATGATCATTGCAGCATCATCATCATTTAATCATCACAGCATGACACTGTATATTGAAAGGCAGCGTTCAGTACAGCCATGAAAATAATGTTGAATTACGACAGCAGTGTAATCTGATAGGACTCAATTACCAAACACCATAGCAGGGAGCATGAAGAAGAAGAAGCATGTCGTGGGGGGGATGTAATTTATAATAAACTTTATTAGAGTTAACATTATCTACATCGCTGAATACAAAGAGAGAAAATGATCACCTGCAGACTGAGAGGGGGCTATAAAATGCGGTCAGCAGCTCAGTCGGCCATGCTCAAATACATGATCAAACCAGAGCTGGCGTTCTGCAATCTCCATTTAAAAAAAAAAAGCCTATGAATAACAAGTCTGAGAGAGTGAACAAGGAATTAAAAACAAACCAAATAGAAAGGAAACAAAACAAAATAAATCATGACTATATCTTGGCAAATGTTCACCATCTCTGCATTAAGTTAAAACAGACTTCTCATATGGTCACAGATACAGGTTTCTTCCTCACACAATCTATCACCACATACAGAGGAATATCAAAATGGCTCAAAGTTGAGAAGGAGCCATCCCATGACAGTGTTGAGAACAACTTGTGTGCAATTTTACCACCCAAACTCCATTGAACTGGAATAATCCGGTGACAAGATTGCCTGTTCATATACAGTCCTGGCCTTGGCCTACTGTGGACCCTGGTCGTGTCAATACAAGTTTTGCCGACGTATGAAAACAATTAAGAAAATAAATCATTAGACATCCAAAACTGGGCTAAATGATTAAAAATCTCATCAATTGATTGTACATTTATTTTTATGACACTTTAAAAAGGGGGTAAAACTTAAACTCAGGAGGAGCGTGATGCTACAAATGTTCACATTGACATAATCCTTCAAACGTTCCTTTGAAAAATGGCTTCCTTAAAAATGAACCCCTTCTCCCTCCCCGTAATGCTCTGATGTCACACATACAGGCACTTATTTTCGCAGTGGGAACCTGAACAAGTGTGAGTGTGGAGTGCAGCCTGCAGCCAGGGGCGGGACACAAGCAGACGGGGTGTGTGTGTGGGGTAAGGGGGTGGGATGGGGGTGGAGGGGTGGTTCACAGTGTTTAGGGACAGGCAGTCAAAAGGGGGAACAGCCTAATTCAGAGGCTTCCTGTGGTTCACATTGGAGAATATGTCCACCCTGGGGCTAGCTCCTAGTCCATGTTCCTGTCCTGGCTTGGCCTAGCAATGTTAAAAGTAAACCACTGGGAGATTACTACACCTCTGCGAAACTCCCCTCATCTCTCCCACATCTACAAACAGATGGCTGGAAATAGAGCTGCTGGGAAAAAAAGAAACATGATGTAGTTTCTACCCAGGGCCATTTTAATGCAGACAGTGACAACAGGTGTGTGAAAATATGTGTGCACACACACTGTATCTATATGAATTAAAGGATTAAAAACAAAAGTACCACTTTTTTTTAAAAATGGTTTCCTATGACCTTGACCAATTGTGTCCCAGCTCAAATGAACCATGATTAAGAGAGCATTTTACAGCCTTACAGTTTGGCATGTAGTCACCATAAGAAAATAGCCTCATAGGCATCCAAATGCTTATCTACAAATAACTGAAAGGGGGGAGGGGGCACTGTGCCAGCACAGAGAAATGCCAATGATTAGCCACACAATCGTGTCAGACCGTGCCAGTCAGGCACCACACATGACCATGACATCATTTTCATTCAGCACTGGAACAGCGTTTAAGAAAAAAAAAAAAGGAAGAGGAATTAAGGGAGGTGGATGAGGAGGCCATGGGAGTCATGGCAACAAGAGGGGGCTGGGACTCCACCAAGCTCATCATTGCACTTCAACACACTGACAGGTGTGAGATTCGAGGAGACGCCATTTTGTTTTGTGGGATGTCTTGTGCCAGTGCCTGCACAGTGAGTGTTCCATAAACTTTTGTTTGTTACTACAAAAACAAAAACAAACAAACAAAATAAAAACAAAAAAGTTCCAGTACATGATTGAAGTCACGTGGGGACATCATCAGTAAGTATTCTGTAAACACCTTGGAAACATTGGACGAGAGTAGTCCTGGGTCAGATTTGTGTTTTAAAAAATAAAAAAAAAACTGGAGCATTGTACCAATCCAGATTGAAGAAAAAAAAATCCTTGAGAGAAAGAGAGATAAATAGAGTGTGAGAGAGGTGGGGGGGACAGAGGAACAGAGAGAGAGAGAGAGAGAGGTGAGAGAAGTACTAGGGAGCTGGATGCCAGGTGCTGAGGTAAAGGCACTCCCAGCATCATTGGTAGAGCAGGTAGTTCTTGAGAGAGGCTGGCAAAGGCAGTCCGTGAATCTCGCTCAGTCGTTCCCTCCCCAGCGCCACACGTACCGAACGCCGGCACAGGTCCATCAGGGGCAGCGGCTCGGCTGTAGAGAAACACAAAGACAGAGCAGCCAGTTGAGCGCACAAATAATATGCCTCAAACACATACAGTAGAATACATTAAGAAATTGGATCATAGCCTACAAATACCATTCAATATTCTGAGGTACCATCCGATCCCATACCCTTTTGAACATCCACATACTGGATACTACACACATACAAGTACCTACACACAGGTGTGACTCACAAAGGGATGCAGCTACAACAGGCAGGGGGGGGGGGGCAAACTAGGCCAGGACTGAGGTCGAGCAGCAAACCCCCCTAGCTCTAGGTTATGAGAATGTCAACTTGAGCTAATCACTTCTGGCACCACCTGCCGAGTTCGTTTCCACCCAATCCAATCCAACCCAACCCGACCTCAACCTCATACTCACGCCCCCAGCAAGATCCTCACACATTGCCTCAGAAAGTCATCATCTGACAAGGCCCAGCAGCTCTGTGCTTCAAACTTAACATGCTGGCCAACACGTGCATGTGCACACACACACACACACACACACACACACACAAAACAAAGAAGTGAATAATATGGGGCGGCCTGACCATCTGGGAGCCAACACACACACACACACACACTCTGACACACACGGGGCGTACTCTATGGGAGGAAGTGTGCAGCAGACAGGCAGACACGGTGTTGACATGAGACAGACACCACTGGCAGCCCAGAAGGCCTTGATGTCATGTGGGCTGACTAATGCAGCACTGGCTGGCCGCAGACACGGCCTCTTCTGCTACACCAGAGGAGAACCCACAGCGCTCCACTTCCCACTGCAGAAGGAGGGAGGGGGGGGGGGGGGGGTTACTGCACCTGTATCCTGTGATGAAGCTTGGCGTTTAAGCACCATTAGCAACACCTTCCTGTGGTCTGACAGTCCATCACATAAAATTGAAACAATAGCAAGAGACATGAAAAGGTTCCCACGACCCCAGAATATACAAGCACTGCCAATGGGCAAAAAAAAGAAGAGAGACCCTTAGAGGAGAAAGGATGGATGGATGGGATGGAACGGAGGCCAACATCACCTCAACTGTGAATGATCTGGTGCCCATGGACTCCAACCTGTGTTCATTTCCCCACTCCAACCCATCTCTCATACCCACTTCCTCTCTCTCTGGGCCTTTCAAAAAGCCCCAAATTACACTTCAAAGAGATGTTGGATGGCTTTCATTAGCACCCATTTTAAGGGATACATGCTTTAAAACCTGCAGCCCCCTCGACTGCAAGCCAACAGTGGGCTGGCGGGAGCGAGGGAATGAGCGAGCGAGGGAGTAAGGGATGGACGGAGGGAGGGAGTGAGTGAGTGATCACGAGCAGCTGGGTCTCCTGAGTCACCAGGCACACGGGGCAGCCCTTCATTACCCACACACCAGACTGCTGAGGTCATCACGCCTTGACCAAGCTGTTTTCCATCACCTCAAATCTGAGGAGGGAACTTTTTAGGGGGATATTTGATACGTGCGCGGGCCCGGAGAACTTTTACAGTGCCAGAGAGGAGGGAAAGCTTTGCAGACATACCTGCGCAGCTTGGAGCATTGCATTGGGGGAATGAGACCTGGCCGTTGTAGAATCTCTCACACACACACACACACACACACACACATTCATGTACAGACTCAGGCTGATGCAGGCAATGGCTTCAGGTGTAGATGGAACACATGGAAAACCCATCTTGACTGATTTGCGGCGGAGC
This sequence comes from Sardinella longiceps, assembly GCA_027497455.2. Classification (NCBI taxonomy): domain Eukaryota; kingdom Metazoa; phylum Chordata; class Actinopteri; order Clupeiformes; family Clupeidae; genus Sardinella; species Sardinella longiceps. Next base: position 16,821,505 of record JAODXP020000018.1, on the reverse strand, counting down.
GAGCACAGCTCCAAGCGAGCCGTGCGTTGGTTCCACGGGACACACTGGTCGTCTCGAGCCTGACCGCAGGCGTAACGTGGAACTGCCACCGGGATGTTCCAGTGGAAAAGGGCAAAGCGTCCCTGGATTAATGATTGCCTTCCTGGAGCTACTAGCGGAGACAGAGCAATGATGTCACACACACACACACACACACACACACACACACACACACACACAGGGCCTTATCAGGAACGCTAACCTAGTTTACATAATTCATGGTGGAGAAATAGGAGCAGCGGCAGCGCTGACGTCCTGCTCCAAAAGTCACCAACCCCAGGCTCGAGTGAGAAGGAAGAGACACCGTGTTCCATGACTGGGGCCACCAAAACCAGGGCAGCTAAAGAACCAGTCTGGTGTTTAAAGAGGACCTGACGTACAGTAGCCACCTGAAGTACACAAGTGGATGAGTGGATGGAAAACACCAGCTAATAGATCATAACTCAATTAAATGCCTTTCATTTTCAATTCTTGCATTGCCCCACCCTTGGGTTACACCGATATACAGTTTCTTTCAGCAAATACACATACATTCCATACAAGCCTAACAGCCTGCACTCATTAGCTACTTGGCTTCACTGTGTGCATCAGCTTTAAATGCCAAAGTCTAGCAAAGGGTGTTTACATAAAAGCTAAAGCTCCGTGCTGTTGGCTCAAGAAAGATCTCATTGTTAAATGCGCTTGCAACATTATGCAATGTCTCAATTTTAACTGAAATGACAAACACGCACACAAAGACATTAAGTGAGGTGACGACTACTTACGATCAAGTCCATTGATGTATCGCATCCTTATTTCACAGTGTCCCCACACGGCGCTAACTACAGGGTACAGCTTCCTGCCTTTCAGTCCCCGGAAAGCCACCCCCAGATACTGTCCATCCACCATGAAACTCAGTGTGCCCTCGTCCATGTCCAGCACCACCAGAAACGAATCCGGCACTAGAAAGGTCTCGTCCGACTCCAGGAAGGCCGGGTAGGTCTTGCTGGGCTGGTTCTTGCCGTCGTGGTAGAGCTTGTTCCGACCCAGGTCCCAGCCCCAGGACTCCTGGTTGTTCCCCACCAGCGCCGTGTAGCCCACCGAGTGGAGCGGCGCCTCGCCGGTGGCCACGCCCACCACCGCATGCGTGCCCCGCTGGCGCATGGCCCAGTGGATCTCCCAGACGTGCAGGCCGCGGGTGTAGCCCACCCGCCCGCGGATGGCGTCCGTGCTCTGTGCCACTGGGTGCCGGTGGAACACCAGCTTGTTGTCCTCTTTCACGAATATGTTAAGCGATCGGTCGTCGTTGTTCCACGAGTGCTGCACCTGCACGTCGGTGGTGGCCGCCGGCATGTCCAGGAGCATGTCCAGCCGTGAGGGCTTGGCGTAGTCCTGCGCCTGCAGCTCCAGCTTGAGGGGCCGCAGCGCCGGGTCACGCATGTCCACCGCTTTGATGCCTCCCGGAACCTTCTGCCCCATGCTGGGCGGTTTTATCCTCCCGAGCGTTCGGGCCCACCCCCCTCCTGCGCCGTCAGGGTTGGAGATAGAGAGAGAGAGGAGAATAGATAGAATGGGGGGAAAAAAAGGAAAAAAAAAAAAAAAAAAAAAAAAAAACAGTAACAAAGAACAGTCAGCTGAGGTCCAATGCGCAGTGCTCCCAGTCAACCAATCGGAAAGGCCCGGCACTCCCGTTTCTGTGACACAAGTTGCTCGGAGACCGTCGGAGCAGACGCACGTCGAGCCCACCTGGGGAGATTAGAGGGGACATAAAAGAGACACAAATGTGTGTTAGCTAATCATTACACCCACCTCCCACCCTGCCTGCCTGCTCCTGCAACAGCCTCCACAGTGTCCTCATACAGCACGCAATATTGCAACAGACAAATTATTATGCAGAAAAAGTTTTTAACAGTCGAGGCTGCTGACGAATTAAGCTGCATTGTGGGGCACCAAAACAGAGGCAGCACGCTACACAGCCTGCACATGCAAAGTGTGTCATCCTGCACTTGCACAAGAGCTGTGTGTGTGTGTGTGTGTGTGTGTGTGTGTGTGTGTGTGTGTGTGTGTGTGTGTGTGTGTGTGTGTGGTTTCGTAACTGTGTCAGCAGTGCTGGCTGGGTGCCTTTCAAAGTCTACAGGTGCTGATTACTGTACAGATGGTAGAAGCCGTTTGCCAGCACCCACATGGAAATATCTGCCTCTTAATAAACACTCTCTTGGTAATGATAAGCAATGTCTTCATCTTAGAGCTCATCTTCAACAGCTTCATCTTAAGTTTCCTCAGATAAGCGAGGAAAACTGGGTTGAGGAGAAAAAAAAAATCCAATCCTTTTTGTAAACTTGTCTGCTTTGCAGATAACAGGAAATGCAGTAAGAATGTCTGTTTAATATAAAAGAAATAAAGAAATCTGTGCTACTGAGCTGTAGGCTATGCAGTGAAACCACAAGTGAGTGACAATACTTGAGCTGGCTTCCCAGACAAGGGCTTGTGACGGAGACAAGAAGTGAGCAACAGCAAGCCAAGCCGTTGCACTGACGCAACACACACACAAAACTTTCTTTCCTCTAAAAAAATTACAACACTTTTCCACTGTTTATCATGCCCGACTGCCAACGCAGTGCCAGTCACCAACAAAGGTAAAGCTTTGCAGAATGTCAACCGATTCTTGAACTTTACCCTTATCTGTATCTGAGCTTTGATCAGTAACCCATCAACAGTCATTGGCTAATAGTAATTAAGAGGAAAGCATTAACATGGAAACAATATCACTTTAAAAAATATCTATTTAAAAAATGAGACCAAATACATGGGCTGAGCTTAAAAAGGTGATATAAGCGGTGCTCTCCTGCCTGGTAGGTCCCAAAGGGCAGACGTGCCAAGAATGCTGCGACACAAACAGCTCAGGCAGAATAGGCCGCTGGAGGGGCCAATCTGTAATTGAATTGTAGACAAGAGTTCATTGAGAAGTGTCTTGGCCCTTTTTTCCCCTGACACAAGTAAACAACCATTGGAAATGGGTCATGCCTCTGTTAGCGCTGGGCCAAACAGAGGCGGCCCCGGGAAAGCAAGCAGTGGGTGGCGAGTTTGGGGATGTAAACAATATCTTTCTCAATGCCTGTCCAGCCTTTAGAAAAAGTGGGAAACATGTTCATTTGCACACTCTTGCGCGCAGCCTTTTAACCGTTCCCCATCCGGTGGCCAGCCCATAGCCACAGTCTTAACAACACATGCTAACCCTGCCTCGCTATTGGAGATTACACAACCTGAAATCAGTGCAGATAAACTCTGGCCAACAATTAGTTGTGTAATTAGTTTGTTGCCAGCTTTTATTCAGGGCCATAATCATGTACATACGCCCTCTGTAAACAAAGGGCATCGGTGGAGCAGATATGAAATGTGACCAGATGGAAGTGGGTGAATGACCCAGCCACTTGGAGGGCAATGACACTGCACTACCTGGGCATAGGCTGAGGTCATATGGTTTTACTTTCTCTGTCTGAGAGGCTGTCTGTGTCCAGGGGGGGTGAAGGGTGTGTGTGTGTGTGTGTGTGTGTGTGTGTGTGTAAAGGGGAGTGAAGGCAGAGGTAGAGTGAACACTGGTGCCTTTTGTGTGAACCACCAATCAATTCCCCATCTAATACTCATACTAATTTGCTACTATACCGTGTTGGACTTTGGCCTGGGCCCCTGCACTGCTGAGCTCGGCTCCATTAAACAGAAAGTCCAACCTGATGAGCTTCATGCTCAGCTTCATCTGGCCAAGTGAAATTCCTCACCCACCTCCCTCCCCCCCTCACCTCACCTCACGTCAGCAAGGAAGGCAAGATCAGGCTGCAAACAGCAGACAGCGAGGTTGGACACAAGGCAAGGGAAAATGAAGGACATGTCGATCAAATCCCAGTGCTCAAGGTCTTACCTCAGACTTCATAATTGGCTGATTAATGTAAGTGAGGGTTCAAGGCTTAGGGGTTATGGAGGACATAGACTAGAGCTGCCAATATTGCCATCGCTGTTTGTCGCTATGACTAGGCACCTACTTGGCCTTAGCTTTGCTGCATACTGATATTTGCCCACCAATCCCCCCCCCCCCCATTCTTGACCCAGCAACTGAAGACAGCTCTTGTCAAGAGAGTGACTGATGACAAGAGAGGGGACGCATCATGTGGGGTATTTTCAACAAGGATATTGAGACATCTGGTAGGCACATGTTTCGTAGGCTAGCTGGCCCAGGCCAGTATTGAGGACGGAAATGCCTGCACAACTCATTGTGAACAAAAGTGTCACACAGGCAATCCATTCAGTGGAGACAAGCAGATATACTGGCAGGGCTTTCAAAATCATCCACACACAGAAATATTGGCCAATTTGGTGCATTATTGACTGCCAAGGCTACTTTTCTACAATATGAAAATAAATCACCATTGATTTTAGGTCTGAAAACTAACAATCTCTCAGAATAAACACTAAACAAAGCAGGTTGGCAGCTGAACGTTATTGATTAGCCTATAAGGGAGTCAATCTAGTTCATTTGACTACACACTCAATACTAAACACACACACACACACACACACACACACACACACACACACACACACACACACACAAAAACCCACAAATACCTCCTTGACTGTTTGTTCCATTCAAGAAACACAAAGGGCATTTTAACAGTAACAATGATGTGTACTTATCATTAAGCAGGGATGTGATTGGCCAAGGGCAAAAAAAGCAGGAAAATATACAGCCCTTAGAGAGAATCAGCAAAATCGCAAAAAAAGTGTCCTAAATTATACTTCACCCTACTGACTCATTACCTGTCCTAGGCCTAAATACAACATTTTAACCTGCCTTCCCCTCTGTTTAATTAATCTGCACGATTTACAAGGGTCATGTTTTTAGGTCTGAATATCAGGAAATCCTGATTTTTCAGGAAGAATCACATCTATGATTAAGTCCTACATAGACCAGAAGTAAAACACATCTTGAGACAAACTACTGTGGATTTGAGCATTTCTGCAGACCTGTTTGCACATGACATTTTTGGAGGCAGTAGCAGCAGCAGCAGCAGCATGTGCTTGAACTGGGGTTCACCCCAGCTGGACTACGGGCACCTCCATCTCCCTCCTGCTCAGGACTCTTTTCACACGGGCACTGAGAAGTGCCCTACCTTTTGCCCACAAGCCCTGACAGGTTTAACTTGTGTCTCTGGGCACAGGCAGGAAGAGCCTTCAGGCCCTAACAGGTGGCATCATGGTCTAGCTAGCCTATGGCGTGACAGCAGAGGCACTCCAAACTGGGCCTCCTCCATCAAGCTTTCATGACTAACCACTCCGCAAATGGAGCCAGACAGAACACATACCAAGCCAACCTGCAGTGCTCAACTCATTAGCTAAGAATCTAACATGATACCCCCGTCTCACCACTGCAACATAACAATAATAGTCATCGGCCGAGACGGAGGTGCGATGCCAAACACACACACACACACACACACAGGAAAGGAAGTGATGAGGGAAGTGTATTCACTCCCGAGAAGCCACAACCAGGCCGCTGTGAGCGCGGCCGCGAGACGGACTTCCTGACTAGACAGACAGTGGCGTGTGTGTGACCGCTGAATCACCGGTGGCTTTGAAGCTCCCATCGTGTGCTTCCTGATGGATCTGAGGAAAAGGGAGACTAAATATGTGCAGCACCCAGAGGGCAGCCCATTCAAGCGCAGGGTGATGTCGTCCAAGAAACATCTCACTTGCAATAGGGGCAGATTAAATACGGGCAGTCTGGTCACACCACCACACACACACACACACACACACACAGTTGAATTCCTCTCCCTTCTCTTTTGGGTGAAATCACAATCTGATTCAAATATCATTGAAATATCTTTCACAGTGCTGAAAAACCTTTAGAATCATAGTGTTTGTTTCTGTGGTGAAGAGCCAACAAGGGCTTCACTTTCAGTTTGACTACAGGAGGCCTGCAACTGGGGCAATGCCTCACAGGCAGGGAATGCAGGAGACAACCAGACACTAGACAACTTCAAAATGATCTGGGCTAAAGGGTATTAACACTGAGGGGTAAAGTCTTCAGTGTAAAATTCTAACATCCAATAAAAAAAGAAAACTAAAAAAACGTAATGGTAACAGCAACAGCAACATGAGCCTTTTCAGCTCTGTAAAACTGTAAAATGTGGGCTACTAGTGTTCACATCAACACATTCTGAGGTTAGTTCTTGTAGGCTACTAAACAAGGCTACTAACAAGACAGTAAAATTAGACCGCTTTTGATTTCTGTTGTTTTTGGCCCCATCGCAAGAACAGTTTCTCACAAAAGTGCTCCCTGTGGTCTGACAACACAATTCACCACAGAACTCACGTTAGCTTTGTCAGACAGACAATAAAAGGGTTTCAGCAGTTGTTTTGTCAGCAGTCTTTGAATACTAATTTAACTCTAGCAAATGATAAAACAATTCATAAAGGCATGGCTGAGCATGTGAGCAAACTTAGATGAAATTACTGCACTGAATAAAATCATGTACAATTCATGCAGTAAGCCTTACAGAATGATTAGCACATGAAGACAAGGTATCTACAACATGTAGGCCTACATGTGGATCCATCTTCATTGTAAAAACTATGAATAAGACAAAGGAGACACTGAAAACATCTGCCTAAAAGGAAGCCTACATAAATAGTTGGCAGAATATAGAGGAGGTTCTCTGAATGACACTGAATGAGCAGCATAATTTTCTCAACTGCCATGAGTGACCTTGTGATTGTGAGCAGAACAGGTAAGGCAACTTCCCAACAAAGGGCCTGGGTGTCATGTCTGTACCCCTCCTACAGCTCTGGCATGTGAACAAAAGGACTTAATGACTCAGAGGAATTCATACAGTGGTCTAAATACATGGCCTTCACAGCACTGCTTTCACTTAATGCCCTCATTGCCAGCCCGCTCCCTGTCAATAATATCTCGGGAGCCTGCCGAGCTGGATTCCATGACGAGACACTCCCCACACTGCTGCTGCTGCTGCCGTGGAGGGAGCAGCTCTTTCAAAAGAGGGGAGGCTCCGACATGAAACTGGGTGACCTGTGTGAGCACGCCTGGCCTTGCCCCTCCGTGATGATGATGCCCAGAGCGCGAGTGTGAGAGAACTCAAACACAAGTGATAGCGTTTATCATCGACCTGCAACAGCACCGAGTGGCCTACAGTACAAGCGCGGCACGACTGTAACCTACTTTTGCATCAGGTCTGTCCGGGGCAAACAGCCGAATCCAATCTGTTCTAATTCGACTGGCAGACCACACATTACTGTGTTGAACTGAACTTGATACAGTGTTTATCCAACCCAATATTTAGTATGTGGGGCATCTCTGAACACACAAAAATGCTGAGTAAATCTGCTCTGTCCACGTGGATGGACAGACAACACATTTGTGTAAATTAACAGAAAAAGAAAAGGGGCTCTAAATACACTCTTTCATGTCTGCATAATGAGCAGTCAAATTAGTCGAATTGCGTAACTTGGCAAGCAATTGCCACTCTAAATAATTCTGACAACAACCAATGAAGCAAAGTATGTTACAAAAGCTGTTGGCATAATCCCACTTCTTCACATCTCAAACATGACATATGAAGGTGCAGCACTAGCCCCAATAGATGCCTACAATGTGACCCTACTAATAAACCAAGACTTAAATCTGGGTTAAAACAAAAAGACAGATTCTCATCAGCAAGCAGGAAAAAGCAGGCATGGAAGTGAAGGCAGCCCATTTTATTCGGCGTATTAAAAGGTCACCATCGAGGGTCACAGACAGGGATGTGAACAGCTGGCGTGCCTCAAATGGAGGTCAGAGACAGATGCTATGGGCTGGAGCATCAGCTGATTGATACATACCACTGCCCACAACCCTGATCAGAGAAGCACAGAAAACACTTACCAACACCTGTCACAGTGAGGAAAGCATAATTGGGTATATTAAGAACTAGTAAAGAAAACAAGAATTACGCAATGACAGATTATGGAACACGGGGTCTTTAAAACAAAACGTTCCCAACATTCTGCCAAGAATCATAGACAACAGAATGTGTGATTCATGTCTGTAGACATTTTGGATTGAACCCCCAAACCACTTCCTGTCTTCCAGATACTCAGTGTGATTTCCAGGTAGGCCTACTCAACACCGTCCCACAACAGGTGTGATCAAATGGGTTTCCTGTAGCTATTCCTAAGCTTTCCTCACAACATTTAAGATTGCAGCAGTGGTATACCTGGCAAACTCTCAAATCACAAGATTGCACAATCACCTGGCTAAAAACATCTTTCACAGCAATTTCGATGGCCCAACTTGTGCCTATTGCATTGTTATTGCATGCTGAAACCATCAGGTGTGCTAGTATGCACCCACTGCACAAAGCAACCATGAGGTTTGGGGAACAGTCTGGGTCAGCACACTGCCAACTCTAACTGGAAAATGTTGGTAAAGGTGAATAAACTGTGGAAAGGGAAATGTTACCTCTCGGTTTAAGTAGGCCTAATGTTTGGTCTTCCCATTACTGCAACACAGCATCAGAAAACTGATGGGTTAAAGGGTTCGTTCCTACTGATTTTGGACGGCCATATGGGCTACTGAGGAAGGCCACCACATGGATCGAGCGGTGTTTGGCCATAACTTTGTAACTTTGTCCAGATAGGTTCAGCTTGCACCCGCTTACCTTGGGCTGTCGAATAAAATGCGTCACCGGTCACAAGAACAGTAACGTTAACGTTACCGGTTGGATTCATTCCGGCCTTTGCTCAAGCCTTGCCTAACGTTGATAACCTACTGTAACCCAGCGACATCACAAAATCACCACAAAACTTCCTACTTTTTTCAGGATAAAAGTATAGTTGACTAGGCAAGATGCCACGGGGGAGCGCTTTAAAATAAAAAGTTCGACAAACGGTCCAAAAGTGATTGTTTAAAAGGTGACGTCAAGCTTGTCCCCAGACGCAGCACTGCTTCTAATGAGCACGGTAGGAGGAAACAGTTCAGACAAAGGTTCCTGACGACCAAAACTGAACATAGTAAGGCCTTTATTTTGCGCTTATTTAGAACTTCGGGGGCTTAGGCACGAGCCTCGATGCGCAAATATTTGCGTGAAGAATCAACCCGTAACAATGTTGCTACTTCAGAACCAAAAGGCTACTTTTAAAGTCGGTGAAAGGTAGCCTTTCCTCTTCAAAATGAAACTGAAGTCTGGCTGGGTTGATATAGGACACCAGATATTGTAACGTTAACATTAGGACTTGATAATCCAGAATGTATCGCAGACTTTATTTCCCAGAACACCAAACAAATGACTCAGTTGAGGAAGGCTATCCCACATAGTTATCTGCATTGGAAACGTTTTTAAACCTTCAAACCATTTCTAACATGTCCCTCGTGTTATAAAAAAAACAGTGTTGTATAGCCCATTTGGTTGAATTTAAAATAAAAGGAATTTAGATATTTCTAAAACGTTCTCTTAATACAGGAAGTGGGGTGGTAAGATGCATAGCCTACCAATTTATTATTTACATTCGGGTGCGGCGGCAACTGTGGCTGCAACAAACAAAAAATCTAACATTAGCTTGTGTCTTAGCTAGCTTACATGTAAGCCTCAGTTTAAGCAACGCAGATTCTTTCGCAAACAATTCAAAGCGTCTCTACAGAAGCATGCTCTCCGAAAAGCTGGAAATATGATCCGTTTGCACATACAAACATTCCGAAATTAGGAGGACAAAAGGTTTAGAAAAACAATAAGCACATTTAAACTTACCTTTAGCCTACTTCTGTAAAAGCAACAAAATAAATCATATGTGGTAAAGGCGACGTGAGTAAATCTCGTTAAAAAAGAATAATTCTCTCGTGTTAATCCATGGTTAGTCGTTTTATCCTTGTGCTTCTTTCCTTTTTTAGGATGAACTGGTATTGAGTATAATGATGGCTGCTACAGCAAGAGAAACATCACTCATGTCACGTGGTAAAATAGCTCCCAGCTGCTAGTATGAACCTCCCTACCACAGTGTTCAGTTGATTAGCATATTTCTCCGGGCGCAGTAGCCTATCTAAATCTGAAAGAGGAGAGCAAATCTGTTTAGTTAACCTGTGCAGTGTCCTCTTAATGACGATGATAAATAACATACCAGCCAACATGGAAATGTTGTCAGTGCACACATTTGTCAAGGCTATTTGCCAGCCTCCCATGATGCATAGTCCTATTCGAAATTGTTCAGATATGTAGGACTGCGTTCAATTAAGCGTATGGTAGTGATGAGTAGCATATGTAGATTCGTACGTCTGTAGCCTGGTTTATTTGACCCAAAAAAATAATATGTAGGCTATTTGAAACATCTCAAAACAAAAGTAACAGAAATTCAGAAGTAGCCTATCGAACTGTTGCCACGATCTACCACCAGGGGGCATTAGCTGTACAACGAAAATTGTTGTTCATGGTTTCCATACAGTCATACACACAGTGTATTGATGTGCATGTGAGTTTCACAACTTCACGCAGACATTGAACTGTGATGACTAGCACCTGTCACACTCTTTGCATCATTTATTTGACTGGCATTTTTGATGAGTTTGCTCTCTCTCTCTCTCTCTCTCTCTCTCTCTCTCTCTCTCTCTCTCTCTCTCTCTCTCTCTCTCTCCCTGTTTCTCTCTCCACTGACCTCTCCTTCTTGGAAAACCATGATTCCATTGACAAGCACCAGCCTCTGAGGTAATACTTAACTAGAGACAGACACATTTGTCTGACACACTTATTTGTGGACTTTATGCAACCCGTCACACCCCAGAACCACACCTCTCACTGGACCTCAGCCTAGTTGGGTTCAGGACCAAACGTTCCTCTCCCTCCCTCCCTCCCTTCCTCCACTCTTTCCCATCACAAACATCCCATGCCTTAGCATTGTCCAAGTGCTGTGTGTCCTCTGATGGATGGGTTGCAAGAGAGAGGAAGGAACCAAGGAGTTTAGTGAAAACCTGGCAGTGGAGCACTGTGTTGTAAATGTTTAACAATGTTGAGTGTTACAGCTGTTGAGGGAGCTGAAAACCGTAAAAAATGCCTTTACTGTCCCCCTGCGTTGGTGCTGGCTGTACACAGGGTTGATTCACCAACTGCTCACTCCACACTGACCGTCCCAGTTAGAGCAGTTGTTTATTTATACAAACAACAACTTGTTTTGTAATATAGTTTCATAGGGTGGTTAAAGATGTCTGCAATGGCCAAATATGTGCATTTTCTAGCCCTAGTGAAAAACATCCCTGTGATATTTACATTTACACAGTATACAGTATATATTTATATAAACAGAAGAGTTGATGTTGAGTCACGAGCCGGGCACAGCTGAAAGCAATAGAATAGAATAGAACAGATGAAAACACATGAATCAGTTGGTTGTTGCAACAGTATCCGTCTATTTGAAGCTACACTGGCCAGATTCGACCATAAAGATGTCTCACACAATAAGACGATTTAGCTCAGTAAAGGCCTATTCCCCTGTGCACTTTAGCGGAAGCCCTTTGAAGTCAGCTATGAGGGGAGTGGAAGAGAATTTCAAAACAGCAGAGGTACACAGGGTAAATGATGAGGCACATCAGCTAATGTCTCCCTAAGTCACCATGAGACCTGAAGTTCCATAGCATCAGAAAAACATGGTTATTAATATTAGAGTGGTGCACAAGAACACCTGTGTGTGTGTGTGTGTGTGTGTGTGTGTGTGTGTGTGTGTGTGTGTGTGTGTGTGTGTGTGTGTGTGTGTGTGTGTGTGTGCGTGCGTGCGTGTGCCATGTCCAATCCAGTGTGGTGGAGCACAATAGTACTGGCAGACCCATTCCCACACAAGCAGCAGCTTGAGGCTTCGGTGACTGGCAGCACGGCAAGGAGTGACTCACTTCTGAAGACTTTTCCATCAGGGCCCCAGTACACAGTGCTTCACGAGAAACACCCACGAGAGAGAAGGAGAGAGAGAGAGAGAGAACCTGGCAGAATGCGTAACTCTGTGACGCTACTCCCCAACTGTCAGCCATGCTCACATAACCCAGGGTTCAGTAATATTTCATTCTCTCACTGTGTGGGAATTTATTTAGCCTATATTGTGAACCACTGGAAATTGGGAGACTGGCACGCTTAGCCATTACGTGTTTGAGGGCGGTTATCATGAATCAGTTTGATTAAACGGCACCCTGGCAAGTGCTAGGCCTACCGAGATTTTCTCCACAGCATGCCTTTCTTCAACATGAATCAAACACACAGCATTGCAAGCAACTATTACTAAACATTCTGACTTGCTCGGGGTGCCTTTTTTTATAGGCCTTTCATTCAGCCATGGTTTTATGTGCATGCTAGTGCTCCCCGTTTTGCAGCAGTGGCTCCTTCTGCCAGTGTTTCACGTTTACGCTCCATAAAATAGATCAAAAAAGGAATGGGAGATACAGTGCCCCTTAGTGTGCCTACTGTCTTAAAATGCTGTTAAAAGCTGATATATGTTCAGATGTGCAGGGGAAGTGGCTGTCATCAATTTCTGAGGGAGTTCAGAGTGCAATTGCTGAGCAGAAGCAGGTCCGAAAGGCCATCTGTAATTTCTTAACAACAATTTGGCCTGTCCGAGGAGTTGTGTTCAGAAGCCTTCACAGGCATTCCCCTCAGACCCCCTGCTAAGCAGTCATTAAGCCCAGCTGGTGCTGCAGAGGAAGAGCTTTACTGCCATCCGGTGTCAGATGTTAGCATTACAGTTTACAGCCAACCTCTTTTTTTATGTGTCGGCCTAATATACCTCAGAAAACAATTAAGATTCACTTGAGAATGTTTTGTACTCCAGATGATCCCAATGAACATGCTGGTTAAAAAAAATGCCACTAAGAGAAAAGAAAATGCCTCAGAATCGCAGGTCTTTCATTCCATCTGCTATGAGACTGCACACAACTAGCCTGACAAGCTAGACTGGAACATTCAAAATGTACAGTCTGGCTATGGCCAATAGACTGGGTTCAATCCAAGGGCCAGAATCAGTGGTTGTCATTCAAACAGCCTCTGTCAAATAGAGTACTAGGACAGGACAGACTGATTTGCGTGGTTGGACCAAACTTGGGAGAACAGTTTGAGGCTGTGGATTTATGACTACTGATATGTTTCAAGACGTACCTGCAAGGGGAAACCATTTTTTTCATCCCACAATGTCACAAATTTTTCTAGACTGTTGTACAACAATATTCAAATATTGTCATAGCCTGCGTATTGTCATAGTCTTCTGTGCTCATGCACCTTGAGTGTATACTGCATGTGGTGGTGATGTAGTAATTTACTGACTTTTTATATTTGTCTGATATCTTAACTACAACTGCAACATGCAACCGTCACAGATGAGTGTGATCTATGCATATGTGATCTACATGTGTTTTCTAAACAGATACTGTAGATGTGTGTTATCTATGCATTGTTTGCAGGCCAAGTCTAAAATGAGCTTGAGATGGCTTTTGATACATAATGGAGTTTTTCAGGGTTGAAAATTGATTAATGGCTTTTAGGAGACAAAAATGTCTTTTTTTTTTTTGCTCCCTTGTCGCCACTGCATATCGCCGCTGAACTCAGAGGGCAAGGTCAAACACCTTTGAAGGTAAAGTAGCTCACTTTACACTACTTGCAGCAAGGCTTGCTCCTGAATTAAATTACCCTCCGCTCAGCTGTCTCCAGGCGAAATTCACATATTCCTGTGCATCCGGGGCCCCTGCAGCAGAAGCAGCAGCAGCAGCAGAGACTCAATGTGCTGAGCGAGCTGATATCCTGCCGCACACAAACACACACTCAGGATCTGCCGCAATGCAAGAGCCTGCATGCGCTTGCACCTTCTGTTTCCCCCTTCATCTTCATCCTCCTCCTCCTCCTCTTCTTCTCCTCCTCTTACACTTCCATTTCTTCCCTTTTTGTTCTTCTTCTATTTCCGCTTTTGCATCTTGTTCGTCTTGTTCATCTTGCTCTGAGCTGTTGAAGGCACTGAATTTTACAGTAATCGATACTGGCAGCACTTCTGCCACTGCTGCTCTTGTTGCAGTGCTCTCTCCTGAGAAGCACGCATGGCTGGCATCAGCAGTGACAGGCCTGCGATCGGATTGTGGATCGCTTCGGCTGAGCCAAGGTGAATGACTGCATGATGCGTCAGCCCGCTGCAATCAGCATGAGTGCACCACTGCTGTCCGGGGGTTGGACCAGCCAGCAGGTCCCACACACACACACACACACACACAACAAACACACACAAACACACACACACTCTTAAAGGAGGTGTGGGGCAGGGGAATTGCTTCACCTTGATGGACAATGCACGTTTCTCCATTACGTCATTCCCAGAGGGTCCAATATTTGTTCTGCATTTGCACAATGGAGTCGGCGTCTGAGTTATGAATGAATAGCGGCCAAATATACCGTGCTGTAGTGTCCTGTTGGCAGAGCAGGAATTGCAGTGGACATTTACAGCGTGTACTACTATGCATGTACTGCTATGACTCTATGCCAGTGTACTGCTGTATTTCATTAAAGGAACTACATGGGATCTATGGTGAGTAGGGATCCACTCATAACCTCAGGAGTATCAGCAGCACACATACACACAGACTATCTCTCTCTCTCACACACACACACACACATACACACTCACATATTCTGATGCTGCAGCAGAGCATTAATGAGGGGCAATGGGACTACTCACATGGGGCAGATATTTCAGCTTAATGTTCAAGTCAGCACAGAGCAGTGCAGTTGGGAATTGGGAGAACGCAAGGGTTTTGTGTGTGTATGTGTGTGTGTGTGTGTGTGTGCTACAACAATTGAGCTCAAATGAATTTATGGACTGATCATGCACACTACACTCATGCAATTGTGAGTGTCTGCATTAAATCCAAGCATATTTCCTGGTTCTTCTTGTAAAATAAATGTGCTCACATGTGTTTTCTTAGGCTATTATTCTACAGTATGTTGTGTGTATACTTAGCTCTTACATATAGAAACATGTCTGTATAATACTCATGTAAAAGTTTTCTTGTTTTGTTTTTTTTTTATTTTATTTTATTGCATATGCCATTTATGCATTTACATTGTTATAGTTGTAGCATCTATTTATTTCTGAGTTTGAGGGCATGTGTAACAGCATTTTTGTGTGTCTCCTGCTTTCGTTTGTATGTGTTTGCGTGAGAGTGTCTGTGTGGAGAGAGGAGGGGGAAGTGCTCTCTCTCTCTCTCTCTCTCTCTCTCTCTCTCTCTCTCTCTCTCTCTCTCTCTCTCTCTCTCTCTCTCTCTCTACGATAGGTGATGCAGTGCAAGCGTCCTGTACTCCTGATCGCAGCTCATTTGTCAAATTGCCTGCAGGACTTGAGTGGTGCATTGCTGCTAAAAGAGCCAGGCAATCAGCTCTGAAACACGGCCCGCAGGGAAGACTCGCAGGTGGGCTTTGGGCAGCTGAACCCTCTGCTGCTGCAGTCTCCTTGGGTGATGGGCGAAGAAGATGTCCTGCGTGTAAGAGACTCTTCTCATGGCAACCAGAGCATCTAGTGCATGGAGTCGCTTTGATGTGCATTCATACTGTAGATGCTTGTTATGGGCATGTGAATGAGCACAGAAAACCCCCAAAAGGCAACATGAATATGAATTTTGTATGATTTTTTTCTTAACTTATTAGTCTATTTATTTATTTATTTATTTATTTTGTCTAATGAGTGTTTTTTTCCTTTCCATCTCTCAGTGAAAATATAGTGCATTTTCTCTGAAATTCAGTGTCTGAAATTTCCTTGAGACGAAACAAGAGAACGGTGTTCACACTTGGCACATTTTCTTCATTCATCTGCATTCAATGCAAGGCAAACCCTCTTAAAAGGACTATAACGTTCATGCCCTTTACCTTTCACAGCCACTTACTTACAATAAATAGAAATCGGTGCTAGCACACACATTAGGCTATACTCATATCCAGCATAGCTCTGAACTCAGGAACAAGGCCTGTGGTGTCTGTAAGATCAGAGGATTCTGTGTCCCTTGATAAAGCAGGTGTGTCCGTGTGCAGATGTCTATCAGTAGTATACTGATATGGATGCTTATCCGTTGGTTCTATGCTTGTGCATACAATTCAAATCCTACATGCAAATTAAAAAATACTTTTATTTACTAAAAATTTAAATCTGTACAAGTAAATAAGAAGAAATTGAAGCATTATAGAAGCATTTTTTTAAAGATACTAAAACAATAGATAGAGTATATATACAACATACTGTATACAAGTGCTGGTGTGGTTTATCACCTTTGTAATTCAGATGGTAGCGGAACAGTTGTATCGGTGTCTTCAGAATGCTACTATATTGCTGCAAAGCAGTACTGCAGGATAAGTGTTATCTGCTTTCTCCAGGTGCCATTATTCACATACAGTCAGGGGTAGTTCCTTCCTTTAACAAATGAAAAATTTCAGGTTCATGGAATTGGACATAAAATAGGGCTTTTTATGATTAGTGCCATTAAGTTGAATAGTATAACTGGAGTTCAGCAATATAAATCATTGCATCAGAAGGATATTGTTGTGATAAAACTACTTATGGTAAAACCAGAGTAAGAGGTACCAGTTATTGCATGAAACAATTTCCCCCCAATTCCCCACCTAAGGAATGACCTAGCTCCTCAAGGCCAATATAGCTCAACAATTCTGATTCCACTAATGGTTAATTGTTTTGTAAAAGCCTTGAAAATGCACTATCTTGACATCTCGAATTCACAAAATGTTAAAACACATTTTGTCAGTGATAGTTTGTAACACTCAAACAATACTACTGGGATGGTTGTACAAACAGAGGCTTTTATTTGAATGCTTCTGATTGTTTTCCACATTGATATTAGTCCTCACTCCAATAAACAAAAGATTAAAAGGCTTTTGGTTCAAATGGAGTTCTTTTTTTCTTTCTTTTTCCTCTTTTCTTAAATCTTATTTTGATGAACCACTTCAGTTACATAATCAAAGTCAGTCTTTTGAATGACTAAAACTGCATTACTCTGTCCAGGGAAATGTGTGCATCATCACCACGAAAGGTCAAAAAGCAACGAATACGACGTGTCCAAATCCTTTTAAACTGCCACAAAAACTAACGTAAGAGAATTAAAGAAGATGAATTTTGGTAATGTTAAACGTTAATGTCAGGGAAAACAATGAAAGTCCTCTATAGAGGTCACACTGCCATATAGCAATAGCGATATTGTTAGCATACTGTATGTTACTACCAAATAAGGCCAAGATGTTCAGTGATGCCTCAGGGGAAGCATGTGCTGGCCACTCTCCAGGAGATGGCACAAGCTGATTAAACACTGAGATGAAAGAATACTCCTTGTCCTGTTTTAGTCCTGACTTATTGGCCGTAGTTCAATGTCAAAGCAAGCTGCATCTTATGGGGAACAAAAGGTTTTTTTTTTTTCAGTTCACCATTGTAACTCATTGTGGCGATATTTTTCAGGATGTGAGAATTCTTACTTAGCAGTTTAAGCGAATTCGAAAGTGGACACACTCTGTACAGCCATTAAAAATGGAGCCATTACACCAGTTGATCTATTACAGCTTCAGCATTCAAAATCATACACGCTGATATGTGTGATACTCTGCCCATAGCTCTTTGTGGCAGCCAGGGGCAAATGATGTTGCTGAACTCTGGCCAGACATCTGCAGTGATCTCCAGATGACAGGGTGTATTGTGTAGGATGTGCTAAACGCCTCCATAGATTCCAGGGGTGATGTGAATGATTGTGTCACTGTAACAGGCCAAACCGGTGCATATCACTGCACCTCACTGTCAGGCTCACTGACAGCAAGACAGACTGATTGGGCTGATTGTGTAGGACGGACATTTTCGCGTTTCGCTCTCATGTTGGCAAAGACGTGAAACCTGCACTTGACAGTCTGCCCTGAGTCTGACAGTCAGGCCTACACCCTGCTCAAACAATCAAAACAATGGGAAGATGAAATTATTTAAGCACAAAGCACAATCTAGTTGTCTTATTGTAAAAGACACACATTTCATTATATTAATAAATAATGAAGAGTAATTAATTAGTAAAAAATAAAAAATTGTATTTAATTCATCGTGGAGTCAGTTATCATCAGTTCTTTTTATTGTTTCCTTTCCCTTTGCTTTCAATTCAGCATAATAAGCCTTCATGTATCCATATGGACAGAGTTAATCATAGGTACGCATATGCTGGTGTAATTATCAAGAGAGAGACCAAAAAAAGATCAGATGTGCATGAAAATATGCTGCTTACATTTCTTTGAAGGAACATGTGTGACCTTATTCTATTCTTAGCCCAGTAATTCTTTTTGACACAGTTATTCCAATGCACTGCTCTTGGGTCATGCCAGGCAATGGTGCACTGTCCCTTTAAGTGTTGGACTGCAAAATGTTCTCCCTTGATGTGTTCCGCAAAGCAGCAGATCTTTTCCTGAGGTTCCTTACCAGCGAAATGTGTATTTTGGGACCTAGGAAAAAAAAACAGGAAAAAAGAGGAGCATAAGACACAGACACTCATTGAAAGAGCTCTAAAGCCGTACAAATGAACATTTTGCTATCACACCTCTGTATCTGTGGCTAAAATCTTGAGATAAAGACAGTGGATGGATGGGGTGTTAGAATTGAGCGTGCATAATTGTAATGCACTAAGTGTCCACGCTTGCCCTATCTGTTCTTGTGGCTGAACTCATCCACCCAACACTGCATCAGTGCTGAGCCCTGGAGAATCAGCCAATTTAATAGAGGTCAAAGCCATGTCTTCCAAAAACCGCTTTACTTTCATTTGCCGTAGCTACATTTTTTTTTTTTTTTTTTTTTTTGTAATTCTCTCTTTTTTCAACAATGGCTCTTCAATTATCTCTCTCTGCAATGTCTCTTAATAGTTTCCATTGTAAAATACTAAGTGTTACATTTTAAGGTGGGAAATCTTTACAAAACACACTGGCTTTTGAAAGTGTTTGTGAGATAAACGTGTCAATGTGTGAGTCTGTATTGAAAACATTTTTGCATATTAAATCTGAAATATTTGCAAATATGATTGCGTATAAACAGCTTATATTTGTTTTGTTTTTTGTGATTATATGTATTTGAAACTATTCATTTCCAGGAAATCAATGTGTAACAGTAAACAAACATAGTTGGAGGCTCTTGCCCTTTGTCGTCTACTGTTCAATGTCATTTGTAAATTGAGGATATTTGTCAGAATAAATGAGTCTTAGTGCCGCCTGTCCCTGTGTGGTCCCAGTCCCCTTGCATGCTATGCCACCAGCAGGCTGTAGAGGGTGTGAGAAGGTCATGAGACAGTGATCATCTCAGCAGCGGATTTACTCCGCCTTCAGCTCTGCCTTTTCCCTCCTGTGCATTTAGCCGAGCTCAGCAAATCCCTGGAAATAAATGAGTCTCTAATTGTACATTGAGAGAGTGAATTTATGACAACATGCAATCTGATAGCGTCTTTGGCCAGGAAAGAAAAGATGTAATATGTGAGACTGCACGTCTTCTCATATGGTGCAACCACATACAGTCCCATTTTAAAGTTCAAACTCTTCTCCCTCGCCTCCTAAACTGCAGGGTAGGTGTGTGTGTGTGTGTGTGTGTGTGTGTGTGTGTGAGGGTTGGGGGGGATTCCAGTCATCATTTTAGTTTTTGCTCAAATGACAAAGAGCAAGGAGAACAGGTTAAGGTGAGTAATGGTGTTCACTCTTCCCTGCGCCCATGATGAATGAAGCTAGCTTTTCATTTCATTTCTCTCGTTCCTCTTAAGGGCCTCTTACTCCCAGTCACGTGTCGTAGTAATTTGGGTAAGGGGTACCACCACAAGACACCCTAAGTTTGAAATAAACCATTTTATTTATCAAATCGTTGCAACCAAGTTTGGCAACACCATCTAACAAACGTTGACAGTGATATAGAAAAACATTTCATTAGGGAAAATCCAGTGGTAAATCACTAGCCAATCTTCAGTGTGGGAGCCTATCGCAGGCTTGCTCATTACACTAAACCCAGACCGTTGAAATAAATGTGAGCACAAGCTTTTGACAGCTAAGGGGGGTCAGAACTAATTTTCTGGCATAAAGCAGGCAGTCACATAAGTGCAGGCACTCCATGGGCGGCCCATCCGTCATGAGGCTGTTCCAGAAATCTGCTTAATGCTGAGGGAGACAGAGGGAGTCGTTTCTCACCCCACCATAAGGTTGTGACACCCGGAGAGGCACGAGCCCCCAACCACCCCAGCCTTTTTTAAAAACACAGCCAGCGCCAAAGTCAGAAAGCAGCAGCTGTACAGAGGCAATAAAAGAACACACACACACGCATGTCTGCAGTATAATAACAACAACAACAACCATACTACTACTACTACTACTACTACTACTACTACTAATAATAATAATAATAATAATAATAATAATGTGTCTGGGCCAAGCAAATTTATTTAATGTCTCAACCAGAGCCTGAATCATGAGCATTAAATAGCAACATAAATTTAAAAGGTTCCTGAGCCAGTCTCATTTATCAGAGTAGTTCAGTGGAAAAAGAAACTCAACTCAAATGCAAGGCATCCCCTTTCAACATTTAAATGTGTGTGTTATTTAAGCACCCTTTTAAAGAGCGTCTCACTAAGAAATGGCAAATGAGTTTAACTGAAGCTTGTAATCCTGACGGCGGGTGCTTTCATTTATTCATTATTTATTTATTCATTATTTATTTTCTGCAGGTATTTACAAACTTTTAGCTGCCTCCCTCCTGAGAGAGAGCAGGGTTAGCGTTTGCCTGTGATCCACTCTGCAGCAGTGCCAGCACTGGGAGAAATCTGCCCAGCATCAGAAAATGAGGTCATCCATGAGGAGTTGGCTCCCAGAATTAATGCACTAACGCACTAACGGCTGCCTAGCTCCATCCCCCCTCAAACTCATACCTCCATCAGTTACTGCCCCCTACTAAAATTCCTCCACCTTCCCTCCAAAAAGCCTGCCTCATCCGCCTAACTCCATCCCCCGTCAACTCATACCTCCATTAGTAACTGCCCCCTGCTAAAACCCCTCCACCTTCCCTCCAAAAAGCCTGCCTCATCTGCCAGTGAAGGGCCACGCTTCTGAAGGCTGCAGACCTGGTCCTTGAGGTCCAAGGTTTAATCTTTGGCCAGGAGGCCAGCTGGACGTGTCAGATGAGAGGCGTGCGTTTTCTGGCGCTTGTAAAGCCCAACTGACCACACATGAGGAGCTGACGTGGGCCAATAATTAAACTGTGCAATCTGCTGGCGACAGAAATCAATGCATCTATTATCTTTCCCGTCTTGATCAATGGACCAGCAGGATAATCTCACAGGAAGACACTGCCCTGCTCTGCTATTGTGTGCATATAATAACGCAAAGTGCACAGACAAACATTTTACACTCATACACACACACACACACACTCTCAGAGAGGGAGAGAGAAAGGGAGAGAAACCATGGAAATCAGTACATTCGCTATGGTGTAATTTTTCAGTTAATTTTAATGTCATTTTTACAGTTGTAATTTTAAGTTCAATTTCCCCCAATAAAACACAAACCATGAAATCCATGAAACTTGCACAATATCCACATTCAATTTACCCAAAATTATCCTGATGACAAAAATGAACAATGACTTGAATGATTTGCTCGCTTGATTACATTTCCCACATATTTCATCCCCAGATTTATTTTGGTGCACTGCTGTGAGGTTGCACTGACAGGCACAGGCACCGGGACAGGAAACGGTGACGTATGCTGGAGCCTGTCGGTGGCCAGGGGCTGCAGCTTCTCTCTCAGACGACTGCAACACCAGGCACCAGGTGAGGTTGGCAGTAATATGATAGGCCACTTGCAAGGGGGCCCTCCCCTATGTTTTATTTAACAACGGAGATGCCATTACCGAAATGCACTTCCATGCAGGGGAAACTGCTTGTGAAGGGCTTTTTTTTCATCCATGTCCAAGTCAGCACAGGACACGGATGACCAGGCCACTGCAGCACTTCTTCTCATGGAGATGCGTAGACTAGTGGAGCATGGCGAGGTCAACCTTGTCAAAACATGCATTTATTTTGTTTTTCCGTCCACTTGGGCCAAAGAGTGCTATTTTGACTTTGACATGTAGCTTATCATTGCCTACATATGCAAGAAGGGGCACTAAAGGAAAGTGGATATAAAGGTCCATGCTCCATTCACTATACCGCCATACTAGTAGTGGCACCACTCCATATCAGATGCCAAGGGCAGCTGAGTTAAAACACTCCCGTTCAACACGCATACATATTGGCAACACTTATGAGCTCATCATAATGTACCTTATAAGTCTTAACAATTTGAAGTGTCACAAAGCATTATAAACCTAACCTATAATTTGTTATAAGGCTTTATGAATGCCTTATAACCCTTTTTGAAGGCATTTATGCTATATGAATAACGGCTTCCTAGAAAGGGTTACCCACCCCTACCCACATTCATAAGATCATAAACTTGACTGGTGTCTTTAGACAGAATTCATGTATGAGCTATAAGTTCTAGCGCTATTTGAACATAAGAGTAATTGAAGGGCAGATTCAAGGATAACTAGGGTATCGAGACCACCAGCACAGGGTCAGTAGTATGCAGCGAAACCATGCTAGTTGCTGCAGAGAGAGAGAGAGAGAGAGAGAGAGAGAGAGAGAGAGAGAGAGGCAACTGAGTCGCTGCAGGGGAGCAGTCACCACATTGCTGATGTGAGAGTGGTGCAATTAAGATGCACTGACTGTGCTGCATGCTCAAGATGCTGCCAAATACCTCCAGTCCTCCTTGGCCACCAAATCGCTTTACGTTTCCGTCCCAAGTGCCTCTCTGCATTTTATACATTCATGAAGAAAAAGACTTTATGTTAATACACTTGTCTGCTAATACAGTATCTGTGGTGTAAAAATTACTGCTGCTCCCAGTAAAATGGTAAAATGTGCTGTGCGTTTTTTTTTTTTTTTTTTTTTCCCTCTCTGTCAGATATTGTGTGACGCGTCAGCGGTAATGGATCGGTGTTGTTCACAGACAGTTGACCTGCAGATTGTAATGGAAGCGTCGATACGCCCCAAACCGCCCCCAGATCCGGTTTCTTAAGATGCAGGCAAAAGAAAGTATAGAGTTTCTGTCAAAGAAAAAAAAAAAAAATTCAAAGCGGCCGCATTACAATACTCCCCCTTAAATCTGCTGAAACAATAACATAAAGGAACATTTTTTTTATCATGGTGATAAACCTATGGGCAAGGCTTTTGGATTGTCTTGGATACCATGCCATACCCCACCACCACCACCCCCAAAAAAAGAAAACTAAAGAAAAAGGCTAGTCTATTAGCCTAGCTTAGCCTAGCCTCATTCCAGAATATGGGACAATGCTGTCTCTGCTGATGGATGTCATCTGCACACTGTGCACCATACATAGGCTTTCAAAGGGTCCCACTCTATACTGCTGAATTAAGGAGTTGGGGGTTGAATGTTTGCATGTGTGTGTGAGAGTGTGTGTGTGTGTGTGTGGGGGGGGGGTGTCCCTCTCTTGAGGAGCATCGCACCCAGCTGCTTCGTTGAGGACAGGAGGGGGAACCTTTGTATGTGTGTGTGTGTGTGTGTGTGTGTGTGCGTGCGTGTGCATGTGTGTGTAAGGAGGTGCACAATGACCCTAGAGGTTGCGTTCCCCTTTAAAAGTCACGGCGTTCTCAGATACGCAGAGCTCATGCAGGAGCTGCTGCGGCAGACGGGGAACACTGCTGAGCTGTGCAGTTTGTGCTGCCAGTGTGGATGCAGGGAGGAGGGGGAGAGAGAGAGGAGGAGGAGAGAGAGAGAGAAGGGAGGGAGAGAGGGGAGAGGAGAGAGAGAGAGAGAGAGAGAGAGAGAGAGAGATGCACGAGAGATGGAGATGGAATCTGAGCCAGAGAGAGAGAGATAGAGAGAGAGAATGAGGGAGAGAGAGAGAGAGAGAGAGGATGGTGGGGGAGAATGTAAGAGAGAGAGGCAGAGATGGGAAGACCTAGAGGAGAGTGAGTGAGTGAGAGAGAGAGAGAGAAAGAGAGAGAGATGGGGTAAAAGCAGGCAGAAGATGGAGAGGGACAGAGAGAGATAGAGAGAGGGAGTGACGAGAAAGAGAGAGAGGGGGGCTTTGAGAATGAGTGCGAGTGTGAACAATGTCATTCTGTTTCGGGATCCAGTGCTGCAGTCAACTTTGCTGCTTGCTGAGAGCACGCCGTCCTCTCTCTCTCTCTCCTCTCTTTCTCTCTCCATCCATCCTCGTCCCCTATCCCTCCTTCTCGCGGTGCGGCGGGGGAACAGCGGCCGGCTGAGAGTGAGTATGCGCAACTTTCTCTGTCCTCTCTTCCTCTCTCCTCTTCTCTCTCCGTCGGGTACCGTCTCTGCTGCTGCACAACTTTTGGCTCCCTTCTTTTTTTCCCTTTCTTCTCATCCTTCTTCTTCTTTCTCTTCTTCTTCTTGTTCTTTCCCTTCTTCTTCTTCTTTTTCACCTGAGGGGCTACGGCTCCTTCTGCTGCTGCTTCTTCCAGGCTGCTTAAGCTAAGCGTTTGCTGGAATTACGCACATTATTCATCCTTGGATGGGAAAAAGAAGAAACATCACCTCTATCTCTTTCTCTTTCTCTCTCACACACTCACACACAAACACACACTCTCACACACACACTCACTCACTCCCTGTCTCTGACTGCAATCCGGAAAGCGTAGCAATGGAGTATGGGAAAGGGGTCCTGGCCCTCGTCCTGTGTGAGTTCGCTACGACTCTGAGCCAGGTGTGGGCCAGAGTTGGCTGCCTGCTGGTGGCCAGCCCTGGATCTGGTGTAGCGCAGGATACAAGAGTTGGCGGTCGTCTAGGGGTTATGTCATGGTCTTGTTGCACCGGCTAGTTTGCCTCTGTGTGTGTGTGTGTGTGTGTGTGTGTGTGTGTGTGTGTGTGTGAACACACACATGGTGTGATTTAGAAAGAAGTGGACAGGGATGTAAGCCGGTTAGTTGAAACACGCAGCTAGAAGAGAGTGGATGCGGGACAATGCATCAGTAGTGGAGAGGAGAGGAGAGGGGAGGAGAGGAGAGGAGAGGAGAGGGGAGGAGAGGAGAGGAGAGGAGAGGGGGCAGCATTGCTGGAGAAGTGGGGAGGTGGGGGATGGGGGGATGCACTGATAGAGCCTGCAGACATAAATAAAACATGGTTGACGCTGCAACTCAGCGACTGCTTAGTGGTTTTTGCTCTGTCTGGCTGACTTTGTTCTACTTTCTGTGCATGTTTCAAACATTTCATTCTATTCGCTATGTGCTTGTGTGTGTGTGTGTGTGTGCAAATGTGCTGTGCGTAGTTATTGTATCTGCCTGTCTGAGGGCGCATTGGAAAAGTGTTAAAAGTTCTGCATGTGTGTTAATGAGAGAGTGTCTTTGAGAGAGGAAAGAGTTGAGTTGAGTTCTGCAGTAGTAGCAGTAGTAGTGTCAGGAAGACTGGTGGTGGCAGGCAAAAGTGAAGACTCGCCACCAGGGGCCAGTTGGCCTGGAGCAGGATGGGTAGAGAGAGAGAGAGAGAGAGAGAGAGAGAGAGAGAGAGAGAGAGAGAGAGAGAGAGAGAGAGAGAGAGAGAGAGAGAGCAAGAGACGCAGGGTGCTGGATGCCGGCTGCTTAAGTCAGCTAGTCGCGTGTCAGCCACAGACGGGCCACAGCTCCACTGGACAACAGAAGATTGTGACAGAGAGAGCAGGTCTGGAGCAGGCAGGGAAGAGTGGGGCGATCATGGAGAACTGGCCCACCAGCACCAGGTGTGTGGAGGGGGAGAGGATAGAAGGATGAAAGGGGGGAGGGATGGATTTAAGAGGGGGGAGGGGTGTGCTTAATGATGCTCAGAGATGAGCAAGAACTAGTGAGTTAGAGAGAGAGAGAGAGAGAGAGAGAGAGAGAGAGAGAGAGAGAGAGAGAGAGAGAGAGAGACGGTTAGACCTCAGAGAGAGATGGGAGAGAGGAGGAGGGGGTGAGAACTGCAGGTAAAGTCTCACAAGAGAAAGAGAGAGAGAGAGGGAGGGGGGGGTGTTGTTAGTCAGGACAGGAATTCTTTCACTTTCTAGTTGGGACGCTGCAGTCCTCCGGAAGCCTGGCTAAAAGGGTCTAAGCCTACTGTGCTGCATCTGCGTGTGGTGTGTGTGTAGTTTGTGTGCGTGTGTGTGTGAGAGAATCTGAGTGTGTGCGGAACTGCTTTAATGTGTGGAGTGTGTGTACAAGCTGTGTGAGTGTTTGTGTCATTGTGTGTATTCTGTATGAGTGTGTGTGTGTGTGTGTGTGTGTGTGTGTGTGTGTGTGTGTGTGTGTGTGTGTGTGTGCGTGAGAGAGAGAGAGTGTAGGGGGAGGAGGCACCATAAGGCTCATAACTCATTTTGCACTGCAGGACTTGCTGTGGGTCCCCTCTCTCTCCTCCTCTCTCTCCTCTCCTCTCCTCTCCTCCTCTCCCCCTCATAAGGCTGCTTGCTCATCACCCACAAGCCTGTTAAAACATGCTGCACTGGCACTTGCATCTGCATGTCTGCAGTCTTTCCATTCTCTCCCGATGGGCTATAAGACTCCATGGCCCCTTTCCCTCCAGTGCCCCATAGCAGCGCAGCGCACAGGGACCATCCACAGGCCACTACTATTGAGTAATATGCTGACGCCGTCAAACTGATTGCCTCAACCAACCAGCCACTTTGTGAATGGCAGCTAGCTCGTGAGTAACCCATCCACATCTCCATGGTTGTGTATTTAAGGGAATGTATGATCTGTATGTATGTGCGGGTGTTTTTTGTATTGTTTTGGGCTTTTTTAGTAAGTTTAAGTTATTTTTAAAATTTAAATGATTTAAAGATGATTCCTGCATGAGATTGGGGTACTGTTCTTATCTTTTGTCTAATTATGGATCCGGGGCATGACTGAAGGTGATGTGTGTACTGAGAGGTCATCTCAGGATGAAGCCTCTTTGCATCCAGTACGCCTTCATGAGTAGTGGGAGACAGAGAGAGAGGAAGAGAAAGAGAGAGAGAGGGAGGAAGAGATAAAGGAAAAGAAGTGAAATTTGCCTGTAGTTGTGCTCCAGTCCTCACTCATAATAATGCTGGATTAGATGTGTGCACTGGCTGGCCGTGGGAGACAATCCATCATTGCCAGATTCTAAGCCTGACATCATTAAGAGAAACTGCAGTTCGCACAGGCTCCTGGCGGGAGAGTGCTGCACGGCCAAAAAGAGAGAGAGGGAGGGAGAGAGAGAGAGAGAGAGAGGAAGAGGGAGAGGGAGAGGGAGGGAGAGAGCCGCACTCACCTGATGTTCCTTGCAAGCTTGCAATGCAAACCCCTCCCCCTAGACCTCCCCTCATTCTCCATTACAGCCCCTCCCCCTCATCCTCCTCTTTCTTACCTCCCTCATCTCTCTCTCTCTCTCTCTCCCTCCTTCTCTCTCGCTTTCTCTCCCTTCATCCCTGTTTCCTTCTTTCACCACATTCCTCCAGAGACGATTAGCCCCTGCATTGTGCTCCCTGTACCAACTCTGTGCGGTTCATCCTCAAACATCCACTCTCATCAACTCACTGTGCAAATCAGGATATTCTAACTGAAACAGAACCACACACGCACACACACACACACACACACACACACACACACACACACATGGCCCTCCTCTCCTGGCCTGTACCCTCTCTCTCCTCGTGGAGAGGTTGTCGGCAGGGTAAGTGGAGCAGGGAGCAGGAAGAGGGAGGTTGGTGCAGGGTAGCTGTGGTAGAGTGGCAGTAGCAGTAGCACTAGCGGTAGCAGCAGTAGCAGCCCTTACTGCAGTGTCCTGCAGCACAGTTCCTGCAGTGGTGAGTCTAGCGTGGCAGGCAGCCGTAGTCACGTGCAGCTAGCGAGGGTGAAGGGAGAGGAGCCAGCCAGCCAGCCAGCCTGCTGTTCCAGCCTTGGGCTCTACTGATGCTGCTGCTGCTGCCGCTGCTGCAAGTGGAAGTCTCTCTCTCTCTCTCTCTCTCTCTCTCTCTCACTCTCTTTCTCTGTCCTCTGTGTGCACATATGCTGAGGTCCAAGTGTCTCTCTCCCTTTCTCTGTGTCTATCCTTCTCTTTCTATATCTCTCTCCCCTTCTCTCTCTCTCTCTCTTGCACTCGTTCTCCTAATGGTGCATTGTCCCATTCCAGTGTTCCAGATCCGATGATGTAATCAATGCAGCAAGCTTTGAACTTGCTGGAGTAAGGATTCCTCACATGTCCCCCCATTGACTTTTTTACCCTTCTGGATAAATGGCCGTGGCCAGATTCCGCCGTGAGCATTTCTGAGCACGGCCGGCGAGGGGAGAGGAACTGTGTGTGTGTGTGTGTGTGTGGAGAGAGAGAGGGGGGAGCAATGCACTGGCTTATTTTAACCGAGGTGGGTGCAGGACATGCAAGCGTCTCTTCCTGCAGGCCAACTGTGAAATGAAAAATCTCTGTAAAATATGGAATAAGCCGAAGAAGAAGGTGTGCGCTATTAGGTAAGAGACAGATTGAGGCGATTCCATTTTCCTCATCAGAAATCTACTAAAGTGCCGCTAAAGTGTGATATTAATGTATTTATAGCCTTGAGAAGAAAAGTGGGCTGCTCTGTTCTGATGACTCAGGTGAAATAGCACTCCAATCTTGCAGATAGTAGGTCAGTCCGAGAGAAGTGTGCTGACTCCCTCTCTCTCCAATGGACACTGCAGCATTTGAGTTCCCTCCAATCAGAGGGGGAGATGTATAGCGATTCGCTAGGTTGCAGCAGAGCAGTTTATGGCTTGCCTTCTCTTTCTCTCGCACTCTTGCAAACACACACAGATACACACACACACACACACACACACACACACACACACACGCAATCTTTCTCTTTCTGTTTCTGTCATGCGTTCATTATTTTCCTGCTCCATTCATTTTGTAACAGTCTTTTCCTTGCCAGCTTTTCTGTCCTCACATCTCTTCCAATGTGTGCAGCCATCAGTTATTTCCAATGATTTCATCTTGCGCCTTGGCGGCTTTTGTGACTTTGCTTTTTTATTGATAAGGTCATCAGTTCCTGAGTGGGCTATGGTGCAGTGTGTTCAGGTAGAGTTCCACAGAGTACTGTAGCTCTACACTGCAGTACTAAAGAGTCTCTCTCTCTCTCTCTCTCTCTCTCTCTCTCTCTCTCTCTCTCTCTCTCTCCTGCACTTCTGCTGAGCTATGCTGCTGCACCTCTGGTTGCAAGTCTGCCTAGTGATGAGCTAACACTACTGCACTAATGAACTCATATAACCCCAAGAATCACGTCACGCTTCACTTAGTGGATTTACGTGAATATTTATTTAAAACGCGCCATGTTAGATTGGGTGGAAATCTGTTTTTTAAAAATATTTTGTCATATGGGCCTACAGTTTTTGCACATATCATTATTTGTAAAGCGATAAAAGGATCAAATTGGCTGTCGATAATGAAAGACGTTGTCGTAGAAAAAATGTCTTAAAAGCTAATTCTAAACATGTGTTTGATTGTTGTAATGATGATGTGTAAAATTCTTTTTACAATATAAACAAATAATTCATCATAAAAAAAATCCCATCCTCTTTACATCATTAATTCCTAACTAATTAAATGTGTGTAAAATTAACTTCCAAAGTATGAATGAAGATAAGGCTTGGATGATTAAGCTTCAGTAGGCTACTCTCACAGAAAGGACAGCAGGTGGGTTTATGGTGTGAAACTGAAGCCAATCATTCATAGCAGCACAGCAGCAGAGCACGGCACCCCCTGTCTGGTGGTGAAACATCCTATAGGTGGGTGGGTGCAAAGGTGATTAAACATTTAGAACGTTCTCATGGACACAGTATCAATATTTGATTGGAGCCATGCAGGCCAATTCCCTTGTATTTGAAGCAGGTAAACGCAGTCTCACAATTTGGCCGAAAGAGTTTGACCATTTCAGATGGTGCCTGTACTGTAATGTACTGTATGCAGTAGTCTTTGTAGTCTCAGTCCAACAAATTAATAAATCATCGCCTGGCAGAGTCATGTCATTAGAGTGCTATGGATATTTTGTCGGAATCCAGTCCATCAAGCCAGACGTCAAAGTCTTACGTCAGTGCTGAAATTTATGGGAGAAGAAATACTGTGGTATGGCAGCAGTGTTGGATTACTGCACTGAAGTCCTTGTCTAATCAGCAGTCAAAGAGGTCAGCCACTAGGGGGAGCTGTTTTCAATATGCTTCCGGAAAGTCCCCTGAGGGAATTACTAAGAGTAGCTTAAGCAGTGGGAAAACACAGTTAAAGTTCTGTGTCAAACTGTATGAGGTTTAAATTACACTGTGTTATTGCCAGCTGAAGTAGTCTGTGGAGACCCTCAAGTCTAGTTAAAATTAGCTCATTTTGACACTGTTATCTATTTCTTAGAAAGTGTATGACTTTTTTTAATTCATTGTTTCTAATTTATATAATTAGGCCATCAGTTACAGTCTAGGAGTTGTTAAATAATCCTACTCTGTAATGTGTTCAATATTAGGGTAGCTTTGGGCTTTTCAAAACCTGAGGGAGGTTAACTTCCTCCTTCTCCGACCACAAATCCAAACAAAAATTCTTAAACACGCTGATATGAAGTCCAATTGTTTACCTCACTATTTCTTGTCTTGTTTGTTGTCCCCTCCTCTCTCTCTCCCTCTCTCTCTCTTTCTCTCTCTGTGCTCCACCCCTCTCTGTGTGGCTGTAGGGCTGAGTGCAGGCTGATGGCGCTGAGCTGTGCTGGAACATGTCTTGACTTGTACCGGCTTGCCTGCCTGGAGAGAGTGTGCTTGTGGCTCGTGGTCCCCTGCCTGGACAGCTGAGCAGGCTGTTTGTGACTGACCTCTGACAGACAGACAGACAGACAGACCGGACAACACCACTGCAGGGTTATGGAGTAGGCTAACCGGTTCATGTGGACAAGGGTGATGTGGACTAGACCTTGACCCAAAGAGCTGGGCTCATCTCTACTGGTAAGTTCAGCCGGCTGGCCATTGCTGCTGCTGCTGGCGTTGCTCTGTCGTCACACTGAAGGTGGAGCACCTATTATTCCCTAGACCTTCTTTCTGTCTCTATGTACTGTACCTCTCTCTACTTTTCTCCCTCTCTCATTCTTTTTCGCCAATGTTTGGTATACTCCAACTTAATGTTTACATTCCGTATTTTAGTTGTTTGTTTTTTTCCTCCCACATCATTCACTGTAACCATCAGTTCCCAGAGAGAAGTGGGATTGGTGTATACTGAAGTTTGCACAATAGCCTATTATTGTCATTAGTGCTGTGATGATGACTTTGGGTTGTCATGCAGGGTAGGGGACAACTGTGTGCCCAAGTCTAGCGCTTGCTCAGGTCCTGTTTGTGTCTTTCCCACTCACTCTGCACTCTTGGCTGCACACGTTTGACTCATTAACTGAGAAGACCACTGCTCCGCTCAAGAGTCTGACATTCTTTGCACCACTGCGTAACACATAAGGCCCTTAAGCTATCATTTCTTTTGGGCCTCACACACATTATTGGCATGTTGTGTGGACAGAGGTACAAGGGAGCCATGGAGACCGTCACCTCTGACACACACATCCCCTTCCGAGAGCAAACAGTACCGACTCAAACAACAAAGGGCTGAATCGGTTTGATTTACAAGAAGCTCCAAAAAAGGACGTCAATGTCTCTCTGACTCACAATCTTTGCTATGTCCAAACACACATGGTTTGGTCTCCGGGCTAATGTGTGCCTCTTGTGTCTTTTGATCCTGCAGGGCTGCTGGAAGTTCTTCCTGACCTCCAAGGCTTCTAACTCCAACCCCCCTACCCCCCGTGCTTTGATCGTAGCAGGAAGACCATGAACTCACTGACCATTATCAGGTGAGTAATGGATCATATGGTCTTTTTTCCTGGCCTTATTTGAAACCAAACGCAAGTAGAGTATGGCTGACATGTTAATGTATGTAAAGTTGACGAGTTAATGTTTACCACCATCTACCACAATACATACAATGTATGCAGTTAATATCACAAGTAAATTGTTCATTTCCAAGTGAATTGTTCATTTCCAATGTACACTAGTTCATTAAGCACTAAGGTAGATTATCCTGTACCCATGGCAACATTACCACACAGTGCTACACATTCACAGTGCACATCTCCAATTTCTCCTTATTGTGACACAGTGTCGCATTAAATATTGTAAAGTAAAATAACTATCCTGGTTTTTTTTAGCAAGCATTAAGGAGTTTTAATCAACATCTAGTTAAATACCAAATAAGCACGGGCAAAAAGCCACCCATAGTCCAGCAGACACAGACACACATACACACAAAGTATGACAGTATGCTCACTTGTATCTCTTGGTATCATAGATCATCATAGCATTAAAGTGATTCTATGGGGTAGATGTACACTTTACAGCCAATTTATAGCTTTCTTAGCAATAGGATAATCTTTATCTGTCCTACATACCACAATGTACCAAATACTACCAAAAGTTGTTGGTTTTAAAATTGGTGCAGTGTGGGACAGTACTGCTACAAAGAAAACGTTAATGTACACATATCGCTGGCAAAACTATACCTTGCCTGCTGACCAGACGTTGACGGCTACTGCAACGTTTCATTGGCCAACCGGGATGCTCCTGAATTATTAATATGGGCCTGCTCTACAAATAGCACAGGCATTGATCAGGAGGCACCAATGGAAACCGATATTGTCAAGAAGCGCAATGTTTGCACTTTGCTCCCCCTCTGTATAGCTCAAATACACAGAGGTTGGCTTCCTTTTTTTGTGCCGAGTCTTATTTTGGGGAAACAAAAAATCAGTCACTCAGCTTATATCTAAGCTTTGGAGAATACTAGTCATTCTCTCGGGAGGGATGCCTGTCCTAAGATATTGCACCATTTCCCTACCACTCTTCATCACAACTGTGTTTTATGATCGGAATAGCAATGTAGTCGTAATAAAGTCTCTTCACAAACCTCAAGTTTATTCAGGCAGGTTTTGGTTGTGCTTCCCCTTTAAGATGATTAATACTTGGGTATGGGAGCAAGGCATGCCTGCTGTACAATAGACAGAGTCACAACTGTCAGTGTGTGTGTGTGTGTGTGTGTGTGTGTGTGTGTGTGTGTGTGTGTGTGTGTGTGTGTGTGTGTGTGAGAGAGAGAGAGAGAGAGAGAGAGAGAGAGAGAGAGAGAGAGAGAGAGAGAGTGAAAGAGAGGAAGGAAAGGAGAGTGAGAGATGGAAAGTTTACAGGCAAGGAGAAATCAGTGTTCTTATATGTGTTTCCTCCAAGGTGAGTCTCCAAGAAGAGAGAAGAGAAATTAAGGTCACAGACGAAGGTGAGACTCATTCTATCTTCGCTTTTTGAGCTTTTACATGAGGTAGTAGCCATCCGATTAAATGGTCATGTTGAACCATAGAGCTAACTGCATGTACAGTATTCGCATTGAGAGTTTGAATGGAGCACATAGTGCCATTTTTCAATGTGTGCGTATTTTTCTCATTGAGAGACCCAAGTACGCACACCAACTCAACAAATTAGGCACTCAACCTTCTATCTAAGAGACTAAATCATTGCATTAATCAAGCAATCAGGGGCTTGACGCTGTAGGATGAGTTTCAAAGGAAACTGATAAAACTGTGTTGTCACTCTAGCTACATGAAAGGAAAGCAAAAGCTCAGAGAGATGACTATAGCCTAGCCCTGGGTTTTTTCCCTTTTTTTCCAGCACACTGTGGTACTTTCTATACTCTTCTCTTTCAGTTTGTTTCATTTTACTCTGTGCGGATCGCACTGAAGAGTGTCAAACCAATAACAATCCATTGCCAAGGACATTATTCATATCAAGTTGGCTATGTGTGTGAGCAAGTGTGTGTGTGTGTGTGTGTGTGTGTGTGTGTGTGTGTGTGTGTGTGTGTGTGTGTGTGTGTATTGTGGTCAAGACTTACATCTGCTCCCATGGTAGCTAAGTGTGTCAGAGGTTGGAGGGGGCGGCTCGGCTCTGCTCTGCGTGGCGTGGCATGGAGCCGTGGCCATTGCCACCAAAAAGGCACGCTGTTCTTTGGGCTTCCTGCTCGCCAGCATTAGGGATTACATCAGGCCTAAAGCAGCGAGGAATTCCTGTCATCATGTGGCCAGGGCAGCAGCCGCCTGCCTCACGAGACAGACGTCGGGACACAACACAACACAACACGGCGATTTAGCAAAGGCTGCAGAAACAGGGTCACAAGGCGCATGCCTGCCTATGAGTGTGTGTGTGTGTGTGTGTGTGTGTGTGTGTGTGATTGCACACATGCAAGAGTAGAGTGTTATTTTTTTCCCCAACTCTCACAGTGATTCTGAAAGTGAGGCTGAAAAATACCCTCCTGAAATACAGCATATTGCCCATAGTCATGACCAAGAGTCATAACAACACGTAGAAGTGTAAATAGCTTTATAAATATGTTATTTACCATCCTTTTTTTTTACTTTCACCTCTGTTTTCCCCTGCTTGTTGTACAGTAGATGTGGAGCTGTGGCAGTTTATTTGTTGAATCCTCTGTTCTGGGATTCCCAGCCCCACTGCACCCACCCCTCAACCACTCAGCTGTTTCACAGCCGCCACTCGTCATTTAAAAATTAATCGACTGTGCGGCAACAGCTTAAAACAAACTTCCTCTACCCAGGAAACACCCAAATGTCAGCTGCCATAATGTACAGTACTGTAGGTTAACACTCTCTAGCGCCCTGTGTAGATTCTGCCTCGGATGTCTGTAAACACGTTGCGGTCCTTATCTTTGGTCTGCATGGACGACACTGTACAGCACAAAGCCAGCTGACCCTGAAAGGCATAACTAGCCGAGCCTGACTGACAGGTTGCTTTCCACGCATTTCAGCTGCGCTGCCTGTAGTAGGCTGTCGAGTGCTATTGAGAAGATTGTCTACTGTATGACCAAGGACCCGCTCGGAGAACCAGTGCCAGTTCTACTAAAGATTCTCTCTTCCATTGAGCGAATCTGGTGATATATGGATGAATGTGTTACAGTAGTGTGAAAAGTTAACTGTGTTATGCCACCACAACAGCCACACGGGAATGTGTTGGCTGTTATCTTTTCTGGTGAAGATGAATCAGAGAATGAAGTCTAAGTGTCTGAATAAGATGCATTGCGTCTTTGCCCGTAGCCCCTGGGTAACCTCTAAATGAATTGGCTTTACATAAATGTTCCCTTAATTCTTTTGGAGACAAGAATCTTATACGCCACAGGGCTGGACTTGGGTTTGAACCCAGATCCTAACCCACCCTACCCCATTACACACACACACACACACACACACTCCTCCTATCACCTCCCCTCCCCTGTCTGACTGTGGTCTCCGCACTCATATCAGTACACCTGGTAATCACTGCAATCAGAACAGGGAGCTCTGTCAGACAGGTAATTTACGCAGGTGTGGTCTCGGAGTGGGCGATAAGGCGCTGACAGGCCATGGATGGGGAATGCATTATCAGGGGCTTGTTATGAGAATGCTAAAAAATGCTGCTTGAGTTGAAATGAGTAGCGCAGTGCTGTTTGAATATAAGAGGCTGATTGGATTTTCTAGAGGGAGACCTCTGACAGCGGCAGACGTTTTGCCTCCCAAAAAAAGGCTCCCTTCCAGAGTGATTTATGGTCGTGTGTGACTGCGGACCACGAGGCTTGACCTTGCGCCATACAGCCCTAGGATTTATCACGCAGAGTTCCAGCCTGTAGTCTCCACAGCCTTCAATGGCTGCATCTCTCTCCAGTTCTCTAAGAGCCTTTGGAAGCGCCATCAATATCTGTCTCTAGCCAGCACCGTTGTGTGTCTGCCTTTTTCACCACTTTCCCTCCCTCTCTCTCTTTCTCTCTCTCTCTCTCTGTCTGTCTCTCTCAGTCTTGCTCTCTCTATCTCTGCAATTTTTCCCCACTCACTCTCTCTGTCATCAGTGAGTGTAAATGGCTTCCTTCTATCAGTGGGGTGCTGTATTGTCAGGAGGCGACTTCCTGGCAGGGACGCTCTAGCAGCCCAGCCGCTCAGCTTCGCCTGCTTTAAATAGCCCTGCTGTGGGGAATACCAGCTGATAGCACTGGAATTTTGCCTCTGTGTGGGGCAATCGCAGTCCAGACTCTGCCTTCCCTCTCACGCAATGCTGTCAGACACAGTCATATACTGAACTGTACACACACATACTGTACCACACACAAACACACAGCTACATGGGAACAACTCATTGGATATTCACAACCCCACTTAAAGAACTGATCATGCATGTAGTACATACATATTATGATACATAGGGACACTTATACGTACGTACAGTACATACACACAGAGATGATGCTCTCTTTGGCTTTTAATTGTACAGCTTCCGCTGGAGAAAAGCTGAACCTCATGAACTGGAACTGTGCCTTTATTTGTGCTAACATGAGTCATAGTGTGCCTATTTGTGGTTGGAGAGGGGGTTTATGGTGCTCCATGTATACACTGGCTCAATAAAATAAGGTGTGTGTGTGTGTGTGTTTGTATGTGTTTCCCTCTCACCTAGGTGTGTCTGTCTCTCCTGGGTTATGATCACTGTGGGCATAGCAGTGGACCGGAGTTCTTCGGGCAGTTTGAGAGTGTATTGAGAACAAACGTTCTCTGATCCCACACAGTCAACAACAACAAGGTATGGGGAACCCACTATGGAGGGGGTTTTGTGTGAAGACAGTTATTTTAAGATTCTTAGATCTCTCTCTCTCTCTCTCTCTCTCTCTCTCTCTCTCTCTCTCTCTCTCTCTCACTCACTGTATGTGTGTGTGTGTGGATATGTGTGTATAGCTGTAGGTGGATGAGTGTACTGTATGTGTGTAGGTGTGAGCTTTCCTAAAGTTTTTTTCTCAAATGTAATCTCAAATGATTTCTTAGAGTGGAGTGGATTACCTGACAGTGATGTAGAAGTTCAGTTTGCCAGTCCCAGGGTTAGTAACACTGTTAGCAGGTCTGTCTCTCGGGGAAACAGTGCTCCACCTGGCTAGCGATTGGAGGCATGTAGCAGGGTGGTTTAGAGACACTGTAGGATTTCCACTGGGGGGGAGAAATTGTCCTTTAAAGAGAAACCTGGTGTGATTCAATTTCTGAAGTTTGAGATCACTGAGTGCTGACTGTAGGTAAAACAACAAGAATCAGTTCTGAAAATTGGCAGCTAACATTTAGTGAATAAGTCTAGGGAATAGCATCGGAAAATGAAACTGAAAGTGAGAGTCTGTGATCTTGAGCCAGCAGAGCTATGGATTGACAGTAGAGGTGGCTGAAAAAGTACTTCAGTATCACATTTTTTTCAGCACATTTATTTAATATATAAAAATGTGCTGAGTACACAGAACATATGAAAATACATTTAAATTAAAATTAAGGTCATTATTTATTCTAATATGTTCTGTGTACTTGCATTATCTCTGATACTATTGTTTTTTCACTAGTCCATGAGATGGCACAAGACCTTGCTGTTTTCTTGCAGAAACTCCAACTATGAAACACAACATTCGGGAGAAATGTCAAATCACTCTTTTCCTCTTTTGCAAAAATACTGTAATTTGATGCTGCCTTTATAAAAATAACTTTTTACTATATTGTTTCAATGTCATAATTATATGCTGTTTGTCCTCTTGCAGACCAGTTTTTTATCAAATACCATCAAATGATTCCTGGTTAAATGGAGCAAAGGCATCATGTCTCTCCTCAGCATCTCCATAATGTGACATGACGGACACTTAGGAAGCAAAGCTGAAGCGTCCTACTTGTAAGCATGTGGGTAAAAAGCATGGAGAGCTTTGCATTCCTCTCTGTTCTTTCCCCATTTGCGCTATTCTGATCTACCTACAGTACAACGAGCCAGCAGGACGAGGTGTTTGCTTGGCAAAGGAAGAGGTTGAAGATGAGGCCGAAGGAGGATGCTGTTGGCCCACCATATGGCTACCGTGAGTGTTTCTCTGGCAGTGTCTTAGCTGGTTGTTGTGAGGAGTGAGAACGAAGCAATCAGCAAGTATACTGCCGCAGAAACTCTTTACAATGAGAGCCCCGCACACACACTTCCATCATAACCCTTCCAGTGCCCCATCGCCAGCCCTTACACACACACACACACAGCCCACCCCAATCCTCCACTGCTGTCCCCCATCACCACCCCTCTGTACCCCCACACACACACTCAGGCAGACAGAAGCACAGGCCGAGGGGGAAAGGAATGTGGGTATGTATGTCTTAAGCTTTCAAGAGTAACTTCCGTCTTTGATTTTTCAACAGTATCAGTAACTTGACACAAACAGAAATGAAGTCCTTCTGGGGCTATTACAGTTGTCACAGACTTATTAGGCCTTAATGAAGCAATAAAGATCTGCATCTGTTTGTTTATCAGTGTGAGGGCAACATGTGTGTCAGTAAATGTGTTTTGTTGGTTCTTACAATTTTAACAATCAGTTACAAATGTGACTGCCACGCATTTGTAGTAACACTAAGCAACAGTCACCACTGGCAGCATTGTCTAACCTTTAAAGATGCACTCAGCGTTGATAAGCAGTTTGTAAACACGAAACATCATTGTAACCTTCAGTTAATTTCGCCTCATGCTCCCTTACAGTTTTATTAGGCTAGCCATACATTATCAAAAATCTGATCATTGTTGATGCCCCCTAGGGGGTATTCCAAGATGGCGGTCAAGTGGGTAATTGAGGCAGAGTTAGTGGTAAATCTGATAAGAGAAGAGCCTGAACTCCTCATTTTCTTAACTAACTAAAGCCAGCAGGCTACTCTTTTAGCAGGTTTACCTCTTTCTTTAGGTCCCCACCTGACCACCGTCTTGGAGTACCCCTTTGGTGTTTTCAAGACGACGTAACGTTACAAAACGTTTACTACGTCACCCATAGGGATGAATGGGAGCTGTTACGTTACGTTACGAAACGTTACGACTGTTGAATTCGTCTCTTGGCTTTGGGAACAGGAGATAAAAACAGAGGGAGCAACATGTCCCCAAGCAACAACAAAACACTGCATGGTGTGAAGTTTTTAACCACTGAATGGAGGGATAAACTAACCTTCCGGCATGTTTTGTTTGGACCTTCATTGAAATAGCTTAAATTATGTGGAATAACAGTTTGTGCTGAAAAACACAACATGCAGTAGCATTGCTGACCTCCCCTCTAAAGCTCTCACAAGGAGCAGGTCACACTTGTTTTGGCACACAGAAAATAGTAGCATCATTGATGATTATTATGTCCTGCAGCTCTCTATGGGGGCACATGCTGATTTATATTACTAATAAAATATTTCAACTGTGAAACATTTTGGTTCGTTCAGTGTGTTTGTCTTCTCTAATGTGTTGGTATTGGTTTATTAGCAAGTTAATGTTTATTCAGTTTCTTTGGATTCTGATGATTTGAACCAAATTTTATGCTGTGTTTTTTTTACAACTTTAGGCCAATATGATATTAGCTAAACAAATCATTCAATTACATCATGGAGGTGATTGTCATCACATCAGATACTGTTAAGCAAAAGGAAAAAAATAACTGTGAATGACTTTTAAAAATGCAACCACCAGCCACTGTTGAAAAAAGGAGTTACAAAAATGAGAGAGAAAATGACTCCGCCATAAATCATAGATATTATCTGCTAATATATTGACTCGAAGGGCATGTCTGTCCCAGGGGAAAGATAAATATTAACCCACTGACCCCACACTGCTATAGGCCAACCCTCATCACCATACCACTGAACAGCCAGTCAAGATCTTTACAGATACCTTTAAGCCTTGTCCTGGTTGACCCTTTTTTAACAAATGATCAGTTTACCAAGGGTGGCCCTAATAAACCTCAAGGGCTGTAGCAAAATATGTGGTAAGAAAGTCTCATAATATTGGACCTTTCCACAAGTAACCTTGAATGTTCGCTTTGTGCAAAGAGCTTACAAATCAATCGTGGCTCATGCATTATGCCTGTACCTGCTAGCCTTAAGTGCTACCACGAATCCTTCATCATAAAATTTTGTTGTGCCGTTTGGCTATTTTATCAGCACACACAGTAGCCCAATACTGATACAGTTACCCCAGGCTTTGAATAGCCACAGCAGGCAAGCACAGGAAGCCCTTTGAGCCAAGAGATCAAACACTGCATCATGAATACAGCACTTTGTAATAACCTTGAGACACCTTGAGACACTTCTTTTTCATTGAAAATGAATTGTAAATCTTGTGGAGAGACCCTGATGCTTTTAGTGTTAAACTCTCTAAGCTAAGAGACATAGACATGTACAGTAAAACCATACATTTAGCAAAAACATTATACCTAGTCTTTGTTGCATTGGGAAAGTTTTGCCACAGAGCTGTCATGAAAATGAAAAATGGCCATGTCCACATTCATCTTTAAATCTTTAACTTACAATAAACAATGGGCACATTTGAACAGAACCTGTCTGCGTAAAGCCACAAGCATTGTGAAGGACACAACACATCCATCCCATTCACTCTTCTCCCTACTGCCATCAGGCAGAGGGTACTGCACCATGACTGCCTGCACCTCTAGAACAGGAAAGAGCTTCTTCCCCCAAGCAGTCAGACGGCTGAACAATGGTACATGATACAAGGCCTCTCAAACTGTACTGAAATGCACTTAAGCACTTTTTCGTCTTTCCTGCTAATTTGTAATCTACATTCCTCCACCTCACTTACTCTCAAATTATTTT
This sequence comes from Sardinella longiceps, assembly GCA_027497455.2. Classification (NCBI taxonomy): domain Eukaryota; kingdom Metazoa; phylum Chordata; class Actinopteri; order Clupeiformes; family Clupeidae; genus Sardinella; species Sardinella longiceps. The sequence continues at coordinate 16,780,714 of JAODXP020000018.1, read as the reverse complement.
AGCCATCGCTGTAGTAGAAGCCTACTTATGCCCTGTGTCCCTTTTCTATCCGTTGTCTTTTTTAAATGCACTACTTTAGTCACTGCACTTTGGACTCTTGCATTAAATATATTGCCTTTTGTTGAATGTCTTTTTATAGTTTACATGTCCAGTAGTTTACAACACCTTGACATTTTTAAAAGCTTAATGGCTGAACTACTGTAGGTCGACTAAGAGAATATCCAAGATAAATTTTGGATTAGCCATCACAGTCTATTTGATAGAATTCAGAATTGGCACAGTAAAATAGAATGCTTTTGCATTTAGCATGACAAAAAAAAGCTTCAGAATTGATCCAGTCAAACAGGAGTCAAATAAGATGCTTTTGCATTCAGAATCACAAAATGCTTTCAACTGCTTCATGTCAGAGATAGCGCACATTAGACACCCAGCCTCTCAAGGCTGCTTAGCAATATAGCCACTATTGCAAGCTCCTGCTAACCGCCCCACTAAGTGGACCTTATTAGTTATTATCGCCATAATAAATCTTTTCCCCATGATATCAAATAAATGTATGTAATCTTGGGGAGGAAAATGTATTATCTTCATATATGCAAACATGGTGATGTCATCTCAGGTTTTTTATAAATGGGGAAAAAAAATCTTCAGTTTAAAAGACATTACACACTTCACACAGTACAACACTGCTCAGAATGGAATAGATTTGAAGGAAATATTCTGGTCTCCACAGGACAACAACAGGATATAAAAAGGACTGTCTATGACAAAGCCCTTTTGGAACAGAGTCAGTCCCTCGCACAAAGAGTGAATGACGGAGTAGTACAAAAAAAAAAAAAAAAAAAAGCCAGGACAGCTTATATCATGTGGGCCTGCCCTGGAGGTGAGGAGCATGCTGTCAAGCGGTTAGTGTAGTGCAGGAGACATTCCTACAGCGGTACTGACAAAGACAGAGAGACACATTGATTTCCCCCTATCTTTTCTGCAGGATGATGCATTTACTGCAGTGCACAGCAAGATGGAGCACTGCAGGTCTTTTTTTTCTCTTGCCATGCCACTGCATTGCTGCTAGAGGAAAAAAAAGAGAGAGGGGGATTTTTTTTTTTTTCCTCGGTGCATCAGCAAAATGGGAGCTGCAAAATCCTGGGCTGGCAGAAGGGATTGGAGGTGTGATCGGACTCTGGCTTTTAAGTGTGGCATCCTCTGGAAGACTCTCTCTCTCTCTCTCTCTCTCTCTCTCTCTCTCTCTCTCTCTCTCTCTCTCTCTCTCTGCAGTAATGTGTTGTTTCTCTCAAGGCAGCCTTACCTTGTTTGCTGAGGGTGCTATGTAAAGGCTGGGCTTTTTGCAATGTTACACACGCACACAAACAAACATATGCACACACACACACACACACACACACACACAGCACACAGAGAGAGAGAGAGAGAGAGAGAGAGAGAGAGAGACACACACACACACACACACACACAGACACACACACACACACACACACACACACACAGTGGTACTGATGAGGTCTGAGAATGTCCTTCCACTACCCCTGCTATGGTTCAACTGTGAGCTCAGCTGAAGTATAATTTTTCTGCCAAAAGCAGCCCATCAAAAACAGACTGATTTTTTTTAAAGAGAACATTTCATCACATAATCTATTGGAGAAAATGTAAGCACATCATTGTGGAAAAATTGAAAATAGTAAAAAATTATATATATATATTTTCCACTACTCCATAAATTTGTATTTGTTTAAATAACATGATATTACTGGATCATTTCAGTCAAGCCCAAATTTATGTTTTACTTTTGACCAAGCCAGTAAGACAACAGTGCCTGTGTAGCCTTGCACGAGGGGTAGATATTGTTCCTTGGTCTACCCAACTTTGAGCATTATCTTTTGTGCTGTTTCAAGATGTACTTACTGGGCTTCAAAGCGGTAGTTACAACATAATTACTCTATAAGGCAACTAACCATACTATCTAGACCAGTGACATTACTTCTGTCTGTAGCATAGGTCCTTATGTAGAGAGTTCTTTTACTGTTTCACATTGTGCCATCTGATGGCCAATAGACGTAAGTGCATTTGTCAAGCAATGAGTGAGCCAAGTAGTGTCAAAATAAACAGATAAATGAGACATCTTCAAGAAATGGTTATACGTAGCCTACCATAACAATAGTTTCAGCCTTCACCTAAATGCATGCAAACCAGACGATTTCTAAATTAAATACATGGAGACCTGTTTTATTCCCGGGTTCTTCTTTCCATTTCATAAAAATGGAATTGCCCTTGTTTGATTTGATCAGGCCTTCTCTATTATTATTATTATTATTATTATTATTATTATTATTATTATTATTAGTGTTGTTGTTGTTGTTGATGTTGTTGTTGTTGTGGTGGTGGTGGTTGTTGTTGCCCCTCTTAGCCTACAAAGATGGCATTCATGGATGTTCAAAAATATGTTCTGTAGCCAAAATAAAATTGACCTTTTAGCGTAAAATTTCAAATTTCGTATTCTCATAGACACAAAGATGCAGTATAATTACATTTCTGGTGCTGAGAGAGAAATGCCATGGTAGGCCTACAACGTGCACAAAGCATAGCAGATAATAGCGTGTGTATTAGTAGATTACTTCTTATGTCAGAAAATGTTTCATAAAGCAGTCTTTAGCTCATAAGATGAACTTCCGAAAGGGTCTGGATGTCTATATGTGTCTTTGAGGTCAGGATAGGATAAGTCTCGGTAGTTACATGAGCAACGGGAATAATGTTGGCTTATGAGGACTGAATGAGCTTTTTCGGTGGCGTGAAAGGGAGGGGTTTAACGTTCAAGGGGAGGACTCTTGGCTCTTCCTTGTAAGCTAAAGATTGTAACACTGTTGCTTTCATATTTTGTTATTATCTTACTTTGTTTGGGAAGCACTTGGCATGAATTTCAACTGGCTTTCGTTTTACAACTTCAATGGCTGCCACCACGGCTCTCCTTGAGCCTAAAGCCCGCCTGGTTTGTTTTTGTTTGTTTTCTGACCCGCTTTGGATTTGGGGAAAACGAAGTGTTATGGAAATATTTTGGCAAACATGCCTCAGCCACACAAACTTCATCGCGTACAGCAAGTGATTTGTGAAGAGAACGGCTTCGTTTTTCATCCGAAATAGATGTTATTGCGATTAGTTTATAAGGGAAGAAATTATGGCCGAAGGAAATCAAACCGAAGTGTTTGTTTACGAGCAGGTTGTTATTTTGATATCATGCGCTCTGTCTTTCTCGGGAGCACTACTGATTATATTAACTTATATTATTTGGACAGACTTGAGAACTACTCCACGAAAACTGTTGGTGTTTCTGTCTGTCGCTGATCTATTGTCTGCCATCTCTTACGCTTATGGGGTTTGGAAGGTTTTCACGCAAGACTCCTTGGATTGTACCGTGCAAGGAGCAATCTCTACATTTGCCAACACAAGTTCATTTTTCTGGACGGTTGCCATTGCTATTTACCTCTACATTTTTATCGTCAAGTCCAGTCAGAGATTGGCCGATAGTCTGGTGCTGTATTTCCATCTGGTCAGGTAGGGTTCATTGTCCATTGTTTTGTTTTCAGACATAGCTCGTTAATGATTGCATAACATAAATGTGCTTCCTCACACATGTTCTTGTTTTTCTCCAGAGCGCAGCACTCATTATAAACACACATAACGTTACATCCCTAGTCAAGAATTTGCTGTAGCAGGGGAAAAACGTTTTTTTTTTCCTCTGTATTTCACTTGCATATTGCCATGCATACCCCCATTACATAATGCACCTTAGAGTCTGTTTACAATCTTCATGCCAGCAGTTCACAGCTTACCCACTTCAGACCTTTATTGTGCAGTTGTCTAGTTAATCTCTAACTAAAAGTAAGTTAATCTCACTGATTTCTGTACTGTTCTGTTCAGTTGGGGGGTACCCTTGGCCATCACAGTGGCCGCCGTCTGCCTTCAGAAGATTGGCTACGATGCCTCAGAGGTGTCAGTGGGCTGGTGCTGGGTCAGCATCCAAGCTGAGGACCACGTGCTTTGGATGCTCCTGACAGGCAAGATCTGGGAGTTCCTGGCCTACGTCATGCTGCCTGTCCTCTACCTCCTCATTAAGTGTCACATCCACCGGGCTGTGAGTACAATCGTTTCAACTTGTATGGATTTCATTCTGAAAGAAACGGCTCTTTAAACAGATGACACACACTGTGAATTAACTTGCCATGCAAAGGTCTACATAAAGCAAACTACTGAAAACTGTTAAAGCCAGATACTTGTAGTGTATGAACTGCATCCCCATTTTCTTACATGTAATATAATGCTGATAACTGTGATTCCAGATGCAATAATGCAATCAAATTTCTAAGGCAAATTTTAATCCAAAAATTAAATCAGAATTAAATGGCATGAAATTGGTGTGATGTTAGGGATGCTATTGTTCAAGATCTGAGAGTAGAAGAATATTGATTTTTTTTCTAAATGCAATTTGTTATAATCTAATTACACAGTGAGACTAATGAAAACATTTCATAAAGGAAAAGCTTGCTGGAGAATTCAAACTAAATGTATTGATTTGAGAGCCTTGAGAGCTTCAAGCAGTTTTTATTCCATTTAAGGTTCCAGAGGAATACATTGGAACATTTTTGTAGGTCTGTTTTGCCTGTTTCAGATGTCTGTGCAAGCTGAACATGTTTCCCTTGGTAGTGCAGAATGAGTCATACCACTTTGCAAAACTATTTGAGTACAGTGAATTACAGAGAAGTAACTTAATGAGATGGCATCTCACACTTTGGCATGAAAACCAATTAAAACAGATTGTGTGTCGTATGTCTCCTCTCCCCAGCATGCTGCGCTGTCTGAATATCGGCCCATTCTGTCTAGTGGCCCCATGTCCAACTCACTGACATCCATGGCGGACCGCAAGCTGACCCTCATCCCCATCATTTTCATCTTCCTGCGTAGCTGGAGCACCATCCGCTTCATTCTCTTCCTGGCTGGCTCCACAGCCCGCCAGCATCCAGCCCTGGTCACCTTACATGTGAGCAGTTTATCTATGCTACCACACACACACACACACACACACACACACACACACACACACACAGACATCCTCATTTCATTCAGCTCGTTCTTGAGCCACAAGGCATCCTCTGTAGATCTCTCTATGTGTGTTAACACAGTGTAATCAGGCCCACTAATTCACTTTTGGCAAACTCTTAATTGAATTCTCTCTTCTCCACTCCTCTACTCCATTCCTCTTTTTTTTTCTTCTTCTTCCAGGGCATCGGCAACACTTTCCAGGGAGCGGCCAACTGCATCATGTTTGTGTTGTGCACTCAGCCTGTGAGAGCCAGACTGGCCAACCTCTGCTGTTGCAGTGGCCAGTCCAGAGCACAAGGTGCCGAGGCCCAGCGCAACGGAGGTGCTGACATCACCTCACATACCGAGGACAACGGCAACCGCCGCTGGTTGGACGAGGACTGAGACTGTGAGAGACTGAGAGCACGGAACAGAGTATTGATTCGGTGGTTCTCTGTAACAGTGACAAGGGAGAGACCGAGAGAAAAGAGAAAGAGAGAGCAAAACAACACAGGGAAATGGAGGAAGAAAGAGTCGTGGAATCTATAGCCACAAGCACCCTTAACAACATTCCCCTGCCCCCCCCCCCACATTCATCTCGGCAAGTGCCTTCAAGGATTACTGGAGAGACTGCAGTCACATGTCCACAGAGGCCAGGACACAAATGCACTTTACATTGGGAGGGTAGCAGTGGAGCACTTTTGTAAAACACAGCTCTGTTTTGATATTTAACTCGCAGACAGGGTGTCTCTCTCTGTTGGTCTTTTTAACTTGACTTTTATCTTATCACTCGATGGGGGCACCCTGGTTGCACTGTGTTGCTTTCAGCCTTAAATAGAGACCTCTTCCTCTTTCTCTGACATAGTATTAGCTGTAGCGGGCTGAACAACAGGGAGCGAATTATTTTGCGACCAATATGGTACAAGTACTGTTAACAGTCAGCATACATACAGTAAACGCTGATCTTTTTGAGTGTGTGACATTAGTCTATGCAAATAATGTTGTAATGGAAACAGTTTTGAATTTTCATAATTTTTTTTTCTACAAGCCTCCTCAAACACAAATCAATCATTCATTCAGTGTTGTATCTTGACTGTGTGACTATAGAGAACTGTGGCCATATCATTTATGCATGTGACGGTCTCAGTGGTTTGTTTACATGAATGCTGTTTCATATCCATTCATATAAATCGTAATTGGCTTTCAAGTCAACTTGGCTCTCAAGACACAACTTACACTAATCCTTTCTAATTTATGACTCCATCCTTATTTGAATGATGAGAGCAGTGGACAAAACTGTGCCTTTTTCACATGTACTGTACTGTACTGCAATGCACTGCCCTTTGCTATGTGGCATATGCTCACACACACATGCCTGTGTATGCTGGTGTAATAGAGTGTGGCTTTAAATAAAGCAGTCTATTATTCCATACTTGTAAAAAAAATGCATAATCTAGTTTGGTGCTAGGATTAAGCCATAAATCCTCTGTGGCTATACTTGGCCCCCTCCTTGTAGTAACATAGCCTGAGAGCATTGCAGTGTCTTGGATGAGCGCACAACACTGGGGAGAACAGATCCACTCTCTCGCTCACTCACTCACTCACTCACTCACCCGGGAGAGGAGAGGAGAGGAGGCTGCCGGAGCAGTGGAACAGGGATAGTAATTACTGTGAAGCACCAAGTAATCTCCCCCAAAGTATTAGAGCTCAGTTGGGCTACAGAGAGAACGCCTGATTGGGTATTCACTCCAGTGCTGAATACTCCTCCATGCATACAGAGCAACTCCTCTCTTTCGCTCTCTCTGTTTTTATCTATCTATCTAGTTATCTGTTTGTCGATCTATTAATCTGTCTGTCTGTGTGTCTATCTGTCTATCTATCTCTGACGTTAACGTATTTCATCTCGCACCATCTCAACTAAATGCCACAGTTTGACGCTGTAGCAGAACTGTGAACGAGTCATGGGGGAAGTGGTTTCAGCAGACCCCATGTTTTGTGTGTGACAATGCAGCGGCAGCTGACTAGATAAGGAAACGAAAGCAGATAGAGAGCGCTGGAGCCTCTGACCCTCAATGGCTTTTCTGTCCATATTGTTCCCCATAGGCGAAAAGTTGTTTGGCAACCAGTTCTTGTGACTGGCTGACTGCATAGCACAGAAATATCAGCACACTGGGTCACAAGACCTCATGAATCGAGAGGCCATTCGACAGAAATAGTCTTTCAATAGCTGATGGATTGTGTCGTAATTTTCATATGTGAGCAAGGCTGTGTTGAAAGACAGTGACGAATAAACAGCTGATGTGTACTTTGGAAGTCATTTTCCTAAGGTAAAGCACATGCAAAATACCCTTTCCTCTCATTTGGTTCGTACTGTACGATTACATTCTCTGGTACAATTTTCCTGACTAGACTGATTCTGTTTGTATATTTCTGCTTGCCCTGATGGGTACTGTCATTTGTTCCGGAACGTTCATTGCCTGCTAATGAAATATTCAGTCCTCTTTGTACCACCTTCGTCTCGGTCCCCAAACAAATTCACCTTACACAAGATCCACAGCTCTGCATTGTCTATGCCCTCCGAGAGAGAGAGAGCTGCACTACTCTGTTCTCATTGCACCCCTATTCACTCACATTGGTCTCTTTTCCACACAATGTGATGATTGGTCCGCACACTGGGTATAAGCACACAGCCTTGATATAAAAAAGGAAGCTTGAAAAAAAAAAGAGGATTGAGAGTGTAGTGGTTAAAGTTTCATTAAAAGTTACAGTACAACAATGCAATGTGACAGTTGAGAAGCAAAGGTTTAGGCTTATGGGAGAGTGGTTTATCAGGCAGTGGTTTTGTCTGCTGCAGAGACAGTGTGGTAGATAGGCAGACAAGGCTGCACCCTTTGCTTTACTTACTGTGTTAAAGTCACACTCTGCGGTGGTCGTGATGATCTCTAAAAAGCTAGTCATGAGGTACCGGTAATGTTTCAGAACAACTGTGGAAAGACTGTGAGAAGTCAAGAAGGCAAATAAATATTGTAATGTTGATGACGTAAAGAAGCCTTCTTAAATAATGCAAGCTGACTTGCACTTACAATTCTACCAAAGCCTGTTTGTGAAAGAGAATTGGTCCATGATGCCCTTCAAGATCATCATCCTCCTCCTCATCCTCATCCTGACGCTAGTGTTTTCAAGCTATCGTAATGATTCCCATGTTCACATTGTGCTGATCCTGGGTTTGGTTGTATCCAGCCACCCTGTATGGTCTCCTCCCTGCCTGTGTTCCTCTGGCTCCTCTTTCTTCATCAGGGTCTACTGTGCCTCAACCTGTCTCCTGTGCTTCAACCGTTTCCTCTCCTCTGCCTCGGGCTCTAGCCATTCAATAAAAACTTTCTTGTCTTTTCCTCTCTTGTGTGTTTCCTTCACCTATTTTAACAGCAAAGGTAAGATGTTCACTTAGGCCAAGAGCTGCTAGTTGGCCTGCTTTCAGCTCGGGGTCACGATGACCTCACTGCACACTTCCTCTCTTCTGGTGCCCCAGTGCATTTGCACTGCAGAGGATGTCAAACGAGCCTCGGCCCCATTTACTGTGCCAAGGCAGGTGTACTACTGTAGGATTCTATCATCCACAGCACAAGGAGGCAGGTTCAGAACAAGTTGTTAGCCACACATGGGCTCAGTTAATCCCCCTTGGCTGTGCTGAGCTTCTGAGGCCCATTCATGGTTGTCTGTGAGCCAGACTGGCTTCCTTTTTCTAAAAGCTTCTGATTCCCCTTTCTCTGACCCAAACCTTTTGTTTTATAATAATACTAATAAGGCGAGAGACGAGGCCCTGGAGTTTGGCCCCAGACCCAGATATGCAGAAGGGGAGGGAGCAGAGCAGCTCCAGTGTGCTTTGCGGACACCGAGTGAGGAGCGATCAATAAGATTAATGAGCGGCTGAAGAGGAGAAATGGAGATGGGGGGGTAGAGGCTGCAGTGCTGCACTGCAGGACGAAGGCAAGCTGATGGTGGCTAAGTGGAGCCCCCTGCTGACCGACCCGCGTTGTGACGCCGCAAGCAGCCTGGTTAGCCCTGGTGAGTTGAAAGTTGCTCTGTTATCAAGAATGAGATAACGTGAATGGTGATAGAGAAATCACTATTCAATTCTCTCATCTCATCCACCCTCTGAACACTTTATAGCATGAGGCTTATGGCTTCAAAGCACATCATGGTGAATTGTTATTAACTAATATGACTTGCAATAGTATGATTTGCTCTGAACAGATTCTTTAAGAAAGGTAGAGTACAGGTTTTTTATCTATCTATCTATCTATCTATCTATCTATCTATCTATCTACACATCTATCTATACATCTATTATTCTATCTATCTTTTTTCATTCCATCTATCCACTGTATGACATTGTAATTGAATCTGCTGCAACTATGTAATTGATATCTACAGTGTCCGGCTGTGGAAAACCCTTGTGCCGTACGTCCTTAGTCATGTGGGCAATATGGGCGGAAGGGCAAAGTGCTGCATGGGATGGGATGGGATGTGTGGTTGGGTGGCTGGAGTCTGTGCTGTGCTGTGCTGTGCTTATGCAGGGGAAAACAAATGCTTGTCCTTCAGCACTCCAGGGACTAACTCTATGATGCTCTCTCTGCAACATCCCTCCTCTAAGAGTTAAAATATTGCTTAGGTTTTGCATGTTGGCAGGAGGCGGCAGGCATTAAAAGTGGCTTGATTGAATCAGAAGTGCTAGGGGTCTTGCTCCTCTCTGTGCCCTGCTTTTGGGCCCCCTGCCCATTTAATTCATTAACTTGGGAGTGAGTGAGGTTGGTGCACACCATTGACAAAAGCCACAGTAATATGGGGCCTGTATTCAAAACAGTGATGGTATGTTATTCTGCTATGAGCACACTTAGATCTACAGCCAGAATGCACCAAATGCTGAAGGTCAAATGATTTGCCAACAAGCCCACTTAGATATTCAGAGAAATTGCATTTATCGCTGAAGATCAGATGAAGGTCAAATTGAAATGTCTTGTCAAGGTCACACAGCACGTTAAACATGTAGGCCTATGCACTGATGTACTAATGATGATTCATATTTCCAAATTATTTACATTTATTTATTTTCACCATGGGGGTTTCTATTAATTACCCGCTTTTGCTTTAAGCATCCTGTAGCCTTGTTAAATTGGAATCTGAGGACTCGCCTGTGTTCAAAGAAAGTAATGGGAGGAAAATCACAATAGCATGACTAAGGTCATGTTCCTTTGTACATTACCCCAGCAACATCATTCCACCGTAAGGCACTAGTTCTTCTTTAGTAACTGGCGTTGATTAATTGTTCAATTACAGTGAGTGCCCTGTTCACCTAATGGTTTCTTTAAAGGCTTATATAATGAAGGTGGTGGGTCAAGCGATTCCCCCAGTGGGAAAGATGGCGGTAAGCTGGGTCATTGAGTGTGCCCGGGGGAGCAACAGGAGCTGCCGCTGATGAGCTGCTTAATAAAGGGCTGCGCCCGGCTGCTTCGTTTCGGAGGCGTCTTCATCAGCACACGCAGCTGGAGCTTCACGGCGGCCAGGCGTCACACGGCTCATGCAGCGCAGCGCAGCGCAGCGCAGAGGATGAAGGTCACAACGCATCACACAGACACAGGCACACATGCTAATTAATCCACTGATGAACCTGTACGAGCTCATCCTCATTTGGGTTTATAATGCTGTTACTCTTCCCAGATTGTGTTCTAGCTCTTTTAATGTGATATACTCTAATATCTGTTATGACTATAGCTGTTTAGTATTTGTATACACACACACACACACACACACACACACACACACACACACACACACACACACACTCACACACACACACACACACACACACACACACACACACACACACACACACAGTGAATGCAATGTCACACACACATTGGAATGCAATGATGCTCCTCAAACCCATTCTGAGCAGAATCTCATTTTAATTCATTGAGCTACTAGGAAAATTGATGCAATTGGACCCACAGTCATGTGGTTCCATACACATCATGGGCATGGCTTGTGTTTTATGGACACGCCACAGCCGCTTGGCATTTAGTTTAATGGGAAACAGATAGTGCCTGATTTTACTCTCTCTGTGTGCCAGTGACTCGGGCTAAATTGTTTGTGTGATTCTTGCTAGTCACGTCATAGGAATACAGTATATTGTATATTTTAGTGACAGTGTAATACATTATGGCTAATACATCTATTGATTTTTTGACATCCTCAAATTATACACTGTCCTGTGGTTGATAAAAAATGTGACTAATGCTATCTAAGTTTATAAGTATTCGTTATGCTTAACCCAAGACATTATCACAGCCACAGTATTGCTGTGCATTGAGAGGAGAGGACAAAAATGGAAACCAGTCTCTACACCAAAGCATGCAAACCTCAGGCAGGCCAATGGAGGTCACAGGAGGCTGGTGAACGTGATGGCAGTGTGTGTGTGTGACGTGTGTGTGTGTGTGTGTGTGTGTGTGTGTGTGTGTGTGTTGGTTGGGGACGAAGGGGGGGGGGGGTTTGATGGTGAGTCATGCGCATACAACACCAGACATGTAACCCCAACGGGTGTGGCGTGGTTATACCAACGACAACCACAGAGTCACGTAGGCACCTGACATGGCATAGTGAAACAGGAAGCTGCACCTCTGTGAGTCAGCCGCCTTGATGTACGGCACAAACAAACACACAGCAGTCTTGCTCTGCTGGACAAGTGATAGAGCTGGCCTGTGTCTGTTGCATTGCACTCAGTATGCCACCAGTCATACACAATACATTACATTTAATTTCTCTGCAAGCTATGGGAAACAGAAGAGAACAAGAGCAAGGAGGACATGACTCATGTTATTCAAAAGATTAAAATTACAAGGAAGAGATCCCTGATTAGTGTAAGGGACATAATGGACTTGACCAAACATGCAGCAATGCCCTGAGTGTAGGTAACCAAGTTTGCCTCTAGGGGGAGCCAACACCATACACAATATGCCTGTCTGATAATGGCTGGTCTTGTCACTGTTTCCATTCATTAAATCCCTTGGACCACCTAGTCAAGGCCACAATTACAACCAGGGATGCAATTACAGCTTTTAGCTGAAATTATCGTTGGAATTACAGTGTTTGAGGGATTATTTTAATCCTTTTAATTACTTAAATGGTGTCTTGTTATCTGTGGACTAGTCCTCTGACACACTGTTTATCTATCTGACTGAAGAAAACAGCGCTGGATTTCTGTCGATGAACACTGTTTGAAATAACAGAAAGTCATTGTTTAATAACGCGTAACACTCTGAAGGGCCATCCACTGACACTGTCTGCACCCCCCCCCCCCAAATGGCAGTGAAATATACGTATATGGAAGGAGAAGGCATGGTGAGTGGCAGACGGTAGGCTATTGCCCAGTGCCCACCCTCTCTGGGTTATTTCAGTCCCTGAAGCAGCCCTGCAGCACTGTCACTTCGTGAGACTCAATTACGCACAGGGCTGACATGCATTAGAGTGTGCAGTGCTGCCATGGCTCAGGGCGAAATCCAGGCCCTCTTCCAGAGCGGAGAACCTCAAAGGGCTCGAGTCTCAACAGGCAGACCTGTCCACGGATGCAGTCGTCTGGGAGGAGGAGACCCACACACACACACACACACACACACACACACACACACACACACACACACACACACACACACACACACACACACACCCTCATCCTTCCCCATCTTCTGTCTCTGCTGCAGGATCAAGCATACAAGCCAGTCAGTCAGTCAAACAGGCTTTGGAGCTGGAGGGCTGGAGGGAAGGGCATGGGTAGAAAGGGGGGGCATTCTGTACCCACTAAAGCGTGTGTTTTTTGTTACAGGCTTGTTTGCCTGCTCCATGGCAGGGGATAATGTTCTCACAGCAAGGCAGCTCAACATGCCTGCCTGCCTGCAAGAGAGAATGTACCCTGGTACAAAAATGGCAGCTTCTTTGTCAAATGCCTGCAAGATGCAGGGGTTTGTTCGTTCATGTGTTTGCTTATTTCTTTGTACATTAATTAATATTTCAATTAAACTTCAAATGTAAAATTAGATCATACACATGATAACACATAACCAAAGGTTATAACCAAGCCATGTATTAAAGTAACATTTGGAGTACAGCCCTTCGTCAGTCAAACAAAATAGCACAAAAGTGATGAGTTCGGAAAGTACAGTATAATTTGGGGGCACTGCCAAAGATTAGGTTGGCTAGCTACAGGGTATTCATATTTACAGCTTTGGATATTTTTTATCAAACTCTTACAAGATGCAGGAATTGTGTGTTTCTTTCACTTGTCTCTACATGACCTCTGTACAGATAATGCAGTGGAAACATCATACCTTTCCCAGACATTCTTTTTATGGTGTGACATTTTACATTTAACCATGCTTATCACACTTCAGATCATGGTTAATTGTTGCATAAGTAGTGTATGAACCTCTGACACAAAGTCCAAGGATCATCTTTAACCTTGTCTGTTATGGTGTACAACTCCTAGTCAGATTCAAAGAGGTAATAGCCAGCTCAGAAAACATGGAGAAATTGGAGGATAGTGTCGAGAGGAAAGGAGTAAGTCTTTAAATTATATGCATTGGAAAAAAAAAAACAACAACAACAACAAAAAAAAAAAACAATATTCTTGGATTTGGATTTGGATTTGATATCCATTTGACTGTAACTTGTTGGCCGTTTTAAATCTGTTATGCACTCCTTTCAGAGATACAGAGATACAAAATCATGCAATAATTTTGTTGTGTCTCCAGTGCTCTATGTTGCGTTGTAAGCCTTACATTAGTAGCCTAATGGACTCCTATTACATTGTTCAACAGAAGCTGACTGGTGTCTTGGCATTATCAACTCTCATTTCCACCTTCGGCTCCTCTTTCCAATATGGTTACAATGTTGCTGTGGTCAACTCTCCAGCTACGGTAGTATCATACATGCATACTACAAATAAACATAGGCAGTACCATTGGATAGAATTGTTACAAATGCATACCATATCTATTATTGTGACGGACACTGTTGTGATGACTTTGTTGTTTTCTTGGTGTCTGTTTTACAGTACATGAAGAATTTCTACGCAAGTGCACATTATTTACGGTATGGAACTTATATGGACCTTGATCTCCAGACACTTCTCTGGTCCCTCACAGTCTCAATGTACCCTCTTGGAGGCTTCTTTGGATCTCTCTTAGTAGGACCATTGGTCAACGGATTTGGCAGGTAAAGATCATCATAAATGCAATCCTGTAGGTGATGTGTATGTAAAATATGTATTTTATGTATTTTACATATTATGTGGATGTAAAATATGTATTTTATGTATTTTACATATTATGTAATTTTATACACACAGGCTATGCATGGTGTCTGTTGTTGTAATACAAGCTCACATGTTTATTATGATAACCTTGAACTGTGTACTGATCCATGGATCTATGATGTCCATTACTGTATCAAACAGAGTAGAGTGTGTCTGGTGATTTCTCTTTCTCTCATTTTTTTGTTTGTTTGTTTCCTTTTCCTTTATCTTCTCCAGAAAAGGGACTCTCCTCTTCAACAACATCTTCTCCATTGTTCCAGCCATAATGATGGGGGCGAGTGAGGTGGCCCAATCCTATGAAATGGTTATAATAGGTCGCTTTATAGTGGGCATCTGTGCAGGTTTGTGTGACTCAAATACATAAGGCAAAGGCTGCTCTTTATACTGTTGGGCTACTTGCTTGCTTTTTAAGACCTCAGTGGAGCCTGGCACATGTCACAACAAGTACAGTCAGAATGAGATGGGCACAAAATTTGGGCACAAAATTTGGTCAAACTAAAAAAAATTCTCTTGGTATTCATTAAGGTCTTGTGGTGACCTCTCTGCAATAAGTAACAGAGAATTTAAGAGAGAGCTAAAGTTACTGTATTTGTTGGCATCTCAGAGTCAGTGTGTGGAAAAAGAAAGGAGGTCTGTGTCTGTGCTTTTTCCAGGCATCTCCTCCAATGCAGTGCCCATGTACCTGGGGGAACTCTCTCCAAAAAACCTGCGTGGTGCCATTGGGATAGTGCCTCAGCTCTTCATCACCATCGGCATCCTCACTGCACAAGTGTTTGGCATGGAGGCTCTCCTAGGCAACTACAAAGGTACAGTATGGCTGTGGCCCTGTCAAAAACTGTGTACTACAGGTGTTTTAGTAGCAACAACTGTAGGTGTTTTACTGTATAGCCTGGTCACGGCCATCCCTTTGGTCTATGCTTCGCTTTGTACAAAGGTCTGGGATCTAGTGGTTGCAAGCTGGAGTTGTGGATGATCTATGATTTACAGCTTTACAGTAGTATTTTTATCAGCTTTTAATAGTGTGAAAGTTACAGCTATGTTTTATTTTGAGATTATTTTCCTCAGTTCACTTGTAGCCTTTCTCATTTGTGTATCACTGACAATTTGTGTTTAAAGTTATTCCATTAATTTATGAAAAGTAAACTGTGATTTTAAATTGTGAATACATATACATTTTGGTGGAAGTGGGAACTAGGAAGGTTGAGAAATGTATTACTTCCCGCAAAGTGAATGTCTTTTTTGGAAGAGAACCAATAACTTCATTACTTCAGTGATCCAAACATGAACATTCTGTGTCAACATTTCTTGTTGGTGATTGCCACTTCCAGCTAGTGTGACGCACTTAGCCATGGGCAGCTTCATTGAGAATGATAGATTTACTGTAAGTGCTGCTGCTGTGTGGCAATAGCTTGACTCTGTCAGGGCCCTGTAAGATTGTGTGTGTGTGGGGACTAAGGATTGAGGGACTGTTTGTGTATGTGTATGTGTGTGTGTGTGTGTGTGTGTGTGTGTGTGTGTGTGTGTGTGTGTGTGTGTGTGTGTGTGTGTGTGTGTGTGTGTTTGTGTGTGTGTGGGGTGGGGGGGGAGTGCTCACTTCCTACACTTATCACCCCCTCCACTGACCTTAAAAGGCCTTGAGATTGAGCAACATGTTCTCATCCCATTCAAAGGGCTCCAGTGTATTTTCAGCTGCATGATGGCACTGGGATCGCTTCTGTACTCCTGCTCATAAATGGTCTCACATTATTCACAATCCCACATTTTGAAATCATGACTAATGAAACTTTGTTTAGAAACGTAATATCGTGTTTGTAATTGTTCAATTACCATTTTTCAACCACACACACACACACACACACCCCCCCTCTCTCTCACACACACACACACACACACACACACACACACACACACACACACACACAAATGTATATAGCCTACATACAGTAACTACATTCCACATTTCATTTAAAAGCTATTGATAGCATGTGTTCTTTTACTATACCTTGGTTTTAAAAGCACCAATAGTCGGTATGGATCTAAAGTGGAAAGATTGAATGTAATAGTACCTGGTGTATCTCTTTGACTTCCCTTTTGAGGTGACCATCTCTCCCTCTCTCACCCCCCATGCAGGCTGGCCCTTTATGCTGGGCCTCACAGGCATCCCTGCAGCGCTGCAGCTGCTGCTGCTCCCCGGCTGCCCCGAGAGCCCACGCTATCTGCTCATCCAGGGACGCAACGAGGATGCAGCCAGGAAAGGTAACAGAATCAGGTCTTTACTGTAGCAGTGGACTACACTACCCAGAAGTCTATGCATTGATGCATGCATGAGTTCCAGTTTGAATAGTAGTCATGTGAAATATTTCAGCGTCCAAGCTCAACCTTATACATGGTGTGAGATTACAGTAGGAATCTGCAGGTAATACTATCTATAAACCCAGTAGGGTTATAATGTATTCATAAAATCTTTAACCTAACAGCACTGCGTACCTTCTCATGATTCATAAGACATCATCAATGTTATCATTATTATGTTATTTTATGTTATCAACCTGAAGTATCATAAAGCGCATTATATTGGTCCTTTGATAGGGAAATGTATCACTTAGGCTCCTTATTGTCTGTAACAGTGACTGCCTAGAGTAATTGTATGTTCTCACTCTGCTTAGAGTATGTACTGAACACATATCTTTTCATTATTTTGCATTGCTATCAATAAAAAGAAATATAAAAGGACTATTAACAATCTGAAACTTTATAATGCCTTTTCCCACTACAGGTTTTAAAGGCTTGTATAGCCATTACAATGGCTGTACTGAACACTATAACAGCATTAGTTATAGCATTGTAACCCATTATGAATATTTGGTTCATAGAAAGTGTTACTTAATTTCCCTCCATTCAGATTTCCACCATGAGTGTGTAACTCCTGGCTTCACTATGATCTTTGTGCTATGATTGTGTCTGCAGCACTACAGAGGGTGCGAGGCTGGGATGATGTGGAGGAGGAGCTGGAGGAGATGCGTCTGGAGGACCAGTCGGAGAAAGCCGAGGGGCGTCTGTCCGTCCTCAACCTCCTGTCCTTCCGCTCGCTCCGCTGGCAGCTCATCTCCGTCATTGCAATGAACATGGGTCAGCAGCTGTCCGGGGTCAACGCGGTGAGAGAGTGTGTGTGTTGTGTGTGTGTAGGTGTGTTTGTTTGTGTGTGTGTGTCCGTGGGTGGATACACACGCCCTGCTGGGTGTAACACACTGATTGATCTTGCAGAAGTTCACATCCTCATTTCCCCCTCTCGAAATCTACAATCCAGCGAAGACTGTTTCTGATGTGTTAAAAGTATATTGTCATTATGAAAATGTAACAAGAAGTAGGGACACTGTAAGAATGATGAAACCAAAAGTATCAATGGATGAATTATAGAGTACTTACTGGATAAGTATGCTGGAATAACACAAACATGAAAGTAGTCTGAGTGCTGTTTACACTACTACTGATGCATGCATCAGAAATCGTATGAATATCACACCTGAAATTGAATTAAAGTGTAGCCTGTCTAATGGTAGGACTGTTCATTGATTTATCAAAAATCCATAAACATAATCTAGAGGCAGGGTATAAGAAGGACAATGGGTTATTTTAATCTGTTCGACCAAATTTACAGGAGGTCTGCATTGTTGTTGGAAGATGACCTTGGACAGATAAGGCAGTTAACTTTTATATAGTGTTATACTTACAGTAGTAAGTACTCCACAAGTTATCCCTTGATACTTTTGAGATTCTTATCTGCACCTTACCCAGTACTTCACAGACTGTAATCTAAAGTGTTACCTAGATTGGCAATAATTGGATAACTGAATCTAAATTGTTGTTCCCCTGACAGATTTACTATTATGCAGACAGCATCTTTCTCTCCGCTGGTGTGAAAGCTGGTGACATACAGTACGTGACAGTGGGCACAGGAAGTGTTAACGTCTTCATGACTATTGCAGCGGTAAGATTCACACCAGCCTCCCCCATAACCTTTCTTTGGAACAACTCTTCCTCTGCTATTTCTGGCCAAAACAGTTGATCTCTGTGTGGTAACAGCTAAGCTCCTTGAGAATGCTGGGCCTGGTGAGACATGATTGATGTTTCTCAGGTGTTCATCGTGGAGGCCACTGGCAGGAAGTTGCTGCTTCTACTGGGCTTTGGGATATGCTGTGCAGCCTGCTTTGTCCTGACCGTCGCCCTCAACTTTCAGGTATTCAAGTCTGTCCTCAAACACACAGAAACACAGACACAGGCAACCACAATCAGAAACACACACACACACACACACACACACACACACACACACACACACACACACACACACACACACACACACACACACACACACACACACACTACCTCACTGGTCATTTTATAACCTTACACTTAATTCATGCTGGACTTCTCTTTTAAAGCCAGTCATAAAAGCTTGGTTACCTGACGGGGCTCTTGTAAATCGGCCAGTCATAACTTAGCTGTACAGCAGTGAAGCACCTGGATCTGCTGTGGTTGCATATCTGCGTCAGTCCATAGCAGAGGATAATAAAGCTGCTAGATTTATCTCACCGTTTCGTTTACAGCGGCAGTTGCCTTTCTCTCTCATTCTGTTTATTTCTCTCTCTCTATCTCTCTTATGCTTTCTTTCTCTCTCACTCTGTCACTCTCTTGTACTGTCTCTTGCTCTCTCCAACAGGCGGACTTTAGCTGGATGCCATACCTCAGCATTGCGTGTGTGATTATCTACGTCATTGGACATGCTATTGGACCAAGTAAGACCTCTTCCGTATCCAAGTTCATTCATCCACTTGGCTCTCCACTTACCGTAATAGCACAAGAGCGTTGCTACACATAAAGCTTTTCTACTGACTCCCATCCCTTAATGAAGTCATTTGTTTTCTTGACTGCTTACCATGTGTTGAATGTGCTACACGGTGTACTATAGAAACGTCCCTTGCATAACCATAGTTTAAAAACCATCCTGCATAACCAAATAACAACAGAATGGTTATCTCTAGTCATTAAACCATCATCATTCATTCATCATTCATTCGTCATTCATTGAGCCAATCAATTATGACTAATCCTATCTTATCATTGCCTTATTTTTTCCATCTTTACTTTAGTCTGATATTCCATGACCATCCCTTAATCTCTACTCTTGGGTAATGCTGTGGATTGAGTAACTACTGGATGTCCTAATCTTATAGTGTGTGCGCACTGGGCCAGCAGTCACACATCTGATTGTCAGACTCCTCACTGAGTGTCTGTGGCCCAACTCTGAGAAGCATAGCATGCACAGCTCAGCCAATATCTAGTTAAGACTTTTACTGCCTCATTTGCAACCAATTTACAGTAACATGATGATTTGGCAACAGAGCAGCTATCAGCATTGGCAGCAGTCAGGGGCAGGGTGTGATGGTGTTGTGGTCAGAGAAGTCGGCCTGGTGTTTGCAACACACACCCTATCTGTTTCCCCACTCCTTTCCTGTCCTCTCTATGCTCTCCTAATTAAGGCCTAAAGAAAAAGAATTGAAAACTTCTGTACTCTGACAAGTCCTCAGTGTGCATTTTGTGTCATATAGACCCAGATTATATAATTTCTGTGCTCCAACTGGGTTATTTTGTCATATAAATTATTTCAAGATACTTCTAAAAGCTCTAGAATTGTACAGGAGCACAGTAGACATGCTCCATGCCCCATTAAAATGGTACTTAGAACATCCAAAAGAAGCTCTGAATAACACATGAAAGCCTACTGGTGACACTGCACGTTTACGCTACACACAAATTTGCTGGGGAACCGTGAATCTCACTGCAATCAATAGCTGCTGACCACATCATCATTTAAATGGCTGATTCCCAGAACCCGGCCCTAAAACCAGATGCTGGTAATATTGAACAGAGAGATCAATGATAATGTAGGGTTGCTCGGCTCTCTCTCAGCCTCGCTCTCTCTCTCTCATGTCTCTCCAGGCCCCATCCCCTATGTCATCACCACAGAGGTCTTTCGACAGTCGTCCAGACCCGCTGCCTTCATGGTCGCCGGCTCAGTGCACTGGCTCTCCAACTTCACTGTGGGCCTGGTCTTCCCCTATCTTGAGGTGAGAGGAGGGGAGCCTGTTAAGATGAATGGGAAAGAGTTTGAAAACATCTGTCCCATTATTATTATTATTATTATTATTATTATTATACATTAAGGGTTAGGAGTGTCCACCCTTAAGAGTTGTGTCTCACTCACAGCAATCTTGCAACCATTTCTCTGTAACTGGTAATATTTTCTCATTCACTGCATATGATTATATGCATTGAGCCGGATCAGCTCTTTGAAATTGAATCCTGTGAGCATATGGTAATGTTTTCAGCCTCCAATTCAGTAGGAAGGAAATGCAATTAAGTACATCACTGCTTCCTTATGAGCCTGAGCCATACAGGGCTTGAGGTCAAACGGTGGTAAAGTTTCTCATTTCCCTTTTCCTCTTAAGTGAAGAAAAAGCCCTTATGGGATTATTGAGTGATTCCCTGATGGGAAGCGTGAGAGACACAATGAAACTGAGAAACGTCCCTCCCTGTTGCATGTGAATTTTGCAGAAAGGCCTGGGCCAGTTCAGCTTCATCATCTTTGGTGTGATCTGCCTGCTCACTCTGGTCTACATCTGGGTGCTGGTACCTGAGACCAAGAACAAAACCTTCCTGGAGATCAGCCAGCTGTTTGCCAAGAGAAATGGGGTGGAGATCATTTTGGAAGAGACAGAGAAGGATGCTAAAGACCAGGATGGTCCTCAGGACCAAAAAGAGGATGAGAAAGCCACATCCTTTTAAAAAGACACCAAACCTTGCTTTTTTTTTGAAAAATGAGGCAATTCATCTGCTTTTCTAAATTATTTCATTATTATTTTAAATATATATTTTAATTATTCTATTTTGATACCGTATATGTTGTAAATTATTCTTTTTTGTGGGTAGCCATGACTAGTTGTAGAATAGCACTGTATAAAACTGCACATGTACACAAATGTCCCTATAAGTAACTCAGAAGCTGTGAGATTTACTAGTGTTGATAATGGAGTTGAATGTTCCCCCAATGACACTTATTTCATCTGTATCAGGCAATGAGCAGTTATGACTTCAAAATCATCAATATCTGAAATCACAAAACATAAAATTTTGCAAGTATTGGTTTATTGAGGACACACAGATATGAATTAGGCCAACCGTGTTCATAAAAATGTGGGCCAGTGAATAAAAAAACAACCAATCAATATAGCACACACTACCACACATTATGACAAGTTGTGAAACTTTCCTATTCTGCAAAGCAAATAAAATATAAAACTATGTACGTTTTTTAATTGCTTGATATCTTTGGGATAGCTGCAGTTTATGCTGTAGTTATAATGAACAGCATTTGAACACTCTGAGCCTCATTCACCAACCACACTTCACTGGGCCTTACCAATGATTTCTTATCTGCAAGTCCAATCAGATAATTATAGAGATACTTGGGTTTAAGTTTAAAGCTCTCAACACTGATGTGTGTTTACAAAGTATTTGGATGTTGCATTTTCACCAGCTCTGCTGCTGCACAATATTGCAGGACTGAAATATATTTTTAATGGGCCACATTAAGGACGTTTTTAAGAACATTCTCAGTTAGAAATTGGTGAATGAGGCCCATTGATCTCAGAAGAGCTGGACAAGCTGTGAGAGATGTGATTGAATCAAGGGCACCTGTGGTCCATGACCAGCTGCACGCCTCCGTACAGACTGAGCTGCGTCACCCCCCAGCTGAGCACGTTCCCCCGGGCCGTGCCGTTCTCGCAGGACATCTGCTCACGGATCTCCGCTGCGCTCAGCACATAGTCCCACACATTAACGTCCGTCATGTGGCCTACAAACGCGTCCAGATCCGAGATGCCCAGGAAGCCATCTTGGTCCTTCCCCAGGATGAACATGCCATTGGACATAACAGAGTAACCAGCCCGGAGATACTGCTCCTCGCCAACCATGCCGTTGATCCACAGCTCGGCACCACCCGTGTGGGACGCCCAGGTCACGCAATAATGAGCCCAATCACGGGCACGCAGCTCGTGGGGAAGGTTCACAAACTCGTTGCCGATCCACAGGCCCACGTCCTGGCCCATGGTGATGACGAGCTCGTTGTCGTGCATGGGCGTGGAATAGGAGAAGATGGTGAGCTCCTCGCCGGGCTGGTGTGAGCGGATGGCCATGCACGCCGTGAAGGACTGCAGCTGCATTGGGTGTGTGAGGTGAGCCAGTGCATAGCTGCCTGTGTTGCGCTCGGGGAAATGCAGCACCAGTGGATACAAAACCTTGGGTCCTGGAGAAACACATGAGCCAAACACACAGCCATCAGCAAGGGGCTGTAGGGTCTGTAATATACAGCAGCTTTAACCAGGAGAGGGGCTCAAGCCAGAACAAGAGTCAGGAAATTGCCCGGGGCCACTTCTATAGATTGTATAGACGCTTGGAGTATTCTTTATGAGCTTTACTGGGCGATTAACGACTCATATTTCAACATTCATCATCTTCTGCAGAGCCAAGAGATTGCTTTTTACATACTGGGGTCATGGAGAATGCTACAGAAGTGACCAGGGACCCAGTTGCTGATGACTCCAACCCTACTAATAATCAAAAACAAATAAGCATAATGAACCACTCACTTTTTCTTGTCTTTGAATCCCCAATGGAACCTGTGTAAAAATAAAAAGATGGGAAGAACACACAAACTCGTGAGCATTGATTAATCCACAGTCAATAATGAATCAATAGCCACTATTAAATAAAAATAATTAATTTAACATAATATAACAAATTGCAGATCATAGTTGCGCAACAATAAATGGAGAAGTAAAAATATGGGTGCGTTTGATCGAATTGACCTGTGCTTATTTGCCTTCCAAGTGAAGTTATCAGGCTCTCTATCTTCAAGAGTTTGAATTCGATGTCTTCTTGGCGACAGAAAGCTGTTGGGGGATGGCACAATCAAAGGCGAAGGTGAAAAATCTTGAGTGAACTAGTGCGCTACAGCATGGCTGCATGATAAATCATTTGCAATGGTGCACCTACATCCTTTGCCAAGGCGAGGGAGGAAAGAGGACTCCACCACGCGGTCATTCAGTGGCTGAGCAATGCGGTAGTCATTCCACAGGGTCTTGTTGTCATGGTCCATCAGTGTGCTCTCCAGCTTCCTTATCTGCACAGGGGGATACCAAATATTCGGACCATTAGATAGATAGGTAGATAGATAGATAGATAGATAGATAGATAGATAGATAGATAGATAGATAGATACTTTGTTGTCATCTATGCTTACAGCACAATGAAATTCTTACTTTGTGCAAACTCTGCTTTGTCATCTATACATTATACTATTCCTAAATATGTTTCTCACTACAGTTTATTATTAATGTTGGACATGTCAACAATTATCTGTAGGATTTTACACTGAAGATTTTACCAAAGACTAAATTTGCCAACTTTGGCACAACGTGTATCATATTATCATAGTGTATTATCATTATCATAGTAAATAGTTGGAAAACCAGAGAAAAAAGATGAGTTTGAGTTTGCCAGTACTTGATTGTGAGACAAGGTGATTGGCGTGTCAAATACTGTCCATATGACACTCTCATAGCACGGTGGGGTAGTGAGTGATCCTTCGTATCTGAAGAAGTGGTTCAGATTCTCTGGGAGCATGGAGCGGACATTGATGGTGGACAGATTCATGGACTGCCCTGTGAAAAAAGGCATATCAGGAAAATAATATGTTTAATTGTGTGTCAGTTTGCAGGTGTGCAAATGTAAGGTGCAAGGTGTATTGTATGTTCTTGCTACACCAATAATATCCTTCACCTGCATATTTCACTTTATCCAAGTTGTGAATAAAATCACTGTAGTAAGTGTTCTCAAAATGCCCATCCTGCAAAACAAAAGAACAAAAAGCTAAATATGAACACTCCAAAACTCTCTCTCCCTTTTATTTCTCACACTCACTCCCACACAAAGCCACTATCACATACACACTAAAAGCCTGTGGGTCAGCGGAGACCTTAGCATTCCATCTGTCTGTGCCATATTTATCCTCAGATATGTAAAAGAGCAGTAAAAATGTGACTTGTAAGCAAGCTGGCCAAAGGGAGACAGAATCAGATATTGTTTAGCATGGGAATTACAGCAGTCAGATGACAAAGCTCATTTTCAGCAGCCGGCATTTGAGGATCTCCAAAAGCTAAAAGACATGTCCATGTCACTGTTGCCAGGGAGATGACCTTCTGCAGGAACAGTGACCCCGGTCTCTGCTGGTGACCCAAATACATTCCTACTAGACCAGACCATCAGCCCGTGCCAACATGCAATCAGATCAATGCAGCCATTTACCATGGCTAGGGCTCTGACACCTCATTGGTGCCACATTTATCAGGGGGGATAAGGCCACTTGGCACCTTGTCCAGATTGTCTCAGAACTCACTCAAATAAGCTGGTGCCTTGTGACTGACAGAAACGCCTTTGTCTGGTTACTTTCAATGCATTATTTCATCTATTGAATATTTAAACTAAAATATGTACATTAATGGCTAAATCATCTGGAAAATATGAGCAAGAATTGTAGAATTTCCTGTTCTTCACAAGATGGCAGTGTTGCGCCCAGCACAGTTTCAACAGAGCTATTATATATATTCCATAATACTGGTAAACAGGGATCTTAATGGAGGTGGAGAAGCAGTGGTAAAATCATTTGAATGTGATTCTTGAACTTCAAGTCTGTCTCACTTGAAGCTTTTTTCAACTTTACATTGTAAGGGATAAACATTCCAATTTTTGGATCAATGATCAAGACTTTATGGTTCATCAATGATAATTATTTAAAATGAAAGTGTTTCTCACATCATAGAAGAAGGCCAGGACAGCCAATCCATCCGTCTTATCTTTGGCCTCTGAAAAGCTCTTGTACTTGGCGGAGTTGTAGTGGACAACATGGAGCTGTAAGAGGAGACAGAGACAGAGAGACAACTGGTCAAATGTCGCATTACTCTGCATTACGTTGACACTATCAATTTTACAACGTGGCGTTGCACTGTGGGATCCCTCTGTCCTCAATCTCTCACTTTCTCGCAAATTTAGGATGAGATTTCTCAGTTGCCTGACATTTAGGGTGTGGTGTAATGAAAGGAACATTGAAGCAAATCAGATGTGACGAGGGTAACTCATGAAAGTATTTAGGTCTAATCTGACTGAATACCTGCCTTCATCCATCCCTTTCACTGGCTTATTCCATTGCCCTACACCACATCTCACTTTATTGGGTAACCACAAAAACCCTTACAAAAATATCAGGCCTCTGACAAATAGACTAGTTGCAGCAAGTTTTCTGCAATATTGATGCAAGGTCATATTTTTTCATATTCAAATTAGTTTGTGGCAAGTTTATAGCAATTTCGTGGTAAACTTGGTAAACTTTAAAGGTTCACTATAAGTTTTCCATCACAGACAAAGTGTTTTGGCATGCAGTGACAAGAACATTTGCCGCTAGTTTACTAAGGTAAACTTGTGTCAACATGTTCTGGCAAACTCCATTGTTTGTCCCAAATTGACCACAAGTTTGCTGCAAACATATGGCAAATATTATGTTTTTGTAAGGACTGAGGTAACAGAAAACAAAAAGACGGCAAGAAACATCATGAATATCATCCCATATTATAATATAAACAAGATGAAAACAAAGTTGTTTCCTGTGTTGTTTGAGTGACGTGAGGATATTTTACTTGAAGTGACAAAAGAGTGATGAGAGTGATGCTAAGGCTGGCGCACCTCTGCCATGTAACGTATGCCATCCACAGTGTGTTCTGCCCCACTGGCTTCCAGGTCCCAGCCGCCCCAGTGCAGATGCAGCTGTACAGCTGTGTAGTGGTCCGGAAGCCCCTTGGTGATCATCATGGTAGGGGGGAGGTTAATCTGAACTGTCAATAAGCATTAGATGTGGGCGAAATTTGAAATAGTCATCAAGTTCAGACCTGTGTTTACCTTCACGCTGTGATCTGGGTCAGAGTGAGTGAGGTTTCAGTGATACTGTTACTGTGTGAAGCACAGAAGGCATCATACTAAAAGTGCCTGGAGGTTTCTGTGCATACTACATATGCAGAGAGACATGTGTGTCAGTCAATAGTCAGAAACTGTGAAAATAATAAGCCATTAGGGGTCCCAGTAATCGAAAATGCTTCTCTTGAACATAATGCCTTCATTCCTGCTGTTCTCTCACAACACAACAGCAGGTCAAGTGATAATTGCAGAGGGGGAAAAGTTAAATCCTTGCATGGTATGGCTGCCCAATTAAAAAAAACCCGTATAATTACCAAACAATTAGATTTCCTACAACAACTTAAGTTAGCTGCTTCAGTTGTCTTTTCCAGGCGCATGTTTCCTGGAGTCCTGAACACAAGGTGGCGGTACAAATGAAAAGCGAATCATATCCCATCTTTACGCACTAACCAAGTTCACCACACATCATAACTGAAGACGAGCCGATATGTTCAATCGCAGAAGCGATATTTAACCTACCAGAATGCCCATTGTTGGTCATGAGAAATCTGCCGTTCAGCTCATCATATCCAGTTAGCTCCAGCTCTTCCATATGGGGATTGTGGCGAACGTTGCGCCGCTGGATGTCAATTGGAGACTGCTTGTGTCCACCGCAGGCTGGGTACTCTTCTGCCCAGTGTATCTGGTCTAATGCTCCTTCTATCGGAGCCATGTCAGAAACAATATAGATTTTTTAAGGTATCCAGCTTGATAAGTAATAATAAGTAGCCTATTTATTAAAACTGCTCACTGTCGCGTACTACAGGGCATGCAAATAAATTGCAGTCCAAAATATCCAACATGTGAATAATATTAAAATGTTTTACAACAAGTAAACTTTGCAACATTTCACCAGCAACATTTTTCGTCTATATTGGTTAAGTAATCTGTCACTTGCAGCACCAGAAACAGTCTTCATTAGAAAAATCTTTTGTGAACTAGTTGTTTCTGCTCACTTTGTCTAAAACCACTAATGTCCCATTGACGCGTAGATAATAATGTAATAATTAACTAATTTATTGCAACCGTAATTTACAATATTCGTAGTGTACCAAAACATAACAGAATGCTGTAGCCCACCTTCACCTGTTGACTCAGAATATATTTCAAAGTCTATAGATATTAGTGAGAAACCTTAAAATCTTAAAAGTTGGACCATATTTTATCAACAGTGTAGCCAAATCGCCTAAATAGTATAAACACCAACTATTGCCACACAGTTTATGTAGCCTACTCACACTGATTATAGACTAATCGCATCGCATATCTTGGCAGAAACGTACCTGAGTATGTCCAGGGAACTCCGTCAACTCCGGCGCTGGCGTAGTTTATTAAAACAAAAAATGTAACAACTGATAACCACTCCATGTCTGAGAAGTTACAAATCCAATAGACTGCTCACACTTACGCCAACCCTCTGAATGAAACTAGGAGGGGGAAATGCACGGTTAAAACTGCGATAGAAGCTCTTTGGGCGAGACGTCCATAGAAGCTCTGAGGGATTTAGGAGAACCTGATAGCCTTTATTGATTCAATGGACTCTTATTTGAAATAGTTTACACAATTGCTCACAGATATAAAACTCTCATTTCCACCAAAAAGTTACCAGCAAATAGCCTACATTACTTCTACTATTTACTTTTATGTTCTTTGTATATGTTGTTCCAGATTTTGTTTATCCCTTGGGTCTAGTGTTTGTTACTCTGTAAACTGTGATATTTAGTTGAAGCAAATTGCATGCACCATTTATGTAAGATAATGCCTATGTACACTAGCCAAAGTCTCCAGATAAAGACATCTATGTAAACAGTGATGACTTTTTGTAAATTCAACTTGACATAATTAATGAAGTGAGCATTCAAGGTGTAAATAACAACCAAGTCAGAATCAACAAATTTAATGGAAATTATGTCATCAAGTCTGTGGCCTGCAGATGCCTGCACAAATAGGATAAAAACTGTTTGCTCACAGGAAATGATTTGAAGGACTATGTGGTTAGTGCAATAATAGTACTCTTCAGACCTGAGAGAGAATGCCAAATCATAATAGAAGGGAAACTATCAAACTTTCGTCATTTCATGCAGGCTAGTGTAGCCTAGGCTATAAGAGGCATATAGGTGAGCCAACAGTGTGAGATTGCAAAAAAAGTCCTGATAAGACTTGCATAGATCCTAAAAGGAAGATAGTAACATGTCAACTGAGGCAGGAAGTTTATTGGCCTTGCCACAGTTCCTGTGGCATGGGTGAATAGACAAATACTCCACACCTGTAAAGACATGTTCATGAGGAGCCTACCTGCCAATGTAAAATCCTTTTGCTTAAATGTTCAACCACCACACCTAATTTGGGCCCACCTCTCTCGCCTACATGGCTTTGAAGCCCATGCTAATCATCCCCCTTTTTTGAGCTTTTATGTAGCTGTCAAATAAAACAGACAGCACACACACACACACACACACACACACACACACACACACACACACACACACACACACACACACAACAGCTTATGTGGAATGCTTTTGTGTCAAACTGAATGATAGAGAATGCTTTTTAAAAACCTGTCTTAGGCTACTGAATACACTGTAGTCCTGTGACTCTGCTGTAGGTTATATCAATGACTGGCAGTGTTAACAGGAGGACTACATTTAAGGGATGGGCACTGAATGGAAGTGAGGTAGTTGCTTTTGAATCATTGGCTAGCTGGATCAGCAGGTCTTGCATTATGAGACCAGAAATACTGCTTTGTCACTTAGCTGGGCCATGTGCAGAATCATATGCTAACGCATTGTAGACAATCAGATGGCTAAAAATACACAGCCATTTGATTTACTTTATTTAACATGGTAAGTTTGTGAAAATATTCTGTGGAAGTGAATTAGCTCACACGAGAATCAGTTTAATGTAATGTGTAGGCTAATGTAGCCTACTTGGACAATTTTTGGAAGGTTTTGCGCATCTTGTGAGTAGCCACCAGGTGGCGCACTTGTGACCACAAGATTCCCAAGGTCACTGCGTCAGGCAGCCATGACTTGCATCCTCTCAATCCCCAAAACACTTTCATCGCCTCGAAGGACCGATCTAGGACAAAATGTACTACAGTGGCATAGTGTGTCGACTGATCTAGTATACTATTAGCCGATCAAACGGCCATGACTGTGATATAAATCCAATAAAGTGACATTGTTTTTAGAATGACTCCAGACAAGAATGGCATAAATGCATGTTCTCCTGCATCAGGTCCATGTGAAAACTACACGCAGGAGAGGGGGTTAGAGCATAAACACGCAGACAATTAGCCTAATTACACACCAGGTTAGGACTAAATTTGACACACTGGCGACCTGAGAATTTTTGCAATAAGCTTCTTGGTGAAGAACAGGTTAGGCTACAGTAAGGTATACTAAATCAAATAGCCTAGGCAAGTTGGAACTAATACAAATTTTAAAGGTTGGCGGTAGAGAAAATGTAGTATTCTGTATACATCTATAAATGCGTGCAACTGTAGAGTGGCTCGTATAGCCACGGTATGACGGTAATCAATAGTCTTTGATTTAGAAATTACATTGGATGGCGCACACATAGCCGCAGTCATCCTCGTGTAGCTGATGCTCGGCACGTAGGCTTCTCCACCATGCGTCAATAAAACTCAATGCAGTATTCCTATCAGACATGAGAAAAATAAGCATTTTTGACTTTACAAATAAATGGAACTCAGACTAGCCCATACTCCAAAAAACATACATGAATGTGAAAAAAAATATTCTTTTTAAATGTTTTGAATGCGTCATTGGGTGACACATTGTCGCAAGAGCCGGGGGTCTCCGCATCCTCCGTAGAGGTGTGGTCGCCGTGGATGTGAACGTGCAATTCTCCACACGCGCTCTGTAGCGTGCCGCGTGAGTCCCGACCAGCCAATCACAATTCTAGAATTCGCTACTCCGGGTTCTTCCGCTCCACTTATCAGCAGTCCGGACGAGTAGCATCGCCTTCTCTGCTTCCCAGTACGGTGGAGAAAGACAGTCTTGCACACAGTTAGGCCAGACAAGGTAAGGAAAAGAACAATTTGTCCTTATTGTAGAATACTGTGCGTCTAGTAACGCAGGGGCGTATGCCGCATGCTTTCCCTAATAGAACTGTCTTCCTGAACCAGACCACACATTTTGGCATGATATTTGCGGATGTCCAAGTTGCTTTGTCATTGGCGAGTTCACGTCCTTCCTCTGACAATCCTTCTGATATATTTCAAATAGCACACTTCAGATTGGCTTGGCAATCAAGAAGCCTTTTCAAAGCGGGAATGCATATCGAGCTTTGCAATGATTATGTGGTCTATTTTAAACGTAGCCCACCCGTCACTTGGAGATGTCATTCTATGTCTGGCTCTGCGGTGCTGGTAGGGTGTCAAGTTACATGCATGTAGAGAGAATTCACTAGGATTCATTCCTGTCAGTTTTAGTACAGAAAGATTGGACGTTATTTTCAGACATTGTCTCTGTGGTAGAATAAACAGCAAACCAGATCCTCGAAAGTTAATAATGTTATTCCCAAATATACTAACTCAGACAGCATCTTTTGGAAGTATATTTGTAAAAACGCAGAAATGGTTTGTAACCAACCAATGTATTTTAGGCATATTACAATCCCGAGTCGACAGTCATTCATTCAAGCCCTGCTTATTTTGCGTCTGTTTAACGTTAGTCTGAAAGAAAACAGCGCACTTGTTGCATTGTTAGTTCATAAATATGTTATTATATAGGCTATAGAAAGAAATCCAACAACCAATTCAACAACCAGTCAACATCTGCACTGTTTGTAGCCCAGTGCCATTGCAGCAGTAAGAGGTCCAGCAGACGAGATCCTCTTTTACGTAATCACTTTTTATTTATTTATTTCTTTTCCTGGTGTGGATTTAGCAGGCTAAAGACCGCAGGCTACTGTCGCTAGTCAGACTCTGTCCGTCTAGTATTCAGGCTTACAGCGGTAAAATTATTTATCAATGATCCGGGTTGTGAGTAGTCTGGTTCATCATTTTACTTAAATGATTGGCCTATAGCCTACTGACTGTAAAGTCACATGGTTTTGTCTGTTAAGTGGTGACTAGGCCTGCAATGTTGTAGCCAGTGGCAAGTTTCCACTCTGACTTTTAAGGCCACAGGTTTTTCCATTGGTCCAGCGGAAGATGATGCACTGGTGAAAATTCTGTGTCCAGCCTCCATAGGTATAAGGGGGCATTTGCTAACAATTGTTAATTTAACTGTAGACCAACTGGAATAGTGCACACACTCGCATACAAATACCAGTACATAGATCATACATTAGTGTCTGTCACTGTCTGACACACACACATAGGCTACACACACACACACACACATACACACACACACACACACTGTTAGATCACATTTTGGCCATGTGATTTTGATTACCAGCTTAATGTACTGCCATGTCTTGAAACTGTCAGTACTTCATGTGTGTTAGAAATGTGTGTTGGGGCTGATGCAATTGAAGGAAATGGTGTGCACAGTAAGTGAGTTGGCCCAGTGTGCCACAACGGAAAAAAATGGTGCCAGATGAGTTATTTTCCTGTTTGGCTCATTTGGTCATGTGACTCACCTTTTCAAGGAACACAGGGATTTCTGTTGCAGCTCTGTCATACAGTTTGTTAAATTCTCCCCCAGAACAGTGGACAAAAAGACGTAAAAGTGAGCAGTCTCACCACCATTTGACTATGACAGGAGGAAAAATACTAAAATTGAAGTTCTGGGGGAAGCCCTAGAATAGTTTCAGTATTGTAATGTCCTGCCTCTGCTTAATCAACTTAAACAAGTTGCAAATCACTAGTTAATAGCATTAGACAAAAAGATAATTACATGTTAGTAATACCTTTTAATGTTATATTCTACAATATCATTGAATATTTATGTAGATGTTGTGAGTGTTTTTATTAGTTGTGATGGATTTTTTGTGAAACATGGGCTAGCAAGCAGATAGCCAACAGCACTGTCAATAACAGTAGTCAAGTACAATTGGCAGTAGTGCAGTTTAACTAGCTGCCTAATGTATTTCAGAAAGATTTCGCTGTGAAGCTTGTTGAGTGTTGTAAAACTGTCCTTATTTTACATAGTATAGTGTATAAAACCACAAAACTACATAGTGAGAAAACAGAGACCATTCGAACATTTTAAAGCAAGTTGCCACTATAAAAGCAAGCTGCCACTATAATTTTGCCTGTAAACTGCGAATCAGCCACATTGTTGCCTGAATCCATCTACGTGTATATGTTATCCTAATACTATTTCCATCCTATACAGATCCTGCACCATGTCCATCCTGAAAATCCACGCCCGAGAAATCTTCGACTCCCGTGGCAACCCCACGGTAGAGGTCGATCTCTACACCAAGAAAGGTATTTATCATTTTCTGAAAATTTGAAAGGCCTTCAGTACAGCACAGAATAAATAATGGGGAAACAACTCATTGAACCCCAACAACCCATAATGTTTTGGACAGATTCTTTTGTATTAACTGCCACAGTCACTTCTGGCATCAGATCAGGAATTTTGGAGACTCCCTCCATATCCTGTCTGACCCAGTAGTTTACCAAACCATGAGGAGAAATGGTTGTGTGCTAATGGAGAGCTCTGCCTAAGCCAGTGCCCCTCTCTTGGTGTCCAGTAGCCAGAAAACGCCGCCTCAGGTGGTGGCAGGCCTATAAATAGGATTGAGTAATAGTACACTGCCTGGCTTGCTGGGCTACAGTAGAGTCCTCTGCACCGGAACACTCATGGAAACAAACAACACAAATCTTGCAGAAGTGCTGCTTTGCTGAATACAATTAAGTAAATGAGGCTCTGTGAACTCTGCATGTTGAAAAAGTTGATCTCAAGGGAGAAAATGTGTGAAAATGTTGTGATTGTGCAGTATTTCTTATTTCAGCCAAGCTAGCATTCACAACGGCAAATAAAATGTACGTATATTCAGTATTTTTATTTTAATCCTGCATAATCCTTGCAAAAAAAAAAAAACAACAACAAAAAAAACAAGGTCCTTAATGGTCCGGTCAGTGCTATGGAAGCCTGTTGGGTGGTGGGGAGTTTGCCAGTTGAGCAAAGATATTGACCACTTCTCTGGCCAAAAGCCGTTATATTGAGAGGCAGCTGCTTTATTCACCGAGTCCCATACCTTCTCACCGCATGTGAATTGGTTGCTAGGCTACCCTTTGGATGGCAGCTTTATGTTTCATTGGATGAGTTTGGGTTGGCTGTAGTTTTCTGCGCATGCCATGTCTCCTCTGCTAGCTCGCCTAGTTGTACCAATCAGATGAATAAGTCGAGCCAGCAGCAAGTCAACCTGATTTAATTTGTCTACTACGGATTATGTAATTCACTTGCCTCACGTTTGTGGGAGGGATGCTGCTGTAAGCCACAAAACACTCCCTGTTTGGTAGGCCATTCTCACACCCACTTTCACTCTTGTACAGAGGACAAATGAGCAGTTTGCTCTCAGAGAACAAAAAAGCTATGATTTACTGTAGCTCCACTGTTTTTGACATAATTACTGGGTAGTGGTAAACGCCTCAGTGCCAGCGATGTGTCTCAAGACTTTTGGCTGAGATTGGAGAGGAGAGGAACAGCCACTAACTAGCAGCTTACTTTTTTAATAGACATGTAAACAGCTATGTATGATTTGATGAAAATGTCAGAAAAACCTTTCCATTG
The DNA here is from genome assembly GCA_027497455.2 of Sardinella longiceps. Lineage (NCBI taxonomy): Eukaryota > Metazoa > Chordata > Actinopteri > Clupeiformes > Clupeidae > Sardinella > Sardinella longiceps. Next base: position 16,746,418 of record JAODXP020000018.1, on the reverse strand, counting down.
TAAAGATATGGTTTTCTAGTCTAAAAATATTAACAGGATAAAAAAGGAGATAGTGTATATTTTGCCAGAGTGCCAAAGTTGTACAAACAACCACTTCTGAATTCCAGTTCATGGTTGGTCTAGAGTTTGACTTATAGGCAAATGATGATGTCTTGGTTGATATAATTTATTAAACCCCAGACTCATGGCTGTTGCCCTAGTGTGTGTCTGTGGTTAAGCTCTAAATCCTCTCTGTGCCAGACTTGAACCATGGCTTGCCTCTGATTTTCACTTAGATGAGCTTGCTGAATATAATTTGTACATGCATATTTGCCACAGGCAGCTGGGTTGGAATGGGCTGGCAGCTGGTGCCTCCTGGGGTGTTCACATATCTGACAGACACAATGAGATTTTCTCTTTTTTATCCCTTTTGCTTTCTTTTTCAAACCATGAGGAGGTCCATCACAGTGGTTGGCATGCTTTACACATGCACCCTACCACACTCATTTTATTCATTTATATTGTCAGTGATCATTGCCCAGAACAATCTTAATATGTGGTAATGATCTGGTTATTGAATGAATTGGGCCTTTCTAGGATTGTAGCATGCATCTGTGTAGGGTTACGCAAGCTCATGTGGACGGATTACAAATGACTGCATCAGACCCAGGAGGGAGAATATCATGTTACTATGACAGTAGAGCGAAGAATGTGATTGGCTGCAGTCATGACTATGTCACTTCCTCCTCTACAGGTCTGTTCAGAGCTGCAGTTCCCAGCGGTGCCTCCACTGGAATCTATGAGGCCTTGGAACTCCGTGACAATGACAAGACCCGCTACCTTGGCAAAGGTAATGTACAATAGTTAGTTTGTGTCAATTAATTAAAGTGTCAACATCAACTGTTAAAGTAAACAAAAACAATCTGCTCTACTATTCATATGTTTTTGTGTTGAATTCCAGTCAAATAAGCCTTTTTTCTAGGAAGTTGGTTAAAAAAGGCGACTGGTTAAAATGACAAAATTTGAATTGAATTTCAAATTTGAAATGTATTCAGTAGATGGCCCGTCTAAAAGGGGTTTGTCCACCAATAACCTCTGAGATGCATATTTGCACTATGATGCTCTGCTTGGTTGCTATATTAGGTACAGCAATGGTGTCATCAAGAGCATGGCTCATAGGTTGACCGTCATCATTGGACTCTTTATTCCCTTAAACTTTGGTCCATCAGACTACTTTCCTTTTCCTGTTTCTACAGTTCTTGTCTTTTTCTCCTCCGTCATCCATCTTTTCCTGTTCTCTCTCTTTATATCTATCAGGGGTGAAAAGAGCTGTTAAGTATGTTAATGAGTTCTTGGCCCCAGCTTTGTGTAACCAGGTAAAGTTGTGTGAAATAACAACGGGGATGAGTCATTTTCCGACCCTCCAGCATGATGTGTGGGTTTTCCTCTGACCACTAACCTTAGCAGGCATGAGCAGACGATCACAGAGAACACCCCTCTTCAAGTCAGTTTATGTGATGGATGCCAAACTGGTGGCTTGAAAGAAGGATTAAAAATGGTGTTGTTACATGTACAGGAGGTGGTCTGTGATGGTTAGGTTGTGCAATTTGCATGATCCTCTTTTCCCGGGGTCAGTGATTGTCTGCTTGTTCCTTGCAGGTGTCTCAAAAGCTGTTGCTCATATCAATAATACTATTGCGCCTGGCCTGGTTCGCCAGGTAGGAATATTTTTTCTTTGACTAACATGGCAATGTCTAACACTCTCAACAACTCTCATGCCCATAGTGGACAGAGTCAATGTCAAGGTTGACGTCAGTAGTCAGTTTATCTACAGTGTGCACTATGCAGCTGTTCATGGAGCTGCCTTTGGGCACGTGAAGTCACGAGCATTTATGCTGGTGTAAGAAGTGACCAGAAGTCATTTGAATGACCTGATAACATTATGTAGTTTTTATGACCTGTTTCAACGATATTGCACTTTAATGTTGATGCAGGGCCAAGTGTCCTTCACTAACAGTTATGAGTGTGCTGTGAAAAACTTAACATCGGTACCTAATGATTTTGAATGACAACTCAGTCCAGTACTTTTAAACAATCTTTTGATGACCTCTTGTGAAAAATGTTATTGTTACACAGTGAATGGGTAGAGAACTGAGTACCTGGCGGAGTAGCTGCTCTGATTGTGTTGATTCTGGATAGAAAAGACAACTAATCCCCTGTGTGTGATGAATGTAATGGTTTGTTGTTTTTACTACACCAAAGTGACGTGTTTCTCTTCGCTTCACAGAGCGTGTCCGTCCTGGAGCAGGAGAAGGTTGACAAGCTGATGCTTGACATGGATGGCACAGAGAACAAGTGTAGGCTTTTTTCCTCTGCCCCTCCCTCACAATGCATGCTTTTTTTATATTGTGAAAATCAGTAATGCTTGCGTCTTATTACTGTATACTAGAATGTTACACAGTTGAGTAATTGAATGTCATTACTCAAATATCACAGCTAAGTTTGGTGCCAACGCCATCCTTGGGGTCTCCCTGGCTGTGTGCAAGGCTGGTGCAGCAGAGAAGGGTGTCCCCCTGTACCGCCACATCGCTGACCTCGCTGGCAACCCAGAAGTCATCCTTCCAGTTCCTGTAAGTCTTTGCAGTCACTGCTCAATTGTCATTGTTTCCACCTAGCATTTGGAGGTCATAGATGTGACTTTTGTGTCCTAGAAGAGGTTTTTTGTTTGAGAGGTTGTTTCTGAAAGCCTTGATTGTTTGGGCATGTCGACTCACATGATCTTTTGTTTCCAAAGGCCTTCAATGTGATCAATGGCGGCTCCCACGCCGGCAACAAGCTGGCCATGCAGGAGTTCATGATCCTGCCCGTGGGCGCCAGCAGCTTCAAGGAGGCCATGCGCATCGGTGCTGAAGTCTACCACAACCTGAAGAACGTCATCAAGGAGAAGTACGGCAAGGATGCCACCAATGTGGGAGACGAGGGCGGCTTTGCCCCCAACATCCTGGAGAACAAAGAAGGTGAGGATTACAGGAAGAAATTTCTACTGTTTGCCTTGATGGAAATATTTTACCATAAGATTACTTACAAATACACAGAGCAACAGACAGAATGACTGACTGATAGACGGACAGACAGACAGACAGACGTGTGTACATGCACTCAGACAAAAACATAGACAGACTTCCCCCACCCACACACACACACACACACACACACACACACACACACACACACAGCGAGCACGCATTTTTTTTTATGTTTGCCACACATTTGTTTTATGTCACCATCATGCTTCAGTCTTGCAAACAATTTGACCATTGAACTTTCTGAACACGCCACAATGACAGTTATGGTAATTGCCCCACCATTGAATAGATATTGCAATAGCCCTTAGCCTACTGTATGTGCCAAACCTCTGAGGTCATTCACATGACAGTGGTGTATCTCCCACAACTTCTGTCCCCTGGTCTCTCTGCTGAATGCAGTGGAATGCCACTGCGGTGAACAGATGGTTTCCAAATTAAGGCCTGGCCCGGGCTCTGTAAACTGTGTGGCGTCTTGGCCAGAGAGGCACCTGAACTGTGTCCCATTTACGGCCTGGGGGTGCTGCTGATAGGGCACATGCCTTTGAGCTGCCTGAGGCACTTCACACTGCACTGCACTGCACTCAGCCCACCACCACCACAAGGCTGCTGTGCTACTAATGTGCAGAAATGGAGAAGTGTAATAATTCTGCAAGGATTTCGTCTGGCATTGGGAACATAAATTCAATTGTAATTGTGTCATAAGACCGCATAAAATATTTGAAGTATTAAATCAAATATGATTCATATTATATGGTTTCATGACATATGCCATATGGATAGCAAACATGCACACACATGCAATATATTATGCAGTAAACATGCAGTCGTTATTATTTTAGGATAAAATTCTTTTACAGCTCCGTGTCCACACATGGTGTAGTTAGTATACTTGAATGCTGAATTTTGGTGAATATTATGATATGAATCTCATGGTGTCTCACTGTAATACAAAAGTCATTTGTCAGTCATAAACAATCAGTCATTGATTTGCCCTTAGCTCTGGAACTGCTGAAGAATGCCATCGCCAAAGCTGGCTACACCGACCAGATTGTTATCGGCATGGACGTCGCTGCCTCTGAGTTCTACAAGGGCGGAAAGTACGACTTGGACTTCAAGTCCCCCGACGACCCCAGCCGCTACATCAGCCCTGACCAGCTTGCTGACCTCTACAAGAGCTTTGTCAAGGATTACCCAGGTTAGTGTCAGTTTCACCAAGCCGCTGATCCTGCCCTCTCTAGTACTCTCTCCTTATTAGATCATCTACCTTAAGTGTCTACCTATTTCAGTGTCTGTGTGTTTCCTGTTGTAAAATGTATTTTTAAACAGTTTGAAACATTGGTTAGAGTTGGTATTTTAAGCTACAGTATGTCTTTATGGCATACATCTGTATGGTGTATCCATCTGTTCCATACCATAACTTGTGAGAATTTCTTACCACCCCACAAATGGGTACCACTTAAATCAGCTCAAACTGAAGTCTGCACATTGACCCAGAAATAATAAATATGGGCTTCAAAAAGTCTTGTCCGTAAAAGCATCATGGGTGCTGTATGCTTCAGCTCAACCCTGTGGCTAAATAAGATCCTAAGATCCAGTCCTGTGGTACTAAGATCCAATCAGTTAACCCCCTGAAACCTGTCCATTGAGCTTGGCTAATACATCCAGCATGACACGGATCAGGCATGACATCCTCATTACTTTGGGCAAGGCTTTAGACTGTCCTATTAGACGCAGACCAAAATCATTATTAGTTTCCCCCGGTGAACCCTTAACATACTCCCCTAGTTTCCCCTACTGAACCCTTGTGTGTGAAGTATAAACATTGCACGTCATCCTAGTGACAACATGACCTATAGAGTATGCCTCTGGCATGTCTTTGTTTGTAGCAAAAATAGATGATTACACGTAGGCTCCCCGGACAGTTTTCACCTGTAGAAAGGGTTTACACAATGGTGTTTTTGTTTCTGGGAGATCTACTTAACACAATGGTGTTTTTGTTTTTGGGAGGTCTACTTGTTGATGTCTCTTACTGACGTATGTGAGGGTGTGGTAGCATCACTGACCATGAGTACCATTCCTGAACCCCATGTTGCAATTCAGAGTCACTTTGGATAAAAGCTTCTGCTAAATCCCCATCGACGTTACTTTTGACTTTATCTGACGTACTCTATCGATCTATTTTTTTATTCAGTGGTTTCCATTGAGGATCCATTCGACCAGGATGATTGGCAGGCATGGACCAACTTTACCGCCAGCACCAGCATCCAGGTTGTGGGTGATGACCTGACTGTGACCAACCCCAAGCGCATTGCCAAGGCCGTCTCAGACAAGGCCTGCAACTGCCTGCTACTCAAGGTCAACCAGATCGGCTCTGTCACAGAGTCCCTGCAAGCGTGAGTAGCGCCATCCTCATGCATAATTACTTTAAAGGAGAGACTGTCTGGGTTATGAAGTGTGTGTGTGTGTGTGTGTGTGTTTGTGTGTGTGTGGTTGTGTGTGTGTGTGTTTGTGTTTCTGCCTGCCTGTAATTTGATTGCTTTATTTAATAGCTGCAAGATGGCTCAGTCCAATGGCTGGGGAGTGATGGTCAGCCACCGCTCTGGAGAGACAGAGGACACCTTCATCGCTGACCTTGTGGTTGGCCTGTGCACTGGCCAGGTATATCATTTTACAGAAAATTCCTGCTAACATGGGTTTTTTTTATCCTGTAACAAAAAGGAGTTATATGCACTGAAGCAGGTTTCTGACAGCTGTCATTTTGCTGCTCCATTTGTCTCCTTTAGATCAAGACAGGTGCTCCATGCCGATCTGAGCGTCTGGCTAAGTACAACCAGTTGCTGAGGTAAGATTCTGTCTTGAGTGTAGTACTCAGTCCAAGGGCACATTGCAAGTTAGCAGTTTAGGGCAATTTAGACTGACCATAGAGAGTATGTTATGAAAGGGGATCCATGAGAAAGAGTGTAGAGAAAACGTAAAAGATACTGTATACTGTGTAATAGACCCAGAATTTAACTACAACATGTTTCACAGCCAAATGAGCGTCATTGAACTGTGCCAGATCACAAAATGTCCAATGCAGTGTCACAGGCAGTGAGCAGGCTCAGGCTATGCCAGAACACCCATACTAATCTGAGTTGTCTGTGTTTCTCATTGAACAGGATTGAGGAGGAGCTCGGCGACAAAGCCCGCTTCGCCGGCCAGAACTTCAGGAAGCCCATCTAAAGTGTCTGTCTCCTCGGACCTTTGTGTTTCCGTCGCGCATACACTCCCAAACTCATTATTCTAGCCACGCAAGGTCTCAAGATCAGAGGGAATTTGGAACAGCAGAGAAATACAAGGTCCATGTGTGTGAGCCGCCACGGTGCCCGACCCGTGGTTAGTCCCGTCGGGGCCAGAAACAGTGCACCCATCCCACTATGCTTTCGGCCCGGATATAGCATTGGTCCTTTAATTGTGTCTTTGTAACCTGTGAGAGATCTTTGTTTTGCTTCTTGTGAGTTGTAGTGATTCTGGTCCTCTGTTTTGAGTATTGTAGAAACCAAGCTGAGTTGTGCACTGTACTGCGCCATGTAGTACGGTAGAGTATGTGCTTTGTGTTGCTATTGAACAGTTACAGTGTTGCTCATAAGCGTGGCATTACAAATAAAAACAGTGTTCCACAAAGTGGACAGATTTGTGTGATCTTTTGGGGTTTTTTTTGCATTCAACACTTAATACTGGTGTGCTGATGGTGTGGCAGGCTTTGGAGAAACATGAGGCATTATTCCTCATTTTGTTTGCCTTCTCTTGTTTCAGACTTTTTTGACAAAAGTTAGTAGAACCACACAGTTAACTAGTTATTCAAGTAATACAGATCTACGTCCATAATATCTGAGCTTTCAGCCATTTGGAATTTTGATATGCTCCATCATCACTTTGACTTGAAAGAATTCAGTTTGTGCAGCTAACCAGGTACTTCACTTTAAGAGGTTTCAAGTTCATATCATTTATTTACAAGAGCGGATCAGACATGGTGCCAGGGTGAAATACACAGATGGAGGTCTTTCTGCTGAAAGAATGCTACTTGATTGCCACGGTGAGTCATGCCCAACCTTGAATCTAATCTTACCTATTCATCATTGCTCAGTATGAAATACTGAATAATTCTGTTGAGACATTTCCCCCTATTGCTTAACATTATAGGAAGGAAGCTTTGCAAAATGTTTTAACACTTTTCAGCAACACAAGCTCTGGTGAAAAGTGAGACATGCCTGCCCTCCTTTGGTCATATGATATGCTCCACTGCCTTGGACATTCAAGGAAAGAGCGTTAAAGTTTCCAAGACTTGATTGCCATCACAGAAGGGCTGCCAGCTTGTCCTCTGTTGTGCCATACAGGCTAATCTTCTCTGCGAGAACTACAATGCAAGCTCATTCACTTTGCCTACTAAATTTTACATAAAATATCAAATACCCAGAAGGATTGCTTTAAAAGAGTTTTCATTCTAAATGCTAATTCTGCTGACTGGCTTTCACCTGTTTGGCGACAACAACCTAACAACAATGTAAATCTAACAATCAAACGAAACCTGAAATTTTACACCACTGGATCTTAACCTGTCACAGCTCTTAAGTCTCCTACTGGCTAGCTACTCCCAGTTCCCACACCTCCCTCTCACAGTCACTCTCACATTCACTTTACAAGACCACAGCACCACCATGTGGTATGACAGTGAAACGGCATATGTTACCAGAGAAAGGCTTTTCAAGATGTGATGAATAGCTACCAAAGATCTTTTTGCAGTAAATATAGAATGGCATGCTACTTTTTTTAAAGGCTCATTTATAAATATGAACAAGAATTCCTTTAAGAAGAGAAAGCTCCTCTGAGGAGTCGCATTGGTTTTCAACATGGGTCTGGGGAGGAGTTCAGTGAAAACTTTGCTCCAAAATATAAACTCATATAGGAGGGAAATATTTCAACTAAAACACCTTAACTAGGCATTAATCATAAGCAAAATTAGTATTAGTTACATGAATGTGAAACAAACTTTAAAAAATATGCCTACAGAAAGCTGCTGCACTGTGGATTTTTGGCACAAGTTGTTATAGGCAAAATCTGTTTTTAGAATACGAGTTCAAAAGCACCTAAAAGATAACAGCTACACACTTTGTTGAGCTTCCATAAGGGATCATCTGCCCAATAATATTTGAGAATGCCTGCCATACATATTTTCATTCACAGTCACGCACGTCTTTCTCAAGAATGAATGGCAAAAGCACTAAGACCTACATTTCCCACAAAGTCTATTTCTGGCACCAACATCTGCTGATGGGATCAGAGTCATATCGTACCATTCACAATTTTAGAGGCTGCTGTGTGCATCACAGTCCCTGCAAAACCAGTAATCAGCCAGTCAATCTTTTTTTTCATTTTGAAATGTACACTTAATGTTTTGTTAATAGAATGGTATTGATAATACTTGTTAGCGATAAAATGAACAACTACAACTGTAAGTCTCAAACATTTACAAGCCTTGATGAATACATAGCTCGCCTGATAGCTATTGTAAAATAACACTGAATCAACAAAGACAATGCAGTATGTATCACAACTAAAGGCAGGTGTATATATTTGGGCACCTCAAAGAAATAATCACAATAATGAACGGAACTGAAACATAGTCATTGCATTTATTGAGAGTAATAGAAATGTAGAATCATGCATCTTCAACATCTTGAGTAATTTTTGAACACTGTTCTCAAGAATTTGCTGATGTCATGGTGGAATCTAAGGTCTCCAGTGTGCTAGTGGGTCTTGCGCATGCATATGCACTCACTGACCTCAAAAGAAGAAAAGAAGTTCTTTTTTTGAGGTCAGTGTACAGTATGCACTCCACATATGTCATCACTGAGGATATGAGCAAGGTATTTTACTTCCTTGCATGCACTTTGGAAACCATTCTGTGCTTTCTTTCATCAGATTAATATCAGTCAAGTCAAGTCATGTCAAGTACATTTTAATGTCAATTCAACCATACTGTATACAGCCCTAAGTAGATTTGTAACAGAGCAGTGACTATAATAAGTTAGTTTTTATTGCTATGACCTGTATAAAGAAACTCATCATCAGTCATGATCACTATCTCAGGAGGATGGCAAAAGACACTTTCTCATTGGATTAAAGGAGGAATTTAAGTAAGCAACATCATGAAAAGTTTGAATAGTTGCTAGGGCCTGCACAAACAAATCAAAATTCTGCTCCCCAGCTTTCCAACTTTTATGATGTTGCAATATACTTTGGGTCCTATCACACCAGATTTCTCCTTTAACACATTCCACCTTTTTGCAAATGCCATCTAACTAAACCAGACTTTGTTGTTGTAGCTATGGCTACTGAACTAAATCTATCTTTTCCCAGCTATTAAACCACCTAAAGCAAGATGAATTCACTGAAACACCTGTTTGACACAAATCAGCAATTAGTCAGTCAATAATGTCTATTTCTTAAACCCCATTAGAGTTTTGCATTTTACTGTAAAAACTTCCATTTTTATTTTCTTTCTCTCTGGATTTTATTTGGTTTATAAAGGTTAGAGATTAGAGATTTTATTACTACTTTATTATCAAGACGGAAATTGAGATGTCCAATAGGCCTACACTGTGTGCAGTGCTGGTATTTTGTATTTTGTTTTCTACTGTGTAATGATTGATTGGAAGAGGTCATATACTTGTTTGAAGGCTGAGTGTTATTTGAAGGAAAATGTTGCTTTTGTTGCATCATATTTAAAATGTTTTGGCACGGTTAGAGCCTTTTGCAGCATCAGTGCCTCTGTTTAGGCCACCAATAAAAACTGTTAGTTCACAGTGAGGTGAAGGTATACAAGGTGTATGTTTTTAAAATCAGCAGAAGAAAATACTTTCAATTCACTGTCTTTTTCTTAACACATACTCTGTCTGTATTTTATTTAAAACATCCCACTTAGCATTTGAATTCAGCATATGCTAAGTGAGTCCCTCTGTTTTGACTTATACTGCCCTCTGCTGATATTTTTTGTACATTACAGGAAAGGAAATCCAGATGGAAACAGAGTGACGTCATGGGGACCGTTATGGCTGAAAACTCAATATTTGCTTATAGTTTATGATCATTTTCTTAATCCTTACCTTACTTTAAATTTCTTTGCTGTAGCCTAAGAGAATACAGAAAACACACAAATGAATTAATTGTGCAGAATAAGGTGAAGAACAGCGGTTGTTAGTCGGCCGTGAAATATAACAATTCAGCAAAGTAAATAATTTTGGTATAAAGCAAACAAGTCAACATGACTTCAAAACATGTTCTCTGAAGCTTCAATAAAAATGTACAATCAGTTGCTCTTGTTTGTTCATTAATGAAAGGCATAGGCTACTCAAGAGCTGCATTGTTTCTTTTGTGTCGTTCTCTGTCACTACCACTAGGTGGACATGTGTAAAAGGTATGAGCAGTCACCCTGAAGAAAACAGCTCAGTTATAGTTGTTGCTGGGATAAAATCACCCAGGCTCTTGGATGAGGCATCAAGTATCTTGATTCCCATACAATACAATTCCATAGCCTAGACGTTTAAGGGTAGGCATAATGTCAAAAGTTTACCTTAATATCATTTTATATTTATAGAATTTATAGGCTAAAATCTAGCAGAGCAAAATATTAGGCTACATGCTACCATAAACCAAGCAATACAATAAAAAAAATGCAAATAATGAAATATACTGTCTTCATTGTAATTCCCAATGTATTACCAAGATACAGCAAATTAATTCTTTGTGTGCTGACAGGATAAAATCAGGTTAACATCATTCCTAACATCAAATGATGAAAAGCAGAGGTCAACATAAACACCCCCAATTGACATCATTTAATCATCATTGACAGCCTTATGGCCTTATGTGTTGTGATCATGTTCAATAAACATGGCAACATCACTTTCCATGCATGTCTCAGGTTACATTTACAGACCAGATTCTAACCTTTCACGTAGGCTAGATTAAAATGGCAAAATCATCAAGCAAAACAAAAATAATTACATTCATGCATGGTATGATTGTGTGTGTGTGTGTGTGTGTGTGTGTGTGTGTGTGTGTGTGTGTGTGTGTGTGTGTGTGTGTGTGTGAGAGAGAGAGAGAGAGAGAGAGAGAGAGAGAGAGAGAGAGAGACAGAGAGAGAGAGAGAGAGAGAGAGAGAGAGAGAGAGAGAGAGATCTTGTGTTTGTTTGCATGCGTGCTCACACCATCCCCCCAGGAGAGTGTGTTCAACTGGTAACATGATAACAATCAAATCATATGCAGCTTCATTGTCTTACCTAATCTAGATCTTCATTTGAGATTTTCAGTCCATTTTACAACAAGAGATCCCCACTTAACTGCAGAACAAGAATAAAACCAATCAATTCGGAGAACAAAGAGGAGAAAGCAGCAATAAAACTTGTTCTAATAATAAAGCATTGTTAATTGCTTTTAGCATTAATAATACTTAGGCATTCCCTGTGTGAGGGATTACTCATATCGCAGTGTCAGATGAGCTGCCAAAACAAGGTAGCTCTGAGCTGGAAATGAGATTCAGGCCATCTGTCTAGTGTTGGCAGGAGCTATGGAGGTATTATGTTTGTAGAGTATCCATTAAGCATGCATAGTCTAACTTACAAAAGGGAGGGCGCTGGGCTGTTTCCTTTGGTCTTGCTCTGCCTGTTATTATGAATGCACTTGTTAACAATATTTCCCTTTCACTGAAAGGACTTCACACGGCTTTTCTTTGACAGCCTCCCTTCTTCTCTTTGGCTTCTCTCTCGGTCTCTCCTTTAGCAGGGAGTGAATGAGAGAGAAAAAGAGAGAGAGAGAGAGAGAGAGAGAGAGAGAGAGAGAGAGAGAGAGAGAGAGAGAGAGAGATAGAAAAAAAAACATTGATTGTGGAGTTTGCCTCTCCTACAGTCAAGCCACTGACTCTTGCATCTTCCTTCCTTTTATTTTCATTGTTCATTCAGCCTGTCATGTCGCAATAAAATAACAAGCCATCCGTTTCCGACACAATATCTCGGAGCGGGCCTCTTGATACCTTTATCGTAATGAGAAGAGAAAACAGCCAGCTGTGATCATCACACCGTAGCACAAAACCGTTTTGCTGCAGCTTTTATTCCTTCATGACGGAGAGATGTTACAGCAAGCCTATTTATCACTGGCTGTGCAGTCCCTTTTCTTTGTGCCTCAATGCCGCACTTACATATGCAAAACATGCAAAACCACATTATGTTTTTCAGGTGCTGACACAGCTCCTCAACGGTGATCTACATATCAAAACTATGCTCATGTCTATGCAGACTATTCTCCCATTTTTAAAACTGACCATTAGTCTTTCACTTTCAGCAGGTCTTTTGACTGAGTAATTACATGGCCGACGAATCTTGTCAATCTCCATTTAATGGTGGGCTTATTAAAATGGAAGGTTTCTTTTGTGCAGCAATACCTATGCCACTGTTTATGTAAGGCGTGATTTCTTTCACTGCACACTCACAAACACGCAGCATGTTATTTGACTGACAAAAGGGGTTCTATCTTTCTCAGTGAGCGATTCTCTCAATATTTCCATTCGGCTCAGTTTCAGACAGCAAAGAGGTGCTTTTTTATTATTATTTGTGAAAGCATCAGGAGGTACGCACAGAATTTCATGAGGAATCAAATAGGCCAACAACAGCACTATAAAGACACTAAACTGAGCCAAAATGTTTGAAAATAGACCTATCCTTTTCATGGGGAAGTCATTTTTTTTTTTTCATTAGCCTATGAAGTGATAAAATTACTGACAACTCCTCTTATGGGTGTAATAACAAATTACAAATCAATGAAATTTGGAGCATACACGGCTTTCATATGAATCCTGTTAGGCCTACAAGTTGAAAAAAACAAGATGTGTAACTTTACTGCGTTCACAATTCTTCACATCAAATTAGTAGACTATAACAAAGAAGAATGAGACACTGAACTGTGCCTAAGCTTGGCACATCCAGTAAAATAACTAAATTTTACAAGAGATGTCGCATGTTCCCAAAACATTCAGCTTAGGCACAAATTTGCAATTTGGAAATTCCAGCATCAGCAAAAGAATAATAATAATAAAATCAGAATAAGGCCTATTTGTTCTTTTTTTTTTTTTTTTTACAGCTGAATTAGCCTATAAAACTGCAAAACTAACCAAACAAATGATAAAACCCTATAACATAGCCTATATATAAATCATTAGGTTGCTATTTGATTTTTTGGGAAAATGCACCCTTAGTCTAAAGAAATATTGGAGCAAGGATATTGCCAGGGCAATTTTTGTCTCTAGAACAGAGCATTAGGCTATCAGAAATAGGCCTTTAAATCCTAAAACATCACCATAGGCCTACTTATTCCAGTCCTAACTGTAGAACTGTAGAAAAATAACCGAATTGAAAGAGGAAAAGGAGGAGGAAAAGAGTAGGAAATAAGTAACATAATGCGAAGAATTGTCCCAGGACTTTTTCTCAGTGACAGAACTAGGAGTAGCCTATGAAAAAAAAAAAATCATTGTCATTCACTAAAGGTTCACAAATTTAGAATAATAGGACTTAGTCACAATCATCAGGAATGAGGTTGTTCGACAAAACTCTTATGAACTAGGCTATTCCTTCACTCCAGTAAAATAAGGTGTATGACTACCACTTGAACAAATCTGGGCTGTTGAACAGAGTATTTTTTGGAAACAAACGAAGAGCTCTCCATCTATGCACTATCTCTTTTAAATCACAAAATGATCAACCTCATTGGCTGATATTGCTCCCTAGTCACCAAAGTAGCCTATCCTGGCGTCTTACACTGGAAAGTGGGCTGATCTTTCTTCTTTTACACTATTCCCCTTGCAGGAAAGAGGCTTCACACAGGGGGTTTCTTTCTGACAGAGGAAGGAGAGAACACTATCCCTACACTGATCCTTATTCACACTATGCTCACCATAAATATTTATGACCGATTCACGCATTAAGAAGCGCGGTCTGTTAGCTACGTTTATAAAACACATAAGTGGCACTCACCTCCCTGGTAGCGGTACTTCATTATTCGCTACCTGCCTCTGTTTTTTGTTTGTTGTTGCAGTCAGACCTCAAACAAATCACTGATGTTGTAGAACAAGATTGAAGGTAAGTTGCAAGATTTAAGGTTACCAAGATTGTTGTTTGGCTGGGTAACTGAGGTTGATACATATCCAGGAGCTCTAAAAAGAACGCAGTCCAGTTTCAATTAGCTCAATGTGTCAATCAGTCGCTAATGGAAGAAAAACGGCCTTGAATAGCAATTAGCTAAATGATTACGTAGAAATATCAGGAGTAGTATTGTTGGAAAGCAAGGCTTTTCCTCCTGGTTTGAGGACAAGTTGATGCTGTTTTTTGTTACATGGGTTCCGTGTTTTAATGAAGATCTAACGGTTAACACGAAATCTGTGAGCTACTTGATTGTGTGACTTTGATGGCTAGCTAATCAACTTGATTGCTAACATTAGCCAGCGACGGCTCATTGTATTGTGTGTGTCTTCAAGTAGAGCACACGTTGTCTCATTCAATTAGGTACATTGTTGGAAAGTCACCCTGGCTTGAATCACTGTAGCCATGCCACAGGTTAACCTTGCCAATCACATGGTGATCTTAACACGGGATTAGTCAGTGTCTACCAAGCCATTGCTGATAAGTTAGCTAACGTTACACAGTTATCCTAGCCAGCAGTTACCCGGCTTTCGGGATCCCCATTCACCCCTAAATATCCATCTTAAATTTCGCGTTAGCAAGCTATGCACAGTAGCAACTGGATTAATGAGCGGTCTTTGTTTGGCCACATGACTGGTGGGTCCAAGGAAAGTATCATTGGGTAGTTCTGCACTCGTGAACCTGTCATTCATCGTGGTCAGTAGTAGTCTCTCGCCTGAGTAAGTTCCCAATTATTGTCATCCCTCTCAAGCTATGCTAACTTTGCTAGCCAAGTAGCCCAAAAGCTAGTCGTTGCTAGATGTATTGTTGTCAAGAAATTCGCTATGTACTAACTTCGCTTTGGAACTGATAGAGTCGTCTGTGTTGTTAATCAGCCTTTGTAAACTCGCCAATGTGAACGTTACTTCATCCCATAACTGTACAAAAAGCTGTGAACATAAACATAAACACAGTCTACTTATGAAAAACATATGAGGCATGGTGGTCCTCGTGTCAGCAGCAGCTAGGTTGCTAACAAGTCTATACTTACAAAGTAACGTTATCTGAGAGAAGTATTCTCAGGATGATGACTTAACCTTGTTTTCATGAATTAACTTGATATCATTGATGGCTTGTGTACAATGATGCCAACCAGGAGATAGCCTAAGCTTCATTCACCCATCCATAACACTTGACTGACAGATTGATCATAACAAATTGTTCAGAGAGCATAGGCTATTAATGCACAGACTACATCGCACAGATTTATTGCCCAGGTGCAAGAAATAACTTTCGCGATTTAAAGATATTTCTACTTTTTAATGATGAAATGGTGGTAATATAAGTTGCAAAGGTGTAGAAGAGAAACCCTTTTCTCTTCTCACATTTTCATTCGGAGTGTCTGTGCCAGGACATTATGAAAGAATAAGATGCCCCTCTCCTATCTTTTCTCATTGTTATTTTCTCTGTTAACAAGAGTCTGATGCAGATTTACTGCTCAATTCAAAGTGTGTGATTTTTCTCTGGAGGTACTATTATCTGGAAGTTACCCATAAAGCCATTATGCTAGTTTCATTGTGTACTGGTAAACTGTGTCAGTGTTGTACAAACACACTGGTGCAGCCACCTGCTGCATGGCTGAACCTCAACCAAATGAACCTTTCAGCAGCTTGGGACTGTTGCATGTCTGTGACTGTGTTCGTCTCTGTCGGCCTATGTGTGGTGGCCAGTGTCTCTATATTCAGCTGTTTTGTGACCTCAATCTTGAACGACTCATTGTTTTGTGGTGTATACATTAGTTACTCACACCAGACGTCTTTGGTCAAAGCCACAAGGCAGCGGTTTCGTCAGTTACGCCTCATACATCCTGTTTGCTAGCCTAACGTTACTTCACTGAGTCAAATCGGACAAAGAGAAGAGACTTTTGCAGAGGACCATTAGGCCTATCTTGAGTCACAGATTCTTCGGCTTAATTGAAACTCAGAACCAGGAACTGCTGACCAGGAACAGTGACTAAGGATAACTTGTGCCACTGTTGTTGAAAATGCAAAGTGTTGTAGGCCTAATTGTCAAATTTGCAATATATTGGGGAGCATAAGCCTAAATGTAAGTCGTTAAGATTGTCCAAAAAGCCTTTGAGAACACCTGCCATCAATCACACATAACAACATTTTAGGCTATGACGAGCTAGAAGATGACTGTCCCAAAAACAACTCGCTCCAAAGTTGTTCAGTGATGCTGGCCCTCTCTGGCCCCTATCATATCACCATCATGCTAGTCTATCCAACACTGAAAAGGTTATCCAGAAGTGCAGAAGGGTTAGATAGTTGATATGTGGAATGACACCATTCAGAGGACTAGGCCTATGTTGTGTGTAGCATCTCTTGTTATAACAAAGTTAGACTGTGGTGTCAGAAGCTTAATTTTGGCCCTTAAGAAATGAAATGCCATAGTAATGCCATAATAATGTCATGTTATCCAAAATGATGAGGCTAGGCCTATATGGCTTTGGTCTTAAAGATGTTGTGCCCCAAAGACAGTAGTCTAATAGGGATTGCCAAGATACGCCAAAATCGTCATAATCGGCGCCATCTTGCCCCAGAGATAGCGATTAGTTAAGCTGTAACTTTTTTACGGCCCCATCGTAGCTCCTGTTTATACACCCGATCACATTTTTTTTCACCCGAAAATTTTTAAAATACTTTGCGAGTCTAGTCAGAGATTGTTGCTAGAGTTTAATTCCGGGGCAAACCCAGAATGCATTGTGTGATGACGACACGTTGGGAATCTCTATTGTCCACATTACCTACTCAGTCGCTAGGTTTTAGACTGTGGTGTCAGAAGCTTAATTTTGGCCCTTAAGAAATGAAATGCCATAGTAATGCCATAATAATGTCATGTTATCCAAAATGATGAGGCTAGGCCTATATGGCTTTGGTCTTAAAGATGTTGTGCCCCAAAGACAGTAGTCTAATTGTCCACATTACCTACTCAGTCGCTAGGTTTTAGTCTAGTAGGCCTATGCTACATTCAAACTCCTCAGGAGCCCACCCAGCAGAGGTTGGTAATAGGCCATTAGCATCCTTTGTTTACATTTGCTAAGTAGCAGATTTGGGCTGTTGTAAATCTCGTAGTTAAATTTTGTTAGAAAGACTAATGGCAGCTCTGATAAAAAAGTCCAACAAATTAATCTTTAGGGTTAGGGGTAATTATTTTCAAACATGATTTGTCTAAAATACTGTATGGTGACCTTAGAACTGTGAGTCATCATCATCATCATCATCATCATCATCATGATGTTGTGGGTTTAGTGTGTCATTACATCCTTATTTAGGCCTAAGGTGTGGAGCTTCCAGTAGGCTATGTCAAGGTATGTTAGTTATTAGGCCTAGCCTTTGTAAGATACAGAAGCGTAGTGAGCAAGTCAGCAAAAGCTTTTTCTTTGCTTCCGAATGAGCGCAAGCACAGCAGATTAGGGCAGTAGAAGGAAAACAGTTTTTATGGTGCGTTTCCCTGCCGTCCTCTTTAGAACCATTATGATGAATCATTTGTTTATGTACTGCATATAAATCTCTCCACTTGTTTCCTGAAGCACTTTCTGGCCCTTTTTCTGTTTGGTTCTTCCCTGGGAGCACCAACTCTGTATGAAAAGCTGCAGGCCCTTGGCCGATGCTATAGAAACATAGTCAGACGTCTAATCTTCCGCTCTGTTGAGTGAGACAGATAGAGACAGGGAGCGGGAGTCAAACACGGTAGCCACCATCTATTAGTAATCATTCTTCCCCAGCTAGAGGGCATGAAAACACTCTCAAGGGTATTGCTGAGGGAAGTGTGTGTGTGTGTGTGTGTGTGTGTGTGTGTGTGTGTGTGTTTGCGCTCTTGCTGTGGAGTGAAATCCGTGTCACTAGCAGTACTTTATCCTTTCAAAACATAGATATTCCTTACAGTGTCTTGTACTAAGCAGCCTTGAAGCGTACATCATAAACCTTTAGCTTTGCTCGTTGTCTTGTTTGTTGTGTAATTTCTGTTCCCCCTCCTGTCTCATCCCCTGTTGGCAGTGCAGTGTACCTCCACTCCTCCTGTGGTAGCACATGAGCAGCAACAAATGACTAGCCTATTACATAGCAACAGACTCTTAACTGGGGTCATCTTGTTTTCACTGTAGGTCTTGGACCCGTTGGACTTGTTCATAGCCCTGTGAAGTAGCCTTGTGCATTATCTAACCAGGCAGATAGCGAGCAGAAGTTGAGGCGTGATTGTTGTTTCACTGCATGACCTGCAGTGCACCACATTTTCTTATGTAGTGCTTTCCTGCCTCTGTCCCCTGTGAACATAAACAGCTGGTTTCTCAGAAGGGCGAGTGAGGAAGTCTATTATTGGTAGCATACCTGAAGTTTTCTTGGTAACATGACCCTTTCTTTGCCTGTTATTTGTACTTGCCCCCCCCCCTCCAGGATGAAGTAAATGCTGGTGGAAAGTGAATGGCTGCAGACCTTACAGTGAGAGAACAGTGGTACTGTACTTTGCATAAAGTGAATCAGTGGAAGGAAGGACTTTGTGTGTTTCTGAAACGACCCAAGAGGGCAATTTGGAGCCGTGGCCGCTGGGAGAGGGGTGAATAGGCGAGCGACAGAGCTGTAAATAACACACAGCAAATGGAGGACACGCGCTAGGACATGTTGGCACCACCTGAGGGTGTGTGTGTGTGTGTGTGTGTGTGTGTGTGTGTGTGTGTGCGTGTGTGTGTGTGTGTGTGTGTGTGTGTGTGTGTGTGTGTGTGTGTGTGTGTGTGTTTTGAGGAAGGATATCCCATGTGGTGGCTGGCAGAACTCTGTTTGCCTTGGCGCATGAGGTGATTTTTCTGAACTTATCCTCTTGAGAGGTCTTGTCCATTGCTTTGTGTTTTTTGTTGTTTTTTTGTTTGTTTTTGTTGTTTTTTGCATTTTCAAAATGGTTCTAATCACTACAGCACTGAGAGAGGCGCTATGAAAGTCAGCTTGCACCATCCAATGGGCTAAGAATCAAACAAAGCTGTTACTAAACATTTCTGCTGATAATCCTCCAGGTGCAATAGTGTGGTTGATGGAGGAATCCACTATGAAAATCATATGACCTAGCCTAGCGTGCTAACCAAAACAAACGGGAGCGTGATGCTCCTGAGGAAACCGCATGTTATCTATCTTAGACTGGGAGGCAGGGACTAGCTTGCAAAAACACACATTAAACTCCAGAACATGTCATGAGTACCAATGAGTGTCAGCCAATATATATTATAAAGAAACAACAAGTGGAAAATGTTGAAATGTGAGTTAAATCCGGCAAGTGGAAGCTTTAAGCACAAAGACCTGAGACAAAGACCTTTCTTCCAACTTGTTACTCTTGCATCACAGCCCCTGCCCCGCTGGGCCTGAGAATGAAACGTTAGCCTAGCTCTTTGCTATGAGTTAGACACCATCAGGTTTTCTTCATTTTGTTTCCTGTGGTCTTGAGAATACTGTGTGTGAACGCTAAAGTACTGCTGTGCTGCTGTTATTGTTGTTGTTGTTGTTTTCCCCCTCTGTTATCTGAGAAGCTTTGCTGGTGGAGGAGTGGAATATGGGCTTTGGAGAGAGATTGAGAGATGCCATGCGATTCATGTACATGTATTTTTGTGCGCAGTGCTGGTGGACCTCTTCACAGCAGCCAGGAAGCCTTTGGTGATTAGCTGTCAAATCAGATCACCCTTGTCTGGCTTATCGTCTCCAGCGAGTCTTTCCATTCACCCCAGCTGGGTTTTCTCTCTCTCTCTCTCTCTCTCTCCTCTTTCTTCTCTCTCTCTCTCTCTCTCTCTCTCACTCTCTCTCTCTCTCTCTCTCTCTCTCTCTCTCTCTCTCTCTCTCTCTCTCTCTCTCTCTCTCACTCTCTCTCATCCTCATTCTCCTCTCATTCTCTCTCTCTATTTTTCACTGTCATGAATTTGCCCAGAGAGCCATTTTCATTTCCATTTTATACACTGGCGCAGAGATGGAATGGCCTGGACAAAGTAAGCCTGTTTCCTTAAAGAAGTCTTGATGGGCAATTCAAGTGCCATGTACTCATTAAATTTAATAATCTGTCAACACGCGCTGACAGCAAGCAACAGCAAGCCAGAAGCACTTTCATTCTTCTCAAAAGATGTTTTTCAACCCTCCCCACACACCCCCAGCACACAATACGTGTATACACACACACACACACACAGTTTTTTCCCTACTTTTACAAGTGCCAGATACAAGGGTAATTGGCTGTAGCCGTGTCTGCTTGGTGTGTTGTTTTAAGATATTAGGCTGACACACTGGCAGAATGAGCGAACGCTCCCTTTCCCCCCCTTCTCCCACCCCCACAATCCACAAAGACAGGCTTATCATATCTAGACTGAGCAGAGATTGTGGTGATGGCTTGGTGTTTCCTGACAGTTTGTCTCCTGCACGTACACCACCTCCTGAACAGGAGGTGCTCGCTAACGCACGCTAACCCCATGTCACATCTGCTAGCTGCGCTGTGAGATGGATGCACAGTTGAGTGCTGATCCTTTTGCAGTGAGAGCTGTGATGTTTACTCTGTGCTTTGTGCGGTTATGATTTTATTGCTTATGGAAAGTGACTAACTGTCTTCCGGTTTCTTTCATATTGCGCGGCTAGGCTAATCGTCAGGTGCAGCTATTTGTGATTGTTATGGCTATTTAAATCCTGCTGTTGGGTTGTTTTGTTCACATTCATTTAAACCTCATTATCACCTGTCAGCGTGTTTGTGAGGTTTGGGGGAGCGAGGCAGAAGGAGGAGTCGGCGACCAGACGAATGTGCTGTTTTGTTGACTGAAGTCTTTTGTGTACTTACCATCTGTGCCACTGTGCCTCGCTCGAATCTTCTTGTTTGAAACCAAGGTGACAAGAGCTCACTAGCCTATAGGCTACCGCGCAGTGGATTCTCCTAGTGCTTTTAGCCTTGTCTCTCTTTAAGAGGTAGTTGCTTTACACACATAGGCTACACACACACATTCTCTCTCTCTCTCTCTCTCTCTCTCTCTCTCTCTCTCTCTCTCTCGTCTGAATCTGCTGTATGTCCACACTTCACTGACTGAATGGCTGTTTCTCATGTAATTAATTTGTCTTTGGGAGGGAAAAAAAAGAAAAATGTAACCCAGGCACTGTCTAATGGAGCGCAGATCTGGCAACAGCTCAGTGCACAAGTGAGGGAGTGTGTGCGTGTGTGTGTGTGTGCGCGGGAATGGTGCGAGGCATTGTGGAAAAGCTGCCATGGAGCTCTGTTTCCAACCCTGGCCTCCCCTCCCAGCCCCGGCGAATAAGAGCCTTATGAGAGTCCTCTTCCTAGATTGCTCCAAGATGTTTGTCCCAGATCAGACAGAGGTTTACTTTGGGAGTCATCCTGCGGGACCAACAGGGAAGGGAAGGGGGGTGGCGGTGGGGGGAGGTCACTGGGGGGCGTGGGGGCTTTTTTGGGGGGGTGGTAATTTTAAAGCAAAGGCAAAGCAGATGTGGGGAAATGAAAGTACCACAGGATTACTGGGGTGCAGCTCCACAAGGACTGGGAGAAGTGGGTTGGAAAAGAGTAGAGGAGAGGAAGGGGGGAGAGAAACTATTAGAAAAACAAGTGTTTTTTTTTTTTTGGTCAAAAAAACAGTGGTGTTGCGCTCAAAACGGCTGGGTATGTGGCTGAGTATTTGTGTGTGTGTGTGTGTCTGATCGAGTGAAAGGAGTTGTTGGAACATGTGGAAAATGAAATGGGTAGTTATGAGAGGGTAGAAAACCAAACTTCAGAGCTGTTTGTGTGTGTGTGTGTGTGTGTGTGTGTGTGTGTGTGTGTTTCCACATATGTTTGTGTATGTGTAGGAGGGAATGTATGTGTATGTGTGGGTGGAAGAAGCTGGAGAGACAACTGATTAGGTAAGAGATTGCCTCATGTAGTGACAGGGCACGATGGTGATGATCATGGCATAGAAATATGCCTACACAAAACTCACAAACACACACACACACAACACAGAATACACACAGTGTTTTATTGCTTGCCTCCCGCGGCTGCCTGGAGCTGTTTATGTAGCGACTCCTGTAATATTGCACCATCCTTAGATAATGTCTGTGCTTTTCCCAGGGCTAGGAGCTCAGCTAGGGGAGGGGAGGGGAGAGAGGGGAGAGAGGGAGGGAGCATGCTGGAGTCTTAACTCCACGCCGGTCATTTGTAAGTGCATTAGTCTGAGGAAGGAGGGAGGGGGGGGGGGGGAGGGATGGAAAGAGAGATGTGGGGGGCGGGAAGGTGAAGATGAGCTGATGCTTACATGCATGCATTAGTCTAAGCAGGGGGCAATCAGAGTGTTTTTCTCACATCAGATACTGTATGTTTAGCAGGCAAATGGATGGATGGCAGCTTTTAGGCTAGTCTTTGGAGAGAAGACTGAGCTGAATCCTGTTTAATGGTCAAAACATCAGCTCACTTGATAAAAAAAGGAATCAGATTGTGTTTATTTACATAATTTACAGTAGCTGCAAGAACGGCTAGGATAATGTTTTGCATCGAGCGTCCAATTTTTCATGTTCCTTCAACCCTTTTAGATCTGCCATTTTGTTTTTTGGTGCGGTCTGTAACCATAAAGGACAGAATGTTCTTTATTGGCTGCGTTTTGATTTTCTTTCAAGGCGCCTGAGCTGACTGTGAAGGGGCAATCAATAGCCAATCAGTGATCAGCTCTGGCCTCACTTCCGTGGTGAGCCGCCATATTGGGAGGTAGCCTAATCGATCGCCACGCGAGGGGTGCCGGATCAATAATGATAATAAAAAAAAGACGTCCGCTCAATTAAGTCAGGCAAAAGGTCGCACTAATGTTTACTACCCTTGAAATGATCACAACGGTAATCCCAGTCATCACCGGTGAATGATGTTTTAATGAAGCACATCGACATTAACATTATTACACGGGATAATGGTATGTATGTGTGTGTGTCTTGTGTGTGTCTATTCGTGTCTGTAACAGTATGTGTGAGGGACGTTTCATTGCTAGTGGGGTTGTAATATTAGAAGAGTGCTGAGTGAGTGTTGGAGTGAATATATGTGTGTGTGTGTGTGTGTGTGTGTGTGTGTGTGTGTGTGTGTGTGTGTGTGTCTGTCCAGAGGTGGGTCCAGTGTGCACATAAAGTCAGTCCTCCAGCAGGCGTGGGCTATAAAACCTAGTGGCCAGTCTTCCCAGATGACGGGCTGTAGGAGCTGCAGTGCCATTGGGGGGTTTCTGTAGGGGAGGGGGTGAGTTGGGGTGGATGCAGTTTTTTCCTGCTCCTCCACGTGCTGTGCATAAGAAGGGGCGATGAGGGCGCCTCCTGACTGATGTTTTAATGAGGAAACGTGCGTGGATCTGAGCTGTGAGTTATGTGCACGCGGGCGAATGCCGATGACCTTCCTGACACCCTGTGTTCTCTAATCAGTGCTGACTCGTCACGGGAGCACAACGCTGGGACGTGCTCTCCCTTCTCTCTCTCTCTCTCTCTCTCTCTCTCTCTCTCTCTCTCTCTCTCTCTCTCTCTCTCTCTCTCTCTCTCTCTCTCTCTCTCTCCTTCCATCTCTCTCTCTGTCTTTTTCTCACACACTCACTCATTTTCTTTCTATTCTTTTGTGCTGTAGATCCTGCCCTCTCTATTTCCATCATTACTTTTCCCCTCTCTCTCTCTTTCTCTTTTCCTCTCTCTCTCCCTCCTTCCTCTCCTCCATGTTGCCCTTGCGTGTCCTTGTGCAATGGGCCTGCAGGCCTTTGGAGAGCGTGACCAAGGCAGCCCAGTGTCTCTCTCTCTCTCCCTCCCATCCCGCTGCTTCCTCTCATCCTCCCACTCCTCTCTGATGGGATGTGGTGATAGCATAGCAGCCTGATGATGGCGCCCATACCTGATTGGTTTGATTTTCTCTTGCAGTCGCTTGCACTTGTCGCCTAATGCCGCTCCTCCTGGGGGTAGAGAGCTGTCAGAGCGAGCGAGGGAGAGAGAGAGAGCGAAAGAGAGAGGGAGGGAGGAAGGAAGGATGGAAGAAAAAGAGGTTGTGAGAGCGGGTGTAGTAAACAATGAACCGCAGCAGTGTGATCTAATGGTTCAATTTGTAATAAATCTGTTGCCTCAAGCTGTTGAGCGTTTCGGCACAGCAAAGGTGCCTCAGTGTTGTTGTAGTTTTTGCACCCTTTTCTGGAGAGGCCCTCTGTCTTAACAGATGTTTGTGTTGTGCTGCATTTAACAAACCCACTGGTAACAAGATTTCTGTTCTGAGGGTTTAGCCCAGTAATTCACAAGAGCTAAAAGGAATACTTTCTTCTATCCATCTGTACACCTTTCCGCTGGTTATCCACAGGTCATGTCTATACCTTTCCTCCTCCTCTTTTCTTCCTCTCCTCCTCCTCTTTCCTCCTTTTCTCCTCTCCTCTCCTCTCCTCTCCTCTCGTCCCCTGCCTCCCTGTTATTTATGAAGAGCTTTATCATCTCCCAGACTCCTCATCAAGGGGCATCACTGGACTGTGCTGGTCTGGTCTGGTCTGTCCCCGACACTGTCACGCAGAGGAGCGAGCGAGCGCGCCATAAAAAGGAGATGAAGGCTCCGAGGCACTTACTCCCCTCCCTCCCCTGTCCTCGGGTGGCCAGAGGTGAAGGCTGCTGCTGCTGAAAAGCTAATTCACAGCCCCCTCGGCTGCTGCTACCGCCACCGCCAGAGATGATGATGTTATTCGCTTTGCCCAAAATGGCCCGATACCGAGTCCATTTTCAGGGGGTCCACTGCTGAAAAACAAGTGTGTGTGTGTGGGTGGGTGGGGAGAGGTGGTGGGGTGGGGGTATGGACCGAAGAGCCAAAGAGCTGCACTTCAATTTCAACCCGCCAAAATGTTTGCCCTCACTTATACCCCACCGCCACTGGAGAGAGAGAGTAATTTGAAGATAGAGGAGCACGTCACTGTTTCATCCGCAAATGGCATGCTTTTCCACCCCCCCCCCCCACCCCCTTCTCCCCCCTCCCTTTTCTTCTCTCTCTTTTCCTTTTCCTTAAAGGATACACTTACCATGCCAGGTGCTGAACATGTCATGAGGGTTGCCTTATGAAAGAAACATTAACTGGCCAGATGAGACGACAGAAATGCAATAAAGTCTAAGTCAACACGGCTATTGATTTTATTCAAATGGCAGAGGCAGTGCAGCGGCCTTGGGTAATAAGCACAATTGAGATGCTGAGGGCGAAGCCGCCGCCGCCGCCTCCGCCACAATTCCTCCTCTCGCCTTTTTTCCGTCTCCCAGCCAAAGCTGCTGCTAAAGCCTGCTTTCACATTAAGCCATTCTCCAGCTATGACAACCATATAATAACCAGTCCCTTTGGAAAGACTGGCAGGTTCAATTGTGTTTTTTTTTCTTCTTCTTCTTCTTTTCCTTAGAAATGGTTAGATATCAGTGACCTGTGAATGCTATTGTGTAAGCTGGTACAAATGTACTTATGGCTGCCTAATAACAGATTTGTGTAGTGATTATTTGAAGTGGAGAGTAGCGGGGAGGATATTCAATCGCTCACTTTGTGTACAATGTTTTTTTTTGTTTTTTTTTTTCCCAAGAATAGTCAACTACAGGTATTGCAGTTTCTTAAAATGGACTTTCAAGTGCGTCTACTGTATATGTGGGTGTTGCCACTGATGGTGTTCTCTGATAGAATAGGAAAAGAATGTTGGCTGCTTCCAAGCTCAGAGGCCATATGCTATTTTGTTGGCAAAGGGCAACTCTATTCCTTGTTAAATGACCAGCCTTGAAGTGAGACCACTCGTTCTCTTATCATGTCTTGGCAGATTTTGGATGTTCCCCTAGAGGATGTTGACAGCTTGGTCATTGTATTGTGCTGGCCGCATCGCACTTCGAGCCGCGCTTATCCTCTCTCCCTGGCGATGGCTCGGCGAAGTCGCTCTCATTTCCTGTCGTCCCCCCACTGAGCGATCTTTTAGTCTGTCAAGACGCCCCAGCACATCGATGCGCTCACCCTGTGAAACGGCCATTATTTAAAGAGCCGAGTGAATGTGAGCCGCGCCGACTACAAGAGGAGTGGGGAAGAGAGGAGAGACGAGTCCCCCGCTGCTTACCAGCCCGCCGACTGATCTCAACAATCACATTGTTTTCCCCCTTATGCTGTTTGTTGACAGGATGAATCTGGTGTGTGTGTGTGTGTGTGTCCATTCAGCAGACACATCCTAAAATTGTTTCCTCTTGAAAATGTCCTGAAAAGCTAGCGTGCAGCGGGGGAATAAAGTGGGTGCTGGGGATGGGGGTGGGTGCTGGTGATGAGCG
>JAODXP020000018.1:16714826-16717326 GCA_027497455.2 Sardinella longiceps | reverse complement strand
GGAGATGCTTGGTGATAATGTATTAGTATCCTTTGAGTCATCTCTCTTTCTCTCTCTCATTCTTCTGTCTCTCTCATTCCTCTCTCTCTCTCTCTCTCTCTCTCTCTCTCTCTCATACACATCTCTTTCTCACCGTTTCTCTCTCTCCATCTTGCTCTCCCAGGTCTTGTCATTCATGCTTGAACTCTCACACATTGAGTTGTGTTCCATGTTCTGAGGGGAAGAGAGGACATGTGAGGAAAATGTAGGAAGAAGATTTTTAGCCTGTCTGCTGAGCTTGGAGTTGCAGTCTAGTAGATCAGTTGGCGTGTGTGTGCGTGCGTGTGTGCGTGTGTGTGCGTGTGTGTGTGCGTGTGTGTGTGTGTGTGTGTTTCAATTTCAATCTAGTTGGACACGTGAGTGTTTTGAGAGATTCATGCATCTGTCAGTGGCAGGTAGGACATTAATACAAAAATCACTCCTGCTTCTAATTTTTTTCCCTTCCTTCCTCCCTTGTCCACATTCTCCTAGTCACCATTTTTCAGATTTTGTCTTTGTAGCCCTTGGAAACAAGACAACTCCAAAGGGAAGGAGTTGTTTTGTCTTAAAAAAAAAAAAAAAAGTCTGAACAAAGGACACTGCACTCACACTCACACTCTCCCTCTGCCTGCCTGCCTGCCTGCCTCTGTCTTTAGCTCTTGTGCCTTGGGAGGCTCGTCTGCCATGGAAATGACTGGGTGGCGATAAGGATGATGAAAAGAAGCAATAAGACTGACCTTTCACTCGCTCTGAGCTACTGAGACTGAAAGAGAGGGAGAGAGAGGGAGGGAGCGAGGGGAAGAGTGAAGGATGTGGGTTGAAGAGTGAGGAAGGGGAGGGGTGTCCTCAGAGCTGCCCTACAGTGGCCGCACACACACACACACACACACACACACACACCTTCACACACGGAGAGACTGAGAGGGAGAGAGATATGACAGGCGAGCCTTAATTGCATTGGACAGTGAAGATGAGAAACAATAATGTGCTAGCAGGCTGCCGCCCCCGTCCTCTCGCAGCATCACACGTCTCCATGCCCACCACGCCTGGACCGCATGCTGCTCTAATCACCCCACGCCAGCAAGCCCAGCAAGCCCATTCAGACACCCTCTACTACTCCCCCACTCTACTACACCCCCACTCACTCCCCAACTCCCTCATGATGCCTAGCTGCTCACGCCACCGTCAGCCCCCCTGCATTTTTGCCTTTTGTTTGTTGTCTTTATACACACACACACACACACACACACACACACACACACACACACACACACACACACACACACACACACACACACAGACACACTGTTATCCACTCTGTTATCCACTGTTATCAACACACACACAGCCAGGAACGATGCGTGTGTGTGTGTGTGTGTGTGTGATGCCCACTCTGAGCAGTCTTGATAGAGTGTTACCTGCTGGTTTGGGGTTGCTGGGTCGTTTGGGCGCATTGAACCCCCAGCGGCGTCTCCCCACACCCCCTGATTTGACTTGGTAATGGGACCGTGTGCCAGCGCTGATGAGCCTGCAGGGATCTGCCTGTACACACACACACACACACACACACACACACACACACACACACCACCGCTAAACTGGTGTCCCATCGTACAGGAGTGTATCCAGGGACTCCGTCAATGAAGAAACACATGATGAACTGGAGAGGAATGAGAAGGAGAGAGGGATGGAGGGGGAAGTAAGAGAGTGAGAGAGAGAGAGAGAGAGAGAGATAGAGATAGACAGAGGTTGCAGAAGAGAGATGTAGCTGTCAGGGGATGATGGCTGCCGATACTGCAGCGGTTTATTCCTGGAGGAGCCTGGCAGAATGGGAGGATGGAAGAGATTGGAGAGGCGTCGTGATTTTGGTAGTCCCTAGATTTCTCCTGCACAAGCCAGATTATGTACATCTTGATTAGCCTACTCTCTGGGTGGTGGTGGCTGTGATGGTGTGTGTGTGTGTGTGTGGGTGGGTGGGGGGATTAAATAATAGAAAGTGTCTCATTGTTGGGTGCGTTGGGAGGAGAGATTATTGAATGTAGTGGGAGGACATAAAAGCGCTGCTAAGAGCATAGCTCAGATAAGAGCACTGAGACATTCCTTACTGCCGCCCCTCCGCCCGGCCCTTTCCAAAAAACTCATGGGCTAGGATCTTTTATTTTATCATTATTACCGTGCCTATTGTAGCCTTTCCACCCAGCCATTTAACCCAGTGTGTGTACACACACACACACACACACACACACACACACACACACACACACACACACACACACACACACACACACACACACACACACACAGTGTGGGAGGACACTGGCCCTGAATCAAGATAATTAACTTAAAGATTAGCCATAGTCAATTCCCAGCCCTTCACTTCATAAGGTATTTTCCTTCAGCCTTTACAGTAGGCTTTCAAAAACGGATAGATGTCGAACGATCGAACACACACACACACACTCACACTCACTCACACACACTG
>JAODXP020000018.1:16657326-16704826 GCA_027497455.2 Sardinella longiceps | reverse complement strand
CATACAGGCGCGTAGAGTAGACCCACACACATATGCATGCTCACTGCGGATGGGGGTGGTGGTGGGGGTTACAAGAAGAAGAAAAAAAAAACTCGGAAGGCCTTACCTCACAGCCAAGCAATCAACACCAAAGCTTCATTCTCGGTATTAATAGCCTAGCCTGTGAGCATTTTTTTTTTTTCTTCAAATCAGTCCTGCCCTCATTTTGTGCCATATTAAATAATGTCACCTTTCGGGCTGCCTATTGCTTTGAGTGGCACTTACTTCACACCTCAAGCTGTGAGGATCTGTGTCCTCTGAGCTTTAATCAGACATCATTAATACCCTGTTGTGTGGAATATGCAGATGCTGCTTTGGCTATATGGCAGCCCCAAGGCTTGCTTAGAGCCCCATACACACACACACACACACACACACACACACACACACACACACACACACACACACACACACACACCATTTATTTATTTATTTTACAGGAAAGACTTGGATCTTGACTGCTGCTTGTTTTTTTTTCTTCTTGTTCTTTTCTTTATATTATCGTGTGTACAGTATACACAACATCACCGCCTTCATCCGTCTTGTGTGCTAGGCTATATCTGATTGTGTGTATCCCAGGCAGTTGAGTTGTGTGTGGCTGAAAGAAAGAGAGGAGAGTCCGTCACGCCAAGGCTCCAGCGAGTGTGTTCACGTCTGCTCCTCTGGCATGGCATGCATATTGCATTGCTCGACTTGTGCTCATTAATCCTGAGAAAATGCAGGGGAATTAAACTTTAATAGAACATCTTATTCCCCTCACACTGGGGTCTAGCTTACATATAAACAAGGCACCATTTTGTTTTCAAATGAGTGTTGTTTTTTTTTTTCTTTTTTTTTTCTAAACCCCCAAAGCTTACCACATTGTATTTTTTTTCTCCAAACATTCCTTGCGTCCTAGTGCATATTCAACTACCCTTCAGCAAATAAATAAAACATGGTTATTTTAATCATGTTCCACAAATTTGCACTGTGATTTTTTTTTTTTTATGCAAATAAGACAGGTCAGTTAAGTCAATTTCTTATCAGTGTTTAGGCTACTTGTTTGAGCGAGTATATGTAAGCGAACAAGTATGCATGTGGGTAGTTAATAGTGTGTGTGCAAGGTTGACGAGAAAAAGAGAGTGTGTGTGTGTGTGTGTGTGTGTGTGTGTGTGTGTGTGTGAGATGCGGCAGCGGCTGCTGCAAGAGGAAATGGGGTTGACCTTGCCGCCTGTGGCAGCCGTTGCGGGGCCAGCCTGATGTATAGGTTGGGGAGCACGGCCAGGCAGTAAGTGAGAGCCATGTTCTTATTTCCTCATGCCGGGGCACGGTGTCAAGACGTATAAATGGGTTCATTTCTCCCACCCAACCCCCCTCTTCTACCACATACCCCGATACACTCTCTCCCAAATACACACACACACACACACACACAACCCCCCCCACCCCCCCCCCACACACACACACACCCCGTGTTGCTGCTGAGGAGGAGCGTTAAATGTCAAGCAGGCGAGGCTCAGCCTGTTTGTTGTGTTTTATTAGTGCAGCTGGGGTGAAGGGAGGGAAAAAGAGAGAGCGCGAGCGGATGTGATGATTTGCATTTATTTGTTGTGCGTCGGGGGAGGAAAATGCAAGTCACCATGGAGTGGGCACTGGGGAACGAGTATGAGTGTCTTCACACGCTACACCCCCTCCATCCCCCCAACGCCCTCCCAGAGCCTCTCCTCGGCTGAAGATATGGAAACCTACAGGCAGCTAAATTGGGCAAACAGAAGAAACGCTCAGCTATTGTGTTGGGACTTTTCTGTTTTGTGTGTGCCTGGGTTTAATTGTTGAGCAGAAAATTGAATAGTGCAAATCAATAGACGGTCCTTAGGAGTGCCTGAAAAGAATTTGCCAATCAATAGCTTGCAAGGCTAATGTCTTTGCAAGCCTGGGTAGTGTTGTTGGCGGCGGTGGCAGTGACGGTGGTGGTGTGGGGTGTCTTCAGACAGAACAATACGTGCTGCTACAAACACCACCAAACCTGGAAAGTTGTTCTTGTTGACGACGACGCAGAAGCATGCAGCTGCGCTAGGCTACCTACACTCTTGCGTCTAGGCTAATCTCCTCGGGCTAGAAAGGAACGCCGGGGGAGCCCCAATGCTTCCATCTAAATCAGCCCCTCTAGCTAACACACAGGACCTTTGTCACTTCCTCACCCAGCAGTCTGCATCACTTCCCCAGGTGAGGCAACTGGGTGAGCAGTCAGTGCTGTGTGCTTGCCAAGACAATGCCTTTCTTCATGACTCATCCTCCCACAGGCGTATCCAACAGCAACAAAGCCCTAATGGCAATGACAATAAACCCATTTATCATGGAATGTATCCTAAGCCTTTAGATGCAGCTGATTACAAGCAGCCTGATTAAATAACTGCTAAAGCTGCAGCATGTTAATTAAGGATCAAATTGAGGGAAACATTGGCAGTTCAGGAAACCCATTGGGTTCAGTACAACGAATACAACGTGCATTATTTCAGAGAACTCTGACAGTTATTTATGAGTGAATAATTTCAGATGTATTTATTTGTGCAGTCATTTTTCAGGTGTTCATTTGCAATTCTGTTTGCTAATGATCAACTGAACACTTATTGATCAAGTGTTGTCAAGCACTTGATGAAAATGAACCTGGGCCACTAGTATGCATAGTGTGCAATGATTAGGCTCGCCTTGTCTTTGACTTTGACTACAGTGCAGCCGCCTAATCAAGGCCTCAAGCACACTGAGTGACCAACAAAGGTGAATGTGCAAATAAAAAAGAAAAAAATGGCTACCCCCCCAAACTACAGCAACACACTTCTCACCCTACCACTACCCTGTGGGTAAAGCGTGTATGTGGACCTCACACACACACACACACTGTGTGTAGTGTAAAGGCAACTAAATACACATGTTTCCTAATGAACATTTCCCCCCAGGATATGGGATGGGGAGGGGCTCTGTGCCCAGACATGCCTCAACCCTCCCCTCCATACCCTACGCCCCCCACAAGACTGCGTCGCCATGGTGATGGATGTCCAGGGCTGACGGCTCAATGTGCTTACCTAACAGCAGCGGCAGCAGTCCTTTTACTGCAGTCCCCTCTCCCCCTCCCCCGCTAGTCTAGAGACAGAGAGAGAGAGAGGGAAGAGAGAGAGAAAAGGGGAAAAAAGAAAAGCGTTGAGATTTACAGGGAGAGGAAAGTGGACAGGAAGGTTGGGGTGAGGCAGGGTTGTGGGGGTTGGGGTGCTGCTGGGGTAGGTTGCGTTGGGGGTGGTGGAGCCGAGCATGCCTGGCTAAGCAGAGAGCAGCCAGTCCATTTCTCAAAGGTTAATAGAGCTGCCTGATAATGGTCGCTAATCAGCAGGTAATCTGTTTTCTTTCTATTAATATTCACTCCGGTCAGCGATGACCAAAAGCCCCTTTTCTTTAGTGAATCTCTGTCTCTCTCTCTTACACACACACACACACACACACACACACACACACACACCACCTCATTTCTTAGTCATGGACCAGCCCCTTATCCATGCCTGGAATGTCAAGAGCCAAGGCTGTTGTGTACATAGAGCTTTTTTCTTTCCTCTCCTTTTCAGGAAAACTATAAATATCTAATGCTCCCAAGCGCACTCCAGAGGGGTCGTGGGGTGGGGACGGGGACGGAGGGGGGCAACGACTGCTAACCACCACTGATTGTGTCCTCTTTTTCTCCAGTCAAAAGGAGGGAGGAGGGAAGAGGGAGTGAATGAGGGAGAGAGAGAGAGAGAGAGAGAGAGAGAGAGGGTGAGCAAGAGTCTTTGCACTGAGGTGGAGGGGGAAGCCATGTTCAAAATCACATCTCTTTGCTTCACACGCTGAAGCTCTCAGACGGGCACTTTGTCTTTTTTCCCCTCTTTTTTCTCCTGACCTGCCAACTAATCCCAGACCCTTCAGAAAAGCAACATTTGTTATCTTCCTTGCTTGCGTAGTCACATCTAGTCGGAATGGCTTGGAAATGGCTTTTGAAGGACTGCATTAGGATCGATTTGTGAAGTCTGTGTGCCTTGCCTCGTCTGATGCGAGACCTCTCTCTCTCTCTCTCTCTCTCTCTCTCTCTCTCTCTCTCTCTCTCTCTCTCTCTCTCTCTCTCTCTCTCTCTCACTCTTTTTTTCCTCCCCCTCTCACGATGCCTAGCACACACAATCTTTTCTTCTCTGGTGAATTCCAAGAGGGGAAAGGGTGAAACAGGCAAGAGAGAGAGGGAGAGAGGAAAGGAGAAGAGAGGAGAGAAGAGGAGAGGGAAGGAAGGAAAAAAGCCCCAGTAGGGGACGAGGCTTAGTCATGAGGGCTGTCACTGGTCTTTTGATGTGGGCCAAGCCACAGAGGGACAGGAGCAGTCAGAGGGGATTGTGATCCCAGCACCAGATTCGGGGGGCTTTGCCGTGTCAGGGGGGTGGAGGGAAGGTTACTGGGGCAGAATAGGAGCGTTGCATAATAAGATTGAGGCCACTGATGAATAATGAAGAAGAAAAAAGAGACCGAGGGAGGGAGAGTCGGGGGTCTGTTCAAGTCCAGCGGGCAGACAAGCAGTCAGTCACTCAAGTCAGCTCAACAGACATGCTGGCTTACTCTGCCCCGGTGAAAGAAAAAAAAAAAAGTGAGTGCTTGTCCATTGTTGCTGACACACACACACACACACACACACACACACACACACACACACACACACACTCACTCACACACACAGGCCATTGCTGTGCTGCAGACAAAGCAGCCCTCGCGTTTACCCCCTCACTCCCCACTGGCCCATAACACCCCAGTTCAGAGTTCAGCCTGAAAAGGCTGTTTTGGGGCATGTTTGGTTCAGTGGCCTGTTCAGTGCTCTTGTTCAGTAGCCTGGCGAGAAGCCTATTTGAGTAGGCCTGCTTCATTGCCTGATTAGGCTGTTTAGTAGGCATGGTGCTCAGTATGCTGACTTTGCGCCACGGAGGTTGGGCTCGATTAGTATTCTAGCTTGGTCGATCACCAGGCTTGTTCAGTAGGCTGAGTATTGATCTGCAGCTGCTTGAAGGGGAAGCAGAGCTGATTGGGAGCCTCTGTCAATCTGGCGGCCATGTTGTATCTCCTCCAGACTGTCGAGCCAGGGTAGTCGCAGGCTGGAGGTAGCGTCAGGGAGAGAGTGCAGCTGTGTGTGTGTGTGTGTGTGTGTGTGTGTGTGTGTGTGTGTTGGGATGGAGTGGGGTTGGGGGAGAATCTATGTTTTAATACAGTGATCTAATCCTCAGAGTTAATAACCTTTATCGCTAGTAATTGCAGGGGTCTAAATGCTTTAATGCAGTCAAACCGATGGGGCTAATGAAACCTATGTGGCTACTGAAGGTGTATCCGTGTGTGTGTGTGTGTGTGTGTGTGTGTGTTCCCTGCATGCCTTTGGGCCTGATCACACATTAGTCTGTTTTGGTGGCTAAATATAAAAAGAAATGCACACACACACATGCAACCAACCAGCCTGCGTGTAAATTTTATCATGCATCATAGCGCAGTGATATGGGGCCAAGGCTGTCTGCTAACAGCATTTGCCAATTGTGCTCCCGGAGCAGGTCCACGTGAAGATTATGTCTCCATACACATTATGCACACACATAACAGCGGTGAGAATGAGTATTGAACGCAACATTTTCTCCTGTAAAGGTATATCTGATTGGACTACTAACATGATACATTCACCAGACGGAAGTGTTTTATTTAAGGAGTTAGAAGCATAGACCCAAGAGTTGCCAATGATCACTCAGATAGAGCTGAGAGAAATGAAGAGAAATATATTTGTTAAGGAGAAAACAAAATACAATGTATTCCAACACCATTTATTCTAGGCCTATATTGTTTTCTGTGCAAAATATTTTCTTGCTTCCCTGGAGTCCTGGGAATCTTTCTGAGTGGTCCTTGGGTCTTCAGCTACTCTTCTGACTATCAGAACAGGAAACCCACAAGAATTTCTGCTTATTTAAGGGTGCAAGTGTCTGGTGAGAGTTTTCGATTTTACTCATCATGTGCTAATATTACACATTTTTTTTTTTTTTTTTTTAAAAAAAGGTTCTATGTAAATTTACAGGTGTAAATTTTAATGTAATTTAATATACAGTTCAATTCAAGATTGTTCCTTTTCTGTACCTTCTGATTTTTTTTTTGTTGCAAAGGGTACTATTCACTCTACCCTTTCACTTTTACACCTGATGCTATTTTAAGGAGTTAAACATTTGGGGACATGTGTGGATATGTGTGGATTTCATGTGTTGATACCAATTACTGGTCAAAATTCCATGTCAATAGTCCAATCAGAAAGAAAGAATGTGCACACTGTACACACACACACACAGATGGTGGACTCATGAGGGTTATATCCTATGTGAAATGTGGGGATTAGTTGTGTATGCGGGTCGTGTGTGTGTGTGTGTGTGTGTGTGTGTGTGTGTGTGTGTGTGTGTGTGAGAGAGAGAGGGAGTCAGGTCCCATAAATCAGGTCTTGCAGCTGCGTTGTGTTTTCAATGTGAAAGGGGCAGTAAAATGCTGTGGAGGTTTGGATACTGAATGTGAAATGTTGGTGTTCTAGAACAGGTGCTGTGAGGCTGGGGTCTGATGTGTCTACTCCTCTGCACAGAACTAAGAGAGTGTGTGTTGTGTGTGTGTGTGGGCGGTGTTGAGAGAGAGAAGGGGTGAAATATGTGTGTGTGTGTGTGTGTGTGTGTGGTACACATAAAATGGTTAGGCATCTGAAAATCACAGGGATGGACTTGTGTGCTTTTTTTGCTCCCTTGGGGGCTAAACGTTACAATTAATTTTCCTCCCACTTGCGTTTGCCTCTCCTCATCGTGTCATTTTTATTTTCAAGTGAACATTTTCATTTGTTTTTCACCCATTTTGTTCTCAAGCCTCTTTTGCCCACCCCCTCCTCCTCCTCTCCTGTTTGTCATGGCAGACTAATTGCTTTGTAAAATGGCTGAAAAACATTGGCGTGCTCGTGCCACCGTGTCACCCATTAATTTCCTTAGTTTGTTTTAAATATGCATAAACCTGCCAAGCCATGGTGTCACTGCCTCATTTGCTCCATTTATTCATGTATTCATGATTTTTTTTCTTTCTTTCTGTCTTTCTTTCTTTCTTTCTTACTCCTCTCTTTTTTTTCTTTCTTTCTTGTCTCGTCCTGTCTGTTCTCTCCTCCCCAGAGTGGTGTTGTTTCACTGCTTGTTAAGACACAGGAGACCAGTGGAGGCGTTTCGAAAGGGGTGAATGCAGTCAAGGTTAGTCACCAGAGGCAATCAAAGACACTTCCTGCTTTCCAGTGGCTTACTGTAGCCTGCTTCCTCTCACCTCCCACACTTCATATTGTAAACCCCCCCCCTTCCCTGCTTGTCTGTTTTCCTCTGCTTCAGCTAGGCTAAATAGCATAGCATGCTAAGCTAGGCTAGTATTGTACCTTGTTAGTGTGGTTCTCACCAAGCTAATACGGCTGTCGTGCCTAATGCTTGCACTGATATTAACACCCATTCCTAGAGCATTTTACTACTCACCCATCTGGCTGCATAAACCCCCACCCACCCGACACACACATACACTCAAAACGTGTGCACACTCATGATGTACTCATGCATATTATACACACACACACACACACACACACACACACACACACACACACACGCATCACTGACACAGACAGACATGTGTGTGTACACACACACACACACACGGCTGCTTCATTAATCCGCCGCCATATTGGCTGTTATTTGTTTAACAGCACTTACGTTTCTTGCTACACTCATCCCACACCTGCGGCTGGCGGAAGAGGGATATGATTATGTTGACGTGACCTCTCCTTTTGCCCATTATTAGGAGAAACACACACACACACACACACACACACACACACACACACACACACACACACACACACACACACACACACACACACACAAGAGAGAGCAGGCAGGCTTGTGGAATGGAAGGATGAGGACAGCAGTAATAAATCCGGTAATGATATGGCGGCTCTGCTTCTGTCTCTCTGTGAGCGGCGGAGCAGGTTACTTAATGAGTTTGGTAATTGGCTTTCTGCGCGAGCAGCATCTCTCTCTCTCTCTCTCCCTCCCTTTCTCTCTCTCCCTCTCCCTCTCTCTCTCCTCTTCTCCCTCTCCCCCTGTCCCTGCTGATGTACGCAGGAGGAACAGACCTAGCTGAGCTGCTGTCTCTCTTGCTCTCTCTCCATCTCGCCCTCTTTCTCTCTCTGTCTCTCTCATTTTCTCTCTCTTCACTTCTCGCCAGAGTAGCAATCTCTTTCCTTCTTGTCTAGCCTCCCTTCTATCTTCCTCCATCTTAAAAATACCAAGTTCTATTGAGTACCCTGCCACACACACACACACACACACACACACACACACACACACACACACACACACACACACACACACACACACACACCCACACCCCATCTCTTTTTCACCCTGCAAGCATCCTCTCGCCTCTTGTGCACACAGCGCAGACACAAGCACATAGCCATTCTGAAGGGGGATGGCTTCCATCACGCCCGTAATTTGATAAAATGGCGAGCAGATAGGCTTGAAAAATGCATTGTGACAAGCCGGATTGGAGTCTGGAACAACTCTGTCATAACGCCTGCCTGCTGAGGACTCTTGCACCCAGGATGCTCTCAGAAAACAAACACATTGCACAGGCAGATGCACACACACATACACACACACACACACACACACACACACACTCGAGTGCACGCATACACACACACAAAGACTGTGTATGTGTTCACTGCAATGTGGAGAATGTTGGCTTGAGGCATGTCCGCCCTTCAGGATGATTCAGAGAGCTCTCTCTCTCTCTCTCTCTCTCCCTCTTTCTTTCTCTATCTCTCTCTCTCTCTGCTGCTCTGCGCCGTGTTTGCACTGGCCGTGTCAAAGCGTTTGTTTTGCCTTGCGTGTTCCGGAATGTACCTGCGCTCTTGGAGAACAATGACCCCCTGTGCTCCTGCAGAGCCTGTTCCAGGAGCAGCCCCATCTCAAATGGACCTACTTTCATCTTTGTTTTCACTCTTGCTCTCGACGCCATCACAGCCGCCACCGCCACCACTCCCCAGCATACTGACAATCAGTGGCCGTGTCTCCACCACACACACACACACACACACACACACACACACACACACACACACACACACACACACAGCCTCCACATCTCGATATCTCTCTCCTCTCTCTCTCTCTCCCTCACCCTGTGTAGGGGAAGAGTCTGTGTAATAGCAGGCTGGGAGATTTAAGCTGCTCTCTGCAGTAAATCTATCCTCCCACCGTTTTAAGTAGAGGAGGTGTGTGTGTGTGTGTGTGTGTGTGTGTGTGTGTGTGTGTGGTGAAGGGGTTGGAGAGGGTAAGGTGAAAGAAAAATGCCTCCAACCCCCAGAGGCCCCCAGCGCTGTCTCTGCATCATGTTACTGGTGATAAGAGATTTGTGTGGTCCAGACAAATCATCTGTTATTTAACAAAGAAGAATCCCTGTAGTAATGCGTTATCTATGGCTTCCTGTGCTTTGGCATGCCATTTACCCAAATGCTCCAAATTTTTTAACCGTGGTTTTTGGAAGATGGAATGATCACTATTTTGGTTAGGTTTTTTTTCTGTTTCTTTTTTTCTTTTCTTTTTTTTTTTTTTCTTTTTCCGAGAGCTTAGTCAACTAAGAGTGCTGCTATTTTTCCAGACTCTCCCTCTAACCGCATCCCAAAATAATGTCACCACTTCCCACAGCATGTCACTTTGTGTGTGTGCTCTGATCCATGCCTTTGTCATTTCCAATGTGTGAAACTTTGGAGAGGGAGAAAAAAAAACTGCCCATAATTTCCAGTCAAAGTGGTTCACAGACAGGTGACAAAACACATCAAAAACTGTGATTATCTTTTTGTTGCTAGATGCTCCATTAATCACAGAAATTGTTCAAAAGCTGCACTTTGTGTTAACCAATGTGTGTCATGTCAGAGCAGAAGAATCCTTTTAATCTGTCTCCACTGATGTAATGCTATTGCAGTTCCTCATGGTGTCCATGGGGTGGCAGTGTGCATGGCGGGGCTGAGCTTTCTGAGCCCTGCTTAGGCTTACATGCCTCTTCTCTTCACACAGAGGGGCTTTGACCTGATTGGGTTAGACAGGCGAGCTTTAAGTTACAGGCTCCATTCAGTTTTTTTCCCCCTCTCTCTCTTTTCTCTCTCTCTCTCTCTCTCTCTCTCTCTCCCCCCTCCCCTGCTTTTCTCCCTCTCGGCTCGTTCCTATTCCCCGTTAGCCATTGACTGTATAGAATGCAAGGCTGTCTTTACACCAGCGGTTCAGCTCTGTCATTGTAATGATGATCACTGTGGACGTGCCGTACAGCCACTTTCTACTTCATTTGCTTTCCTCAATGAGCTCTGAGGCTCAAAGATATCCGTTCTTTGTAGTCGCCACTATGTATATCTTTTTTTTCCCCCTACTTTAATTCACTCTTTGTTGTTATATGGTTTTCAAAATGAAACACATTTGGCTAGTTGGGCAAAGTGACTGTTGATTGGTGGCTAATAAACAGTTTCCAGTCTGGGTGTTTTTGAGTTCATCTGGTATTTTTGAGGATAGATGAAGGGGCTGCTCTCAGCCCAGAGAGTGGGCTGGCCCCAGAATATGTAGTCCAGTAAAGGGCTGAGAGGCACCTGAGGAAGTGTGTGTGTGTGTGTGTGTGTGTGTGTGTGTGTGTGTGTGTGTGTGTGTGTGTGTGTGTGTGTGGTGGGGGAGGGGGAGTCAGTGGAACTAGTGTGATGGGCCATTGATGGGCTTCCATCGCCAAACAAAGAGAAAATTCAAGGGCTTCACACAGGGCACTTAAAAACTGCTAGCTCACATGCTTTGGAGTCTATCAGGGCATGCATTCAGGCTGCAATCATGTTTATTTGCAGACATTACTGCTCATTTAGCACTGCATAACAGTTATAGAGGGTGCATAAGAGCATGGAGGGGTGGAGTGGGAACCCATGTATGTATGTGAGGTGTGTGTGTGTGTGTGTGTGTGAGGGTGAATGTGTGAGGAGCTGTTTACACCCAGTCCCTGAACAAGCCCTCGACTGTGTAATTAAACCTGAAGAAATATATTCTCTTCCTGCCCCCCCCCACACACCCACACACATCTCCCTTCAGCAAGAGTGATATAATTTGTTTACCAGGTGACAGCTACGCATCTGGCAGGCTTGTGTGCTTACACTGCTTTTCTTGCGCGGGGCGCATTGCAATGGCTTTAGCAAGCTGTGGCGCGCTAGATTAATTTTCACGAGTTTTGTATGGCTTGGCAACACAATAAATAAAATGGCGAGTGTCGTGTCAGTGAAGGAGAGAGAGAGAGAGAGAGAAAGGAGTGATGGAGGAAGAGAGAAAGAAATGGAGTGAGAGAGAGAGAGAGAGAGAGAGCGAGCGAGCGGGGAGAGAGGGTTTTTGCTAGCGTGCCAAATGTGGCTACGGCGGTGAAGGAAAAACGGGATGACTCTGCACACTCGCACACTCCGAGCCATCGCTCAAAGAAAGTGACGTGCCCCGGGATTGCATCAAAGAGGTCTCTTTCAACTGCGTTTATGATGTCAAATGACAGGACGGCAGGGTAGTAATCTGGCTAATTAGGGGTTTTTAAGTAGGCGAGACTTGGTGTGTTTCGGGTTTTGTTTGACTCTCGAGGCAGATTGTCTCAGGGAATGAGGCAACGTTTGAAAAGAGTGTTCAAGAGGCTCTCGTTACTGGTGTGTAACATAAACACTCAAAGTGAAATTGAACTTAATAATGCCTTGTGTGGCTGTGTGTGTGTGTGCGCGTGTGTGTGGCGGACGTGTGGTTGTGTACACAGGCTCTGGTAAGCAATGAAGATTTTATGTTTTTACAGGTGGTGTTGTACATTATAGCAAAAGAGGTGCTTCCGCTAATGTAGTTTTCTCATGTAGCTTTTCACAGCCATCATCACTCTACATTGGGTCGTTGGAGGACTACTTCCTTGCTCACCCTTTAAAAAAAAAAAACCCTCCGCCCAGTCTTCCCCTCCCCAGGTCCCCAGGAATCTTGTAAAACAGTACAGCACAGTACAGCACACTAGTGCAGCCAGAGAGTCAAAATGGCAGTGGGTAAATTGAAGTCAAGTTTTTCTTGTCAGCTTCAAGAGCGATGGAGCTGTGTGTGTGTGTGTCAGACAGATGTAAATGTGAGTGGAGGTAGTTTGAGATGACTG
The DNA here is from genome assembly GCA_027497455.2 of Sardinella longiceps. Taxonomy (NCBI): domain Eukaryota; kingdom Metazoa; phylum Chordata; class Actinopteri; order Clupeiformes; family Clupeidae; genus Sardinella; species Sardinella longiceps. The sequence goes on along the minus strand of JAODXP020000018.1, from coordinate 16,692,529 downwards.
AAGAGAAACATGAGTGTTTGTTTCTGGCTGCAGGCAGGAGGGTGTGAGTAGTCAAGTCAAGTGGTAGGACCTGTGGTGAAAGAGAGAGAGAGAGAGAGAGAGCAAAGAGAGCGAGAGAGAGCAAAGAGAGAGAGAGAGAGCAGGGAAGGGGGGAAGGAAAGAGAAAGAAAGCGGAAGGGAATGAAGCACTGCTTAGGTAATCTCCAGAGATTCTCTTTCTCTCCTCTTCTTTATGTTTTTCTTTTGCTAGCAGAAACTATATAGTCATCCTGAGATCCTGTACATCAAAGGGGCTAACCTATCAGTATTTCTCCCCCCAACCCCATACTCCCACACACATGCCCTAAAAAAAAGGAGAGAGAAAAAACAGAAAAGAAGGTGACACACATCCTCCCCTTCACCTCTCTCTGCTGAAATGGATTTGTTGTCTCGGGGCATTCGCCTATTAAATACTTTGGGTGAATTTTGATCCTCACTCTCTCTCCATGGATGACCGATCACAGCCCTAAATATTATGCTGGAGTGGAGGGGGGAGGGGGGGGGGGGTAGACAGGCGGCTGGCAGCAGCAGTGGCGGTGGCGATGGCGCAGGGGAGAGAGGAGCTGACTGATTCTCTCTCTCCCCTCTCATTTAGCAGCCTGTTTTGCCTCTTCAGATCCGCCGCTCTGGCGGGGCTGCGGTGCCCGTCCCTGGTGAGCGGTATTAAATGAAGTTACTAGATATGAGTACTTAAGGGGCCAGGACAGAGGAGGGGTTGCCAAGGCGCTCTGAGGCTTTTGGTGCACTCATCCGTGTCACCTTCTCTCTCTCCCTCCCTCCCTCCCTCATTCTCTCTGTCTCTCTCTCTCTCTCTCTGTTGTTTCAGCTACTAGCTGACTTATTTGTATTGCAGGGACATTTTTGCCCCCCTTCCCTCTCTCCCAGTTGTGTGTGTGTGTGTGTGTGTGTGTGCTCCCAGATTGTGCTTCTTCGCTGAGGGGTAATCAGGCAAAAGCAAACACGGCACGTCTGTCGCAACCACCTCCACCTCCCCCCCTCTTCCTCTCTGCTTGCATTCTTCCCCCTCCCCTCCCTTTGCCTCGCCAGGTTTTGAAAAAGTATTTATTTTTTAATGAGGGTGAATGGGCAGAAACACAGCCGACGGTAATGGATTTATAGACATGCAGAGTAATAGCCTGCTTGGCAGTGTGCATATCGATCTAGGCACAGTCATCTGGACAATAATAGGTGTCGTCACTTAATGAAAAAAAAAAGAAAGGCACGGGAGAAAGCTCCCATGTCTTTGTTTGTTTATTGTGTTTGTTTGTTTATTTGTTTGTTATGATGTAGTAAGTAGATAGCTTATTGCTCTTTTATGCTGCTCAGGCATACCTTTTTGGACCGCTTGCTTGCCTACAAGTCATCAGTTTTTTTTTTCCCTTTTTTTTTTTTTTGTAAAGAGCCATTTTGTTTCAGCCAGTGCCTCTTTCTACCCCATAAAATTCCCAAAGAGAACAGCAACAAGGCAATAAAGTGGATTGAGAAGGGCCGGGTGCCGCTGAGCTGAGGTGGTTTTTTGAAAGGGGGTGTGAGTGGGAGAAAGAGACTCAGAGAGAGAGGCACTGTGGCAGCGCTGTTGAATGCTGAGCAGAATTGAATAGACATAGTCAGCTTCCCAGATACATGCTTAGGCCTGTAGAATGCGGAGTGCTTTGCTTGTAACTGCATCGGTTGTCTCCTTTCATTATCGGTTAATGGTGCCCAACTTGACAGGGCCATGCGATAAACAGAGCAGCTGTGAAATCCTGGAGGTGGAGTTCTCGTCCAGCTGATAATGGGATCTCATCTGCCACAGGGAGGGGGACAGGGAGAAGGGTAGAAGAGAGAGAGAGAGAGAGAGAGAGAGAGAGAGACTGTGGCACAGCCATGTGAGGGCAGGAAGCGCAAAGTGTTGGGGCTTCCTATCGCTTTGCTCTCACATTCAATCCTGCACACAAACCCCCAAGTGGCTGCCATCTAACAAAATCCCTGCTATGTAGCCTAGACCTTCATTTTTATGTTCAGAAAAACGCTGTGCACGTGTGGTGATTTCAAATTAGCACTGAGCTAGGCTAATTTTTGTGTGACTAAAAAGAACATTACATTTGGCTCATTTTTGTTGTTACAGAATTTGCCTATAAAGGTGGAATTGGAATTATGAACAATACAACACCTTTACCAATTTTACACTCTGAATGTGCCTGCCCATTCATTAAAGAATCTTTGTTTGGACATGTTCAATGGCGCACACACACACACACACACACACACAGAGAGAGACACAAGGAGACAAACGGCACTGAGAACGGTTAGTTCCTCGCCTACCCTGGAAGAGTACCACAGAGCAGTGTTGTTGTGGCATGTGATTGAGTCAGAAGCGCTGCCATTCCACTTGCCCCTGGCCTGAAGCTGTTGGCAGCCTGTTGCAGCGTCTGATAGGTACCTCTATGAAAATGACATTCTCCAAATATCTCTTTCGCTGTGGGAGAGCTTCACATAACCAAGTGAGTCAGACTTAAGAGCTGTTGTGTTTGTGTGTGTGCCTGGGTTTGGCTGTGTGTGTGGTTTCCCATCTTTCTGCTAGCTAGCCTTTATCATTACATGTGGAGCAGAGGAGCTACAAGTAGGTATATTTCAATAAATATACCTGAGGTCTGATTCTGTTCGACGACAGGGGTGTTGAGGCTGTGTGCGAGTGTTTATTATATTGAGGGTTGTGCTGACGGTGGTTGGAAGCAGCGGGTCTCGCTCATTGAAAAGCCTCCCTGGGGTTGCAAAAGCGTTGGCCGGCTGTGGGATCGCTGGGGACACCTCCTCCTCGTGGAGAAAAGAGAAAGACGGATGGGCGGGGGGACTGACAGGCAACATGGTTTGCAGAACAATAAAAGGCCCACTCTACACCAAACTGAATTCCTATTGATCTACACTGCCTCTTCAAATACACTGTTTGTGTCGGTTGGTGAGTTAAGATAGCCTTGTTTGGATTATGTGTGCTTGTTGCGGCTAATTGGATTTAGGAGCAGAGAAATGCGAATTAATGTGCTTGCAGCCTGCCGAAATATATTTAAATACGAGACAAACAGGTTGTGATTCGATTCATAGCATGCGTCCACACACATTTTTACCAGTGAGGACATTTTACACACACACACACACACACACACACACACACACACACACACACACTCCTCCTATGCACACTAGAGTGTGTGTAACAGTCACCACCTCCTTCTTAATTCCATTGGCCAGACAACCAGATTGAAAAACTGGCGTGTAATGGGCCATCCGTCATTTTTTCAATTCCACTATATAATCACGCGCATAACACCAAATGATCCTTCTGCCCCAATCAATTTAGAAAATAATGTACGTTTCACTGTCACACGCGGCATTTGGTAACCCACCGTGCCTTAGAAGAACACACTGCTGCCAATGAATGGGTTTAAGAGTGAGTGAGTAATTAATTCATTATCTGAAAATGCAAATTAGCAGCACAACCAAGAGCAAAGTGCAACAACGCATGCTTCATGTTTAATCCAAAACCCCAGAGCTGTCTTGCCGGCGCTACCGATTTTGTCCTAAATGCCTGGGCCAATAAAGCTCAGATCTTGTTTTTTTCTTTTTCTTTATTTGTTAGTGGAAACAGTTGCGTATGTTGAAAATGTAGTGATTAAACGACTTTGTTTTTGTCTGGCGTTTTACGTAGTCCCCTATAGTGAGTTGTTATTTTGTCTCTCCATTTTATTCGGGCATTTAAGTGAACGCTGCGGATTAATATTCTTTACAGCAGCCCGTGTAGGCTATGTTGATCTCGCTCGGGATACGGTCTTCCAACATCTTGCTTACTGATGCAGTTTCGAACAGACCATATCCTCAACGGGTTACCATCAATCACGTCTACCATTCTAGTTCCTTTGTCCCAACAATAATTTGAATCCAGTCCATGTTTTTGTTTTGTTCGTATTTTAGTAATGGGGGGTGGGGGGTACTTCACTAGTGTCTGGATAAAGAAAGACTAGGTCAGCCATGTGGATGCGTCTGTTGAACAGCTGAAGAGGGGGGGAGGCTCACGGAGAGACAGGGAGATAGGCAGAGCGCGGTGTGTGTGTGTGTGTGTGTGCATATGAAAGAGGGAGAGGGGGTAGAGGCAGGGAGAGCGCGCGCGCGTGTGAGTGTGTGTGAGAGTGTGTGTGTGTGAAAAAGGAAGCCGAGTCTGTAAGCGGTGAACTCAGTGATTTCCTACCCCTCGAAGTGCTGCACTGTATCAAGACTACAGTCCTTTATGCGTTTCACATCGGGAGCTATAATACGGCGTAAGGGAACGGAGTCTGCCGTGTGCTTTTTGAAGGAGTCTCTCGGCGATCGGAACGTGAATAAATTAACAAAAGCGAGGTCGTCTTTTGTTGAAGCAAGTGCCCGTTTCTCGCTGCACGGGCAGCGGCTCTTTAAGGATAAAGTGTCGGCGCGATCCTGTTTAGCTCTGGTTCTTGGATCTGACCCAGGCCAACAAGTTCGGCCGGGTCATTTGGTAGTAGCTGCCGAGGATTCCGTTTGAAGTTGTTTGCAGCAGTCGATTGGAACTTAGATCATCAGACTGGCGGGTGAGTGCTTGGCTACACTGAATTAAAAAAAAAAAAGTTTCTCGGGGGGAGGGGGTATGAGTGGTTTGGAAGGTGTGGGGGGATACGGATGGAATGTGGAATGTTGGCTTTTGCTACAGGCTTAGAAGTTAAAACCACGAGTTTGCCTAGCTTCAGAATTTTTTTACTATAAGTATGTTCTCAAGTGTAAACCGTTTAAGGGAAAGGCGTATGCTGGTGTAGGACGCTTTTATGACATGAGGCAAGCACAAAGTTGGTTACATTGTTGTTGCAATTCTTGACTTTTTTCACCTCCCTTTTTTCCCTTTTGGACCCTCTTGGCAGGCTAAGAGAGCCCATGAGTAATCCAGAGACCTTTGCTTTGAACTTCTTTACCTTTGTTTGAACACACCCCCTGGGCCTTTTTCTGTGCGTGAAACTAAGATGCACTTAATAAATTAAAGATGTTACTTGGGTTTCAAACTGATGGCACTTTCAAAGTTTGAGCCAAGGTTGGCTGGTTGTTTCTTGTCACAAGTGCAGACTACATAGACTACACATGTCGTACTATTTCTTCCTCTGCTAACGGTTTGATTGCTTAAATGCCTTAGGCATTGCTAAACTAGCTTGTGTAGATGAAGGCCGTCTTATCAACCAAAACAAATGAAACCCCATGCATTTTGGGAATCCCCTACTTCCACCTCCTACCCTTTTGACTACCCATATCTATTCACTTGTGGTTTTGAGTGATGGGTTGTAACCACTTGTTTACTGAAAACGTTTTGAGAACGAATGATGGAGGCTTTGAGGAGGACCTGCTTGGCCAGTTGTAACCTGCCAAGGAGACCTTCAGATTCAGCTTGGCTTCCTTTTGTTCTTTGCTGAGAGTGCAAGCCATGGGGCCTGTATGTGAGCGGGTCTGTGTGTGATTAGTCAAGCTCTCAGACAGAGATTTGTTGGAAAGTTGAGCACTAAAGACGGTCTGTGTGTAGAGTGTGTGTGTGCGTGTGTGTGTGTGAGCATGTGTTTGTGTGTGTGGGTGGTGGTGGTGTTAGTTAGAAGTTTGAAAAGAATTGTTTTAAAAAAAGGTGTTTGTTTCATGTTACTCTACTCTGATCATGTCCCCATGGCCTTCACACAAAATGGGGAAGCATGGCTGCGTCCCCCCCCCTCTCCCCCCAAACCCACTAACATAATCACAGTTTTATTGGTCATACTTAAATTTCATGTGACTCTAGACAGCCAGCTCGGTTCCTTAGGGTATAAGAGAATATTCCACTAAAAATAAATAACTTGATGCCATTTGGGGATAATGGTAGCGGGAGCACGAACTGCAGCAGTCTTTCTTCACCCAGAGTGCACTCAAAGGCTCTGTCCCAACCCTTCCCAAGTATGTGCTCCAAATGTTTTTTTTTCTTTTTTTTTTAGATAGCCCCCCCACTCCAACCCTGTTTTAAAAAACTGCTGAAATGTTAATTGTCTTGTGGTTGCAGGGTTAATCTGGACCACTGTCCTCGTTTTTATTTCCACCTCTCACCCACCCCCACCCCCCCTCCTTTTTTTTTTTCCTTTTGCATATATTTTCCTCTCGCTCACTCTCCCCTCATCGTCCGCTGTTAACAGGGAAGTGACCTCCAGTTTAATGATTCAGATGTGATTAATGCACTGAAGTGGGAGGGCACTGGTTGGCTAATTCATAGCAACAATGGCTGGAGAGAATGGTGTTGAGAACCAAAGCCAGACCCCTCAAGTCCAAGCAGATCCTCAACCTATCTACAACCATTGAACAACCTCCACCCCTCCCCCTTCCTCTCCTCCTCCTCCTTCCCTGTTCTTTGAGTTGGCCATACATATTTAATACTATGTAAATGTGTCTGTCTATATTTGTGTAGGGGAGGATAATGCCCCTCTCTTAACCCTTAAACAAAAGGCAATATGCAACGCTATGTGGTGGTTTTGCTCAGGAGAAGATAATCGTAGGTTTTGGAGCACACACACACACACAAACATCTGCTCCAGGGCAAGCTATCGTTTGATGATCTTGCTAACGATGCCAACAGGCGCCTTGGCACGTTGCTCTCCTTGCCTTAACGCTGAGGTTTTACAAGCAGGAAGTTGCGCCGCTGAGCGCTAAGCTAACCCGATGACAACAGTTCGATGTGAAAAGGATAAGGATTAGCCGTGCTGCATGTGAGCGAGGAGATGTGGTTGATAGATATGTTTGCTTTCCAGTTCAGATGTCTAGATTTTCCTTTAGTCATGAGACTCCAAAGCTTTAATCATTCAGTGTCTTCAGTTAGTAAGCCTCCGCGTTGCTGATGTCGAGGCCTTTTTTTTTTTTTTAAAGGCCGGCCCTGAGAATCCTAGTTTCTCATGTGAGCCGCTTCCATGTCGTCTCCCGCTGAGCAGATCTGATGGAGGTGAAAGTCTTGTTTTTTTTTATATATATAAATCCCCCTCTCCTGTGCAAGGAGAAAAGTTGTATTCTGACCCGAAGACAACCAATGGTGCTCACAGGGTTTTAGTGCGCTGCTCTCCCTGACCTGTCTGTTGAATGAAAAGCAGAGGTGTCGATGGTAACGTGTTCTGTTCCCTTCCAACCTGCACAGACTAGTCCAACCACAACACAGGCTGATGTATCCTGTTGCAAAAGGCAAAACAAAACCTGGGCTAAATAGGGCTATTGACCAAAAAAAGTCTTTGGTGTTGTGTTTTCTCTCTGACTTGACTTGACTTGATCCCTCTCTCTCCCTTTTTTGAATGAGATGATGTGTTTAAAAAAAGAATGGCTAACTTTATTTAGTTTTTTTGCTTCACCTTCAGAATTCAAATAGATGCTTGGTTACTCAAGATTCATGTTGTTTTTCACTGTTGTCAGCATAGACTGGTGATTTGGATGAACAACTTTTGATCATGTAGCTGAAATACTAGTCTATTCATAAAAAGGAAATGGTGAAACCTCCAGCCCCTTTTGCTCTAGTTTTTTTTTACCTCATGGGTTGACCAGTGTGTATTCTGGCTGGAAAATGCTGAGCTAACACGCTGCTCACTAGTTTTGTGCAAAGCTCTCTGAGAGACCTTAGCTATGGTCTCTGTAGCACCCCCTCCCTCCCCTGGCTGGCTATCGGTGCAGTAATAGTATTAACAGCTCTGTTCCAACCACCTCCTCATGAGACAGCTGGGCACGTCTGTTCTCCTCTTTCTCTCTGTCTGTGTGTGTGTGTGTGTGTGTGTGTGTGTGTGTGTGTGTGTGTGTGTGTGAGCGATTAAACAAGTGCATGTCATACCAAGCAAATCCACCCCCACCTCTAGAACAACCCCCCCCCCTCTCCTTTACGAGCGTTTGATTGTCAGCAAGCTCGGCTATGAAAATTACCGCCTAGGAATGGTTCCCCAAGCTTGGCCGCACATTGCATTTATCAGCATTCGGCTTCCATGTAGATATTACTGGAAAGGTTAACGCACTCCCTTTGCACTCCCCCACACAACCAAGCACACATGCACCACATCTCACTCTTCTGGAACTGCCAGGGTAGACAAAGGTAATGTGTTTTCTCCCGCCCTTTCCCAATCACCTCACACACACTGAGCATTCAGTACACAGCCCTGCTCTTCAAAATCTCACCTCGGAAGAATCAAAAGAAGGGTGATGGTTGGATCAAAGGGAACGTGTGTGTGTGTGTGTGTGTGTGTGTGTGTGTGTGTGTGTGTGTGTGACAGAATGAGGATTCTTCATAAAGTGTGCTGTAATGGATCAGTTGCCAGGCTGTAGGCAGACGGAACGTTTTGACAGGGGTGTTGGAGGTGTTATTTAATCTGCTCGTGCAATGGAATTCTCTAAGATTACACTGGGCAGAACCCCCTCCACACACACACACACACACACACTCTTACGGTATGTTATCCCTCCATTTTCTAGTGGGCAGTGTTAGTGTGTGTTTGCTATGGGCCAGGCTGGTGCAGTGTAGCTATTTAGCTGTGAGCAGTAGGAGGATGGCGTGTGGGAGATGGAGCTCTAATGAATTGGATCAGGGCTGAGTGTAATTAATGTCACTTTCAAAGCTTTCTTTGCACTAAACTATTTTTCCTGCTTTTAGCCTACATTGTGGACAGCTTTGATTCATCAGATTTTTTTTTTTTTTCTTTTTCTTTTGTATGTAACCACAAGAATACTTGAAGCATTTACTCATGGTTGATGTATCTTTTAGCTTCATTCCCCATGTCGTGGAATATGAGACTGAAGTTAAGTGCTTTTGTGAAAGAAGCCTCTGTCAAGCATGTAATGCGCTTTTTCCAGAAGAATCAAAAGAGGCCGGTAGCTGTGTGCTCCTCTGGATGTGCTAGCCTACACGCTAAAGCGCGTGTTGTCGTCTCTAAAACAGCCGTTTATTTCACGACCCATTTGTTGAGTCACTCCACAGCCAGGGCGGCCTCTCTGATGGCAGTCGTTTTCAGAGGTGTGTTCTAAATAGACATTGTTATCAGAAAGGATTAAGGCTGCGTTTTTTTCTCTCTCCAAGCGCTCTTTGTTTACAGAGGTGAACACCTCTAGCCCCACTAGCTGCCACGGATACTGTAACCATAGCGCCCACTCACCAGTCGGGCGCTACATAAGGATCAGCGCTGGTCTGCTGGGACCAGTAGACAGGACGCGTGAGTCACTGGTGAACTCTGGCTGACTCACTGCGCTACCAGCAGAAGGTCTGTGTCGATTCTTTTGGAGGGTTTGATTGTTTTGAGAGGCTCTTCTATTACTATTTCCAACTGCACAATGAAACAGATAAATCTGTGGAAAGTGGAAAGGTCTAAGGGCTAAGAGGGATTGCTTATTCACTGTTGAAATAACATGACTCATTTGACAGGCTAACACAAAGTAGCGATTTATGGTGCAATTTGTAGTGTTGTTGCTATCGCTACCACTCAAGGTGACAGACACACATTTTAAATAGTATTTGCCTCGGGGTAACTGTAAAAGCTTGGCTTCCGTATTTCCATGGTGGTCACCGAGTGATCTTTTCGTCTTGTTTCAAAAAAGTAAAATTAGGCTAAACATCCTTCGTTGTTTCTAATTATCTCTTTCCTATTCAAAACGCAGTCAGAGGACGTAGCCTGGTCTCTCAGCAGACCATCACCAGGCAGCTATTTTGCACTTTACTTGACTATGTGCAGTGCGTGCAGAGAGTAGACAACTCTGTCAGATATGCCAAAAATAGGACATTTTCCCATATCTGTGGTCAGGGTGCTGACAGCCTGGGTTTATTTATTTTGTCAGCAGCGCTCCGTGCTTGAAAAAGGGCAATAAGGATTCTTATTCCAAAAAAATGAGGCTTGGTCATTGTTTTTTCACTCATGTGAACGTTAAGCACAGGAGTGGCGTTTAGGAAATTGGGATAATTGAAAGTGATATTTTTAATACGCCCTGAAGCAGCTGAGACCTGCTGAGGGGTCTCTTGGCTGTGTGTGTGTGTGTGTGTGTGTGTGTGTGTGTGTGTGTGTGTAGTGTGTGTGTGTGTCGTGTGACCTGTGTGTGTGTCGTGTGCATGTGTGCATGTAAGTGTGTGTGTCTGGACGTGCGCATCATGGACCTAGTTAATTCAGCGCATGTGTCGTAAGTGGGTGCTGTGACTGTGTGTGTGATCCAGTGTACAGAACTGTGTGTGTGTGTGTGAGTAAAGTTAAAGCCATCAAATGCAGTCTTCAGCTCCCAGTTCTTCAGATGGTTTAAAATTGATGGAGTGTGTTGATGCAACCTCCATATTTGGGTAGCCATGAATGTGCGTAATGAAAGAGTAAATGAATGTGGGGTGAACCAAAACACAAATGCCTTGTGTGACGCAGAATGTCGAGGAAAAACACAAAAAGCAGCCCAGAAACAATTCCTTCGGCTTAAAAATGGTCGTTCAGACCACGATAAATAAAAACTTGGAACTGTGGTTTTTGTTTTTCTGCCATGACAACCCTGTACGGCCAGCGTCCAATGGCACAGCTTGTTGCTACACATGTTCTTTTTAACACTCCTCAGTTCTCGGGCAGTGCGGGACGGCTCGGGGTCCTGTGTGAAGCGTCTGGTCTGGGCAAACAAAAGCCTTCAGGCCCCCTGCCACCAACCTTGTCAGTCAAGGGGTTTTATGCGTTTAGGGCGAGTCAACAGAGATGAAAGCGACACCCGCTACAGAGTGACAGGTCTGAGACGTTCAAAGGAGCAGGCAGGCTACAGAACGGACCTGCCCGCATTCCTCCAATCCGATCTGGGATTGTAAACATTTAATGTGTTGAAGTGTATGACTTTTATTTATGCATCAAATCTGCTGTTCACTCTGAATTATACATTAACCCCCCCGCCTTCCTCTCCCTCCTTAAATAATGCAGGACTCTTGGCCCTCCATGGTTTAGTGGCTAAGGCGAGAAGAGTAATATTTGCTGATCATTCACACATTCACTGTGTGTGTGTGTGTGTGTGTGTGTGTGTGTGTGTGTGTGCACACGTACGTGCATTTTAGAGCCCCCCCACCCCATTTTTCAGCTAGGTGAGTAGCCTTTATCAATAGTGCACAAACAGCTATAGATTTTTCTCTTGTGCTGTGGTAGAAATGGCAGCCACAATTCTGATCATCCCCAGAGGCGATTGTCACATCAAGTGTGCCTCATTATTGGATATAGGGTTTCTCTCTCTTCCTCTCTCTCTCTGACTGTGAAGATTAGCAGTAGTCACAATTGTAATACACAATTCACACATCACTGATAAAAAAAAAACCAAAAAGCACACATTCCACTTGATCTCCCTCATGGCAGTCAGCCCCTGGGAGCGCTTGTCCTGGTGATCCCTTTGTGCCGTTCAACGTCTGTCAGACGAGGAAAAAAAAAGAAGATTACTCAAAGACGATAGGTAGAACATTGATAATGAATGGAAAATGATTGATTGTCCATGAACAGCCCAGATGAAATATTCAGCGTAAACATTAGGGGTCAAAACTTGTCAGTCACATCGCCGCTTAAGTAATTGGGTTTTGCCAGCTGTGAATTCCTGCTTGGAAATGACTGGCGACTTTGTAAACAAGACCAGAGGTGAAGGTTGGCATACACAACCTCCCTCCCACACTACACCTGGGGCACGTTCACAGCCAACTACACGAATGGCCGACATCAAACCACTTTGTGCATTTTTTCATCGACTAAATAAAAAAAAAAAAAAAATCATGATGCCCCCTCTCCTCCTCCTCCCACCACCAACACTCTCCTAATCTCCATTTGTTTCAGAAACATGAATTATAATATGAAAGGCCCAGTGGCAGGTGAAAAGGGAATTTTCCCTGTGCCATCTAGGAAAAAATGGATGACTAGGAGGGAGGGGGAAGAGAAGGTTGAGTGTAAAACAGACTGTGTAAATGTAGCACCTGGCTGCTCTCCAGCTGGTCATTTTCAGGGGCTCATCAGTGTGAAGTGGGTCTAGTCACACACGGGGAATAGAAAAAAAAAAAGATGCAGCCAATGCTTTTTCTCTCTGTGCCCTGCTGCCATTTTGCCTGGCCAGGGCATTTTGTTCCATCCGCCGGCCTCTCAACGCGGTAGCTTTTGCCCAGCGTGAACCTTCACAAGTGCCCCAGTCCACTTGAGTTCCCTCTGACTTGATGAACTGCGCTAGCACGCTGCTGTTTAACTGGCATCTCATGCCTGTGTCAGCAGAGTCAAGGAGCTAGCGCGAGCTTCAGCCCTGCCAGTAACATAAGCCTGAGCTCCGGCCACCAGTGTGGACATTTCTCAATTTAGGGCACTTTTGGGAGAATGTTGTTTTATACTCTTTTACAATTTGTCAGTTGATATCAAGAGGTTGTTTATGCTAAGTCATATTTAATGAAAGTCAGGGCCCCTCTGCAGCATTTGATTCTTAATTATTAGTTGGGGGGAATCCTGTCTATTGCGTTTTAAAGACATCATACAGCATTCAATGACAATTTCTCATGATAAACCTGATAGCCAGTGCTCACTTAACAATTAAAGCCAGCCGTTTTATGTGCTAACCACCCAACTTTGAGCAAGAAAAGGCATTTGTAGTTTTCATTTCTGTGTTTACCTTGTACTTCCCATAATAGCAGTCAGTTTATATTCTGTCAGAGGAGATTCTGTCTTCAAATATGTGATCTTTTAGTTCGAAAACTGTGGCAGATCATTTTAATCTGAATTGACTGACTACTTTATCGGTGTTTTGTTCTAAAGCTTTATATGGTGTCCTCTCTGTTGCCAGAAAGCAAAGTACCTAAAAATCTCTTGGGTCTCTGAGAGACTAGTGGATGTTTATTTCATTGCGCAGCTCAGCATTGCCTGTTTAAGTTTGACAAAACAGCTGTAATCATTTCAGCATACAGTGCTCTGCCAGACCCTCACGTCCAAACTGGATTAGTCTCGTCCAGCCAGATTGGGGCAGCCATGCATTAAAACGACAGTGAGATTATTTGACTCTTGACCCCCGATTCACTCTCTGGACTCTCTCTTTATCCAAAAGAATTTAGTCTAGCTGCTTAAAATCCTGCACCTCTCATCTCACTGTAGGTGGTTAGAGAGTCTGCTTGCAGTAAACCCCTCTTTTATTGGAAAACCACAGGATTCATAAACCATGTTGTTTATACTTCTAGGCAAGGCTAAGCCATCTTCATCGAGAGTGGAGCCTTTGCTAGCAGCAAATTTGTAGCTTAGAACTTTTGCGTTTGAGATTTGTTTTTATTATTACATATATTTTTTTCTACCTGCTTCCTGCTAGTCTTGCTCTCTTAAATACATGTTTTGATTGCGCAGTCTCCTAATGTTTGCGCTTGGATTGTAAAGCAGCCAGATCTAAGGGAGCTGTTTAGATGGTTTGGAGAGTCGATGAGTATTTTCCCCCAGGGCTGGTGGGAGGTGAGCAGTGAGCTGCTCTCTCCGGCTGCTCTTGGCTCAGCCAGCTTGGCGTGTAAGCTGACCTGTCAGGAGCTCGCAGGGGTCGGCTGCTCTAGTTTTGGAGCCTCTCTTTTCCCTCCTCCTCCTCCTCCTCCTTCTCCCTCTCCCTTTGGGGGCAGCCCACAGCTACGGCAGGCCCTTATCCCCTGTTGAGTCTCTTGAAAAGGCGTCTCTCTTGTTTTGTATTTTTTTTTTCCCTGTATCATCCAAGAATACCTGTGAAGCCTGTGGTTGGAGAAAAGATGTGTATTTTTTTTATTATTATTATTATTATTATTTTTTTTTTTTGAACAGGTGGGAGTGGGTCCAGAGGTGTACTAATGCACCAACGTCCACCCCCAAACGTGTGTGTGTACACACACACACACACACACACACACACACACACACACACACACACACACCACCCACCAGGCTGCGGCACAGCACAATCTCTCTTCATCTGTCTAGTTTTGAAGATGCCAAGTTCAGTGGGAGCCAAAATAGAGAAATGCTTCTACAAAGAGTCAGCATGGTGGTATTTCAATTTTTGAGCACTCACAGAAGCACAGATGCGAGTGTATGCACACACACACACTCATACTCACTCACACACACACTCACACACACACCCTTCTCCTAACAGTAACCATGGATTTTGGGTCCCTCCCTTCTTCTCTCCTGTTTCTTAATGTCTTTGTAATCTGCTTTAACAAAAAAAAAAAACGCTTCGCTTTTCTTTGTGATCTTGTGCTAAGAAACGACAACCCTACAAGTGATCACATGGAACGCAGCTGCCTGAGCTTGTAAAATAATTGGGTTGCAGGTTAAGAGGGTTTAAAATTTCCCCTTTCTCTTCATCTGCCTCAGTTCTCAGGGCCCTCGCTATGAGAAACAATTAGCTTTGCATTGTTCCGCATTGAGAGGTTAAAGAATGGCTCATCCGCGGAATTGGTACATATCACTGCTGACGAGGAACCTCATATGCTCTCTCTCTCTCTCTCTCTCTCTCTCTCTCTCTCTCTCTCTCTCTCTCTCTCTCTCTCTCCTCTCTTCTCTCTCTCAATTTTTTTTTTTATTATTTTGGCGAGGAGCAGCTAAAAAAGGGGGAAATGTAGATTTCCGTGTCTGATAAAGGTTGGCAGGGAAAGGTGTCTCCCTCGGGGCTCTGCCGAGGGATTTCTGCTGTTCTTGGCCCCCTCCGCTGATTAAAGGAGCACTTGTAGATAATCCATCTGAATAAAATGAGTGTCTTGTTTGGGGTGGGAAAAAAGGGGGGGGGGGTGGCTGGTGGAGGTTTGGGGGAAGTTAGTCAGAGATTTGGGTTCCTAAATGCTTATCACCTCGCTCGGATCTGCCACTTGTGGAGATAAATATTTAATGACAAGCTGAAATAGAGCTGTAACAGGCTGCCGGTGAGAAATGGATCTTCTATTTATACACCATGCCATTCCATACACCCATGGAAGATGTGCTAGACAGCCCAAGGTTATTAGCGCCCACAAGATGGGCTGCTCTTTTCTCCACTGCCCCCCCCACCCCCCATTCCACCCTTGGTGTAGGTGTGCATTCACCGTTCCCTATTAAACCTATTACTCTGTTTAAGCCTTATATGGTGGTGAGCCGAGGAGGAAGTCGGTTGGTTGGTTGGGGGTTGGGGGCTGTGCAGTGGATTGAGTTATCATGATCAACACTGGCATTTTCTTTCTTTCTTTTGTTCCTAGATGCACAGCAGTATGTTTGTTCACTGAGGTGATTTGTGTTTTGTCAGTGATCTCATGTTGAACTAAATTTTCGTCCTGGGAACAAAGAGCTGTGCAGCCCTGGTTTGTTGTTAGCAACGCTAGCAGCCCTTGATGATTAGGGCTGTTGGCAGGGCAATCTCCAGGGCATGTTGTATGCATGCATTCCCGCTGTCAACCCCCCACACCACCCTACACTTTACTCCACACTGCTCTCTCAAACTCTCAGTGCAGCTAAACACTGCATGTAGCCGTGGCAGTTGACTCATCAATGTTACACTTTAAACTGGTGGATCACCACCATCTAAAAAAGGTTTTCCGGTGTTTCCCCACAACCCCTCCCCCCCAAGATGATATTTATGTCCATCCCCTTTTCCATGAGATGAATCCCACTGCGATTGTGTAACTGCATATGGTCTGCAACGGCAGCACAATCAACCACACACTGGGTGGACAAGGAGATTGGTGGTGGTGGCGTCAATGTTGTTTTTTTTTTTTTTCTTTTAAAGGCACACACAGCCTGCTCAATCTCTCCCTTGATTAGCGTAATCCCAAAAGCAATTAGCCAACACTCTGCCATAGCCCTGCTGACAGAGCACAGAAATACCTCCTAATTGAACACACTCTGAGGTTTGTGCCTGCCTGTGTGTGTGTGTGCGTGCGTGTGTGTGCAAGCTGGACGTTTTCCTTATGCAGGGCGATATGGCCCAAGCAACCCTCCCCCCCCTCTTCTGGGTGATGGGATTGGATTACGGCCGCCTTGGCTTTCACGGGCACAAGCTCGGGATGAGTGCGGAGATCAATGAGCACTCTTGGCTCAAACCTAATTTGTTTGCGAGTCACTTTGTAATGCTGATCAGAGATTATTTCTGCATAAAAGCAAATTAATCGAGTTAGCCAGTGTCCCCGCGCATTTTCAGGGGCATGTGGAATTCTTGCCGATGTTAATTACGAGGATGTCGGAGAGTCATCAAATTGTTAATCATTATGGAGCCTGACCGCAGGGACAACGCCAGCGCCAATGCCTTCCAGGCGAGTCCTGTCCCCAGTTACCTCACCGTGCTAGGACATGTCCTGAAGGTTTGTGTGTGTGTGTGTGTGTGTGTGTGTGTGTGTGTGTGTGTGTGTGCGCGCCACATACCCAAGTCATGTTTGCGCACATAGTTGTGCACGTATTTGCCTCCTACCCCAGACTTACATCATACACATTTGAATTGACTACATTTGAGGAATGTTGAGTAGTAAATGCTGTCAGCTTGATGTTTTTATATATACATTCTAATATACATTATGTATGTAAGCCTAGGCCTATATATTTTTAAAAACTGGTAGTTGTGATTGTAGAGCATTGAGGAGAATTGTCAGATGATTGTCAGAGGTCAGAATCTGGCTTGGGGCCACAAGCGTCAATGTTTGGTTAACAAGTCTGTGTGTGTGTGTGTGTGTGTGTGTGTGTGTGTGTGTGTGTGTGTGTGTGTGTGTGTGTGTGTGTGTGTGTGTGTGTGTGTGTGTGTGTGTGTGTGTGTGTGTTTTTGTGTGTGTGTGTGTTGGGGGGCGGTGAGTGCATATGATGGAGGATGGGTGTTGTACATGGGGATGGGGTGGGAAGGTTGAGGAGCTGCTGAGTGAGCTGGAAAGGTCAAGCCCTGGTTGAGAGCGGCCATGCTGTCTTCTCTCCCCCTCCCCCCGTCTCTCATCCCTCGCTCTCTCTCTCTCTCGCTCGCTCTCTCTCCCTCTCTCTATCCTGACTTAGCTCAGCACAGCCTTGT
The DNA here is from genome assembly GCA_027497455.2 of Sardinella longiceps. Taxonomy (NCBI): domain Eukaryota; kingdom Metazoa; phylum Chordata; class Actinopteri; order Clupeiformes; family Clupeidae; genus Sardinella; species Sardinella longiceps. Next base: position 16,675,510 of record JAODXP020000018.1, on the reverse strand, counting down.
GTGCACTTCAGTGCAAATACAGTTGCTCTTGCTCAGCAGTCAATGGAGCACTCTTCGGGATTGACACATGTGCGTGGGCAGGCATGTGTGTATACACACACACACACACACACACACACACACACACACTCACTAACTCACTTGCTCTCCAGCATGAATGCGGTACTGTGGCAGACCTGCTAAAGCTGCCTCCCTTTTTATGAGCTCAACAGATGCATTAGCAAGCTATTTTCACCACACACACACACACACACACACACACACACACACACACACACACACACACACACACACACACACACACACACACACACACACACAGAATGCTAACCATCTTGGTCTTCCCATGGTATATTTTCTTGCTTTGGTAAGGCGGTGTGGTGTGGAATGGCCAGCTCTGCGAGGTGTGAATATGGCTCTGTGTATTTTCCATGCAGTACAAATGTAACAAACTGCAGCTGTCATGGCATGTCGACGGGGGTACCTTTCCTTTCTTGCGTGAAGAGAAGAGTATTTGTCTTTCTTTTATTTCCCTTCCCTGAGACTCCACAATCTTTTGCTCTCTCTTTCTTTCTCTCTTTCTTTTTCTCTCCATAGTCTCTCTCTCTCTCTCTCTCTCTCTCTCTCTCTCTCTCTCTCTCTCTCTCTCTCTCTCTCTCTCTCTCTCTCTCTCTCTCTCTCTCTCTCTGTCTCTCTCTCTCTCTCTCCCTCTCTCTCTCTCTCTCTCTCTCTCTCTCTCTCTCTGAATGGGGGTGACGATAGAAGAGGGGGTGGAGTGGCCCATAAGCTCTCTATGGTGCGGCTAACACACGTACACACACACTCTCCCTTTTTGTTTTTGGAAGTCTGTCGCTGGCGCTTTTTTCGGTGGAACTCTCCAAGCCTTCCCCCACCCCACCCCCTCCTGAATGACACAATCACAGCAGTATTTACACTGAGTGCAATGGCTCTCTCTCTCTCTCTCTCTCTCTCTCTCTCTCTCTCTCTCTCTCTCTCTCTCTCTCTCTCTCTCTCTCTCTCTCTCTCTCTCTCTCTCTCTCTCTGCCTGTCCTGGAGGACATGTTACTCACTTGCTCTTTCCTCTCTTGCGCTTGCTCTCTTTCTTTCTCTCTCTTTCTCTCCCTCTCTTTTCTTTAATCTTTCTCTGACCCTTACTCTTTCCCCTGTTTTTCTTTTTCATTCTTTCTTTGTTTCTCTCTCTTCCTCCCTCTCCCTTGCTGTCTGTCTTTTTCTCTGTCCCTCTCTCTGTCTCTCTGCTCCTCTCCTCTCTCACCCCACCCAACCCCGCTCCACTGTGTGCTGTTAGCTGTTAATGTACTGACAGGCTGTTAAGAGTCTCCTCTACCCAGACTGCCGTCATAGCTGAGAATCCACCATCTTGTAGAGCGCTCGGGGTCTGGGCAGACTTCTCTGACCATGAAGAGAAAGAGAGAGAGGAAGGGATAGAGAGACAAAAAAGAGAGAGAGAGCGAGTGAGTGTCTTGCCACTCCATCTCTTTACCCCCACCCTGCTCCACCCACCCAGCCCCACCCATCCTCCATCTCCATCTCCACCTCCCCCGCACCCTATTAGGTTTCCCTGAGCTCCAGACCTGTTTACTCCCGGAGCCGTGCGGCCTCCTGGCACAGTGTTGTGAAAGGCGATGCACGACATAATCAGATCTGTTAGTGTGGTGAGGTATCAGGAAGGAGATGAGAAATATGCAGCCGTGGCAGGCAGGCAGGCAGGCAGGCCCCAGGTCCTGTTGTTAGCTGGAGGCCAGAGGATGTGTGTGTGACTGTATACGCACACACACATACACACACACACACTCACTATCACAGAGCGATCAGGTCTCCATTTCACACACCGCCAGCTAGAGCCTAATCTGGCCATCACTACTGTACACCATCTTATTTGGACACACACACACACACACACACACACACACACACACACACACACACACACACACTCTGTTAGCGACATAGTAGGTGCACAAATTTATGGATATGCCCTCATGAAAACAGGAGTGTGCAATTCCACTCTCATGTAGTCCTACACTGAGGCACTCACTCACTCACAGCAGAACACAAGTGGCCCCATTCAAGCACCTCTCCATAGTGCTTGCCCCAAATCAGCCAACTTCCGCCATTTTAAAACTCCAATCATTCGACCAGTAGGGGTGGGTGTGTGTGTGTGTGCGTGCGTGCATATGTATGCACGTGTGTATGGATGCTGTGTGTGTCTGTTTGTGTGTGTGTGCGTGTGTGTGTGTGTGTGTGTGTGTGTGTGTGTGTGTGTGTGTTTTGCTCTATTACATGAAGCTGCAGCTTTAGCAGCAGTGCATGCATGTTTTATGAGCGTGCCGCTGAGGCCAGGTGTGAGCACTGGGGTTCTTCCTCATCCCTAGAAGCGTTCTGCTGACCTGCACTCACCCTTCCTCCTCCTCCTCCTTTTTTTTCTCTCGCTCCCTGTTTCTCCCTCTCTTTCCCTGTCCTTTCCTTCCCTCCCTCTACAGGAAAGCAAACAATTACAGACGGATCTGGACAGAGCAGCCTTGTCTGGGGTCACGGCTCAAAGACAGCCACTGTACAGGCCATTCACTCACACAGTCGTCTCCCTCCCTCCCTCCCCCTCTCTCCCTCCCTCCCCTCTTTTCAGCCTTCTCTCCCCTACTCTCCTACACTACAGTAGAAACTGCCTTTGGAACTGTTCTCACTCTTCTGGAAGCCTTGTAAATGCACTGCGAAGCAGCCAAAAGACAGACTTGAGGTCCCACCCACACACACACACACACACACACACACACACACACACACACACACACACACACACACTTCCCTAAAACCCACAACTCAACCCGCACTGTCTTTTTTACATCAGCCTCCATGCTGTGTTTAACGGCTGGTTGTGTGTGCTTCATGCTAGCTGTGTGTACTGAATAGCATAGTGCTAGCCTACCAATCCGCATCTAGTGAAGGTGGAGATGAGCTCTCATATGATCATAAGCATCATGCGTACAGATGCAGGGCTATTCCAGTTGCAACATCACATCATCAGTTTTCATTTCACGCTCCACACAGGAAGTTAGTTCCTTGTGCTTTAGGTAGGGGATTTCTCACAATGGCTCATCAACAGTGGAGCCTCTAGAACAATACACAATCGGCTAGTGTGTCCCAGATGCTCCAGATGTTGTACCCGGGATCTGCTAGCCTAGGGCTCCCTCATGGTACGTGTGGCTACATGTGCTGCTAGAGGACTAGTGAGATCCTCAAGGCTTTGTCTTCACGCTGGCACTGGAACTCTTAAAGTGTGGCAGTGCCAATTCTGTTTAAGACATGGCTACCATTGCTCAGAATGAAGTTTTATGGTCTGTGTTACCGTGGAGTAGCATGACCTCTGTTTAATGTGTGTTGTGTTGTGAGGTTGCTGACTCGCCTACTGCAGAGTCTCCGGCAGGTTGGCTCAGGCTAGGCTAGGCTAAGCTAAGCTAGGCTAAGGCAGTGTTTGTGCTGTTGAAGGGGCAACACAAAGGGAGTTGTGAGTGACTGCAGCCCTTCTGGTTGCTGTGTAGGCTGGGGTTGGTGCTGCTGGTGCTGCTGCTGTCGTGGTTGTGGGGGTGGCGGCAGGCTGTGCGGTCACCGGGGCGAAGGGGCAGGCAGTTGCCTTCCGAAACAAAAGGCCCTTTCCTAATTAGAGGTAATAGCATCCTGTGCTATCTGGAGTGGCAGAGGTGCTTTTTGGCCCGTGTTGTTCTCGGTGTGTGTGTGTGTGTGTGCGCGTGTGTGTGTGTACTTGCGCACAGTGTCTGTGTGTTATTCAATGGGTCGCTTGTTACACCCCTCCCCTGCACAGAAAACACACACACACACACACACACACACACACACACACACACACACACACACACACACACGCCATCTGGTGCTGCCAGTGGCCCAGCAACAAGACAGGCGAGGGAGGAGGAAGAGGAGAAAGCCACGCCGGCAGATAGCTAACTAAATAATTTAGCCACTTAGAAGCGCCGTGTGGCGCTGACCTAATGGCTCTCTCTGTGTGCCTGCCTGCCTGCCTGCCTGCCTGCCTGCCCGTGCCTTTGAGGCGTGAAGGCGAGGGAAGGGGACGACTCGCCGACGAGAAACTTTGGCGGAAAAGCCCGGAGAGATGAGATGAGATGAGGTTATGCGCAATATGTTAGTGCTGAGTCCTGACCGCAGGGCTTGCCATTTTGGATGAGGAAATCTGTTTTGAAGCATGATGCCTTTTTCAGCCTTAGCTAGGGCATCTCTCTCTCTCTCTCTCTCTCTCTCTCTCTCTCTCTCTCTCTCTCTCTCTCTCTCTCTCTCTCTCTCTCTCTCTCTCTCTCTCTCTCGCTCTCTCTCTCTTGCTCTCTCTCTTTATCTCTCTCTCTCTCTCTCTCTCTCTTGCTCTCTCGCGCTCTCTCTCGTCATGGGAGCTGACCCATTGTTTAAGTTGCTCCACATGATGTAGCGTCAGGAAAGGCGAGCATGACGTGGATTCAGTGAGCTGACAAAGCTCTGCACGTCTGTGTGTTTGTTTTCCTCCGCCTGCAGTACATAAGAAGACACACATGCTCAGAGTGCACATATGTCAGAGCGTTCCTTTGGAGAGAGAGAACGACGCTCCGTCAGTCATTGATTCGCTCCCTTTGTGCTCTTTCACGCGTTGCTAAACATACCGACTATGTCCCCTACAATTTATTGACATGTTATACACATCGTGTCCTTGCAGTGCATAAATCAGTCAGTCAGTTCACAATATAGTAGTGCCTAGCGAATAAAGGCAAATTGGCCTTACGTAGCTTTCTTGTACTGCTATCTTTAAGATGAGATTGTAATTGTGGGTGTGGTGAGTGGATAGAGGCTCCATATGCTGTTTGGCCCGCAGTGCTGGTGCTGTCGACACACAGCCTACATGCTGTGTTCATGTTTCAGGTGTCCGTGTGAAATGAAGCCGCCCTCGGAGCGTTGCAAATAACACACTCTAGCAGGGAGTCAGCCCTTGGGGTGCTTTTGGGATACACACACACACACACACACACACACACACACACACACACACACACACACACACACACACACACACACACACACACACACGCACGTACGCACCCGCACTTATTCATAGACAGCTCAGCACAGTTTTCTCAGTTTGAAAGAAACCACAAAAAACTGTCAGATTGCTGTTCTTTTTTTTTCCTCGCTCTCTCTTTCATTTTTACTACTTCAGTTAATAAGACCTTGGCTTCAACCTTCACTTGACAGGCTTCATAGATATGTTAACACACTGCCATTGGATCGACTCTGTCTTTAAAGCCATTCCTCTACTGCTATCGGTCGCCTCAACTACCACCGCCATCAGCCTTCTTTCAGATAGAAGCCACCACTGGGAGAAAAGGCTGTGTGTGGGGAAAAAAAGGAGAGAGAAAAAAAAAGAAAAGCGAGAGATGGTTGTAATCATAGATATCATACCCTGGGGTCCAGACACACCTCTGGAATAAGAGCTGCCCATCCCTGGGGCTTCAGCTGTGCAGCCATCATCTCTCTCTCTCCTTCTCTCTCTCTCTCTCTCTCTCTCTCTCTCTCTCTCTCTCTCTCTCTCTCTCTCTCTCTCTCTCTCTTTCTCCTTTTTTTCCTTCCTTCTCTCTCTTTTCCGCCTTGGAGAGGTTAGAGGAGAATGCAAGCCAGCTGCTATCACCACCCCCCTCCCACAGCTAGCCCAACCCCCCTCCCCCCGCCATGTTTGCTTTTGATAAATACATAAACAACCACAAGGGCAGAGGGTCAAGTAAGCAGGCCAGGCCAGCATGACCGCCTGCACATCATTTAGATTTGGCCACCACTCTCCCCCTTTCTCTCTCTTAGAGCTCACCAGGAGAGAGATGAAGAGAGGATGGGTTAGGGGCTGAATGGATTGGAAAGGGGGGGGGGGGGGGGGTGCTGGGGTGAATGCCTTCTGGCTGCATCCATCTGCAGACACAACAGACCCCCAGGACGAAGCCCTCTTCCCACCAGTAAAGCAGTTTCAGTCATTTAACATGTGATTAAAAAGAAAAGAAGGTATATGGAAAATGGGCTGGTACATAATTGTATAATTATGTATAATGAAAGGAGATTCCTTGCAGGACTAGGTGGTTTGTCGTCGTTCTTGCCCAGAGTCCAAGATTGGTATTTTTTTTTTTTTCTTTAGAGATTGGTTCTTTCTCCTCTGGAATCAATATTATTGAGGTGCTGTAGGGGAAAGAGGAGGGGAGGAGAGGGCTGTTGTGTGTGTGTGTGTGTGTGTGTGTGTGTGTGTGTGTGTGTGTGTGTGTGTGTGTGTGTGTGTGTGTGTGTGTGTGTGTGTGTGTGTGTGTGTGTGTGTGTGTGTGTGTGTGTGTTTTTGTTCTCCTCGAGCATCTGCTCCGCTTCTAAACACAGCGTAGGCGCAAACCACGCACTGATGACCTGCTGTCGTCGTCTCGGTTAACCTAGAAAATGTTAACTGGTGACACACACGTGTTTGTGTGTGTGTGTGTGTGTGTGTGTGTATGTGTGTGTGTGTGGGCTCTCTGCCACTGCAGTAACATAGCCTGTGTTCAGTCATGGGTTTACCGGTTTGATGGGTTTGGGCATCTAAAGCATCAGTTCCACTCTGAGCCGTAACAAAGGAGCTTTGTTAATTGTGGCTTTCAGCAGATTTGGCTGACACTTTGTTCTTCTCCAAGTAAACTTGAAAGATGTGCATCATTTGGGGGTTTGTGTGTGTTTACTTCCTGCTTTTGCCACCTCGCCTGCAACACCGGAGTAGCATCACTACCTATGCAAAGACACACAAATTACTGTCAAACACACACGGTGCTGCTGCTGCTTACCCCTCCCCCTCCCGCTACACACACACACCTCTTCACACATGCGTGCATGCACACACACACACACACACACACACACACACACACACACACCATTTCCTAATACCTCCTCAAGTGGATTCCCTTCACGTCTCCATGAAGCTTACAGTAGAGGTCAACAGGGTGTTGATATACTCAGTAATTTGCCCAGCCTCTCTGCTTTGAATTACGCCTGTAATGTACCCCCCCCCCCAGGCCCCCCCTCCCTGTGGTATAGCCTCAACATATGCGTCTAATGGGGGGGATAAAGGATGGCCTCCCAGCACTCTTGTTTGGGAGTGGAGCATTGTGTGCTTGAACAGGCAGAATTGAATACAGACCATTTTTGTCAGTTAAGTGCGAGTTGCCCATATTGCAGATAAATCTGTGTGTGTGATTGTGTGTGTGTGTGTGTGTGTGTGTGTGTGTGTGTGTGTGTGTGTTGGGACTAATCTCGCTTTTAGAAAATGTAATCATATGAGCGCATTTCTGTGCTGCCAAATCCATGTGGAAAAGCTGGCCTAAAGCCCTCGCGAGTCAAACTGCTGTCGCCTGCTAATGCCAGTCATTCGGGCAAGGCGCTGGCTTCCCTCGAGCCTTTGTATTACCATTTTTTTTTTTTTTTTTTTTAAATGTGTCAGGATTTTTTTTTTTTTTTTTGTCTCCCTCCTAGAAATTGCTCTGTGTTCCATTCCAATCCTCTAGGTTCCCCAAGCTGTTACTCCATGTTCAAACATCTCCCCTCACTACAAACACTGGGCTAAAGACAAGCAGCACCCTAAGCCTATCCTAATGGAAACACCTTTATCTCCTCTGTGTGTGTGTGTGTGTGTGTGTGTGTGTGTGTGTGTGTGTGTGTGTGTGTTTGTGAATGATTTAATGGCTGGTGAATCCTCTTTGTTGTCATTAGCACATTGCCCCTGTAAGTTTTCTTGAAGATGTTTACTGCAGACAGTGGACTGTGTGTGTGTGTGTGTGTGTGTGTGTGTGTAAATGAACAATTTTGCAGGCGGGTGGTTATTACTGAAGCACTGGCTTCTGTGAGTGGAATGTGCGGCAGCAGGAGTGGCTTTAATAATGTGTGTGTGTGTGTGCTGTTAGGGAGAGAGAGAGAGAGAGAGTGAGAGAGCGATGAAGGCCTGCCTTGTGGTCCATTGTGTGGCAATGTGTTAATCGAGAGACTGTCTGGGCTTCTGTTTTTTTCATTCGGAGGGCAGAGGTCTAATTTATACCTTTATTCACACTCTTTCTCCCCCCCCCTCTTTTTTTTTCACTCCCCTTCTTTTTTTTCGAGCAGTGGTGAGAACCATGTAGCTGTATTTAAGAATTCCTCACTCACACCTCTTGACTGGCTGTCCGTAATGCGAGAAGAGAGAGAAGGAAGGAGAGAAAGAAAGAGAGGAAGAGGGATAGTGATTTTTCTCTGTGTATTCCCTACCACAAATGGCCTCCCTCTCTCTCTCTTTCTCTCCCTTTCTCTTTCTCTCCCTGTCTCTCCTTACCCCCTCCTTTCTTCTCCAGACAGCTGGTATCTTTCACTGGTCCTGCTCTGGGGATTGATGTGTAATGGCTCCGTGCTTTGGCTCCCTCCTCCCCACCCCCACCCCCACCCCACCCCGCTCCGCAATCCTCCTCCTTCCACCCCCCCAACCTAGCCTTCCTCCTCCCACCTTCACTACCCGCTCTTCTCTCTGTTTTTCATTTATACAGTTCAGCTTGGCTAACAATGAATAATTGTTACTGTGCTAGCATAATTGTGTGTGTGTGTGTGTGTGTGTGTGTGTGTGTGTGTGTGTGTGTTTTCTCGTTTACCGCCAAGAAGCCGGTGGATTCTTATTGGGCTCTTCAGCCTGCGTTGGCTTATTGTTGTAGTGTCAGCGGGAGAATTAGCGTAGATTTGTGCAAGGTGGTGTGCCCTTGATTAGCACGGGGACTAGCTAGAGGGGGGAAAGGCGCTGTTAATAATGTAATGTGTTTCCACTGCGCCAAATAGGCTTTTCATAATGGACGCTGATGGGCCAATCATTTAACTCCACCCTGGCGTTTATGAGATGGATTTGTATGTGCGCGCATGCTTGCAGACCTGATTGCATATAGAGGTCATTTACATTAATGAAACGCTCTCGTAACGGACGCACATGCCTGCCCCCTGTGAGATGGGCTTCTGCTTAAAGGCATGACCATTGCGTAACGTTTAAACATTATTTTTGTGTTTTGTTTTTTTCCCCCGACACACTTGGCTGATGGTCTCGAGGAGATAAGAGTTCATCTGAGCTGGTGGCTAACTAGACTTCCTGGCTTGAGACAAAGGCTTTATTATGTTTGACTGGTCATTGAAAAGTGTGTGTGTGTGTGTGTGTGTGTGTGGGTTTGGCGTATATCACTGCAGTGGCTCATGATTACGTGATTAATGGCGTGGCATCAGACACGCTCTGTAATCAGTTGGAGTCGCTTCTGTTCTTGCCGCCGCAGCTGCCCTGTCAGCCGCCAGCCGTTTCCCTGGCGATGTGACGGGCACGTAGCGCCGAGTGACGAGCCGAGTTGTCAAGCGCTTCGCCCGTGCCTGTCACAAGCCATTTCTTTTCCATATCTCTTTCTCTCATGTCTCGTGCTTTTCATTCTCTCTCTCTCTCTCTCTCTCTCTCTCTCTCTCTCTCTCTCTCTCTCTCTCTCTCTCTCTCTCTCTCTCTCTCACACTCTCACACTCTCTCTATCGCACACACACAAACACACACACTGGCTGTCTCTCTTTCTCTCTGTCTTTCTGTCTCTTCCTCTTCCCCCTCTGCGCCATATTTACCCTCAGATGGACTTCCATCATGGCTGCCAGGCACATTCTAGAACACGTAGGCTTAAACAACACATCCGGCACCAGAAGTCTTACTTCTGTAGGATGGTTAGGCTTGTACACAATGGTTGAACTTTTGGTGGTCATTGAAATCCCAATGACCCATTCTCTTAGTAATAAAAAGAATGCAGTGTGTGTGTGTGTGTGTGTGTGTGTGTGTGTGTGTTGTGTTTATTTCAATTCTGTCCTTACAGTAAGGCATTCATAGGCCATAAATGACCTGGGCTCATTTGACCTTGCATTCAACTTTCCGGTTGAAGAGACTGCAGTAGCTAGCGCTGATATAAATACTCTCCATGTAGGCTAGCTAGCCCTGATCTGATCCTCCTGAATGCAGTAGCACTGGTGAGAGCTTTTCTTCCTAAATGGAGCTCTGTTAGCTGCGTGCACTGCCCATATACCCACACCAGCTATTTGATTCAAGTGATGATCTAAAATGTGTAAATATAGATTTTAATTTGCTCATAGAACTAGGCTACTTGCCCGTTTAAGTGGTGAAAGGCAAATTTCTGTTGGAATTTCAGCTCTGTTGAAAAATTGGCAGGGAAAAAAAAAAAATCTACATTCATTTTCAGAGCCATATGATCATATGCTCAAAGGTACTTTATGTACTGTTATTTTACACACACACACACACACACACACACACACACACACACACACACACACACACACACACTCCACCTTTTAAAGGCTTTTATGGGGCTGGAGGCTGAACTGGAGCTTGGAGCTTGGGTGTGATTGCTGCTGCCTTGATGCTTCCCCAGCCCTTCAGATGTGGCCCGAGCTATTTGCAGATCCTACTCCACAGGAGGGAATCTTGTGCAAATTACTGTGTGCAGCATGTGCAGCCCTCTCATCGCTCTCTCTCTCTCTCTCTCTCTCTCTCTCTCTCTCTCTCTCTCTCTCTCTCTCTCTCTCTCTCTCTCTCTCTCTCTCTCTCTCTCTCTCTCTATTCCCCTCTCTCCCTCCCTCCCCCTCTCTCTCTCTCTCTCTCTCACATCCCTCTCTCCTATCTGATGGAAGAGCAGGGGAGTCGAGGTGGCGGCAGCTTGAAAGCGTGTCTGATGTTTGTCGTGGGTGTGATGGCACCAGTGCGGCTCGCACATTCCTCTGGAGGCCAGGTGTTGCCGTGGGTGACGGGGCCCATTTGATGAGCTCGCTAGCTCGCCCCATCAGGACACTCGGTGCGGGCCGAAGAGAGATTGATTAAGCTGATTATGTTTATCGATGGGTGCCTGTCATCTTTTTTTTTTCTTTTGTAGCTTTCAAACCCCTCAACCCCCCCGCACGGTTTTAATGCTGCTGGACTGAGCGACTAATGGGAGACTCTGTGTTCACTGATGTTGTCATGAATCCAGATTGATAGTATTGGAATATGTGTGAATGGGATATTAGTAGATAATTTGACTCTGCTAGGTGGTTGTAATGTGTTGGATAAAAAAAATGTGATCTATTAAAAACTCACCTCTTCTGTTTTTTTTCTCTCTCTTCTCCAGCTCTCCTGAAACACTGGGGTTGTCGGTGCGGCAGACTTTTTCCTGGATCTGACCGGTAAATTCAGAAGACTGAAGCCCAGGCTCACAGTCTACCTTTCACGGAGGCCCAGCCGTGAGAGGACAGAGGAAGGCACGTGGCGAATCATGACCGCCGACAAGGACAAGGACAAGGAGCGGGACCGCGACAGGGACCGTGACCGGGACAGAGACAGAGAGCGCGAACGGGACAAGGGCCGCAGCGGCGGCGGTGGCGGTGGCGATAGGGACAAAGGCCGCGAGAGCGAGAGCTCCCGGCCCAGACGCAGCTGCACGCTAGAGGGCGGAGCCCGCAACTACGCCGAGAGCGAACACAGCGAGGATGAAGACAACGAGGGAGGCACCTCCGGTGGTGGAGCGGGAGGTGGTGGAGGTGGGGGCGGCGGAGGAGGAGGAGGAGGTGGTGGAGCCGTAAGTGTGGTTGGAGGAATTGTGAGCGTAATACCGACCACGGAAGAAGGAGGCAAGAAAAGCAAAAAGAAGTTGCCCAAGAAGAAGTCGCGCTACGAGCGCATGGAGAACGGAGAGATCACCTCCTTCATCACAGAGGACGATGTCATCTATCGGCCAGGAGGTAAGACAGTCTAACGCGCACACACACACACATACACACACTACATATCAAAAGTTGATATATACCGACACATCTTTTGGAGCTTTCCAAACACTTCAAACACACACACACACACACACACACACACACACACACACACACACACACACACACACACACATTCTTTGCATTTCTTCCTCTTGCATGCTCCAGTCTCTCACCCACCAACCATCCATGTGACAGGAGCTGGTTTTGGTGCCTGGCACAGTATGCAGTGATAGGAGCCAATGCCACATGGCAGTTTAAGAACTGACAAAGCCATTTTAGTGCACTTTCTGTTAGTGCTTTAGCATACTACTGTAGGTCTACATACATACTGTATAGGTGTGACCATTTACTCCATCTAGTAGTTAAATGTCCACTGTTTCATCTATACATACTACATGATGACTATATGCATACTTTTTCCCACAACTGACATGATTCGCACTTGGTTCTATATAGCACTACAGCTGTAACCATATGACTGACATTCATCTCTTCAGAGAAGCACACACACGCGCACACACACACAAACGATTGGTTGTTTCTTTCCTTGAGAAGACGAGTCTTCCAGCCCATTAGTGAATTGAGTCGGTACAGGAAAGCACAAGTATGGCCGCGGGCATGGAACACGTGCCTGCCAATCCAAGCGGCCTTTTACTGACACATGGCGCTAGCGCCGATGGCTAGTAGCCCTGGGAAGCTCTAACCAAATAGTCATAGATTTTTCTTCTGTGTGGAGTGCTATAGTCAGCGCTGGCTGCGCTAGCTAGCTGCCTCAGCAAGGCTTTTAGCTCTCCTCCTCCCCCCTGCCTCTTTATGCTTGGACACGGACACAGAGCGCATCCAGCCACTCGCATTGCTCCCGCTAAAGCAGTCTTCCTTAAATGTTTTGAGACATGACTGCTTTAGCAATTCCACCACTCGTCCAACAGCATTCATGATAGATAGCTACGCTAGCAGAAATATTCATGAAGACATAGCATAAATGTAAACATGGCTTGTCATTGTAAACTGTTGTGAGATTATTATATAAACTGACCACTTCTGCTGCAATAGTTTGTTCCTAGGCCCAACAAAAACACTTGGCTTAGCTCTGTGATGCCATGTTACAGTGTAGGTGGTTTTTGCTAGTACTGCCTACAGAGAAAGAGTGCTGTTGTTGACTACATCTCATTGTGTCCGCTGTTGAAGTGTGGGCTTCAAGAGGTTTATTTGCTGGCCATTTCTCTAGTGCAATTAGATATTATTATATTTTTGTTCAGGCGCTAGGCTACTTTTGACCCAGCTCTTCCCAGTGCAGATGTAACAATAAGAGTAGAAAGGTGTTGATTATTGGCACATAACCCCCCACTACCACCACCATGTAATAACCTGGCTTGTGCCACACTACAGTAAAGCTACAGACTTGCCCGCAGCAGTGCGGATGTGTGTGAGGGAAGGTGAGACGATGCTCTAGCACACGGAGGCTCAATGCCGAAGCACTCGGGCTCAGATGAGTTTCTCCCAACCCTCCCTCCCTCCCTCCCTCGCTCGCTGCTGTAGCTGCCCAGTGATGTGCCGTTTGTTTATGGCTCCCTCCTGACACATGCTGCCTCATTAAACTGCCCTTCTGTCCAGCGCTATTTCCCTCCACACTACATTCTGCCTCTCAATGGCCCTCGCCACCATTGGCAATGAAGGCAATGTCTTTGCCTGCGCCTGCTCGCTCTCTCTCTCTCGCTCGCTTGCTCTGTTTCTCTCTCTCCTCTCACTCTCTCTTTCTCTCTCTCCCTCACTCCCTCCCTCTCTCTCTCTGTACCCCAAGGGACTTTTCAAGCACGCTGGGGTACAAACACAGCCCACAGTGTGAGGGCCAGGGCACAATAAGCAGCCGTCAGCCAACCTTAACCTAAAAGCCTCCTCATTTTTCTGTGTGTGTGTGTATGTGTGTGAAGGGTGCGTGTATGCTTGACTATTATTTATGTAACCTCTTGAAGGCTTTTAACACGCACCGCACAGACGACTTTTCTGTGTGTCGTCTTTGGGTTAGTACAGCACAGGCTTGTTTTTCTGCCCCCCTGTTGCGCGCGCTCCCTCTTTTTTTCTTCTTCTTTTTTTTTCTTCTCTTTTTCCCCGAGAAAAGTTTTCCGCCTGGCTCCCATTATGTGTCTGTTGTGTACATGTGCGGGCACACACACACACACACACACACAGAGAGAGAGAGAGAGAGAGAGAGAGACACAAGGATAGAGTTTTAGGGGTGAAGAAAGCGAGCCGGAAAGACGTAACCTTTTCTGGGCAGCGCTGTAAACAAGGCTCTCCCCACTCGCCCGCTGTTTAGATATTTGGCGCAGCACAAGGCTGAGTGTCAGGGAGTTTGTGGAGGTTAGAATGTCAGCCTCGCCGTGGGTCCAAGGCAGCCAGCTCTGGTAGTATTTTGGTGGCCGCCTTGGCAGGCTCGTAGCTTTGGCTGCCTGTCCTTCCTGCTCAAGCCAGCGCCCATGAGAAAGGTCAGGCATGAGCGCAAATGGATCATCTTTGGCGGGGGGGAGACGCGCCAGCAGCCACATTGGGAAATTATCGCCGAAGATGGTCTCAGTGCAGACGCTCCGCACACTAGTTTCTGCCCAATCACTTAATTGCCCAGGAGCCGTGAGCTGGTGATGTCAACAAAAACGCTCGCCTGAATCAGGAGGTTGTTTGTGTTTCTGTGTACGTGTGGAGGAATGCCCCCCCCCCCTTCCACCCCCACCCCAAAGTCCTTGAAAAGCGAGGCCGTGCTCTGTCCAAGTAGCCTCCTTCATGCGAGTGTGCACTGCGCCACAAGGTCTTCTGTGCTATCAGCGCATGGGGTGAGCCAGACGACAGCAGCCCAGCCCAACCCAGCCCAGAGCCACGGTTTTAAAGAGGCGTTTATGAAATCACAGCGCGTCTTCCCCTCCAGCTCTCCGCCACGGCACAGGAAAAAGAGAAGGGGGAAAAAAAAAAATCTTCCAGTCTGTTTCACTCGGCCTGCCTGTTTATGCAGCTGAGATGCTATAAGACACAGATGACAAACCGGCTTTGATATCGTTTTTTTCCTTCCCCCCCCCTTTCCCACCCCCCGTTCTCCACTGTCGCTCTACAGTGGATGGAACAAAGGCTATTGTTGCACGGAGTGCATCGTGTGGATTAGGCGCTTGCACCACGCGCCATTAGATTTCCAACACGTCGCCTTTTGTCACAAATCTCTGATTTGTGTCGGATGCGCTGTACCGCCGGCTCTGATCTTATTGTCTGATGGAACAGGCTGTTTGTGATTGTGTCTGCGTGTGTGTTTTTCTCTGTGTGTGTGTGTGTGTGTGTGTGTGAGGGAGAGAACGCGCGCACATGTGTTCGTGCTCCACATATGCAGATTGCAGATTTTGAAGGTGTGGTTACATGCTTTGTGCATATTTTTTCCCTTGTTCATTCCTTCATTCTCTCTCTCTCTCTCTCTCTCTCTCTCTCTCTCTCTCTCTCTCTCTCTCTCTCTCTCTCTCTCTCTCTCTCTCTCTCCTCTCTCTCTCTCTCTCTCTGGTCCATGGTCATTTGCTGCAGCCTTATTGCAATCAGATTTGATTTGACTGGCTTAAGCAGGCACAAAGCCATGGCCTGCATTAAGCCCCTGCTAAACGCTAAATCCTTTTATATTCGTCTAGTGACACACAATATGGAAAACTGACCACACTTGGAGAGGGTTTTAAGCAAAGCACCCCCCCCCCACACACACACACCCCCATTTCCCTCAACCACCACATTAATTGCTTTTGTCATAGTAGGAGAGTCTGGGGCACACACACACACACACACACACACACACACACACACACGCATATATATATGTATATAAATGGATGCTTTCTCAAATGAAGATGAATTCAGTGGCACGGATCCCCCCACCCCTCCCCTGCTCCCCCTCAGCCCTACATGGGCGGATGAGTAAATTATTTCTGTTCTGCAGGAGGCTTAGTGGGCATTGATTAGCCAGTAAAAGAAAGACAAGCAGAAACAATTGCCATAGGATACACTCGGCCTCCATCTTGTCTCAGGCTCCGCTGCTGGACAAGGATAAATTTAAGGAGAGAGGGTGGGGGGTGGAGAGAGATAGAGAGACCGAGGGATGGAGGGAGGGAAATAGATGAAAAGAGAGGGAGAAGGATGGGGAGAGAGAAAAGACGAGAGAGGGAGAGGAATGGGAAGAGAGGGAGGGAGAAGCTAGGATAAGTCTAGGAAAGGAAATCTGGAAGGGGCATTTGTATTTGAGTCAGTGCATGGGCGGATTGCACACAGGGGCAGCCTGCGGGATCGATTGGGCCTTTTGAGTGGCAGTCCTCTGTCCGCTCTCCCTGGAGCTTTGGCGGATATATATGACACACAGCGCGCTTCATGGATCTGGCTGGGAGATTATACACACGTCAGATCAATAGTGCAGAGCCAGGCAGGCAACACACACACACACACACACACACACACACACACACACACACACACACACACACACACACACTAAGAGCGCCCTGTCCGCAGACAACATCAGCCCAGCACACACCGGCGCTGAAATCCCTGACCCCTACACACACAAAGTGTCCTTGTCGTGTCTATGCAATTTGTTGCTTGTGCTCTCATGCTTTCTGCACTCTTTCCACACACACACACATATACACACACACACACACACCACTCTAAAATGGAGTGTTAACATGGCCATGCTGCCCTTCTGCATTCACACTCCCACCTTCTAACCTAGCTTGCGGTCGGTCCCTGATGCGCTCACACTCACTCAGGCTGTGTATGCGTGCATGAAGAGAGAGGACGGTGTTGTGTGTGTGTTTTTTTTTTTCTTTTTCCTAGTGGGTCGGATGTGGACGGCTACTGTATATAATCTCCTCCGCTCAACCCGCACGTCCCTCCCTTTCCCCTCAGCTTCCAGACCTTGTCCCTGAGCAAATAGCAGCATAGCTCTCTGGGACCCTGCCTACGGGCTGTGCTTGTGTGGACAACCAGCAAACCCCACTTACCCTTACTTAAATGCATAGGCCAAGATGGATAGAAAAAATCATAGCACTGTCAGTCACCGTCAAACATGTATTTAGTATACTTAGCATTGTCAGTAGCCCTCAGAAGTAGGCTTCACTCCTCAAGCTAATGTCTTTCTTCACCAGGGATTTTTTTTTTAGCATAACTGCTCCGATCGTTCTTCCCACCTCATGTAAGTTGTGTGGAGAACCAAAAGGTAGAAAATAAATGTGTGTCTTGTGTCGGAAAGCCTTCAGCTTTATGTCTGTATGAAAAATGGCAAGCATCAGGAAGTGAGAGCTCCCAGAGTCTGCTAGCTTAGCACAGGCAAGCCTCCTGCTGCGGTGCTACGGTGATTTATCATCTGGCTAAAGGCTGCAGCAGCAGGACCCATGTGAGCACATCATAGAGGAACTGACTGCAGAGCATTTTCCTCAAGCCGCATACACACTTAGCGCTAAGAGAGGCCTTGCTATTTAATTGTAGCTAAGTGGTTAAAACCATGTGTCCTGCCCTGCTGTGCTCAGAGCCCCACACTCATGCTAGCTTTCTTGCATTAGCTTAAGTGCTAGCTTAGTCTAGCTAGAGAAAGGCTAGAGGTGTGTTTCTGGGGTTTTTTTTCCTCTCTTCTTCTCCTTTCTTACCTGAAGCAAGCGAGTGAGTAAATTCACATTAAGGAGTGTTGGGAGAGGCGTAGGTTTTTTATTGGTCTGGGACCCCTCCCTTATCCCTGCCTCGGCTTTCATAGAGCCTTTAAAACACCCACATCAAAGGTGCTCACATCTTACATATGTCGGAGTCCATAGCAGCTAACTGCTTAGGGATATTCCCATGGCACCCAGGCTTTGCTGCGGCACACTCTTCACCACGTGTAGGGCTGCTGATGTTGGCTTAGATATCACAGATCTGTTAAACGCCGTTTGCTTTCTTACACGGCGTCACTTTTGAGTGGGTTGGTGACAGAATCTGCTGTATTGTCACAGTAGCCCTCTGTGATGTGCGATATCCCCGCCTGAAATGTCGGCCACTGCGCACCAAAGCCGCTATCTCAGAGGAATGCAAAGGCAGCACCCTGATGCGCCGGGTAAAAGTCCTCCTAGCACGCTCTGACAAGGGCCAGCGGGAGACAAGAGATCCCTTTTTTCAACCCCCTCCACTCCCCCCCCCTCTCCCTTCCCTCTTCCAAACCTAACCACCTGCCCATTACAAATTAGAAAGCTGCTACAGACAAGCACTCCGTCCGTGGCCCGGCTCGTCAAAGGGCTTCTGTTCCTCCGGCCTGGGGGGGAGAGAGGTGTGTGTGTGTGTGTGTGTG
>JAODXP020000018.1:16647326-16654826 GCA_027497455.2 Sardinella longiceps | reverse complement strand
CTTATTTTCATGCACAATGCGTCTCCACACGCGGCTTGACACACATATGACTCGTGTCAGATGATCTCGGGGTGAAAAATTGATAGCCCAGGGGAACGTTTTCATTTCAAGTGTGTGTGTGTGTGTGTTCAGTAGAAAAATGGATTTTCTGAAGAATATATACTCTAGTTTATGCTTTCTGTAAGTCATCTCTCCTAAGCTCATATCAGCTTTTCTATATAGCTGCTGAATCCATCCATCTCTCTTTTTCTTCTCTCTCTCTCTCTCTCTCTCTCTCTCTCTCTCTCTCTCTCTCTCTCTCTCTCTCTCTCGCTCTCTCTGTATTGCTAGCTGTGAGGAAGCCTTAAGCTCTCATTCTCTCCAGTGAACACTCACCCTCCTCCATCTGCTTCTCACCTGACGTGGATGGGACTTTTTGAATCATGTCATCTCATCTCCTCTCTGATTTGTCTCTCTTGTTCTCTCTCTCTCTATCCCTTCTTCTCCTCTCCCCTTCCTCACCTTCTCCCTCTGCCTTTCCCCCCTCCCCCTTTCCTCTTTCTGTCAGTGAGCTCACACACACACACACACACACACACACACACACACGCACAGGTCGCACAAAAGCCACAAAAGCGCTGATGGATATTTTCATTGGGCCCTTATCTTGTAAATGACTCGCTAGGTCTGGGTAGGGGCCGGGGCCAGGAGGTGTCAATCATCCTGCTGGCCGCTGTGACAACGATTAAAAAGAGGGCAGGAGGAAAAAAGAAAGGAGTGGAGAAAAAAGGAGTGGTGAAAAACAACCCAGCATGCCTTATTCACACATGCCCAGATAAGACCCCCCCCCCCCACCCCCATCTTTTCCTGTAGGATTCCCATTTTGTTTAGATAAAAAAAAAAAGAAAGAAAAAAGCCTCCATGTTTTGTTTTGTTTTTGTTTAGTGGCTCCCTCTAAACAAATGGGCTGCGCTGTGGCCTCCCTATTTGATTTTCCTTTTGACTCGACCCACTGCCTCCTACAGATAAACACGAGAGCGATCAATAACCCGCTGCAGCCCAAACAGATAAATAAATGATGATGTAAGGCTGCATGGAGAGGCGCTTTTCTGCTTTTGTTAGAAGCAGCATATAATGGCTACCCCCCGCCATACACACTCACACACACCAACCTGTACCTCCTTAGGCTTCTTTTACACACACACACACACACACACACACACACACACACACGCACACGCACAGTCACACATTCTCTACTGCTTGTGTAAACAAACATCCGTCACCCTTGGCAAGTGGAAAGTTTTTGGAGAATGTCGCATGTCAGGTCTCCAGCTTCCTTTTCCCGTGACCACTCATATGACTCTCGCTCTCTCTCGCTCTCGCCCGTCTCGTGTCTGCTTTCCCATAAAGACTCCAGGTCGGCCATTTTTTTTTCCGCCTGTGACGCAATGATTCTTCCCTTCCTCCCCCAGTAACCCAACCTAAACCCTCATTAATGCTCAGCAGGAAAAAAAAATATTTACAGACGGAGCTTCCCTCTGTTCTCTGTCAATGTTGTCCGTGGCCGCGGTCCTTTCATTTTAAGCTTGCGGTGGCGGACAAAACGGATGAACAGATAAACCAGACGTATCCACTTGTGTACAGAAAGGCTAGCATAAGCTAGGCTTTAGTCGCGCCTTGAGACAATCAGGGAAGCTCCGGTGTCGGCTCCTCGAGCCGCCCCTTCTTCTTCCATTGTGTGTGTGTGTGTGTGTGTGTGTGTGGGGCTCCAAGGCTGATGAGCTAGATGGAGGGTTCTGGATCGATAAAGCAATTCCGCCTTCAACTGCACTGCTCATGTGCTCAGTGCTTTTTAAGGATGGTGCGTTTACATTTGTTCATTACTATTTAATAATGTCTCTGAGACACGGCGAGCCATGTCTGTCTGTCTGTCTGTCTGTCTTTTGACCACATCTAGCAAGTGAGCATCATTTTCACAGCGTGGAGAACGGCTTGCATACAGAGTGCAGAGGTAGAAAAATGGATCTCTCTCTCTCTCTCTCTCTCTCTCTCTCTCTCTCTCTTCTCTCTCCCTCTCCCTCTCTCTCTCTCCCTCTCTCTCTCTCTCTCTCTCTCTCTCTCTCTCTCTCTCTCTCTCTCTCTCTCTCTCTCTCTCTCAGCCCTCTAGCAAAATAAAATCACAGCACCCTGTTCTCTCTTTCAGGGAGGTCTTAGCTAGCAGACATAATTGTCGACAGACACTTGAACAAACCTCCCCCACCCCATCCACCAGCCCCTCCTCCCTCTTGTTCCCCCTCCCCTCACTATCCTCTCCTGCTATCTGCCGCTAAAACACACACACACACACACACACACGCTCCTCCTGCCTGTCGCCCCCTGCATAAACTCGGCAGCATGTCTCCCCAGAGACGAGCTGACCTCCACGCTGGGAGCAGGCAGTCAACAGCTCCAGCCTGAAGATGTGCCATTAAGACAGGCAGAGGCATGATAGGAACCAGGCTGGATCAGTTGAACCACAACCCCTTATGTAAGGGAGGGGAGGAGGGGGGTTCCATTTGGAAAAGAAATGTGCATATGCTGTCTTTGAGTTTGTGGTCTTGAACAAGAAAGGGAACACCAGCTTGACTAGAAAAAGAAAGAGGCGGGAGGCTAAGGGGGTGGAGGGAGAGAGAGAAATAGAGAGAGAGGGTGAGCGAGAGAGGGAGGGAAAAAGAGGAGGGGTGGGGGGGATAAATCCAGTCAGGGAATGGCTGCACTCACACTGCTTTGTGTTCTAAACACATTTTGCGCGATCAAAGCAGACCTGTCCTCAGACGAGAGGCTCAAGCTTCAGTGTAAATAAGATTTTATCGCAGAGATGGTCGGAGCACAGCCCAACAGCTTTTTTTTCCTCCCTCCCTCCCTCTCTCTCTCTCTCTCTCTCTCTCTCTCTCTCTCTCTCTCTCTCTCTCTCTCTCTCTCTCTCTCTCTCTCTCTCTCTCTCTCTCTCTCTCTCACTCTCACCCTCTGTGCTTTTTTGTCTATATCAGGGCTTGTTTCTGTTCTTTTTTCCCCTCCCATGCGGCAGTAGAGAAGTGTTACCTCAGAGGCAGAGTGTGTCTTCTCTCTTTTGGAAGTGAGGGATGGGAATCCTCATAGTCCCTTTGGTGCCGGGAGAGAAGAGCAGGGAAAGAGAGGGAGAGAAAGAAAATGATCTTTCCATTTACCAGTGTCGTGTGCCTGAAGTTGGCTGCAAAAGACTCTGTGTGTGTGTGTGTGTGTGTGTGTATGTGTATGTGTATGTGTGTCCGTCTCCCAAGCTTAAGTGCTTGTCTGTTTTTGTCTTTGGTAGCGTGAATGTTCCTGTTAAGGAGATGAGGGTTCACAACCTGGCCATACCACCAGTCACATCCAATTTAGCAACTTCAGCTTCTGTCCTCCTCCCTGGCTGCATCCTCTCATTCACACACACACACACACACACACACACACACACACACACACACACACACACACACACACACACACACAACACAAACATTGTGCCTGGCATTGTGCTTGAGAGGTTATGCAATTTTTACAGCATGGAGCATTTTAGTGTTGGAAAGCAAAGATTGTGAGGCATGAGAGTGTGTGAATGTGGGGGAGGGCGGTGTCGTAGGCGAGTGTGTTCAGGCAGTTTGGAGCGTTTAGCGGCTGATGTGTGTGTGTGTGTGTGTGTGTGCCAGGCCTTCCTTGTGCTGTTGTCTAGCTTTAGCTTTTGAAGGGCAGCCCACACTGCCGCTTCTCTGCTACTCGCTACCCACGCTGCCCAGACACGGTGTCCACCGCACCGCACCGCACAGTGACCCGTACTTCAGATGATGCCCCCCCCTCTCTCTCTCTCCACACCGTCTGGAGCTTTGTGTGGAACACTTGCCTTCTATCTCGCTCAGTAGCTCTGTCTCCAACATTGTTGACTCTTCCCTCTTTTGCAGTCTGTGTCTCTCTCTCTTTCTCTCCTTTTGCTTTCTCTCTATTACGCACTTTCACTTTGCGCACAAGCCCTTCACCTCCACCAGTGTGTTTATGTTTCTCGATGGCTTTTTCACTGCATCCAACTTCCCTCTTTTTCTCACTACTTCTCCCTGTGGTTCATCCCTACTTCCATACCTCTCTCTCTCTGTCTCTGTCTCTCCCTCTCTCTCTGTCTGTCTGTCCCCGTCTTGCCTCTCTCCGTCTCTCCCTCTGTCCGTCTGTCTGTCCCTGTGTGTGTGTGTGTGTGTGTGTGTGTGTGTGTGTGTGTGTGTGTGTGTGTGTGTGCTCCATGCTGTTTGTTCTGGAGAGACACAGGCCCAAAGCAGCTCCTAATCCTATTACTCACATTCCAGTTGAAGTGCACAACGGGCAACAGAGTTTTAAAGCCCTCCTGTTCCTCACCCTCTAGTGTCCCTAGACCTTCTTCTCCTGGCCTCACTCACTCTCTCACACACACACACACACACACACACACACACACACACACACACACACACACACACACACACACACACACACACACACACAGTAGTTTACGTGCATGGATACATGGCAAACCCTCCTGCACCCAACACCGCTTAACCACCCTGGCATGCAAACTAGTCCGGGTTGCCTAAAGCACTCCATCCAAATCTCCTCAACACATAATGGCACAACTCAACACACACGTAAATGTTTTACTGTGTGTGTGTGTGTGTGTGTGTGTGTCTATCAAGTATTCTCCCAGCTTTACTTCCCCTACATGCAAACTAGTATGACCCCAATACATGATGTAACCATATAACATACATGTAAAAGTCTAACTATGGTGTGGTGTGTGTGTGTGTGTGCTACCTCATATGCAAACTAGACTAGGCTAAGTTACTAAAAGTCCTGATCAGAATTGGGGAAGCAGTAAAACGATAGTAAATATGACCATGGACATAAACAAACAGTACACTATGCTGTATGTGAAATGTTTTTTTATTATGGTATGTTATGTGTGTAGTGTTGCTGTGCAACGAGCATTTGTGTGAACACCATGTTGATCTCTTGGCTTGTTCTTGTCTTCCAGATTGTGTTTACATTGAGAGCCGCCGGCCCAACACACCCTACTTCATCTGTAGCATTCAGGACTTTAAACTGGTGAGTACTAGTGTATTTCTCCAATCTCTCTCTCTCTCTCTCTCGCACACACACACACACACACACACACACACACACACACACACACACACACACACCCACTCTCTCTCTCTCACTCTCACTCTCTCTCTCTCTCTTAAGCAGTCTCTCTCTCTTTCTATCCCTCCCTCCCTCTCTCTCTCTCCCCCTCTCCCGCCCCAAGCCTGGGCTCCATCAGCCGCTGACCTTATCAGCCCACTGGCCTCTGTGTTTGTTGTCTTATTTATTTCCATAAGTGCTGTGAAAGCAGGATCAAACACAGCTTTGATGTAGGGTAATTGCCTGCGATTGTGTGTGTTTGTACGTGTGTGTGCGCGTGTGCGTGCGTGTGTGTGTGCGCGCTTTTATTTCTGTGTGTGTCTTGTGTATCTAACCCAGGTGTGCATCAACGGGATTAATGTTTGTGTTGGAGATAGTAAAAATCACTGAAATGTGTAAAAGCGGCCTGCTTTCTCTAAAGGGCACACTCTTTAGTTGAGGGGGAGAAAAATACAATCTGTGAATCGCAGCAGGCTTGGCTTTATAGAGTGAGCCATACGCGCGCTGTAAAAGGTAGCTAGCTCTGTCAAAACACCTTAATGGTTTAGTCTGCCAACAGAGCTACAGCTAAATCTAAATCACTTTTTTTTCCGTTTTCATTTCTCATCAGTCTCTCCCTCTCCCTCTCCCTCTCCTCCCCCCTTCCCTCTTTTTCCACACGTGGCTAAATGATCAATTAGGGGGAAAATGCACACAAGGCAAAGGGACGAGCTTCACACACCCCAGTGTGTAATCCTTTCTGTTTTGAATGTTTTGTGTGTGTGTGTGTGTGTGTGTGTGTGTGTGTGTGTGTGTGTGTGTGTGTGTGTGTGTGTGTGTGTGTGTGTGTGTGTGTGTGTGTGTGTGTGTGTGTGTCGAGAGCATATTTCTTTCTTGCTTTCTTCTCACCCCAAGCACATTCTTTTAATCAGCCACATGAAAAAAAAACCACCAACCTGAAGCTTCAAAGCGAAGGAGGCGACTCACTATGCATCAAGCTCACACTCCCCTTTTAAACTGGTTTATTAGGCCAACACATTCCTGTTTATATTAACTCTCAATAGCTTATCGTCAGGCCTGGCCAACAGTGCCCTTTTAATTCCCTCAGCATTCACACACATGTGCACACACACACACACAACCCACCGCCACCTCCTTTTTCTTGCTATACTAAAGCTATACCGTTAAACTGTATCGTTAAAAGTAGCTTATGATGGCAAGTCTGAAAACATAGCAACCATAACAGCAATTAGTGTGGAGGCAGCTTTAGATGAGTGGAATAAGCAGGCCGGCAGGGAGGGAGGGAGGGAGGGAGGGAGGAAGGAGGCTGGGAGGCAGGCAGGGGCGGCGGGGGGTTGGGGCCATGACCCAGGGGGTAGGGCCCCAGGAGGCCACGTTAATGACACACAACATCCAAGGTGATGATGGGAGGTCAAGGGAGCAGCAGTGGTGGTTTGGGGGCTTGTGGTGGAGGTGGGGGTGGGAGGGGGGGTGGCGAACGAGTATGGATGAGGCTGGTGGGGGCTGTTGAAGTTTTGCTTAGGGGATGGGTGAGTGGAAGGTGTGTGTGTGTGTGTGTGTGTGTGTGTGTGTGTGTGTGTGTGTGTGTGTGTGTGTGTGTAGGGTTATGGTACTGTAGGACCCAGCCAGGGCCAAGGCGCTTTAATCGGATTGCGGGGCAGAAGTGCTGAGACGGGCAGGAAGGCCCTCGTGGGGGCCCAAACAATAACATCCCGCCAGCGCCGCCCTAATCTCCAGCACTTGATTAAGTGCAGATCAAGAGGAGGGGGGGTTGTTATGGGACAGGAGGGGGGAGGGCTGGGGGAGGAGAGGAGAGGAGAGGGTGCTGTTGTCCTGCTTGGCCTCATGGTAAATGTCAAATGAGAAAACAAGAGAGATCCATTAGCTTGACTGTGTGTGTGTGTCTCTTTTGAGCTCTCCCTCACTCATCCCTACTCTTTGTGTGTGTCTCCTCTCGTCTTGCGCTTGTTTATCCCTGTGTGTTCTGCTCACTAAAGAGGCATCCACAGGCTGCTCTGGGGCCCTTTGCACTCTTGTTGGTGTGTGTGTGTGTGTGTGTGTGTCAGGATGTTGTCAGATGGCATGTTGAGTGGTGCGGCAGCACATGTTGGCCGAGTGTGTGGAGCGTGGTGATCCCAGGCTGGTAGGGGGGGTCTCTGGTCCCTCACCCACCCCCGACCCCACCTCCGCTGTTGCCTGTCACCACACCGCCTAATTGGACATGCCAGCATCTGTCTCTTCCCCAAAAAGAAACCCAAGCCATCGCAAAGGGTCGATCGCTCTTCCTCTTTTGAAAGCCCCATCTTCTTTCCACACTCT
>JAODXP020000018.1:16632326-16639826 GCA_027497455.2 Sardinella longiceps | reverse complement strand
TGTGTGTGTGTGTGTGTAGTGGGTGTACAGAGCAGCACAGGAGATAACATTGTCTTAGGTATCCATTCCCAGCCCCTCTCAAACTGCCCCCCCAGCCTTCTGAAAGCCCAATCAATAGCAGTTCATCCTTGGGCAGCTGAATTATTAAAACCACTCGCCTCACACCTCTGCTCTTTCTTTATCCCCAATTTGCCTCCCCTCACTTCCTCCTCCTCCTCTTCTCTTCTCTTCACTCTCTTTTCTCTCTCCTTCCTTCCATGCCCCCTCTCCTCTCCTCTTCTCTCTCTCACTTGTGTCTCAGTCTAAGTGTAAGTCACGCTGGGGAGAGAGAGGGGGGGTCTATTTCTGCAGCCGTTTCCCCTGATGCTTTGCTTTGGCTCAGTCCTTGTCTTCAGATTGCTGAAATATTCAGTGGTTGCACAGCAGATTTTTACCCCCTTATTCTGGGTGGGGGGCACAAGGGAGGAAGGAGGTGGGCTGATGTGTGTGTGTGTGTGTGTGTGTGTGTGTGTGTGTGTGTGTGTGTGTGTGTGTGTGTGTGGTGGGAGTGCACACAACACTGGCAAATTGGCTCCTCTGATGTCTTCACTAAACATCTGAGGCTCATAGACACCGAGCGCCAAGCATTCGGCTTCCTCTGGTTTTTATCTCTTTAAAAAGGACTGGGGATAAAAAAATAAACCAAACTGCTGTTATCTTTTTTTTTTCTACGGTGTGCATTTGATGTCGCCCCTGAAACACTTCAGTGAGGAAGAAGACAAAATGTAATAGATACACACACACACACACACACACACACACACACACACACACACACACACACACACACACACGCGCAGGAAGATGGCAGTTTGTAAAGCATGTGATTAATTAAAAGCAGCCATTGTGCAGTGTTAAATAGCTGAGACTTTAATTATCAAACCAAAGTTTCCATGCAAGGCTCTAAAATGACACAGCCCCTCTGACACTCACACACATACACAAGCGCGTGCACACACACACACACACACACAAGCACACACACTCCTACATATGGGAAAGAAATTGAGAGGCAATTCAGGAAGCAGGTTTCTTGGGTCATCCATTTTTGTTTCTTGTCAGTCGCTTTCACCATTACTTTCACAAGCCCAGGCTCTCCCCCCAGAAAACAAGGCTAGGGTTATTTCTGTTATGCTTCTCCTTCAAAAAAAAAAAAAAAAAAACCCGATGGCTCTCCCCATCGATATTGACCTTAATCAATACTCAGTTATTAGTGTTCATTACTTAGTGCATTAAGAGTTAGTGCATTGCATTGCTTTGTCAATTAGCGTGCGCTAGCTCCCACACTCAGTCAGTGTTAGCTGTGTGTGTGTGTGTGTGTGTGTGTGTGTGTTGTGCAGTAGTGTCCCTGGTTCCACCACACTGCTTTGCTTGGCTTGGCGTGGCGTGGCGTGGCCTGTGGAGCTTGGCTGAGTGTAGGGCGTCAGTGGAATGTGATCACCCCCCACTCCGTCCACATCCTCTCCAGCCCACTCCTCCTGTTCCTCTTAGGTGAGGGAGACCAGAGACCAGAGAGAGGGAGAGAGGCACTTCACGCCATCTTGCTTTTCACTCCACATCCGCCCTTTCTACAACCCCCCCCCCCCTTCTTTCTCTCTTTCTCTTTTCTTCCTGCTCTCCCGCTATTTTCCTTTCTTTCTTTCTTTCTTTCTTTCTTTCTTTCTTTCTTTCTTTCTTTCTTTTTTCTTTCTCTCTCTCTCTTCCTCCCTCACTCCCTCTCTCCTGCCCTCCCTTTCTCTCTCTTTTTCCCCCTCTCCCTCTCACTCTGTCTAGAGTGTGACCGTTGGGGCATCTCTGGTCGCTGTGTAATTTCCAGCTTGTCCAAAGTGTGACACGGCCAATAAAAAGAAGCGAGGGAGGAAGGGCGAAGGAGAGAAGGAGGAAGAGAGAGAGTGTGAGGGGGAGAGGGGGGAAGGGGGGCGGTGGTACGGTGGAAGTGGAGACGTGCAGAGGTATCGGGTTCACACGCCTGCACACGGGGCAGCTCCCGCCTTCACAGAACACATGTGGCAAATTAGCCCCCCACACAAGAACGAACACACACACACACACACAAAGGAGAAAAAGAAACCTGCGCACACATGCTCTCTCTCACTCACACACACACACACACACACACACACACACACACACACACACACACACACACACACACACACACATACTCTCCCACACACACTCTTGGGCTGAGCTGCTTGAAGAGGTGCAGGAGCACTAGAGACGAATGGCTTGTGGTGGCCTGTGTAGTGTTGGAGCCGTGGCAGGGAATGGGCTCTTAGCCTGGCTCAGCGCTCCACACAGACCTGCACACTGCACTGCACTGCCTCCTCAAATACCTTTCTGACATTTCACACTGAGTGAGTGGGCTCTCTACTGGAAGGCTGTGTGTGTGTGTGTCTGTCTGTTTGTGTGTGTGTGTGTGTGTGTGTGTGTGTGTGTGTGTGTGTGTGTGTGTGTGTGTGTGTGTGTGTGAGAATAGTATAGTGCTCTAGCGTGTCTGTAAAAAAATCAGAGGCTTGGATCAAATATTTGGTCTTATTCAAAATCCATTCTCTTTAGCCTGTGTCTTGTAAATGGGGCCAGACTGATTTTATTCTCCTCCTCCGTATGTTGTTTTGCTTTTCGTCTGTCTTGCTCTGTCTCTGTGTGATCATGGTGCTGTGTGAGCGTGCTGCTGCTGCTGTGCTGAGCAGCGTTGGCTGGGCCGACTGGCCTGCCTGGGCTTTGCATGCCTGCGTGATGGGCGAGTCTAAATGATGTTTGCCTGCCTGTCACACTGAATGGATCACAGAGCTCTCGGGGCCAGGCCAGCTCTCTGCGCAGCTGTGCTCCAGTGCAGACACACACACACCGCATTTAAAGGGGCCACTTTGTGTGTGTGTGTGTGTGTGTGTGTGTGTGTGCGTGATGGGGTAGCAGGTCCACCCACCCCCGGAGCTCTGCATACACAGACAAGCTTCATTAGCCCCCCAGTATAAGCCATCTGTAGAACTGTGTGAGGAACCTCTCACAATTGCCCTTCTCACCTCTCCCTTCTTCTGTTCCTCCCATCTCTCTTTCTCTCCCACACACACACACACACACACACACACCTCTCCCCTCCCTTAAAAATGTGCCCCATCTTTCCCTCCCTCTGCCTTGCTTGTCGCTGGAACAAGCACGTTCCCCCCAGCTCTGGTTTCGCCCGTGGAGAAAGGGGGTTCGCGTCTGCGGCGGCGGTGTCGTGTTGAGCCTCACGAGTCTCCCCTCGCTCTGAATCGATCCATTCATCCCCCTCGCCGTGGTGCGGTTTGTGACGCACTGCACAACACCCGAGTCATGATGTTTTGGTAGATGTTTCACTTCTCTGTTCAAAGACCAGAGAGAAAGATGGAGAGGGAAAGAGGGAAAGAGGGGAGGAGGGATTGTATTCCTTCAAAGACGCCATTTGTTCGTCCTGTTTTGTTTTTGTGTTTATCTTTCTTTCTTTCCGTCTCTCCTCTAGCTTCAGTGAACACATCCTTGGCTGTGCTTGAATGAGGCCAATTCTATTGCTAGAGCTTCTTTCCCTTTTCATTTTTTTATAGACGGATAAAACATGCCTCTAGAACCTTTTTTTTCTCACTATTGGAAATGAAGTGTTGAGATGCGAGACGGGGCAATAATAAGAAGCATTATATTATTGTTTTGTTTTGTTGCCTTCAACTTGCTCTCCAACTTCTTTTTTTTTTTTGTTTTAATGCTTTTACTTTGATTCAATGAGTTTGCTATTTTTGAACGCTGTCCTGAACCAACCTTAGAAACTTGTCCCTAAACATCCCCATTAAGCAGTTAGCTTTTGAACTGCAGTTAGATTTCAGATCTTCTCTCCGTCTCCAATGCTCCATCCCTTCTCTCAGAACTCCTCTTCCTATCGTCGCTTAGCCCCATAAAGCACTCTGTCTACACGAGCCAAGAACTACCAATGGCTCCAAGCTCTTAGTTAGTCATTGGTTTGTTTATGTGCCCTTTCCTTTCACTGGCTCAATTCCAACGCTCCCCTTAAGCCCTAAGCCCTACACCCTTAGAGACTGGCATGAGTGGAGGGCTCTGTGAGAGTGGAGGGCTCAGTGAGAGGCACTATTGAGAGAGCAGAGCGCTAGGCTATCTGTAGATGCAGTGTGTGTGTGTGAGCGGCAGGGCTGGTACCACATGCCCCGAGGGGATGGACGCCTCAGTGAGCTCCACTCTCTGCAGCCTGTCAAGACTCTATGGCAACTTAACATGGCCCGTTTATACACAACAGCAATGCCCCGGTCACTTGGAGCAGCACACTAACTCTTTATGGCCTGGAGAGGAAGATGGAGAAAGAACAGATCACCCCCCCCCCCTCCCTTCTCTCTCTCTCTCGCTCTCTCTCTCTCTCTCTGTCTCTCTGTCTCCTCCTTGTGCCCTCTGTTTTCCCCTTGCTTCCTCCTTTTCCCCATTAGTGTTTCTGAAGGCTTCTCCATGGTTTGTTGTAGGGAGTTTATCTGCCCCAGCATTCGGGCTCATTAATAGTCAGTAGTGTTAGCAGCTAGCGGGAAACATTGCCTGAGCACATACTAAGCTTTGAATTTCTAATTCAGCCAGAAAATCCTTCCATTGAAGCTTCCAGTGTGTGTTTTTTTTTGTGTGTATGTGTGTCTGTGTGTGTGAGTGTGAATGGTTTCTGATGACCTATTTGTTCATAAATGCTGGCTGGTCAATCATCAGAGTGCTGCAAACAGATGCACACACACACACACACATACACAGAGAGAGACACACACACACATTCGATTGCAGTGAAAATGAGGCCATATTCCCAGTGTTATTTTTTAACTCGGGGTCGGGTGTCTGCCAGAGGCCCCTGTATAGTGTGTGAGTGAGTGAAGGAGCGAGTCCTCCATCTGACAGGCTGATTGACACTTTTGCTCCCGTTTGTGTGTGTGTGTGTCTTTATGACGTGTGCTCCATTGCTGTCTGCCATGCCAATCAGCGTTTGCATCGCACAGCCCCTCATTGCCTTTCCCCTCACATAACTGCTGAATTTCACTTCAATATTGTGTGTGTGTTTGCATGCAGCCAGATGTCTTTGTGGCCGTGTCTGAAGCTAATATAGCTCTCGCGACTGTTAGATAGATTGTGCCTTTGGGCTAGTGCCTCCATGTCTGATGGGGTTGCTGCTTGGAAAATGCCAGCCTCTCAATCATGTGAGAATCTGATTTAATGTATCCCTACGTAAAGGCTCCCTTTGAGAGAAGAAACACATCTCTGAGAACTGGAGAAATGGAGATTTGTGTCAACTGTAACTTGCGACTTGAGCTCCTCATCCATATTGCATGAGTTTGTACCGACAGTTACCGTGGTTATAGACGGAGGAGCTCGCTTTGTAGGCGTCGCAGTGGTGATCTAACTCCCATGCCCCCGAAGGAGGAATCAGAATGCGTTGGGACGTGATCGATTTTGATGCATCCTGACAGCCTTCGGTGTGAAGGGGAGTGTGTTTGTGTGTGTGTGCGTGGAGGGGGTAGAATTGGATCTGCTCTGTTTTTTTTTTTTTTTTCGTGTGTGTGTGTGTGTGGCCCCTGCTTGATGGAGGGTGTAGAGACAGATGTGGCGAGAAGGACATGACGCGCATTCCGACGCGTGGAATGTCAGCTTGGTTTTACACCTCTTTGTCATGACTGTTGTTGTCTCCGATAAGCCTAAAACTGCCCACTCTCTCTCTCTCTCTGTGTGTGTGTGTGTGTGTGTGTGTGTGTGTGTGTGTGTGTGTGTGTGTGTGTGTGTGTGTGTGTGTGTGTGTGTATACACTCCTCCTGCATATCTCACCAATGCAGCACTATCCCTCATAGGTCACATAGGGGCCAAAGCCGCCTCCCGTTCTCCAGGTGCCAGACATCCCTTTTAGAGCATGACAATAGTGGCCTTTTGGGGTTGATGGCTAGCTAGCTCCTGCACTAGCATGCTGCTAATAAGCAGGCTTCAGAGGAGACGGTGGGGGTCACGGCACCCGTGTGTAATTAATGTGTCAACCGTCACCCACTGCGGCCGGCGCTGCTTTGTTTTTCCTGTGCCAGCTTTGACTAATAAAATGAGGAAAAAGAGAGCGAGAGAGAAAAAAATGTCTCTGCTTTCGTTGTCTTCCCTCTCCTCCGCCTGTACCCTCCAGTGAGTCAGTGCCCCCCGCGGCACTCCGCAGGCATTTTAATAACACTTACCTCTTTACCGTATTGACTTTTCTCTTTCTTTCTCTCTTTCGCTTTTTCTTTTTCTTTCTTTTTTTTTTAACAAAGGCACTTTAGCCGTGATGCTTTAGGGGAATAGAAAAGTAACACACACACACACACACACACACACACAATATACTGCAAGAGAGATAGATGGACTCACTCGCTTTCTCCTTTTGTGTTTTTCTGACCACTGGAAGTGCCCTTTTGTCAAACTAGGGAGGGGTGTGTGTGTGTGTGTGTGTGTGTGTGTGTGTGTGTGTGTGTGTGTGCGCACTTATGGATTTCATGTTGGAGCAGAGCAAAAGCAAATGGCTGGTGCTTTACTAAAGTGACCCAATGGAAGACCAGACCCACGCCCCCAATTTTGGAGCCTTGTGTGGAGTCAGTTGAGACGCTGCAAATTCTTAAGGGGCGTGTTGGCTTTAAGAGTGTGGCGCTAGCTTTAGCACGCTAATTAGCTGTGAAGGATCCAGTGCCTGCACACATGGCATTTAAATGCCAAAGCGATAGCCAGCCGGGTATACAGCGGTCCGTGGCTTTTCCGGCCATGATTTCAGCCCAGTGTAATTCTGCAGCGAGTCTCTTTAGTTGCTACTGCCTCCTGTATCTTGGGGCCGGTGGTGCAGGGCGCTGGCTTAAGCCACCCAGAGGTGCCGCTGAGTAGTGAAAGCAGCTTAGAGTAAATAAGAGAGATTTGAGAGCGATTTAGCCTACCTTCACACACACATGTGTGCACTGACACACACCATTCATCCTTCTGCATGTGCACGCCCCACGCGCAATATTCACATGCGCTTATATCCATGACATTCACACATACTCACACAGAGACGGACGGACGGACACACACACACACACACACACACACACACACACACACACACCTCCAAGCTAACACACATGCTCACTCAGGTCCCAGGCGGCCCATTATCCCTGGGCTATGTGGCCACAAGCCCCCCCCCCACTCCCCTCGCTGACAGTGAGGCTATTTGTAGCAGACAGAGCCACTCATCAGCCCATCACTCATGCCCACACACACATACACACACACACACACACATACACACACACACACACACACACAGCACCCTGGCAACTCCCTGTACCCGCGCCAGATGAGCTTGATCTTCATCCTCTAATTGGAGAGAAATTAACAGACGTAACCATGGAGATTACAATCAAGCCATGTTGACTGTTATGGATGTGTGTGTATGTCACACCCTGCCACCATGTCCCTTCAGACACA
>JAODXP020000018.1:16579826-16627326 GCA_027497455.2 Sardinella longiceps | reverse complement strand
ACACACAGTTTCTGGTGCCAGCTCTCTTCTGTGTGTGTGTGTGTGTGTGTGTGTGTGTGTGTCCCTCTCTCCTCCCTGTGCTCTGCCAGTGTAAGGTGAGCACTATAATCAGGCCAATCAAATAATCAGCCGACATGGCACAGTCACCCCGGCAATTAGACCCTGAGAGAATGAGGGAGAGAGAGAGAGAGAACAGGAGGGAGGCAAAGCTGCCTCAACAAAGCCCATTGTTCCAGGTGGGTTTGGGATCCGTGTGTGTGTGTGTGTGTGTGTGTGTGTGTGTGTGTGTTAGCGGTATCCAATACCTCCAGGCGGTTTTTAAGCACCAGCTCAGGTTAACACTTTGACAGAGCGGGCTCATCGATTTGCTGTGGCTTAACCAAGACGTGTGCCCATTTCCTGCCCTTGTGCCAATGCCTCTCTCCACCCCGCTAGTTCAGACACACACACCCACACACACACACACACACACACACACACACACACACACACACCCCACTACATCACCCCCACTTGTGCCTCCCAGGCTCTTGGCATGGCTGGATGCCCCAGCCCACCGCTGCCAGGATCAGCCAGTGGGGCATGCTGAGGGCACAGGGGCATATTACACTCCTGAGAAGCCCCTTACAGCCAGTCTACTCGCCTACCAATCTCTCTCTCTCTCTCTCTCTCCCGCACTCTCTCCCCACACACACACATACACACACCGTCTCAATTCCTCTCCCTTCACACACACACACACACACACACACTATTCTCTCACTTAGCCTTCTCTGCTGTTCAGTTCTTAGCATCTCCCACAGTGACTGACAGCACACTAACTGTAAGTGAGAACACATGCACTTCTCACTCCCCACACACACACACACACACACACACACACACACACACACACACACACACACACACAGAGAGTCGCTCCTCCCCGAGTCATCTGGCTATCCTAATGAGCCGTCTCCTCTGACTCTGCCTGTGACTCAAGCTCAGGAAGTGCAGTAAAAGCGCCCTCCTGCCCTGGCGTGTGTTTTCCATCACAGACCGGGCCCTGCTCTTTAACGCCAGTCCTGGGACTGACTCTGTGGGAGGAGGAGGAGGAGGAGGAGGAGGAGGAAGGTGGCCAAAGGAACGTTTGGGAGGGGGGGTGGGGGCTTCGTCCATTTCTCTATTGAACTAAGGGGGTCCATACACGCTAATGCTAACGTGAGGAAATGGTGCCTTCATATTACGCCTTGTCTTGCATTTTGTGTAGACTTACACACACACACACACACACAGACGCATGCACATGTGCTATACCCACATTGGTATGGAGGCTGTCTTATTAAGTGAGTGAGTAACCCTCCTCTACCCCCCACCCTCTTGAGGGTCATCAGAAGAATGTGTCCGTGGCTCAGGCATACCAAGGCCACTCCAACACCCTGTAATCCCCGCAGGAAGACTAGCAGCATTGCCCTTCACTCCTCTCCTCTTTTCCTCTCTTCTTTCTTCTCTCCTTTCTTTTCTCCTCTCCTCTCCTGTCATTTCCTCCCGTCTCCTCTCCTCTCTTCTGCTGTCCTTTCTTGGCCTTGGGCTGCACTCCCAGTGGCCTCTCCAGGGCTTATTGCAAGACCAGTGTGCTTTCAGATAAGAGATTTCACAGAGAGGAAAAGAGAGAGAGGGAGAGAGATGGATGGAGGGAGGGAAAGGAGGGGAGTGTAGAAGAGAAGAGGAGGGTGTGAGAGAGCTGTTGTAACTGGATCTGCCGTCTCCATCTGTCGCGTTTGTCAGAGTGGAATTGAGGCTCTGCTGCAGTGTGTGTGTGTGTGTGTGTGTGTGTGTGTGTGTGTGTGTGTGTGTGTGTGTGTGTGTGTGTGTGTATGTACAGACACGTACACATTCTCTGTAGCAACTCATGTTGACTGGGCTCATGTTGGCTTTAGCTACCCAGACAGAATGTGTCGTTACAATCCCAGGCTGCTGCGGACATGTGCATCTGAGTGTGTGTGTTCTTGTCTGCCCCAAAGTCTCTCTGTGTGTGTGTGTGTGTGTGTGTGTGTGTGTGTGTGTGTGGCCACCAACTAGTTTGGTTGTCCCAGTGACTGGTGGTCCCCACATCCCCAGTGTTAGTCAGCATCAGAAGAGGAAACCCAGGGCACTGCTGGAGGGATCTTCTGTGTAGGAGTTGCAGAGAGAGAGAGAGAGAGAGAGAGAGAGAGCAAGGGGTGAGGAATGGAGTGAGAGACTGAGTGAGTTTTGATGAAAAAGAGCAAAAGTGGCAGACATGCAGAGGTAGTTGGTGGGTGGAAGAGAGCAAGAGGCTATATTGCCTTCTCTCTCACTCCTCTCCTCTCTGCTCTCTGTCGGTCTTAATCTCTCTATCTTTCTCTCTCTCCCCTCCTTCCCCTCCCTGTCCGTTTCTCTGTGCGGATGTGAATGTTATCTCTCCGTCTCTCCTCCTCAGCCATCCTCTCTTTCCCCTTCCTTTACAGATCACAGGCGTGATGAAGTAGTCAAGATGGAAGCCCTATTTATAGAGTGCCTGCCTACCCTGCCATACTGCACTGCCCCCCCCCTCTCTCCCTCTCTCTCTCTCTCTCTCTCTCTCTCTCTCTCTCTCTCTCTCTCTCTCTCTCTCTCTCTCTCTCTCTCTCTCTCTCTCTCTCTCTCTCTCTCTCTCTCTCTCTCTCTCACCCACACCACTGCACACAATCAGCCTTCAAGGACTCATTCTCATCCAGCTTGTGTTTTTTACCTCCCTGTTTTTTCCTCCTGTGAGTGTGTGAGGCAATAGAATACACACATTTGAAGGAAAATGAGGGGAAACAAACCCCCAAACCAAAGAACAATTTGTTGACAGATGTGGGGGGTGATCTTGCAACACACACACACACACACACACACACACACACACACACCCTCCCTCTCACTTTTTGGTCCCTTTTGTAGGCAGCCCAGTCCTTCACAGTATTAACAAGGCTGTTACTGGCCCGCAATGTCAATCATTCCACAGTGGCCGGCTCCATAACCCGCTCGGTGCATATCAGTCATTAACTGCTAAGCGTTTGAGGGCATGGGGAGGTCAGCACGGAGGGGGAAAGAGAGAGAGGGGGGGGGGGGGGAGAAAAAAGAAGAGGGGAGAGAAAGGGAGGGGAGGGAGGGTGAGTGTTGAGAGAAAAAGGAGTAGTGAGGGGCTCGGAGGTGGGGGGGTGGGTGTTTGGTGCTTGGGGGGGTTGCAGGCAAAGAGGCTGATCACACCTGTCATACATTGTCACGGCACAGACTCGTTTGAAACGCACGTTGCGGACTGTCTGTCTCACTTCCTCGTTTGACGTTGGGGGTGTGGGGGATCTGTTTCCTCCATCTCGGCTTGCGTCAGCAGGGGTAGAGCAGGCAGCCTGGCAACAGGAGGGTGTGTGAGTGTGTGTGTGTGTGTGAGTGAGTGATTATGTGGAGTGCTTCGACTCTTAAATGTTTTAGAGTGTGGCTGTCGTGTTGAATATGATTACTGCAGCGAGCCTGATGGATGTGGCTAGCAGAGAGCTGGGCTTAATTAGCATTATTTGTGCAGCGTGAGTCACACACACACACACACACACACACACACACACACACACACACACACACACACACACACACACACACACACACACACAGAGTATCTCCTGGCTTTCTCTCTCTCTCTCTCTCTCTCTCTCCCTCTCTCTCTCTCTCTCTCTCTCTCACCCCTCCCTCCCTGCTAAAAGAACAAGAGCAAGCACTGATAACATCCTCTGATCTTTGTGGCTATCTTTTGGTACGAGCCATGTGCTGTGGCACATTACTTAATTTAAAAGGAGTGTGTGTGTGTGTGTGTGTGTGGAGGAGAAAGGAGGGGCCATGTGTATGGGTACTGTATGTGTTTTTGTGTAGCAGCGGAAGGAGGAGCTTAGGAAAATGCCAGGAGGGGTTGCATGTTTGTACGTCATGAGGTTGGGCTTTGTGTGTGTGTGTGTGTGTGTGTGTGTGTGTAGGGTTTGGGGGGCATGGTTAGCTGGTTTTGTTACATTGAAAATCTCCCACTTTGAACTGGCTAATGCTCATCAAATCCAATAAGGAGTGCGGATGACAGATGGGCAGACTGTGTTCAAAGCGAGCGCAGATTTAATATCCAAATAGCACGCAGGCACACACACACACACACACACACACACACACATACACACAGACAGGGGCTCAGCAGCACAAAGGTCCTGACCACACTGCAGTCACAGCTGTGACCCCCCTCCTCCTTTCTACACACACACACACACACACACACACACTCCCTCCCTCTCTCCCTTCATTTGTCCTCGCTGGCGGGCAAAGGAGAAGGAAAGCGTACAGCAGCCCTTTTTTCTCCCCCCTCCTCTCCCTTCTTTGCGGGGAAGGAAACGTGTAATCAGCACTTGTTTAGCGTGATTGCTCTCAGCCTGCAAGGAGCTGGGCTTCACAACTAATGGCAGCGGTGTGTGTGTGTGTGTGTGTGTGTGTGTGTGTGTGTGTTTGTGTCAGAGTTGTCTCACTGTAACTGAGGAAGAGCAAAAAAGCAGCAGCGTCGAGCAGCACCAGCTGTTTTTGATGTCTCTCTGTGTGTGTGTGTGTGTGTGTGTGTGTGTGTGTGTGTGTGTGTAGGGGAGTTAGAGGAAGGAGACTTTGGCCAGCTCTCCCCTTCAAGCCAACAGAACCTCTTTGCTAAGAGAGCCCCAGAATAGAGTATTACAAAAGAACCCCATCCAAGCCCAACACACACACACACACACACACATACACACACTGGTGTGTGCCTTTGTTCCACAGGCTGGTTTGTTGAATGGGGCTGTTGAGGGCTCTGTGGGGCTGTGGCGCGCACACACAGCTGGGTGACTCATTGTGTGCAGGGGCCCCCAGATGGACCCATTTTCTGTGTGTGTGTGTGTGTGTGTGTGAACGGGATTGTGTAAAAGCTTCTGTGTGCGTGTGTGTGTGAGAGAGAGAGTGAGTGTGTGTCTGGTCACTGTCTAAGTGAGCAGGGAGAGCAGAGCAGCTCTGGATGGAAACACCTCAGCCATCCATCCATCATGGCTGCTGTTGCTGCTGCTGCTGCTGTTGCTGTTGTTGCCACAGGAGCGGACATGTCTTCTCTCTCCTCTCCCCTCCTCTCCTCTCCTCTCCCCTCTCTCCTCTCCTCTTCTTTCCTCTCTCCTCTCCTCTCCGCTCTCACTAATCATATCATGTTTGGCCAGTAGATTAGTTCAGCCCTGGAACCACTGGCCTTGTAATGCCATAAAGCCCCTGCCCAGCCATCCTGACCACAGACACTACACTGCAGCGCCCAGCCACTCGCTCACATGACCAGAAGTGTGTGTGTGTGTGTGTGTGTGTGTGTGTGTGTGTGTGTGTGTGTGTGTGTGTTTAAAAAAAGTGAAACAGCTAGCTTCACTTTTCCCTCATGACCTGCTGTGGCCCTGCACTGGGGCCGTCTGTGTGTGTGTGTGTGTGTGTGTGTGTGTGTGTGTGTGTGTGTGTGTGTGTGAGTGAGAGAGTGTGGGTTGTCTGTGTATTTTTCTTCATAAATGTTTTAGAAATTCCTGGGATGGTTTAGCGTGCAACACAATCGGCTCTGGAGCAGTGGACTAGCGCTCTCTCTCTCTCTCTCCTTTCTCCCTCTCTTGCTCTCGCTCTCACTCACACACACACACACTCCCCCCCTCCTCTCCCCTTCTCTCTTGCTGAGGTTTTAGAGTCCATTTCCTGCCTTTACCTCCTGGAGGAAGTCATAGATCCTGCTTTTCCCCCCTCTCTCCTCTGTGCCCTTTCTTCTCGGCCCCCCTCCTCCTCCTCCCCTCCTCCTCTCCTCTCCTCCCTCTTTCAGCGGCTCTGCGTGGCTGTAACCGGAGCGTCGGATGGGGTCAGGAGGAGTTTGGATATAGGCTGCGAAAGAGAAGCACAATCTAAACATTTGGAAAATAAACACACGTTTCCTGCAAGTGTGTGTGAGGCAGGACGGGGTGGGGGGGAGGGGGGAAAACTTGCTCTGCATAGCCTTATTCGCACACAGGGTTCGCGCACACACACACACACACACACACACACACACACACACACACACACACACACACACACATACACACACACACACACACACACACACACATACACACACTCT
Source organism: Sardinella longiceps (assembly GCA_027497455.2). Classification (NCBI taxonomy): domain Eukaryota; kingdom Metazoa; phylum Chordata; class Actinopteri; order Clupeiformes; family Clupeidae; genus Sardinella; species Sardinella longiceps. Next base: position 16,621,184 of record JAODXP020000018.1, on the reverse strand, counting down.
CACACACCTTCTCTCCAACATATGAGTGAGGGTGTGTTTGTGTGTGTAAGAGTGTGTTAGACAAGGGCCAGGCTGTGGCTGAGCCCTCTCCTCTGGCCACTACAAGCACACATTTATGTTGGAGGGATCACATGGTCTCACAAAGGACTCCAGCTGCGGCGGCAGTGGCGGCCATGTTTTTTTTCCCTCCTCAGCCCTCTCCTTATAGGGGAAAACCCATGTCACGACTCCCCTTAGGGTTAGCTCAACTTTTCTGTTCATTTAAGGATCCAGCTATTTTTTGTAAGCACACCATAAGCTCACTTGTGTCCATGTTTTTAGTTTCAGCACGCCAGTGTTTTGCACAGACCATCAACACATGGTATGGATTATATATGCAGGATTTTACGCTTTCCATTCAACCCCCATGTAATTTTCATAGCGGGACTGTGGAAAAAGAATTGGATTTGTGTGTGTGTGTGTTTGTATTCACATGACTAATCAAGCATAGGCACATGCGTGCACACACACGCACACACACAGACACGTCGACACCAGCAAGTGGGGGGCGGGATCAGTGTGTGTCCGTCACCAGCAGGAGCAGCCATCTTGTGTGTGTGTGTGTGTGTGTGTGAGTGACTCACGTGCCCCCTCAGCAGGCAACAGTGGGGCTGCAGGCACTTTACCTGCCCCTCTCCTCTCTTCCTCTCTCCTCTCCTCTCCACTCTTTCTTTCTTACTCTCTCTTCCCTTCCTCTTTCCTCTCCTTTCTTCTTTTTTCTTCTCTCCTCTCATTCCCCCTTCTCTCCCCACTCAAGCTACACTTAATCCCCACCATTTTGGCTTGATACGCACCCTAGAAACCCCTCAAACACACACACACACACACACAGGACACTGTGGCATGAATCGCCATGTTCATGTAGTGTGTGTGTGTGTGTGTGTTGCTACAGAGGCCGGTGCTGGCAGCGTGTGCTGCTACAGAGCTGATGGGAGCAGGCACGTTGTCTCCGCGCTCTGCTAACCGCCCACTAAGCTCCCAAATGAGCCCATGCCGCAATTTGCCAAATGATTGAGAGCTTGATTGTCCCCTCCGCCGCACCGTAGCTTCCGCAGAGGCGGCGAGGGGGGAGCAGAGCTGTCAGGTCACCATTTGTTTCCGAGCGGGAATGTGCTGGTAGAAAAAGAGAGGGAGGGAGGGACGGAGGGAGGGAGAGCGTGAAATGGAGAGATTGGGGGAAAGAGAGAGAAATGGGGAACGGGAGAGCTAGCTAGCTAGTCACTGAGCGCGAGTCCATTTTCAGGTGTTTTATGTTTGTTTTTAGATGTGCTGTAATTTCTTACAGCCTTACAGTGCCTGTGTGTGTGTGTGTGTGTGTGCGCGTGCGCATGTGTGTGCACTACCTATCGCTCCCTCTTTCTCCAGGGTTATTTTGTTTAACGAGCGCAGTGCAGGCTCCTGAGCAGCCCTGAAAAGGCCACACGGCTCGGCTAACACGGCTGTAAAAACCTGCTCTCTCGCTCTCTCTCACTCGCTCTCTCTCTTTCCCCTTCCAGGCCCACATTCCCAGCCTTCCACATAAATTTCACTCTCTCTCTCTTTGTTTCTCTCCCTCCCCCCCCCCCCCTACCTCCCTACCTCCCTCACTCACTCCTGACTTCTGTGGCATATCAGACCATTCTGTAGCCTGGCTTTCGAAGGACTTAACATGGCTTTGCTGTAATTACTAGAGCGCTCGCTTTCCCAGCTGCCCCTCCACACACACTCACACTTTCTCACACACAGTTCGCTCCCTCTTTACCCCCCACCACCACCACCCCCACAAATTTGGTGGTGGATTGCACTCAAGGGGGGATGTATCCACCAACACTGCCCCAACCCCACCGCCGCCTCCTTGTCCTCTTTGTTGGTGTTGCTTACCGACTCCCAGGTCTTAAGCCCCTACATCCAGACAAAAGCTGCCATTAGACGCCCAGTGCCCAGCGGAGTTGCCCTGGCCTTGGCTCACAGTCCTGGGGGAGGAGAGGGAGGTGATGGGGGGGCCATGGGAGGGGGTTGGTTGGTGGTGGACTGGTCCTTCAGTGCCAGTGTTGGTGCTATAGGGGGCATTGAGAGTGAGCGAGTGAGAGACAGAGGGCACAGTCAGGGCTGAGAGACGCTAGTGGCACTGCTGGGCCAGAGAGGGGGGGAAGCCAGCTCCATTTCCTGCCCTGAATGGCGCTACTCAGGAATATTGGGTGCAAAGTGCCCGGCTGAAAGGAACGAGCAGAGAAGGGTTAGATGTGGAAGAGGGTTAGTGGGGGGGAATGCCATATTTTTCTTCTTTTTTTTTTCTTTTCCTTCGGTTCACTGGCTGTCTCAAACTGGCACTGTGTGTGTGTGTGTGTGAGAGAGAGAGAGAAAAAGAGGTGGGAAGAGAGCAGAAGGGAGCTTTTAGTTGGTGGAAATTTGGGGGAGAGCAGCCATCTCTCCCTCGCTCACTTTCTCACACACACACACACACACACACACACACACACACACACACACACACACACACACACACACACACACACACACACACACACACGTCCATTGCCCAGAGAGAGCAGGCGGAGCCTGTAGCTCTCAGTGGGAGCGGCTGGAACTCCAAATTCTGTTTGGAATGTCACTAATCAATTCAGCATTGTGATTCTAATGGGGCCCTGCCTTGCCTCTCTCAGTCTCTCTCTCTCTCTCTCTCTCTCTCTCTCTCTCTCTCTCTCTCTCTCTCTCTCTCTCTCTCTCTCTCTCCCTTTCTCGCTTTGATTTTTCTCTTACGCACTCTCTTCCTCTTTCTCTCTCTGACTCACACCCTCTCTCTCTCTCTCTCTCTCTCTCTCTCTCTCTCTCTCTCTCTCTCTCTCTCTCTCTCTCTCTCTCTCTCTCTCCACCCTATGGCCCTCTCTTCATTCTTCTCCCTGCCTGAAAGTGCTTATCTGGATGATTTGATTGTGCGGAGAATCTGCTCTGTGTAGCACATGCACACATAATTAGGCTTGTCGGCTTTGGAAACCAAACACTCGTTTCAGCAATCGTTTGTAGACCGTAGACATGTCTGAAAAAGGTCATGAGATTCACTTTTGTGTATTTATGTTTGTGTGCGAGTGTGTGTATCTATCCTTTTGTGTGTGTGTGTGTGTGTGTGTGTGTGTGTGTAAAAGTGTGAGCGCTAACCTTGGGTCTATTCCTCTCCTCTCCCCTGGCTGTGTCTCTTGTGTCGCTGGCTGTCGTCAGTGCTGTGTGTTTTATAGCTTACAATGGGGTTGTTAATTCTCCAGGCTATAAATTGAAGTAGTGAAGATGCACTCTTGGATCTACCGCTCTAACTGTATCTGATTAAATCATCATAAATACCCCTCTCTCTGTGTGTGTGTGTGTGTGTGTGTGTGTGTGTGTGTGTGTGTGTGTGTGTGTGTGTGTGTGTGTGTGTGTGTGTGTGTGTGTGTGTGGAAAGGAGGGAATGAGAGAGCAAAGGCTCGTGAGAGCAAGCCAGGAGGTAGGGAGGGGAGGAGGTTGTTGCAATCTTTAAATCTTTCCCTCGAGCACGTCGGTTGAACACGAGTGCCTTTCTCCCCACTTTGCTAAAACCCTTCAAGAACAATGTCCCTGATGAGCATAAATGAGCTCTCTCTCGCTCTCTCTCTCTCTCTCTCTCTCTCTCTCTCTCTCTCTCTCTCTCTCTCTCTCTCTCTCTCTCTCTCTCTCTCTCTCTCTCTCTCTCTCTCTCTCTCTCTCTCTCTCTCCCTCTCTCTCTCTCTCTCTCTCACCCCACTCCTTATATCTCACTGTAGTGCTTTAATGCAATGGCTTCTTTTGTCTTGAAGTCTTCAGCGTGTCGGTATAGCGGGCTGGGAAGCCTTACATCCATAAAGGCGTTTTGTCTGTACTTCCTGCTTGAAGTCATTCTCCCTAGTGACTGCTTAGGTAGTTCTCAGGGGTGAGTCGCCTGCGTCAGTGCTTTTACCATCTCAAGGCATCTCTGTGTGTGTGTGTGTGTGTGTGTGTGTGTGTGTGTGTGTGTGTGTGTACACGTGTGTGTGTGTGTACACGTGTGTGTTGTGTGTGTGTGTGTGTGTGTGTGTGTGTGTGTGTGTGTGTGTGTGTGAGAATGCGTTTCTTTGTTTTTGTTTGGGCTGGGGTGGGATGTTGAACACTTGTAGAAGAGCGAGCGGAGCGGTGCGCTGGTTGCCGTGGGGCCCCAGTGAGTGAGTGAGTGAGTGAGTGAGTGAGTGAGTGAGGATCAGGGCTAATTCTCTAGCAGCCCCCTCTACAGACTTTTCCACTGACATAATGAGAGGTACTAGCAGGCTTAGCATTGCTCAACAATGACCTCATGCTCCTGCGTGCAGCAGGGGCCAAAGAGAGTGAAGTCTCTGTCTGACTGACTGACTGCCTTTGTGTGTCACAGTGTGTGTGTGTGTGTGTGTGTGTGTGTGTGTGTGTGTGTGTGTGTGTGTGTGTGTTTGAGAAGGCTGGAACTCCAGCTCTGTATGTAAGAGCTTGGAAAACACTTGGATCTTAGATCCACCCTGTTGTGTGTGTGTGTGTGTGTGTGTGTGTGTGTGTGTGTGTGTGTTACCCTCCAGTTTTCCTCCCTCCCTCCTCTTCTCTCTCCTCCCTGGCATGGTGGCCTAGGCAGCTTTGTGGGGAATGTGGTAATCTGCAGCCATGTTAAAGATTGCTGTGATTTCTGGCTGCCTTCATTCTACCCAGCTGCACCCCCCTCCCAACCCCCCCTTTCCCGCTCCACTCCCTCTCTAGTTCTCTCTCTCTCTCTCCCCTTATTTAATGCTTGTTTTAAAAAGAGTTTGAACGGTCAGTTAGGTTCGTGTCGGAGGGGTAATAAATATTTCATGTCAGTGAGTATAAACACTGGCGTGCCCTTTCCCTCTTGTTGCCTGCCCTCTTTTTTTTCTTCCTTCTCTCCCTCTCTCTCTTTCTCGCTCCCTCCCTCCCCTCTCGCCCTCTCTTTCACACTGGAAAGTGCCTCTGGCAGGGCTGGCTGACACCTCAGTGCTGCCACCTGCTGCTGGTTTGGATGTAGTGCGCGCTCTGGTGTCCTGCATTTTTGCAGCTGCGTGCAGTCCCCCTCTTTGACAGCGGGTGGCACAGTTCAAAGTGCAGAGATACAGTATACCATGGCTCACTTGTATAACGCAACACCACCCAGCCTCTCATTTCACTCTCCTCTTTTATTCCGCCTCTCTCTTTTCTTACAGTCTCTCTCTCTCTCTCTCTCTCTCTCTCTCTCTCTCTCTCTCTCTCTCTCTCTCTCTCTCTCTCTCTCTTGTGTCAGGAGTTGAAATGCATTTTATGAGCTCATTTGTGAACTATATGGAAAAATGAGTGCATTTCCTAGCCTGAGCCAATAGTGGAGGTGGAGGGAGAAGAGCGTGAGTGTGAGTGTGTGTGTGAGTGTGCTCAGGTCCAGACGTCTCCCCACCTCTCTGCAGATGAGAGCCATGCAGGACAATGCTCTGTTTGCTTTATTAAACAAGTAAATGCGCTCAATCCCTTTTTAATTGACTGGCTTCTGCAGCAGGTTTTTTTTGGCAAGCTTAAAAGCAAGAAGGGGAGGGAGAATCCCCACCATTTCACAGACACACACACACACACACACACACACACACACACACACACACACACACACACACACACACACACACACTCCACCTCCTGCCTCATCTGCCCAGTTTGTGCAGCCATTAACAAACATGCATTGTGTTTGTACTGTTGGACGCTTATAGTTGCTTGTGTTGGATGTTAGTAGCTGATTGTGTTTCCTATGTGTCTTCCAGAGCAAACGGGACCATCTGCTGATGAATGTGAAGTGGTACTACCGCCAGTCTGAGGTGCCCGACTCTGTCTACCAGCACCTGGTGCAGGACCGCAACAACGAGAACGGTGAGCAGCCTTATCTCAGAAATTTGTGTGTGTGTGTGTGTGAAGGGGAAAGGGTTTTTTTTTTTTTTTTTTTTTGAATGCACACAAACAAGTTCTGCCCCAAGAAAGTGTTGGTGCTGTGTGATTAAGATTGATCATCTCCATCTAGTGTCCAGTGCCATTCTGTCGTTCTTTCCCCTCCTCCCTCCCTCCCTCTCTCCTTCACACTCTCTGGCCTCAGATTGGTCTGTGCTGCTGTCCGTCTATGTCCACGGTGCTTCATGGATGAGAGGGCAAGCGAGGGGTTAAGTTCCTGAGGTGATGAGACGCTCTACGCTGCTAGAACACAAGAAGCTGGAGATCATTGCCTTTGTCCCCACGGCAACCCTCCCCTGAAAAGGGGGGCGGGGGAGGGCGTCAAGTGCAAATAGCTTCAGCTCCAACATGGCCCCCAGAGCGTGCACCCCACACACACTCAAGCACATACACACACACACACACACACACACACACCTGAAACAAAGCATCAGTCAGCCCTACCCCCACCCGCACATGCGTACACACATACCCCGACAGTAGTGGCTCATGGGTAAAATGGAGCATGCATCACACACGCTTTCTCCTACCTGAAAGCACATCGTCAATCAGCACCAGCCCCTCCCTCACATGTGCATATTTGCACACGCACACACAAACACACACACACACACACGCATACGCACACAGTGAGCAGGGGCTGATGGGTAAAATGGCAGTCGTGTCTCAGGCTTGCTGTGTGTGCCATAGTGCATCCAACAGCCAGAGGCAACTCGGCTTTGATTTAGCTCTAATAAAATCAGCAGACATTTACCCAGCAACCCTCATGTGTACACACACACACACACACACACACACACACACACACACACACACACACACACACACACACACACACACACACAAATAAATGCACACTGGCTCCCCTCCCCTCCCCTCCCCTCCCTACATTGCCTGTGCATTCCTTAGAGCAGCCTGGCTGCTTGTCAGACACGTATGCGTGTGTGTGTGTGTGTGTGTGTGTGTGAGTGGGAGTGGGGGGCGGGGCAAGAGCGACTAAGAGCGACTGCTCGGTGCACGGCATAGACAAGCTGTCTGACATGGCCGCCTGTGATTGTCCCCAGCCTACGAGGGAGGAGGGGGAAGGAGGGAGAGCGAGAAAAATATGACAAACGCTCATCCGCAGCCTTCCGTGTGTGTGTGTGTGTGTGTGTGTTTGTGAATGGTGGCATTTGTCACTGTAATGATGGCCACACAGAACCCCTTCCCCAACCCCCAGCCGACTCATAACATAACATGTCTCAGGCAGCTGTAATAAGCTCACTCTCCTTCTTTCAGGCAGCCCCTCAACACAGACAGACAGACAGACAGACAGCAGTCTCGTTATTGCCTCAAGTGTCATCGCGCCCCACACAAAACCTCATGTCTACTCCCTCACTCATTTCAGCGCTATGATTATGGATACGGAAATTCGTACACACACACACACACACACACACTTAATATTTTCCTCCAGACGTCTAATATTTGGGCTTAGCATCCACTTAAATCCCACTAACCTAGTATACTGTAATAACTGGCTTGGATATATTTGGCACATTCATCTTGACTTGAGAAATGGTTGCTATATTTTAACTGGTTTGGTGGAATAAATCTCTGCTGAGTCTGGTGGTTTTGAAGTTATTGTAATTTTTCTATTCTAAATGTCTGCCTCTGGGAGGCGAATTACCACAGACTCTCATTGATTAAATGCTTTGTTGTGCAGCTATTAGCCTACTGTTGTATATTTGCACACATGCTTACACCTGAGAACAGTTTTATATAACCCTACAAAAATCTGAAGTGTCCAATTGCACCCATGTGTTAGCTGCAGTGTATTAAACATGACGCATAATAAATCAGCATCAGGTCATGATCTTGTGACATAGTAGATTCATGTGGAAACGATCTGCATTCCCATGTATAGCCATCCCCTCATGTACTAACCCCATAGCTCACTGTGTAAGATACTTTGTGAAATCATTGCGAGAAAATGTGTGGTATAGAATGTGCATCATTATTATGCATTATTTGCCTCTTTGGAAGCAGGATTGGCCTCTGGCAGAACAATGTCTGTGATCTTGTCGTGTGTGTGCGTGTGTGTTTGTTGTACACCTGTGTGCTGACCGTGTCTTTCTTGTGTGTGTGCCCCTACAGACTCTGGCCGGGAGCTGGTCATCACGGACCCCGTGGTCAAGAGCAGAGAGCTCTTCATCTCAGACTATGTGGATACATACCATGCTGCTGCCCTCAGGTAACACACACACACACACACACACACACACACACACACACACACAAACATTCAAATACATATTCAAACTTACACATAAACACACTGAGACACACACACACACACACACATATATTCAAACATGCATACACACACCGCCTTAGGGGTGTGTGTGCTTTCACTGACTATGTAGCTATAGCCAAAGTGTGTTGATCTAGATTTATGACATTTTTCCATTTTGTTTTGAATTGTAACTCAAACATGCTTTTCACCATGCTAATCAGCATTAGTATAGTTTGTATGTGTTTACATTAAGTAAGACACTAGGTGGGATGAATGGCTGTGGGTACGGAGCGATCCAGACAGTGCATCCACTCAGTTAGTCTGACAGAGAGCCGAGTTGTTGTCTGTAGTGGTGGCGGCCGCAGATCCAGGAGGAAAAGCAATTGGGTGATTTTCACCGTCTGCACTGTGCCGCGCTTATCCAGTTATCCGAACAGACAGTCTCTATCTAAGCCCCTCTGCCTCACTCAAAAATAAAGAAAGGGAAGGCCAGCTTTTGGTTATTGTCTGGATCTCGAAACTAGATATCCTCTCGTTTCTCTCTCTTTTTATATGCCTTTTTTTCCCCCATCTTCATGCTTCTTTTCCTCCCTCCTTCCCTCCCTTCCTCTCTCCCTGCTTCTCTCTCTCCCTCTCGCCTTCCTTAACACAAACCATCTGGAGGCGCCGCTGCAGCAGCAACAGCAGCGGCAGCAGCACACAAAGCCACAGCCCCGGACCCGCTGATTTCAGGGCAAATTAGCTGCAACCTCTACCTCCGCCGCCAAAGCCCCCCCCCCCCCTTTGATTTGACTTATTACGGGGCTTTAGATCAACTTTGCCGAATTCCAGCGGGATGCTGTAATGGCGGAGTCGGACCCACGCACGCCTTTTATCTGGCAGAGGCGAGGTGTATTGTGTCTCGGTAGGGGCTCCCGGGCCACTGTGATGCCTATTATTTTGATAGGCCCAGACACTCCACAAGAAAAAAATGAAAAAAGAGCCGAGAGAACAGAGAGGTAGAGGCACACAACCAACCAGGCAGAGGCAGAAATGTGAGGGAATACAAAATGCTATCAAGATGTAGATCTAGCGTGTGTGTGTGGTGCTTGCAGAGGGTGTGTGTGTGTGTGTGTGTGTGTGTGTGTGTGTGTGTTGCAAGCTTTCATCTTTTATTTGGAGCTTGAGTACCTGGAGAGGAATGAAAGCTGGCGGAGATGGAAGAGGTGCTGCTCTCGCTGCTGGTGCTGTAGATGCCTGCGAGAGGGACAGCACCTCCCCTGTTCCTCCACTTCAAACACACTGAAAGACACACACACACACACACACACACACACACACACACACACACACACACACACACTAACTAAAAAACACACAACTCGCAACACTTTCAGTGATAGTTTTCAAAGTCCACTCAGTTACACCATGTCCGTATTATGAATCTGCAGGTTGACACAGACATACTTATTCTTTCCTAAACAAGCTAATATTTTGTTGTTTGATTACAGGGGAAAGTGTACCATCACCCACTTCTCCGACATTTTCGCCGCCAGGGAGTTTAAAGCCCGCATCGACACATTCTTCTACATCTTGGGATACAACCCAGAGACAAGGTAAGGGCTTGTCCTCTTCTCTCCTCTCCTCTCCTCTCCTCTCCTCTCCTTCCTTCCTTCTCTCCTCCTCTTCCTCTAACCATCCCTTCATCCCCTCCTTTGGCCAGCCCACTTGAGTGTCACATGCTGGCTGACTGTGTGGCATCACATGGGTGCGTTTGAGATGGCTAACTAACTTGACTGTAAAACATACTTTTTTCACTCGATGGAACTGCATTGCGAAAAAGTCCATTATGCACGGCTTCAGATACAGTGGTATAAGCCTGTTGCCGAAGTCGGACATGGACATTGCTAGTTGATCACTCAACACCCCACCCAACCCTTCCTCCTCCTCCTCTTGGAAGCAAGTTTGTAATAATCTTATCACAGTAGCATGAGGCTTGGCTAGCGAGTGAGTAGCTTTTGCCCTGACCTGGGAGAGGAGGTAGGTGGCGATCTGTTGTGGAAGTCGTAAAAACACACGTCGGCCACCCCTCCTCTGACCCGTGCCGCAATCCACTCCGCATCAGCACTTTTTCGGGCGCATTGTTGCAGCGTGAGGAGCAGAGGCGCTGCTTTTTGCACCGTGTGCGTCAGTGATAAATGATCCCCGGCTGATCCTTTATTCCCTTCCCTCAATGAAATGGCTTTGTGTCATCAAAAACCACAGGGGGAGAGCGCAAATCCGCTCTGTTCACTGCTATTAATCTGTTACTGTTTTCTTTCAGCCATTGCTATGGTGATTCCAGGGAGCCTTCTACTTTGTGCTAGCACATCACTGGGCCACTCAGCCTTGCTTATCTCTGTGTGCGGCGTGGCGCGCCGCTTAGCTCCAGTTTCCGTGGAAGGGAATTTGACGCAGTTTCCCCTCAGCGCGTGTCTGTCTGCGAAGGCAGAGGGAAAAGTAGTGGCGTATGGGTGTGTGTGTGGAGTATTCCGAATGCTTTGCCGGATTTCCATGCGCTGAGCTGAAAAGTGGTTTAGCATACTTCTTTATCTTCTGCTAGTGTGGAGGTCAGGTGGTCAGCAGCGGCACTCTTCTGCAGCGAGCCGTGTTACTGAGCCCTCTTGGCTGGTGGCCCTCGCTTTTCAGCTCGGCGGATTCAATGACCATTTCCTGCGAAGTAGAAAAAAACCCCCCAAAAAACGAGCTCCCTCCACATGGACTGTTGGGCTGGTTGCAAAGAGTGAAATGAGGTTATTTGGATCCATCTAGCTCTCCCTAGCTGTTTATCATCCCGCGCCAGTGTTTTTTAGCATTTTACATCTCTGCCTTGGCAGAAAGGATTGGGTGATAAATTCACTTTTCCCCGTTCTGCAGCTCGCTCTCACTTCATTTACCTCTGCAGTGGAGTGGAGCTCTTAATACTAAACATATGCTCCCGGCCTGGCCGGCCCCTGTTCACAGCAGTATCATGCATGCAGATACCTTCGCTCACCGCTCCACATCGCTCCGTGCCGTGTGATGTCCGGCCGAATGGAAATATATTCATCTGTAGCAGGATGTGTTTTTTTTTTTGTTCAGGTGCAGATCAAGATAGTGAGCTCACTTGAAAAGGAGAAGAGCGAGAGAAGATACTGTAGGCCTGCTCTCGTGTGTGTGTATAGCAATGGCCACAGTGTGGTCACACACGGCAGTTGTTATCTTTCAGTGTTATGCAAAACTTTTCATTTGAAAAGTGAGTCATGTAGCATGTTGGCACTGTTAGCGGCAATGAATGCTAACAATCTATTGTGACCGTTCAGTCTGTCTAGGCCTACATGTCGAAGGGGCCACAGTGTAATAAACTTTGTACCCAAATCTATTACTATGTATTGCATGAAATATATTTGTTCTTACAAGTTCATAATACTTAATGGTATCAGGTTAATAGACTTATCAACGTCATCCGACTTCTTCAGGTAAAGTTCCTGAACTTACCTAGTAACTACCTGAAGAATCGGATGACCAAACGTTGTATAAAGTTGTTTGGTGATGGACAGTGTGCGGGATTTTTAACCTGATGATAACCCCACTGGGATATCACGCACCTGCCAACTACTGAGGTGCAAGCCATTTGGAACTATCAGGTTTAATAGAAAATGTTTGTTGGCAGAGTACTGTAACACATTTTTCCTATTAGGCCTACTTGTCTAATAGAATGTGTAACAAAATTCCATTCTCTTACGTAAGTACATTGTAGTAGACTTTTGTACACAGCCTGTTAAACAGTATTGATGATGTAGAGACATTGTAACAACAGCACTGCAACATTTAGTGTTGCCGAATGAACTATGGGAGGCAAGGCATGTGTGTAAGATATGAAATACAAAGATGGTACACATGAAATATTACAGTGGTTATGTGCCAACATTAGAACGTTTCTTCAGAGGCTAGTTGGTCCTCTCAATGGTTGGGTAATTTCTCACAATTCATCGTCATGGGATGTTTGTTGTGTCAAACATGTTTACAACCTTGTAGTCTCTGCCTTCCTTCCAATGGATATCCCAGGACACAAGCTGCTGTTTTTCCAGCCTCTTGGCATTGATTGAGCTACATTATTTCAAGCAGTAGGTTGGAACAAGACTGAGCAATGACATTTTGAGTAATTTCTTGTAAGAAATAAACCATCACACATTTTTTTGGGCTTTCTACAGGCCCTGTCTCAAAATAGCTGTGATGTGATTACATTCAACATGGGACAGATTTTTATTCCCAGACATCAAGAAAAGGCCTCTTTTGTGAAATGAAATTCCCACACCCACCTATAACATAACTACTAAACTGAAATATGCGGTCGTTATAAGCAGTCACACAAATCAGTAGTGTTGTGCACAGGTCCTCTTGACATTTACTTAACTGAAGAAAAAGGTCATGTCTGGTACAGGAATCTGTCTGAAGTCTCCTCCATCGCCTTTTTAGTACCAGATGTGTCATTCTGTAAATTTGCCTACAAAACTATGTGAACAAGTTTGTGGACCTTTTGGCTTCAACCTGTTTTTTTTCTTCTTCTTCTTCTTCTTCTTCTTCTTCTTCTTTCTATGGAGTTGCTGCCACTGTTTAAAGGAGATCTTGAGTTTTGAGTCCCTCTCTCTGGTCTTATTCCCCCATATGAGTACAGTATTTGTGATTTTGTGAACTGAACTCTGTGTACACGTGCTGCTGTCCACAAAGCATCTCCATGTCAACCCCCCACCCCCTTGGACTGAGGTCATGCCTGTTTGGGCCATTGACATGGAGGCTAGAATGTACTGGCATAGTATGTCCAGCACTGTATTTAGTTGACTGTCTTCAGATGTGGCAGGTATTGAGCATGGCTGGTCATGATGTTGTATGTGACCTTTGGTCTTACTCCTATCCAGTTTAGCTTGGAATTTTAAGGCCTATAGTTCTCTTTAATGGATGGTTGGTAAAATAAGTGGCAACCTAGTTTTGTTCCTTTACTTGTCTTGGAAAATATTTACTCTCCTCTGTTCAACATGTTTGTAAAGGTATTGTGAGAACCTGCACTATTCACTGTTTGTTCTGCACAGGAACATTTGCAGATAATTGTGCTACACTTTTCACAGCTGAGCAGAATTCATGAATGTTTTTCTTTCTGAAACAGATGCACCAGTTGTAGCAATTCTACTATGGGATTGTCCCCCTAGAACAGAGATGCGTTGTTGTGTTCATTCACACCACTGCAGTCCAGTATGTTGTTTCACTGAATTATTGGTTAACAGAAACTTGAGGAGAGTGGTGGTGAAACATTTTAAATGGTGTTGATAAAAGCCCCCAAACTACAGACCTTTATTTTGACTGGACTTGTTTCATCTTTTCAGATGGCCTTCCTTGAAACTGAAGTTAATAATTACAATGTTTCAGTATAGTTAGAATTAATCTTTTTGAATTTGACAGTTGGTATATTTACATTGCCATAAAATCTCATATTCCAGACATGAAAGGCAGCGGGAAATTGAGGCAAAGGCTGCTGGTAAAGAAGGGCTCTGCGAAGGAAAATAAACCCTGCAAAGCCATTATAGAGGGGCTTGCACAATAGTCATGTGAGCTGATAATAAAGGATTTCCATTTCCTCCCCTGGAAATCATGAAAAGGGGGGGAAAGAGGGTTAGGGGATCTGGGGGTCTTTTTGCACGGTCGCTGCGATTCATCTCCGCTGTTGCCTGTTGTGAGCCCCCTTCTCCGGGGCCCCACTCAATCACAGTCTATCACCCTCTCCGGCTGTCTCCCTCCCTCCCCGCTCCGCTTGTTTGGTATGCCGTACGGGGCGTCAGCAACCTCGCGACTCGGCCTTGTTTATGGAGCAGACGTGCGGAGGAGATGGATTGCGTTTCCAACGTGTGTCTGTGTGTAAGGTCGCGGCACATGCTCAGTCGTGTCTGTCGGAACGGGAACTCTGTACGCTGTGCGTGAAGGCTGAGGTCACAGCACAAGCTCAGTGAAAATCTCACCGAGCGATTGCTGAGCCTCCATTTTGACTACCTAGAAATAGGTGCGAAAGGAGAGTTTGTGTAAAACACCATAGCCGACAAACTGTCAAATTTAAAAACGCAATAGCTTCGTCTACACCATGGACGACTTATTCAGTCCGCGAAGGTAGGTTTGCATATTCGGCTTCACCTGTTAAGCTGTAAATCTGAGCTGTACTTGCCGCTGTCTCTGTTCCATCTGAACTCGCTGACGTGTTTACCTTTGTGCTTTTTAATCCTGCCGGTGTATCGTTGTTTCTTTGTCAGTGACATTAGTCGTTATGGTGACTGTATGTCACCAGCATGCACGGAATAAAATCAGTAATCGCTGTGTATTAGCATTGTAGAGTAGACATTGTGGGAGCGAAGTATCTTGCTGGAATGCGGCTGGCTAGCGTTACATTTTGCCAGCGCCGCTACAATTTATCCATTCAAATATGTAACCACAGCATGCATAGATGTCTGCCACAGCAGTGTAGCGAGTCGGAGGCTATTGTCGGTGAACAAGCATTGTTATTTTTAATGCTTTGTAAGAGAGAGAAGCTATGCTTGTGGGGACTCCATTTTGCAGTACTCTATGTTCTCGTGTTTACAATCGGGATGACATGGCGTTGGAGGCGTGCGGGAGCTTTGTGCACGTTTGTACTCACTGTACAGAAGCTATGAGTGAGGTTCTTGCTCAAGTTGCATTCTTTGGGTTAGCATTATTATCAGGAAAAGTTTGGTCCTTTCACTGTATTTATGCAATGTTATGACAGTGTTACAGTCGTGCGAGGATTGGATGAGATTGGTGGAAGGGGCGGGGTTTGTCTTGATTACTGTTCTCGTGGTCGAGTTAAATGTTGTGCAGAGTATTTGCGGTGGATTGGATGCTTGCTCATTTCATTCAGAAAACTGTCGTGACAACTGTCAAGCTTCTATTGCACTAGTAGTGGCCTAATCTACCTAGTATTGTAAATGGTGCATACTGACTGGTACAAAACAGTTAAACACAGACTAGCAATAAACTGTCAAGCAATGAATTTAAGATAAGGAAAAAAAGTGTGGAATTGTAGGTCTTTGAAATGTGAAGTAATGATCTGATGATGAAAACATGTTATTAGTTTTTGGCCCCTGTATATTAATGACATGATTGCAAGATAATACTATCCAATTATGTCCAAAATAGACATAGAGGCAAGTGTTACAAATTAGTTATACTACAGTATTAACAATCTTATTCCAGTGTCATTACTGATGAAGAACTAATAATATACTACTTTTATCTAGTCATCTGTTTCAAGATTAACTTCCTTTAGATTCTTACATGTGGCTTATTTTTGCAGTGAAGCAAAATCTGATCTTACCAGTCCCAGAAAGTTGCAATTAAGAAAATGTTATGTGGACATAAAGTTGATAGCAGATGACCCTCATTGGATCAGAGCAAGTGCAGCCTAATGGCCAACTTTATGAATGAAGCTCAAAAGTAGGTCAGAGAGGGAAAGATTTTTTATGAGCCGGTTGTTGGCCTGAATTCTTTTGTAAGATTTGTGATTTTTAGTTTCTAGTCCAAGTACTTTATTTCTATAATATTATTAGCATTTAAGAGCATTTGTGTCATAATAGGTTATTGACTGAAAGGGCATAACACTTAACATAACAACAAACAGCATTTGATGATGATTTTCTCTACCCAGGCCTATCCAAAACATATAATGTTGTTCACTTTGAATCCTGGTGCTGTTCAGTAGAATAACAGGGCTGTATCTTTACTTTAATGAGCAAAGAAACAACGTTTTCATGTGTACAGTTCACTGAAAAGATTAGAAATCTGAGTTTAATATTTTTACAGTGAAGTTAAGATAAGTTAAGAGGTTAAGTTAAGATCATGTTTTGGGATGACTGGTTACTTCTCACATGAGGCTTGTGGCAGTATGGTGCTCTAACAAACTTTAAGAAGAATTTGGGAAAGACCAGAAAATGACACACTTTTATCTACTGGGCCATATTGTTGAATCACTGCTGATGGGTTTGGTTATGGGTGGCATTTTTAGTCTTTATTTGTAGTCTTTATCTTCTGCATATTCAATGATGATAAAACATGTCAGACTTAGGTCTTGTTTAACATACCAAGTAAAAGAAATTCAGCATTTGTGTTGACGTGACTTTTGGACATCTGTTGCTGCTCACTTTCTGTCCATTTTGCTCAGAGGAATTTCCTTCCAAGCTCTCAGTGCCAAGAGTTTGCAAAGCCGATGTTATAGCCTCCTATAGGCTCCTGTCTCCTGTGCAAGCGCCCTTCGTTTCCTCACCCCGGCTCTGCCAAAATCTCTCTAGCAGACGTGTTCAGGAGCCCTGCTGCGGTTCCCAGGCCATGTCTCACGGACTTGACACACAGCTGAAAGCGGATTGTCCAGAGATCACCTGGTTTTTGCACGTTACACTCACTGTGTGCATTTGGCAAGGCCGTTTCCAAATCCCTGTTGCCGTCCATCTGCACGGGAGTACGAAAACACGCAGTTGAGAAACGGTATTAAGTTTATGCCTGTAAGTTCTTCTCAAACGCCCTCCCCGCTTTTGAAGAAAGAGCTACTTAATCCACCCAGACCTACTTCATTTATTTTCCGACATTTTTCTCTTTCATGAGGGGAGATTTGTTTAATATTGCAGCCTGGTCCTTGCCCTGTGCATCTGCGCGCCGTATGGGCCTTTCTCCCCAGACTGGTCTTGCTCACAGGAGGATGTGGCCGTGTAAGAGCGCAAGGGGGGCTAGGGCTAGAGACGGGTGTTTATGAAACCCAGTCAAAAGAAAGGTTTATGATTTTGAAGGCTTGAAACACAAGCAGGCTAGCTGAACAAGAGTGTCTCCAGTTTCCAGTCAGGTTGGGCCTGACAGCCCCTCATCTAGCCTAACCCCCCCCAATCCCCCTTTCTCTCTCTCTCTCTCTCTCTCTCTCTCTCTCTCTCTCTCTCTCTCTCTCGCTCTCTCTCTCTGTCTGCCCCCACCTCACCGCCAATGGAGTGAGAGTTTCTCCGGATGCAAATCATCATGACAGTTTCTGGGCTGCTCTCTCACATTCAGGGGCTATATGAAAAATATTCTCGCGTTGCCGTGGCAACGGGAAAGGGGCTTTTTTGGAACGGGGGAGAGGGGTAAAAAAAAAAAATCAAAAGGAAAAGAGATGGGGGAGGGTGGGGGGGAGTCTTGTCATTTTCTTTAATCCACTGCAGCTGGAGATCGGAACACTGTTATTAAATTGTGGTTGCCATGGTGACCGGTTCTCTCTTTTTCGCCACGGCAGCCATTTCAGCGGTGCCTGCATGCCTGCCTCTGCTAGTCTCCCGTATCATCTCCCTCCCTTTGAGGAGGTGAGGAGGGACAGGGGCTGGTGGGGGTGAGGTGCCATACTCTTCTCTACCTCTCCGCCTGAACAATGACACTCTGCCGGGAGCTCTCTCTCTCTCTCTCTCTCCCCTCTCTCTCTTTCTTTCTTTCAGCCTCTTTGTTCTTGCCACTGTGCCACAAGTCAGCTTTGTTGCTTTGTTTGTTTGTTTGTTTGTTTGTTTGTATTTCGGGTCTTTGAAAAGGAAAAATATAAATATTTGTCATTAAGTGAATAAGTGAATAAATAATTTCCTGTCATACCACTGTATAGCCTAACACTGTGGTGGATATCTTCTAGGTTCTCATCACCTATGCTTACTGTAATAGCTTGGTGTTATTGAGTCATAATGTTGTTTTAAAGCATTCAGAGGTGCCCTGTGTTTGTGTGTTTTCTCACAACCTGTCCCCTCCTCTTTTGTGTTGCAGGCGGCTAAACAGCACACAGGGGGAGATCCGAGTGGGCCCCAGCCACCAGGTACAGTGTGTCCCCCTCACAGCACGCATGTTAAACATGTCACACGAAACCCTCCAGTAACCCTCCTGCGTTCAGATCACCAGCAGCTCTGGGCACAGAGCACACAACAGTCAGCCGCTTCAGCATAACGGACAGGAACCTGACTGTCACTGTGCACCTGCACATCATAGCTCTAACCTCCCAAATGCACCCCTCTAAAGCGCTAGCTCAGTGTTTGTGCTCCCAACCAAGTATCTCCAAGCACTTAATATGTACAGTGTGGGGAGAAATATCTGCATGAAGAAATATGCAGAAGTGTGCTTAATTGGACTACTGGGGCGCTGAAGGGACACTAAGATGCCCGTCGTTAGCAGTAGGCTTCTTAACAAATAAAATTGTTCTGCTCTCTTCACCATGGTCTCACGCCTCATGATGGACAATCAGAGTGAAGGCCAGGGGCAACCACAGGGATGTAAGGGCCTGGCTAAGATATCACATGCAACATAGCTGCCACATTGTAGCTGTTTGTATAGAGAGGGAGAGCGAGAAATGGCTCCATTGAAAAAATAAATGGCGGAACAGCACCCGCAATTACTGCCAATGCCAGGCGTTTTTGAAGCCCACGTCCTTGCCGACACACAGCTCTGGCGCGGTGTAATTATAGTGGCAGACAGGCCCCGCCGACGGCTCCAACAGCTCCTATGGGAGCGGGTGAAACACAAAGCTGGGTCCGACATCACACACACTATGCCTGTGCCATCAGCACTTGATTCTGCCCCCCAACTGCACAGCCATGGTGTCTGCGTGTGCTTAGACCCAGTAGACTGGAGGCCAAGAATAGGATCCCACACTCTTGAATGTTTTTTTTTTTTCCTGTGTTGAGGCCACGCACTCCAACCAAGGATCAGTTTACAAGTGCAGGTCCAGTTAACTGTTCTTTTAGTGTTGCCTTTGTGGCCGCATTGTCCCTTGTGATTTAAAATACATGAACAGGGTCATGTTTAGTCCGGATGATACAGGCTATCTGTAGTGACTCCATTATTGAGCAGCTACAGCATTAAAAGGAGGCCTATAATTGTCACGTTTAAGGTTAACTATTTAAAAAAACTAACAAATGCAATGCACGTCTGAGAATAAGTACTCTCAGTATTATCAAATAGTAGTAAAGTTGCAAACATTTGACCATATATCAGATAGCAATCAATTATGTCATTGGATCAGGCCCCTCACACAATAGTGGAATCATAATTAGCAGCTTAGCAAAGTTTAGCAATAACACTGACAGTAGCACAATGTGACCCTGGTGTGTTGAAGCCTCCATACAAACAACTTTTTTTTAGTTTGCCTGAAATATTTATATGGCCACATTTCAATATTTATCCTCTGATACAGTATGTTTTCCTTTCAAACCAGGTCACTCAGAAAGGCAATGAAGTTATGAATCAATAGAGCTGTTTTATTGCTGGATATTGTGTGTGTGTGTGTGTGTGTGTGTGTGTGTGTGTGTGTGTGTGTGTGTACGCGTTTCTTGTCTGACCTCTGTTCCCTACTCTCCAAGGCCAAGCTTCCAGACCTGCAGCCCTTCCCGTCCCCCGGTGACCAGTCTGTCACAGAGAAAGAGGAGTTGGTGTGGATGCCCGGGGTCAACGACTGTGACCTGCTCATGTACCTGAGAGCCGCCAGGTGAGTGTCTACCTCTCAGCCTGCTCGAGTTCTCCCTCCTCAGCGGTCCCTGTGCCTGCCTGCCTGGGGACCACTAGTGGAATCCATCTCTCGAGTACTCAAAGCTTTTAGTGCGCATCACTGAAGTATGTGTACTTACTTTGAAGTGTTTACTCTGTCACTGTGAAAGCTGTTGCATATATATACCTCTTCCTTAATTGCTTGCTTTGTGTGTGTGTTTTACGCAGGAGCATGGCTGCATTTGCGGGGATGTGTGACGGAGGGTCCACAGAGGATGGCTGCCTCGCTGCTTCAAGAGATGACACTACACTCAATGCGCTAAACACTGTAAGAGCACTTTTTAATTTTATACACACACACACACACACACACACACAGACCTACACACAAATGGACTGCTCTAAATGGCCTCCACTAAATTACTCAACAAAAGTAGTTACATCAGACAACATGAGCGAGAGAGAGCAGCAGAAGTAGCTTCAGTAGAACACAGTGGATGACACTTTGTTAGGAGAAGTGAGGCCACACACAGATTCAGAACTGTCTGGTCTGATGTGTGGCTCTGTGTGTGTGTGTGTGTGTGTGTGGGGAGGGGGGGTTATCAGCGCTTCATAGGGACTGGCAGACTCCGATGAGAGGGAGAGCCGTCTGGAGAGGGGAAAGTGGCGTCGCCCTTCCTATCACGAGCACCCAGCCTTTTGGCACTCTCAGCCAAAGAGCAGCACAAGCACCAGATGTCTGCTGTGTCAGAATGTGCCTCTTGATACAGGAGGCAAATGAAAGGCACCGCTAATTAGTGTTGCCTGCCCGGAAAACATGAATAAATATCAGGCGACAGAAATAACGAGCTCTATTCAGTCTGCTCGACCCAAGAAGCGTGTGTGGGTGTGTTTGTGTGTGTGTGTGTGTACACGGCACGCGTGTGCCACAATCGGATATACAAGTCACAAGAAGCCACTGCAGCAGCAGCAGTTGTTATGAAGGCAGAATCAACCCACCCCCACCAGCACACACACATACACACATTCACATTCATATACACCCTACACCTTGAGTGTGAGCTTGCCGTCTCCAACCTCTGCCTGCCTCCCTTGGATACAGCGGCTCCGAAAAATGAAACGACAGAGCTGAGGTAATAACCCCCTTGCAGATTCGCTTGTTTTTCCGCCAGCGTTCTCAAAATGTCCGCCGCCTGCGTGGAAAGCCAGCGGTTTGCCCGCCGCTCGTACAGGAGGGGGGTGGGAGCTGCTCCTCCTCTGCCTCTGCGCAGGTGTGATTTACCACCCTCGTGCCAGGGAAGCAGGGAGCCATTTGTTCCCCCTTTCACTGGGAAAGTGATCATCAGCCCGGGTAAAACCGAAAGCATAAATCTGGCCGCTACGCATTTTCTTTTTTCTTTTTTTTTTTTTTTTTTTTTTTTTAACATACCGTTAATATTCCTCCTCCTCCTCCTCCACTTCTGTGAAACGGCGATAGATTTACTGTTAATTGCTTTTAGCAAGTCAGATGCAGTATGCAGAGAAGGCCCTCAGAGCTCGCTAATGGCTTGCATAACAGGGCCGACCCGGTCGGGGCGTCCGCGCCGCAATCATCGTAAATTGAAGATGCTGCCTCTGTTATTGTTATGTGCTCTTTTAATGGCAGACGGGCCCGGCGCTGACCCACTCATCACTCTGGTGTTGCTCACGGAAAGATTAATATCTAGGCTTTATAGCTCCCAGCCTTTGATTGTGTTGCTCACATGGGAGGGCTGTAACCAGCCGCTGGTGGTCCAGTCTCTGCTTTTGCTGAGTCGAGCGTTTGTCAAAAATAACCCTGTCCCCTTTTTGACTCCCGTAGATGCGTCCATACAGGCACGGACATTAACACTCCTCGTGTTTCAAGAACAAGGCGGCTTGCGCCAGTCTTGTGTTACTCGAAGCTATGTGCCATGGGTGCAGGGGAGGCAAAATGTCGGTTCATACTGTATGTAGGCCGGCCGCGGGGCTGGTTAATTTACACGCCTCGGTTAAAGCCGCTGCGTGCTTCTGCCATATTTGTTTAGAGAGGAGCTCGTCGCCCGGCGTGTGATCAACACCTCATCCTGCAGGCCGATGATATACGGCCTTGAGAAAAGGGTGTCAGGAATCCTGACGCTGTTCTCAGCCACTACCCGACACAGTCATATTCAGTCCCAAGTCAACAGACATCTAATGGTGGCTACGCTGTAGTTCTGAAATAATAAGTTCATCTTTTGAAGTTCTGACATCCGTACGGTTTCTCACCACCTCTCGCTATCCCTCTCCCGGGCGGTAGTTATCCATTCCACACAGAAAGATAATCACGGAACATTCCGGTTTCCTCAAATATCGATTCCCCCCCCTTTCCCTTTTCCCTCCCTGCCTTCCTTCCTTTCTCTGGTAATAATTTGACTGTGAAATTCAATAGAAAAGAGGGAGATGCACATAAAAAGAAGTGGGCCAATTAAATTGGTCACAGCCAGGAGTGGTGTATTTGAAAGGAGGAAGCCGTGGAGCGGAGCTACGGTGGCGGCGGCAGCCTCTCGCTGGGCTACCGCAGGCACCAGGAAGAATCATTTGCTCGGTAATGGATCGCTTGGGAGTTGAGCTGTAAGGAAATTGCTTTAGCAGGACCCGCAATTGTCGTTTTTTTTTTTTCTTCTCCTCTATTTTTTTGTTCTTGATTTAAGTTGGTGCATCTGCAAGCAAAGCAACTGCTGCGCTTGCAGTCATTTGTGCAAGAACAAGCCTGTAGCACTGTAATCTGTGTAGATGCACAGGCTGCTCCTGAAGGAGCCCTTTGATATTTTTCTGAAATGCTGTGGACACAACACGGTAACTATGTCTTCCTAATGCAGTGTGCAGCGTTGGGTCTGCACCAATATTGTAAGAAAACCTTACACTCCCCAGGACGCCTAAGATAATATGATGGCTGCGGATCCTGCCGAGACATTTTCAGCGCCACATTCTCGGAGAGCCTGAACATCTGCAATGTAAATCAACAGTGCACAAATATTAAAGCCGCCTCGCAGGCGTCCGCGTTCCTCACTGGAGGAGCCCAGCTGCGTGTGCCACATTAAAAGCACGGCTGGCACAGAGACTGTAATCAAACAACACATTCCTGTCAGGTCAGGCACATCACCTTATATGTGTCTATTGCAGAATTTGGAGGGGGGGGTTCAGTGCACATTTTAGCTCAGCCAACCCACTGTAGGAGGGGTAAGGTTGATTCAAAATGGAGCCGCAAAAAAAAAAAAAAATGTGGGACCAATCTGAAATCTTCCCCTCGCTTCAGGACAGACACCCGAGACATGGACGAGGCGTCAGCCCCCTCCAGTTCTCCTTAGTTGCACAGCGACATGTGCGGCAGCTAATGTCAGAGAAGAGAGGTGCAACTCAGGCTTATTAATGCACAGTGGGCACCCAACAGGCACAGTAGGCACCCGCATGGCTAGACAGGGCAAGGGGAGACTGAGAGTGGTGGGTTGAATTGGGGGTGGCGGTCTCCTCTCTGTGGGAGGATGAACGGGAGAGCAAGCCAATCAAGCACGTCGCTAGTCTCTCTCCTGTGGAAGAATGACAGGCGATGCTAATCCAGCCCTCTGCTGCCCCGCAGCTCATCGCCGCATGATAATGGTGATTTTCTTTCTCTCCCTCTCATTTTCTTCCCACCTTTTCTTGCTCCTTTCTCTCCCTCCCTCTGTGTCTCTCTCTCTCTATCTCTCTCTCTCTCACTCTCTCATTCTCTCACACTCTTGCCAAACAAATGCAGCAAGCACGCGCTGAGCAAATGAACTAAGTGTGCCACAAACATGACATTTACATTCAGACAGGAAAAGAGATGACTGCTGAATTAATTCTGTCTGAGGTTCAGCGTTTCTTGACCTTTTGAGCACACACTCAACCAAACACACACACACACACACACACACACACACTCTTCATTTGCAATTCCAATCCATGTGTTTGCAGTCTTGTCAAAATTGGCCTCTGTTGTTCAGCGCGATACCTCTCCTCCCTTTAGCGGTAGCCTTAGGTGAGGCAGCTTTGAACAGCTCCGTGACAAAAGCGCGGTCTGAGATGCGGTGGCGTATCTCTTGATTCGATTTGTGTTCTCTCTTCATCTCGCCTTCCATTGTCTCCCCGCGTGTGACGCAGACACAAAGGAGGATATCGTTGTTTATTTACAGCCGGGGCCAAATCTCTGCTTCCCATTACAGACAGGCTGTAATCTGAACGCCGTCACTCGGATCGCAGCATGGGCCTCTCTTTGTCTCGTTAGAGATACATTATTGCCGACGCTTTCCAGCGAAATTGTGGGATTGCTTGGCCTAATTAAGCAAACGAGAGAGTGGGCGAGCGAGCGAAAAGAGAGATTTAGCTATAGAAGCCATATTTCACACATCCAGTACGGCCTGGCCGTGT
The DNA here is from genome assembly GCA_027497455.2 of Sardinella longiceps. Taxonomy (NCBI): domain Eukaryota; kingdom Metazoa; phylum Chordata; class Actinopteri; order Clupeiformes; family Clupeidae; genus Sardinella; species Sardinella longiceps. The sequence continues at coordinate 16,596,979 of JAODXP020000018.1, read as the reverse complement.
TTAATTAGTTTCCTGTCAGAGAGACGGGCGGCTGAAAGGCTGACGGAGCGCTGCAGTAAGAAGCTCGCATGGCGGCGGCGGCGTGTGTTGGATCCATACAGTATCAGTGACAGAGGGAGCAGGCCTTGATTCCCTCCAGTGGCATCAGTGGCCGTGCAGCGTGCTCTGGGCTTCGCTGGCGGGAGACGAAGACGGGGTTATTTTAGTATTATAAGCAGCCCTCTTCTGCTGCCTGCCACGTAGACAAGACCTTTGCCTCTCTCTCTCCCCCACCACCTCCCCTCTTTCTTCCTTCCTTTCGAGCGTTCTTCTCTCTGACTCTCGCTTTCTCTCACTCGGCCTTTCTCCGGTTAATGGCTTTCAGATTCAGGGCCCAGCTGTCCAAACTCTGCTGCTCTTGACATATCGAAGACTCTCTCTCTCTTTCAAACACACACAGTCAGACACACACACACACACACAAAGGAAAATCAAATAGCACCAGACCCCAGCTCTCCCCTGACACAATCCAACAGACACAAAAAAAAAATGCTGAAAGGTGCTATTTGAGTAGCTTGTTTGTCTTCTATCGGCTGCTATATTTTTTGTTTGTTTGTCATTTTGCTTTGTTTGTTTTTTGAAGAGAAGATGTGTGGAGTGTGTGCGTCTGTGATGTTTTTAAAATGCAAGTGTGTATGTGACGTGGGTAAAATGTAAGTGTTTGTGTATCTGATTTGTGTGAAGTGTGTATACATGATGTGTGTTTGTGTGTGTCTGTCCCCAGCTGCACGAGAGCAGTTATGACGCTGGGAAGGCCCTGCAGCGGCTGGTGAAGAAGCCTGTGCCCAAACTCATAGAGAAGTGCTGGTCAGAGGACGAAGTGGTAAGTTGAGAACTCACAGCCTCTCTCTCGCTTTTGCTTGGTGGTTAATGATAAATGATTGACATTGAAAATGTTTGGATGGAGGTTTGTTTGTGTGTGTGTGTGTATGTCTTTGCCATGCATGCATGCTTTCATCTCAAACCGAGTGTGTATATAGGGGTGTGTGTGTTGTGAAGTTGCACTGAGCAAGCCAGCAGCCGATTGCTTTGTGTTGAGAGGCGAGTGCTGGAGGAGAGCAGGGCAGCTGCATCCTGTTTATGCTCAACAGAACACATCTCCTTCAAGTGACTGATGGACTTGCACACGGCCAACAAGAAACTAAAACCCAGCGCTAAAAATCCCCAAATAAAGTCTTTCAAAGAGAAGAAAACAGGGCTGAAAACTATGCGCTAGATTGTTTCCTTTCGTGCAGTCGCACTCTCTTGAGTTATATCCAGACGGCACAACTGCCTTTTGGAAAAGCTGTTGTTTTTCCTTTAGCCTGTCATGGTGGATCAGGCTACAGGCTTGTGACAAACGGACTGCGAAGGAGAGGTCACGGCTAGAGCAGGTGCCAAGCCCACCCAAGGGCCTCAGCTCCAGAAAGGTGTCTCAGCAGCTTGCCTTGTACTGTACCTCTCCGCCCAGCTACTCATCAGGAGTAATGTTTTGCATTTGATTTGGTCTGAATCAGAGATTGGAAATAGTCCACCTGGCCTCTTGTCTTACATGGAGCTGCAGTGCTGTCTTGCACAACCCTTTGTAGTTCAGCTCCAAAAATGTTCTGTTAGCCTTTGGCTGAGAGTAATGTCGGTAATGGTTGTTATTATCTGTTGAATAGACGCATGCTATGCACATTGCATTATCAGCAGGGAATAGCCAAATATCTCTCTAATCAACAGCATGAGTGGAGTGTATGAATCTCCAATATAGCAGTTGGTATCTGGCATGTTGGAAATGCACATGTCAGATGTGGAGGATTGAAGTGGATTTGAGACGGGCTCGCTGTACTCTGATCTGACAGGCACTTTGGGATCAACAGAACTCCGGGCCTCTCTGTCAGCAGCTAATCGAAACCGATTAAGGCACTCACCGTCCTCCTGCCCAGCCCGTCATTAATTCTGTTTATTTATGTGCCATCGCTAAGGGCAGGCCACCAGCGCGCCGTTTGCCATTGGCCGAGCGGTGACATGCCTGTCCCTGCATGCCATCACATTCCACAGGCCTGGCAGCAGTCATCATCTCTCTCTCTCTCTCTCTCTCTCTCTCTCTCTCTCTCTCTCTCTCTCTCTCTCTCTCTCTCTCTCTCTCTCTCTCTCTCTCTCTCTCTCTCTCTCTCTCTCTCTCTCTCTCTCTCTCTCTCTCTCTCTCTCTCTCTCTCTCTCTCTCCCCTCTGAAACAGACAGCTCCACAAAGTTCTGCTCTCACTGCACCAGCTTAGTGCTAATATAGTAGGAACACTTTAGTGCAGAGTTGTTTTTGATCACAGTCAGTTTTGTTTTGATTGTAAACCAAATCACTGGCATCTTTTTTAAGCAGATGACTGTATCTGATGCAGACAGGTAGTGAGTGAACCGAAGGCTCTTCCGTTAAGTTAGATCTGTGATATAACACTTATGCTCCCTTGAGCAGCTGGAGGGTCTGTGTACACACACTTACACACACACACACACGCACACACACACACACACACAGCTTGAGGGCCATTCCCAGTCAGTCAGGGCAGGCTGCTCCAACCAAGGACGGGGCGGCTAGGCTAGGCCCTGCCCGGCTGATCTGATTTCAGCTTGTGCCTTTCCAGCCACGCTGCCTGGAGGGACAGGTGTAAATGTAGCCCTGACCTTCATGCAGACACCAGGCCTGCTGCACCTCATTTATTTACCACCCCTACACCCCCCCTCCCCCTCTCTCTCTCTCTCTCTCCCTCCCTCCTCCCATGCCATGGCACGGCACAGACCCCCTCCAGGTCCATGGTCTCATTATTCCTGCTCGCTTCCTCAGCTGCCTTTGGAGATGTGAGTGAAAGAGACAGTGACTGCCTCCGAGACGGCATCATCATCATCTCCTCTTCAGGGTCATTTGTCCCCCTCCCACCCCCCCCGCTGCCTCCCATGTCTTTGGCCCATAGCTCTTTGGTCCTGGTCTACTTTCAGCTTCCTTCCCCCCCATTTTTGACATTCCTGGAGTTTCACATTTAACATAAAAACACAACATCTTACAGAAGCAGTCATCGTCGGACATGACTGCTTTTATTTTTCTGATTGCCCATTAGACCGAATCGTATAATTTTGGTAGATGTATTTAATTTTTTGCTATGTTAGAAAAAGTATGCATGTATTTTCATTCACACAAATGCTTTCCTATTCCTACTGCATTTGTTTAAAAAAAAAAAAAAAAAGAAAGAAAAGAAAAGAAAAAAAGAAAATTCTAGAATGTTCCACTTATGGCTTTTTCTTGTCCAGCTGTGGAATCCACTGTGTGTGTTGTCAAAGTCCCAGCCTGTGGAAGGCGAGCGTGATGTCTGTGTCTGCGCATGGCAGCTCAGCTGTCCTCGCAGCCCCCCAGTGGTCACCACAGGCCAGTGCAGCCTCAGACAGAATTCCATTTTATTTATTTTCCTGCCCACCCAAAAAAACACTCCACCCACCCACAGTCCGCCGCCGCCCCTGCTGCTGCCATCCCTCATCACCCCACCCCACCCCCCACCCCCTCCGGCGAGGGAACAGCAGGGAGGGGGCCGCACAACACCAGTCGAGCACATCGGAACATTCCAACATCAAAATCCCCCTCGCAAATCTTGTGTGCGGAGAGGTGGGTGGTTTAAAAGAGCTCTGTGCCTCAGAGACACGCAGGCAAACCACCCACCCACCCACTTCAAAGTTGATTTAGTCTTTTATACCTCCACCCCAGCGCACCCCACCCCTTCAACTGTCATCAAATGCAACCGTTCAAAATCGTCTTTTAGGTTTTTATTTTCTCGTACACAAATCGGGAGTTGGCTCCTCCGCAAGCCCAGATTAAAAGAAGAAGAAAAGGCAAACAAACATGCAAACTAGCGGCAGCTTTTGTCTGCCAGTCGGACTGTGGTGGCTCCTCAGTAGTGCAGTTTCAAAAGAATAATAAAGACAGAGGATTTCCTGTCACCTTTACAGAGGGCTAGCGAGGGGAAACTGTGGTTTCTTGCATACCATTAGTTTTCTTTCAGACGCTTGAGGCCGTTTGAGAGGGAAGTGAAGGCAAAAAAAAAAAAAAAAAAAAGCGGTACCTGAAAGAGTTTGCCGTCAGCCCGCCAGGCAAGTGGTGCTCATCAATAAGTCATCTGTGCCTGCGTGGCCTCTTGGAATCGGTGGTGCGTGTGGGTGTGTTAGTTAATGTGTGTGTGCGTGTGTGTGTAATATGCAGCAGCGAGGACGTGGCTGACTGGTGTGCTATGTGTGTTCGTCTGTGGTCAGCCGAGGTCGAAGTGTGTCATTACAGAGCCACTAACCCTCCCATACACACACCCCACCACCCTCATGTCTGTTCTCGTTTGTTTGGTCAACCCTGCCAGATGTGTGTGTAATATCTGTCTTGTTCCCTCTTTCTCTCTCTCTCTCTCTCTCTCTCTCTCTCTCTCTCTCTCTCTCTCTCTCTCTCTCTCTCTCTCTCTCTCTCTCTCTCTCTCTCTCTCTCTCTCTCCCTCTCCCTCTCTCCCTCAGTCTCTCACTAGCTCTCATTCTCTGGCCTCTTCTCAGGAAATGGCAGGTCAGGTTTAAACAAAAGGTCAAGTGCACTGATTCCACAATCTCAGCCCTAGACAAGATATTTAAAGGAGATTGCGAGGAAGAGAGATTGAGTCAGCTGTGTGTCTGTGTCTGTGTGTGTGTGTGTGTGTGTGTGTGTGTGTGTGTGTGTGTGTGAGAGTATGAGTGGACTCTCGGGGTTGTGATCTCGTTGACACCATCTCTCATGTCCCCGGCCTGTGTGATCTCAACCAGTTCTGCAGCTTTTAACAATTACCGTTTGAGCAGGAAGTGTGCGCTCTTCGTCACAATGGACCTTTTTGAGCCTCCTTTCTTGCCGTTCGCTCCCTTCTACAATAGCACTCTGTTCAGCAGCCAGGGGGAGAAACCGAGAGACAGAGAGAAAGAGAGAGGGAGAGGGAGGGAGGGAGGGAGAGAAAATGAGGGGAAAGAGCCAGCTCTCTGGAACAATTTCTGACAGAGAGAAGCCTGTTGTTTCTGCAGCATGCCTGCTGGTCTGGTAGCGCTGTTGCCACCCCCCAACACTACCCCCCCCTTCCCCCCCTCTCCGCTCCACTCCACTCCTCTCACCCCGCCTCACTCGGCTTGCTCGCTCGCGAGGCCCCTCCCGCGCCGGCCCCTGTCACCTAGCAACGGAGGGCTGGAGCCTTGCTGGCAGGGGCCGAGCGATCGGGAGAGCAGATTGGTGGATGATTTATTAGCTGGGCTCGCCGAGCAGTGAGCTCAGGCAGCTGAAATGGAGCCTTAAACTGGAGCCGACATGCAGGCAGGCAGGCAGGCAGGGAGGGAGGGAGGGAGAGAGAGAGAGAGAGAAGACAGAAGGAGGGAGGGAGAGAGGAAGGTAGGGGAGGAGTGAGAGGAGACGTAGCCTGCCGAGCAGATAGGCAGGCAGTGTAAATATTCCAGTAGGGGGAACATAATTAGCGTGACATAATCAGGGCAGTAACACGGCCCGCGCTGGCAGGTGTAATTGATTTTGGTCCCAGCGGTGCGGAACGCAAAGACCTCCGCATTATGAGAACTTATTCAGCTTGTCCACCGATAGGAAAGCACTGGGCCCTCACTCAGCCTGTTAGCAAATCGACACCATCAACACCACAGATGGAGTGGAATGGATGGATGTGTCTGTGTGTGTGGATGTGGATATACTGTATATTATATTCTCCAGGTGACCATAGTCTATCTTGGTGAGCATAGGCTACATGCTACAGGCTACATGCTAATTCTAAGTTGAGTGTGTTTTTGTGGTGCTTGCTGTGTGCTGTTTCTGACTGTGAAGCCCAAGTGTGTGTCTGTGTGTGTCTGTGTGTGTGTGTGTGTGTGTGTGTTGGGGAAGTGAGCGAGGCAGTGGTGGTGTTTCCTGTGGTCAGCTCTGGTTTCCCTCGCTGTCCGGCTCCAGCCGAGCAGGGGACCCGTGGGTCAGGGAGCCGCCGCACTCAGGGGGACGCTGCTGCCAAGAGGCGGTCAACCCCACTGGTCAGGCTGAGAGCTGAGCCATCCTCTCGGGGCAATGGTCAAACTCACAAACACACTCCAGTTCCCAGAGCTCACTTGCTCTCTCTCTCTCTTGACACATACACACAAAATCTGCTCGAACATCTAGCTTAACAACTTTAAAGTACATTGTATGGCCTTTGGAGATATTTGTGGAATTATATTCATATGGCCAATCACATTATTATTATTATTATTATTATTATTATTATTATTATTATTATTATTATTACTACTACTACTACTAAATCAACCATTATAAAATCTTATTAGCTGCTTATTCTTTTAGATCATAGGCCGTTCACATCAAACTAATTTACTGCATGTTATTTGTTGTGCGTTTCCCTCAACTCCATACAGTGACAGCTGGCCATAAGTGTGTGTGTGTGTGTGTGTCTGGCCCACGCAGAGGGGCAAGCGTGAGGCTGAGAGATGCTGTTTTCATGGAGACGGCTCCATCTGCTGGCTTATCAGCCTTAGCTCCAGCCACAGAAAACCCATCTGCGTGTGTGTAGTGTATGTACATGTACGTGTACGTGTGTGAGTGTCTGCGCTCCACATCAGGAGTTGTATGTGTCTGTCTCAGACATGTTGTTCAGAGCAGTGACCCAGTATTCCAGGGAGAAGAACAAGCGGGAGTGTTTCTGCGCAGTTGTGAGGCAGCAACGCGTTACAAGCATGTTCCAAAGCCCTGGGCAATTTAGCCTGAAATTTGCCGTATTAGGATTTTAATTTGCTGTGATTTACGTGATCGCTTTGAAGAGGAAATCTTGTTAAAAGTGCTGAACCAAATGAAGGCAGAAAAAAGGAAGAGGAAACCCTCCCCCCTGTTTCTTGTGCTCTTTCTCGCTCTCGCTCTCGCTCGCTCTCTCTCTCTCGCTCACCACGCTCACCGCAGATTGTTCCTTTAAAAAGCCATTTGTAAACAGTCGGCTGGTTACATAAGCAGTACATACTGTATGTGCCGGAGGGGGGTTGGTGGCTCCGTGTAGGCCGGCCGTGAGTGAGTGTGTGTGTGTGTGTGTGTGTGTGTGTGTGTGTGTGTGTCTGCCCGCGTGTGTGTGTAGAGCAGGGCAGTCCATGTCTGGTTTTGTATAGAGCTTGTCTCCGTTGCACGAGTCCAAGATCTCTCTCTGAGCGCAAAATTGTCCCAGCCTCTCCTCTCTTGCTCTCGCTCTCGCTCTCTCTCTCTTTCCCTGGGCTTGTGTGCCTGTTGGGTTGTTGAGATGAGGCTTGTATTAGATGCAGAATGTGTAAAGTTGAAATGACAAGGAGAAAAAAGTTAACATCTATTAAAAAAAATAGTAAAGGTTGTAATCTACTGTTGTTTGTCAATGGAAAACATGATGGTTGTGAAAACACCAGGAGCTAGTGTGTGATAATCTAGTGCTGTGAGTGTTTACAAGACCTTTAGAGGCAGCAAATAAGGCACATGCTCAGTCAGACCTCCCAGGAGTGCAATTGTGGAGAGTGTGTGTGAGTGAGTGCGTGCGTGTGTGTTGTCAGTGGCACACACTGGAAGCTAAGCTCCACTCCGCTCTGCTCGGCTCCGCTCCGGCTTTTGCATGGTGCCGTGGACCAGAGGCTCTCTAGCAGAAAGATCACATGTAAAGCCTTCCCCTTTGTAGTGGAGGAGCAGAGAGTGACAAGCTATTTCTTGCTTGTTAAAAAAAACACACTCCGAAATACAAAAACAAGCAAAGCTGTCCATTTTTCCGGGAGACTTTTGTGTGGATTTTCACCCTGGACTTTTGTCCTCTTCTGCCTCTCTTGCTCTGCCTACGGAGGCCAGCTGGTCGCTTTCTGGGGCTGTGCCCCCGGCGGACTTTGCCTGCCTTGTTGCCGGAGTTAGTTCTATAGGGAGCGATCGCTGAGATTGCCGAGGAGAGGAGCGGGGGTTCGCCACTGGAACAAGAAAGTAAATCTGTCGCTCGTCTGCTTGGCTGCCTGTGAATGTTCCCTGCCTTCACCCTCCGCTACTCTTGAAGAGATTGAAAGGAGCTATTTTTTACATGTGGTAAACGCTCTTTTTTTTCCACCCTGCCCTCTTCGTCTCTTCCTGAATATTTGTGTGTATTTTTGTTGCTGTGTTTTTATTTATTTTTTCCCCTCTCAAATGAGTTTTAGTTGTAGAAGTTTAGTAACAGGATATTTTTCTGCTCATGGTCGTTTGTGTTACTGCTCTTTCTCTTTCCGTTTGTTGTTGTTGCTGAAGGTTTCTCTTTTGGCAGCGTGAAGTGCTCTTATATTTTTTAAGCATGTTGAAGCTGAAAGATATTTTTAGTAGTTGAAGCAGGATTTGAAGCTGGTGTTGATGTCTGCATGTGGTCTCTGTGTGTGTGTGAGCGAGCGAGCAAGTGTGAGCGAGTGTTTAAGTGAGAGGACAGCTGTACAGTGAAACCTCGGCGTGCTTCTGTGGAAGTTGGTGAAGTTTTTCAGTTGCTGGCTTTGAACTTGGTGTGCCGCGCTACTCTCTGATATGCATATCTGCTCCCGCTGAACTTCCATTTTATGCTAAACTGCCATTATGTGTGGCCCTGGCGCCCAAGACGTTTGATCTCCCTTCAGATTCCTGCTTTTGTTGTCATTTCCTCTGCAGATTGTCTGGCCTGGCGGCCCTGAGTGTTGTGCTACACTGGGCAATGCGTTGAGGGTTGTGTTTTGTTGTGTTGTGTTGTGTTGCGTTGGTGCTGTACTGTTTCACTCTCCAGCTCAAAGGCTTAAAAACGAAGGGGACCGCTGAGGTTTTCAGATTAGGATCAAAACGTTTGTTTTTCTTCCCCCTCACGGCGGTTAACGGTGCGGTGTAGTCAGAGGGCCTCATGCACCCGTGCTGACATAGTGTAACTTGATTTCTCTTTGCAGCTACTGATGTTCCTTCTATTTTTTTATTATTTATTATTTATTTGTTTATTTATTTTTGTTTTGGTTGTTGCTTCATGCAGTCTTGTTTTTGTCACTCTCTTCACAGAAACGGTTCATTAAAGGACTGAGACAGTACGGCAAGAACTTCTTCAGGATTCGGAAAGACCTACTTCCCAACAAGGAAACGGTAAGCATTTTTCCCCCTGGTTGGAAATATTTATGGGTTGGTTCCTCTCCTCCTGTTCCATTAAGAGACCTTCATTCATTTTCCTCTGCCTTTTCTTTTTCCATTTTTAGTCACGCTGGCAGGGAGGGCGTCTTTTTTTCGCTATTTCACTAACTAAACTGTTGACTAAAGACCTAAGTTAGTTACTTACAAACCTATTTATTTATCTATTTATTTCATAGTTTTTGTTGTTGTTCTTTGATGACACAAGCTATGATGCACTCCAGGGCTGTCTGATACCCACACACTGAAAGAGATGACACAGATGTACTGTACACTCTCCTACATGCACAAGCAGGGCTGGGGAGAAGCCAAGCACACATTTCATCATTCGTCACATTTATCTTTTTTATTGTTATTATTTATTTCTTTTCTGCCGGGTCGGATCCCTTAGGGCTTATTCATGAACACATTTCTGTCTCTCTATCAAACAAACCAACACCATGGCTGTATTGTTCAGCTCACAGAGAAAGCCCCCACACGGCAAATGGCCCGTAACATTTCCCTCAGCACGTGTTGGCACAATTATTTAAAAGCTTTTATGCTAAAAGACATCCATTGATTCCATGATGACTGTTAATGGATAGACTACAGCCAGATTGTACATACAATTGCAGATTATTATGGTGGGCATGTTTCTGAACAGTTTTTTATGTTGCAGTATATAAAAGTCAGAGTTGTCCAGAAAATGGCACACTCTTCTCAACAGCTACAACTGACATTTAATTTTTACCCAGAGGACACAGAGAGCCATGACTTTTCTAGACGCAAGAAGATTTTTTGTCTTTTAAAGTAACTGTAGAAGCAAAAGTGTTTTTTTTGTTTCTCTTAGAGCAGTTTTAATTATTCCATTAGACAAAAAGCCCAAAAAAATGTCAGTAAGTGTTTCATTTAAGGAAGACAGGTATTTAATGATTGAGCTATTTGCACCCTCTCTCCTACCCAGTTTCCCTCCAGTGTTCTTTGACATATTTTCAACTTGAACTAAATCTGAAAAGGACTTGACTTCAGACACAAATCTTTCGTCAGCTCTGTCTGGATTAGGTTTTCCTGTGTGTGTGTGTGTGTGTTTTTATCACCTGTCTAATCTGAACGTACATGCAAAACATGTTGAAGGGAATAATTTTTCAGTCAAGTGTGAGGTGGACCGTGTGAATAGTGTGGGTAGGGGAGAGAGGATCCACCTGATCTTGTCTGCTGCGCAGCAGCAGCATTAAATTAGTTTGACAGCATACCTGAGACTCGCATTACAGCTGTCTGTTCAGATCACTTCTGTCAAGTTTGCCAATGAACCACCTCGCAGACGTCTCCTCAGAGCAACTAACGCACTGCTGTTGTGGTTCAACACAAAAGCTTACAAAAGATAATTTCCTCATCACACTTGCAGGAAAAGAAAAGGGAAGGGGGAAACTGTATCTGTTCTTGTTTCATGCGCCGCTCGCATGAATCGTGTTGTTTGACTTTTGTGCGCTGTACAGTCTGGCGAGAAGTCCATAAACACAGGTACAGGCTTGTGATTGGCTCGCTCTAGGCCTGTCTATTACAAGCTGTAATAAAAATCTAAATGCTCCTCCGACAAAAATGGCAGCCTTTGAAGCGGCTGAAATCACTTCAAAACCCCTTTGACAGCCTATAAAAAGAGATTCCTTGTTGGCAGATTAGAGCAGGCTAATACTTGTCAAGCAAGTGTAAAAAATCTTCCACAGTAAAATGCACTAGTACACACCAGGGTTGTTATCAGATTGTAGGCCTAGCCATTTCTCTCGCCCCTCGTCTCTAATCAATATACTTTTGAGAGAAATGCAAACAGATAAGGGGGGCAAACACTTGTCAAGTAGCAGGCATCGACTTTGGGGAGGCCGAATGCTGACACACAAGAATAGAAGGAGGTAAACACACAGACACATTGAGAAGAAGAAAAAAACATGCATTTTTGAGGTCAGCACTATGCACCGATCGGCCTCAATATCCTGTTGGGTTCATTGGAACATGTGCAGTCAGTGAAAGCCTCGTTATGAGGTGCATGCTCTGTGGTATATTGATTCAACTGAGAGATAAGTCGATAAAGAAAATCTCTCCTGACGGTGGAGGGAAGGGAAGGGAAGGAGGGTGTGGGTTTAGGGAGTGTAGGAGCGAGACTGCTCGACTGGATGGATGGCTGGTTTAGAGGGTAGAAATTGAGAGTAGGTGTCTCTCCCGCTCGAAGCACAACACTGAAGATCGTTCCATTTATGTTTTTCTTTTCTTTTCTTTTTTTTTCTTTTTTTTTCCCTCCAGCAGCAGACATCTCCTCCACACATTTACACACAACACACACACACACACACACACACACACACACACACACACACACACACACACACACACACACACACACACACACACACACACACACACACACACACACACACACACACAGGGCCTCTTTTACAAGTAGCAGTGCGTGTTAATGATCACAGAACAACTGTTTTTCAGGCGGCACCTACATGAAATACACAGGGTCACGCTTGGCGCAAACAATGATTAACCAGGAAGTGTTTGCACAGCCAAATGAAAGCTGCGACTAAACAGCTCAAGTCAAGCCTGAAGCAAGTAAGCTCAGCAGTTGACCTTCAGCCAGAAGTCTTTCTCTCTCTCTCCCTCCTTTTGACTCATAGCTGCTTCACCTTGTGCTCAATTAATTTTTGAGGATCGGCACCTTAGATGTTGACACTCCCCGTGCATTTCTTGCGCAACGTGTGGTTTTTCGCCAGAAAGCCGACAATTAGCATAGTCAAGAGAGAGACTAATTTTAGCATTAGTGAGTTTCAAAAAGGCTCTTTGTGAAAAATCTGATCTCGTCAAATGCGCTAAGATGGTGGCATTGTGGCCGTGGAGTAGCTGTGCTAACATGTCAGCATGGCAGGACACAAGTTGTTCTGTCATTTTGAAGAAAAGCCCTTTTCATCTGTCATCAGCATTCCCTTCTCAAATGTTCCTCCCTCTTCAGGATTCCATTTCATGAAGCGCCCCGTCTCCCAAAATGCAATATTGTGTGTCAGGTGTCCGCCTAATCAAATCTTGCGTTCTCGGAGAACTCTCAAGGTGATTTGGACGGGGCCCTGGGACTGGGAGAGCAGCCATCGATGCGCTCGGAGTGAGGCTCTCTAATGTTATTCAGCCTGGAGGGTCCGTCTGCTTTACAGGAAAGTAATGGACCTCCGCACTCCACCCTTCACCCGCCCGCCTCCTCTCCACCGACACAGTGGCCCTGCCATGAGAGCGCCGAAGATTCATTTCATTGAGCTGCCAGCAGAAAACAAGCTGCTCTTTAAACACAACGGTGAAGAGAGAGAGAGAGGGGGGGGGGGGGTGGTAGAGCGGGTGAGCGAAGTGAGAATGATAGAAGGAGGGTAGAGTGGAGCACAAGGCTGTAGTCACAAGTGGAGAAAAATTAAAGGTTCGGCTCAATACACACAGTAAAGAAAGGCGGAGAAAAAAAAGCAGTGTGTTTTTCTCTCTGCCATTTTATAAAGCCACTTGCTGTGTCTCGGGTGCTGGACTTTGGACGTTACTGTTGTGACCAGAACTCAGTCCTCTCTTGCAGTGCCAGTCTGTATCCCTGCAGGACTGCTTGATTCTCCTCCACAGCCCTTTATTCCCTCTCCCTCAACACTTTCTTTGCTGCGTTTGTGATTCCCTTTCGCATTTGGTTGGATTTCGAATGAAGAGAAACGGAAAAATACACTTTTTATTTGTTCTTGTCCCATCAGCCGTCCTCTTGCTTCACATAAATATACATTTGCTGCTTGCCCCTGATGATTTGCCAGGGCTAGCTTCCCGGCGCTGGAGTTGTCTTTGCCACAGGTCCAGGCTATGATACAAGTGTTGCGTTAAGTGGGGATGGGAGGATGGAAGAGGTCATAAAGAACACTTCCCGGGATGGTGGCCAAGGCCAGAGACGACCGTGCAACAGCCCACTCTCTCTCTCCCTCTCTCTGTCTCTCTCCCCTGTTCCCGTTGCCTCTCCTCTCTCTTCCTCTCCCTTCCTCTATCTCAACTTCTCGCTCTCTCCATCCCTCTTTCTCTCCCCACCCTCCCACCCCCCCATTTCATTTTGGAGCTGCAGAAGTGCCCACCACTGAATAAACACAGTGTGCTCCACTAGCTCTGAGGAATGCTTTATATAAAGCCAAATAAAGGGGGGAAGCAGGGAGAGGAGAGGGTGTGTCGCCAGGCCGACGCGCGCTGGCTCTCTCCCGGCCACCATTTCCTGCACTTGAAAGACGACGTCACGGAAGAATTTGAGCTGTACTCGCTGCACTCCCCCACCCCACCCCTCTTCTCTCTCTCTCTCTCTCTCTCTCTCTCTCTCTCTCTCTCTCTCTCTCTCTCTCTCTCACTCACTCTTTCTCTCTCTCTCTCTCTGGAGCCGTTTCTCGACAAGCATGTAACATGCTGAGTCCACAGATTGCAGATAATCCCCTCTGGAGGTTGTGTTTTTTTCCCTCTCTCTCTCTCTCTCTCTCTCTCTCTGCCTCAGCCCTTTGGTGAGGAGAGAAGGTTTACACGTCTTCATGATGGCTTGCGACAAGCCTCCATTTTAGAGCAGTTAAGAGCTTTCCAGAGCACAGAGTGTGCTAAAAGGTGACACAGTAATTGTGTTTTGTGCTATTATATTGCCGTAGGTTGGGCCAGCGCTGGATATTTCTTTCTTGTTCCACTCTTTAATTTTATTTATTTATTTGTCTAGTTTGTTTACTCGGCTCTTTATCCCGGGTTGATAAATCATCTCCAAAACAAAGCTATCACAGATAATGAGATGCAATCAGAGGATAATCAGAGCACTCTTGTAGTTGTAGCTGTTGGAAGCGAGGTGAACTTGAGGCTTTAGTCGGCGAACAAAAACACGCAGCAAGCATCCACAGATGGCCGGCCGTCCTCTCGCCCAGCCATGCTCTTGGCACTGGATCTCAGCGACTGGCCACCGCTGTTTGGGGCAAGAGGACACGCTCTTAATTGGCTTTCATGCAGTCATGAGGCCTTGAGTCATGGATGGGAGCAGAAGAGAAATTGTTGTGAATGCAGGAGAGGAAGAGAAGAGTGTGTGGCAGGAGCAGAGCACAGATCATCCAGGTGGTCTCGGGAAAATGGAGAGAGGGAGAGAGAGAGGGAAAGAGAAGGGTGAAATAAAAAATCTGTCAGAGGTGAGAGTTGTTATAGCAGTAGCATCAGCTCCCGGGTGGCTGGTTCGCTCCGGCAGTTGCTGAGAGGTGAGAGAGTTGCTGGGGATGTGAGGGGAGCCACTGTTTGGATCGCCCATCAGCTCTCGCTCATCCATCCCCCCCAGTCTCCTTCGCTCGGCCCCCCGGGCCCTGCAATTTTCAGACTGAGACGGGGTGGGTGGGTCGTGGTGTGTGGGGGGACTTGATGATGACTGAGAGTGTTGCGGGATCAACCTTGCAGCAGATGTCTGCGCCGGCGTAGTTGAGGGTGTGGGTGGAGGGGGGGAACGTCCGCTCAAATCGGCGAAGAGGCCATCAGCATGCCAGAGCTTGGCCCCGGAGATGCACCAACCAACAAGCCCAGGCTTGGACTGGGGCACTAATTAAAACGGCTGGAGAGAAGCAGAGGCGCAGCGGGTAGGACGGCAGCTGTCTGCAGCTGACACGATGGCGAGCTTGTTTGGGTAAATGGCTGTGTTGTTTATGGAAACACAGCGAATGTCATTAGTAGAGTCGATGCAGTTAGGATCTCAGCAGGGCCAACATGGAGGACATCTCAACATTTCTGTTTCGTCTCTCTTCCTTCCTTGTTTTGAAATATTATTTCATAATACTTTTTGTTTTTGTTGAGGATTTTTGTTGTTCTTTTTTTAAATCAGTACAACAGATGTAAAAATCCTGTTTTGCAAACATGCATTTTTGTGTAGTGCTTTGTTTTTCCCCCTCCTGTATTTTTATTTTTATTTTTTTTTCCCCGCTCCTCTCCTTCATTGTGCTTTGGGTACAAAGCCTGGAGCTTGTACAAGTTGATCTATTGGATTAGTGCAGCAGACCCCCAGTGAAAGTCTCTGTAGCCACGCAAGCTGCCCGCGCTGGCAAATTCGCTTACAGCAGGCAAAACACGAGTGCTGATTCTCTTGCCGGTGCATCTTTGACCTGTGAAAGCAGAGCCCATTCAGTCTCTCCCCACCGAGAGCTCTCTGCACAGCGGGGATCTGCTGTCTATTTAACATCCTTTCACTGACTGCCTCAGCAGCCAAGGCCATTGTGGCGTACAGTCATCTTCCCACCCCACTCGCTCCATCCCTCTCTCTCTCTCTCTCTCTCTCTCTCTCTCTCTCTCTCTCTCTCTCTCTCTCTCTCTCTCTCTCTCTCTCTCTCTCTCTCTCTCTCTCTCTCTCTCTCTCTCTCACTCTCTCTCTCTCTCTCACTCTCTCTCACCGACTGACTCTCTGGGCCTTAAAAAGCCACAGAAGTGGGTGTCTGCATGGCTGACATTCACGGTGTTCAGCTGGGCTTTTTCATTTGTTGCCCTTGGAGCAAGGTTACAGTAACAGCAGTCAGCGCCCGGAGACTTGTGCTGCCACTGCCGTTTCCATCGTCTGATGGCAGCGGAACGCATCTGCGATGTATTTACTGTCAATAGACACCAGTTGACAGCAGCGGAGGTGCTGAAGGGTCTCTTTGTCTCCCTCTAAAGAAAGAAGCTCTTAAGCAGCATTCTACAGATTTATAGCTTGTCACTACGTGGAGACGCTTAGAATATACTGTTGTAGAGTCTACTGTTGAAGTTTGATATGTTTATGTATTTAGAAATATTAAATTATGTGGATGCAAAAAAAATCATCTGTGTTTAATATATGAAATAATATATAAAAACAATATGAAAAGACAGAAAAATATGAGAAAATATTCTAATATTGCAGGCAGATTGCAACATTCAAAGATATTACACTATTATCAGACTATTATCAGACTATTTGTTTGAGTCGTGCAGAGAAAATAGGGATTCTTTGCTCTCTCTAAAGTGCCACCGTAGTGCCACCTATTGGTAAGGAGGCCTGATAAAACTCTCAGCAACTGTAACTTATATAATGCCATTATTTATGCATGTGTCTTAATAATTTAAGGTGACTGGAAATGAGCTGTAGTGTCCTCTGAGGAAAACCGTCTCTCAGCTCAGTTTCACACTGGCCGGGTCTTTTACTTACACAAGGAATGCTTCCATTGCTTATATGAAATAGATGTCTCAAAACTCAGAACTCATCTCATTTCCTTGCACCCAACGTAAAAATATGCAGATGTTCTTCTTGGCAAAATCTATCATTAGCTAAACATCAAATTGCTTTCCTGAAAGGCAAGGCGATTGCTGTCTACCCCTGAAGCTAAAATCACCAGCAATCATCTCCCCTCCTCCTCCTCCTCCTCCTGGTCTCCAGTGCAAACAGCCCCAGTGTGTGTTGGTTGGCGGGAAGGGAAGCACTCCGGTCAGAGCTCAACTAATTGATGTTTACAGCTTCATATCAGCTCACTCACACCCAGTGACCACATGACCCCTATGGCCTGATTACATTCCCTTACACAACCCTCAGACTAGGAGAGAGAGACCGAGAGAGAGAGAGAGATGGAGAATAAATAGATGGTGCCATGTTGTGCAGTTTACAGATGCGAAGCGGTTTTAACCTGAGGTTTGTTAGTTTATTACTTGTGTCTGATTTTTCTTGCTCCGCCTCGTTCCCCTCTGCTCAGTTCCCTTGTTGCCCCCCCCCCCCCACCCCTTTACCCCGCCTCCTTTGCACTTCCCATCTCTCTCTCTCTCTCTCTCTCTCTCTCTCTCTCTCTCTCTCTCTCTCTCTCTCTCTCTCTCTCTCTCTCTCTCTCTCTCTCTCTCTCTCTCTCTCTCTCTCTCTCTCTCGCCTTTGCCAGTTGCAGTCTTAACCGTTTGGCTCCCTGTCAAAGCAGGGGCCTTTTGTGGCTTCCTCGCAAATCTGCCAGGAAAA
>JAODXP020000018.1:16534826-16574826 GCA_027497455.2 Sardinella longiceps | reverse complement strand
CTGGCGCTGGCGCGCTGTTTACCCGGAGCAAACACAGCGGGGAGCACACACACTCTCTCCAGGGCCCCACTGTGCCCGCTGCACTCCACCCTGATAAGAGCAAGAGCCGCTCCCTCTGCCTCTGCCTCTCCACAGCTGCCCACTCAAATAGGCCATCTTCAAACACAGCAGGGCTTAACTGCTGCCTTACACTGCTTCAGATAATCAAGCAAATAATGTTATTAATCATATTTCAAGTATCTGCAGGTTAACATGTTGTCTCATTAGGCTTAGGGTATTCAGATATCTTGATATATATTTGCACATTTGCACTCGCACAAAAAAAAATATCAATGGGATGTTTGTTCTGTCAGGTTTGGTCCATCTCTGTTTTTATTTTTTCCCCTCTTGGCAAACAGATAGCGACAGTGCGAGACAGAGAGAGAGAGAGAGAAAAAAAAAGGCTTGTGCTTGTGTTAATAAAAGTGTTTTTCTGCTGAGCCGTTAACGCGCAGGGCTGAGCAGCGCTTTAATGACCAATTTATGTCAAGTCGAGCCGGCGAAGCAAAGAGGGAAAGCAATCAATAGGCATTAAAGACAGCCCCGGCCCATTCAGCAGGAGTTTAACAGAGCCTGTCAGGCCTTATGAGCGTCCTCCCCATCAGGCAGCTCTATAAAGCCTGAAACATTAAAGAATGCTAAAAGCACCCGCAATTGACTGGCCACACACTCAATAGCCTGAAATGAATACGACTGGTCAAGGCGGGAGTGGAGTGGAGTGGAGTTGGGGCGAGGGAGGGAAAGGGTTAAATGAATGTTGCTGAAATGGTTATTAAGTGGAGTGATGTATGCTCCGGGGGAAAAAATGGAGGGATGCGGAAGACCTTGAGGAGACGGAGATGGAGGTGGAATTTCCCTACCTGCCTGTCAGTTTGTCACACTGCACAGGTTGCTGGTGTCAGGGTCGTGTGTGTGTGTGTTTTCTGTGTGTGTCCGGAAAAAAACGTGGTAGTTAATTTATACAGGCAGTTTAAGTCAAGTACACTCCGATCCCTGATTGCATGTGTGAATGTTTCAGCTGCACATTGATTTCGCCGGCAGGGCCTTTTTCTCTTTTTAACTCCTCTTTCCTCTTCCTTTTTTCCTCTCTCTCTCTCTCTCTCTCTCTCTCTCTCTCTCTCTCTCTCTCTCTGCACTCTGGATTCAGCCACTCCACTCACTGGCAGGCACCCCACCCCCCTCCTCCTCCTCCTCCCCCCCCCTCTCTTCCCTCCTCCCTCTCTGAATGTTTGATTAAAGTTCAATTGACTCCTCCAGCAAAAGGGGGCCAGGAGCCATTTCACTCCCTATTTGTAGCGCCAAAGCTCTCCCCGACATGTTCCTTTGTTCCCATTCAGGCGGCTGCCACCCAGGCAGCCTCCGCTGCACTGATCCTAATACCCCAGCATTCAAGCGAGCTGCTCCGCCTAATCCGCCGACAGACACGGCTGCAGCACAACAACCCCGTCTGCAGGGAAAACCTGGCATGGAGTCAGGCGCACAGTGGCTGTGTCCACTCCAGCCTTGCTCTGCCTCTCCAAACACACACACACACACACACACACACACACACACACACACACACACACACACACACACACACACGCCAGGCTGGATCTCTGCTTTTCCTCACGCAGACCCATTATCTCACTCTTGAAGCGGAGGAGTGTTGTGGGGCTTTAGCGCAGCTGAGCTGAAATGACTGTGTTCACGTGCAGTGTGTGGTCTGCTGGGAGGGTTCATTTGATTTGGAGCTGCTTTGGGGAATGCGGAGTCTGTTTGTCTGAGTCCAAATAAACATAGCGCCTGTTATAGTCCAGTCTTTTTTTTTTTTAATTCATTATTCTCTCCCTCCCGGCTGTGATTTGCGTCCCAATCTAGTGGTGTGTCCAGTGGTGTGTCTCTCCAATTCTGTTGCTATGCTCCAGTGAAATGTGTCTCCGAGATTGAGTATGCGTGTTACAGGACACCCTGTGTATTCACATCCGTCTGTCTGTGTCTCTGTGTGTTTGTGTGAACAGGGCGAGCTGATCACATTCTACTACTACTGGAAGAAGACACCCGAGGCAGCCAGCTCACGAGCCCACCGTCGCCACCGAAGACAGCCTGTCTTCCGCCGCATCAAGACCCGCACAGCCTCCACGCCCGTCAACACCCCCTCACGCCCGCCTTCCAGCGAGTTTCGTAAGTGCCAGCCGCCAGCTTTTTCGCACGCTGTCCAACAGCCTCCTGTTCCCCAGAAAAGAAAAAAAAAGAATACTGCGTGAAAAAGATTTACATTTTCGTGCGGCGCACAAATGTGAGATCCAGATTTCTGTTGTCCTACAGCTGGTGTGTGAAAGCTTTTTTGCACGCTAGGAGTAGGTTTGAGACGCAGACAGGCCAGAAAAAGAAAGAAAGAAAAAAAAAACTGTAGGCAGTATTGGCTGCTAAAGACACAATAGGTGACATTTTTCATCAGAAATGACGAATCTAAGCTTGGGCTTTGGTACAATAAGAGCTGAGAGTAGATTACAGACTCTTAATACAGTGCTTTCATAGTCCCATCAGTCCCTTTATCTGGTTGTTTCTTCTTTAAGTGGCTGCTTTTTACATTCCACTTTTTAGATATCTGTTGAAACACTGCAGTATTTTCTGTAGGCTTGCATGTGTGCGAGTGCGTGCACACGAGAGAAAGAGCATTGCTGAACAGCTGTTGATGAGTTAATCTGCGCTACTGTGTTAGCGTCAGCGTGCTAATGCACATCTGTGTTGCCCTCTCTCTCTTCCTCCCTCCCCGCAGTGGACCTGAGCTCAGCCAGCGAGGATGACTTTGACAGCGAGGACAGCGAACAGGAGCTGAAGGGCTACGCCTGCCGCCACTGTTTCACCACCAGTAAGTCCCATCACGCTCTTCTCTCCTCCTCCGCTGCACCACCCGTCTGTTCCAGTGCACAACTCCCTAGCCGAACAACACAGCTCTCCAGTTCGCCTGCCACATTATTCACTCTGCCATAGCAAAGCACGGCCCCGTAGCCCATGGGTCTTTGCGAGATTAAAGATTAAAAATACTCAGATTATAAAGTGCCTCTTAAGTGGCAGTTTGTTTACAGCTTTCTTATGGCTGTCTTTGCCTTTGAACATTTGTAGCTCCTGAATCACCGTTAGTAACCACAGACCCACCCTGTTACCGAGGCGTTAGTTATGACATCATCCCACACATGTTCTCCAAATGCCTGCGACGCTAGTCAGCCAGCCAGCCCACAGGCCTGCCCCATGCATCACCCGCCCACAGGCATAGTCTCAGCACCCACTCACTACTCACATGGCATTCTCAAAGGCATGACTTTATTTTTATTTATTTGTTTATGGATTTATTTCTTTTGAAATTACCGGTAATGTATTCAGCAGTCAGCATCAAGTGGTTGAGTTCAGTGATGCAGACATCGCTACCACCTCCACTTGTTCACATGACAACCAAAGTGGACTTGTCTGACATCATCTGTCTGAGGTGCTTGTCAAGTTCACCCTAAGCCCCGGCTCAGTGGGCCATCATCCAATCAGACGCTTGTGTGCGGAGCCCCTCGGCCCAGGGCCTCTGAGGCTGCAATAATGCCACCCAGTGGGAGTGTAATTTAGCGCAGCGCACAGGGGACCAGCCCCACACCCACTCTTCTCCGTGACAGATGGGTGTCGGAGAGATGGTCGATGATGATCATTGGATTCGTCAGTCAAAGCCCCCCGACCTGACATTAGCGCACCCCGCTTTTGCCTCATTAAACCCTCCTCATAGGTGCTAGTGTGTGGCTTGGCACCCCGTCATATTCTCCCATCTGCTATGCCCTGTGTGTGTGTCTGTGTGTGTGTGTGTGTGTGTGTGTGTGTGTGTTTAGTGTTCCAGCATCCCTTCCTGCTGCCACCTCACCAGCCACAGCAGTATTTAGTTACAACACACACTTGCCTTTTGACTCAGAGGTGACTGAGTGCTGTGGCGGTGCGGGTGAAAGATGTCAGTGCTCAGAATGACTGTCAGTGGCATCAGTGGTGGCTGTGGTAGCTGTAATGAGGTTGACTCGTATGGTGATGCTAAGTGATGCTATCGGTGTGCTAACCGGTGACCTTTGCCCCTCTAGACTCTAAAGACTGGCACCACGGGGGCCGGGAGAACATCTTGCTGTGCACCGACTGTCGGATCCACTTCAAGAAGTACGGCGAGCTACCGCCCATCGACAAGCCCGTGGACCCGCCGCCGTTCATGTTCAAACCCGTCAAAGAGGAAGAGGATGGGCTCAGCGGCAAGCATAGTATGAGGACCCGACGCAACCGAGGCTCGGTAAGCAACTACACACACACACATATACACACACACACACACACACACACACACACACAGGATGATTCTTAGGCCTGGCACCAAAGGGGGCCCAGAGAAAATGTTAATATTAAAATCTATGTTTGGGGGCCCAAAATGATTTTATGTCATAGGGCCAAAAATGCGTAAGTGCTGCGTAAGGCAGTGGCGTGGAGTGTGACGTGTTGTGTGATATCTCGTAGATGTCGACACTACGAAGTGGCCGCAAGAAACAGACAGCCAGCCCTGATGGCAGAGCCTCTCCCACCACTGAGGACATGCGCTCCAGCGGACGCACCTCACCCAGCGCAGCCAGCACCTCCAGCACTGACAGCAAGACTGACTCCATGAAGAAACCCACAAAGGTAGACACACACACACACACACACACACACACACACACACACCAACACACAGGCCTTGAAATATTATCAGGAAAATGTCAGTCATTGCTTCTCAAAGCCAAAGATTTATGTCTAAAAGTGCACTAGCAATGCTGAAGAATATAGGAAGAGTTATTTTATATTATATGAATATAAATATGACGATGACTGGTAGTCGTCAATTGATTTAATAGCTGACGACTAATCAATTAACTGACTGATTGATTGAATTGAGTCCAGACAGTGAAAAAGCCAACTGTCAGTCAACTGGAAGTCAGTAGTCAGTAAATCACTGGGAGGTGTTGAGATTGCTTCCCTCCACTGTTGGACTTGATCTCTTCAGACCTGCCTTGTTGCTGTTTTATTGCACCGCCTGCACGCTGGAGACTAATGTTGTTGTCCACCCCTCCGTGCAGAAAATCAAGGAGGAGGCTCCATCGCCCATGAAGAGTGCCAAACGCCAGAGAGAGAAGGGCGCCTCCGACACAGAGGAGTCCGAGAGGGCCACCGCCAAGAAGACGAAGACTCAGGTGAGCATGAGAGACATACTCAGTAGTGGAATTATTTATTAGTTTTATTAGTATTTATTAATATTTCCGCCCTTAATTGGTGTCTCTCAACTTTCAGTTAGAGCTATCTATGTGTCTGCAATTTAATCTAAACTTGAAAAACAGGGCATGTCGAGACGAGCACAATCCTGTGATAAAATGTGGATAGCTGTGTGTGAAGTGTGTGTTTTGTGCGTCATGCCTCATGTGATTGAGGAGGTGCTGACTGTAGTTTCCTCTGCCTCTCCTCCAGGAGCTGAGTCGACCAGACTCGCCGTCAGAGGGCGAGGGAGAGGGCGAAAGCTCAGATGGGCGCAGCGTGAACGACGAGGGCAGCAGCGACCCCAAGGACATCGACCAGGACAACCGGAGCTCGTCGCCGAGCATCCCCAGCCCGCGCGACAACGAGAGCGACTCCGACTCGTCTGCCCAGCAACACCTCCAGGCCCAGCACCCACCCGTCATCCAGTGCCAGCCGGGCGCCATGCCCGCGTCGGCCGCCCCCAACCCATCGTCCTCTTCCTCAGCCTCGTCATCCTCGTCCTCTTCGTCTTCATCCGCAGTCGCCACGGTCACCCCCAACCCCCCCACGCCGGTGGCCCCCCCAACCTTACCTCCGCAGGTGTCCCCTGCCGGGCCGCCACCGCAGCCCCCCATGCCACCCACGACGGGTCCGCTCTCGCTCATCCAGTCGGCGGGTGCCCCCTCTCTTCACCCACAGCGGCTGCCCTCACCTCACTCCCCGCTGCCCCAGAGTCTGCCTCAGGCGTCCGCCTCCTCTCAGACTGCCTCTCAGGCGCTGGCGCCACCCTTGCCCCCGCCTCCGCCACCACCACTGCCGCCCCACCACGGCTCTCTGCCACCCATGGCTCACCCGCTCCAGGGAGGCCCACCTCACCTGCCCCCGCACGGGCACCCTGTGCACGGCATGCCCCCTCAGCCCTTCCAGCTGTCCCAAGCTCAGGTGCCCCCTTCAGGCCCCCACCCGGGCCAGCCTCAAGCCTCCGTCTTGGCCCAGCAGCAGCAGCAACGGGAACGAGAGAGGGAGAGGGAAAGGGAGAGGGACAGAGAGCGGGAACGGGAGAGAGAGAGAGAAAGGGAGAGAGAAAGGGAGAGAGAACGAGAGCGAGAAAGGGAGCGAGAGAGGGATCAGCAACCGCCTTCCCACATGCCCCCGACGTGTCAGCCACCGTCACAAGGAGGCCCCCAGACGCCACGCGAGCAGCCACTGCCCCCGGCGCCCATCTCCATGCCCCACATCAAGCCACCCCCCACCACGCCCATCCCACAGATGCCCAGCACGCCCTCCTCGCACAAGCACGCGCCACACCTGGCCGCGCCGCCTCCGTTCCCCCAGATGCCCTCAAACCTCCCGCCACCTCCGGCGCTCAAGCCACTCAGCTCGCTGTCCACCCACCACCCGCCTTCAGCGCACCCGCCTCCTCTGCAGCTCATGCCCCAGAGCCAGCAGCTGCAGCCGCCACCCGCCCAGCCACCCGTGCTCACGCAGTCCCAGAGCCTGCCCGCCTCGGGCCCAGGGCACGCCCCGCACGGCCCCTCACAACCTCCCTCTCTCCCTCCGTCCGCAGCTGCAGCTGCTGCTGCCGCCGCCGCTGCGGCCGCCTCCCACGGACTGCCCACCCAGCCCCCCTTCCCCCCTCTGCCCTTCATCCCCGGGGGCTCGGCCGTGCTGCCCCCTTCCGCAGTGCCACCGCCGCCTTCCTCCGCCGCTTCCATGCCCGGCCTGCCACCTGTGGGCTCGTCCATCTCCATGCCGCTTCCCGCCTCGGTCAGTGCCAGCTTGCCAGGGCCCTCCTCGATGCCCATGCCCGCCGTGCAGATTAAGGAGGAGCCAATGGATGAGGCCGAGGAGCCCGAGAGTCCACCGCCGCCTCAGAGAAGTCCCTCGCCAGAGCCCACCATCGTCAACACTCCCAGCCATGCCAGCCAGTCGGCAAGGTAAGACACACACACACACACACACACACACACACACACACACACACACACACACACACCTCAACTATACTGATAATGTATGTCTTTTTATTAACTGACTGTTACTGATGTTTCATTTTATAGCATATGTGCCAATTTTGTTGAAATGTTATCATGTAACAGTCAATGTAGAAAGATGTACACTTACAGTGTATATAGTTGAGGAATTGTTGAGAAATACTGACACTATATGATCATTATAAAATATTGACAAAATATCAATGGAGGCTTGTAGGCATAATGTGATGAATACTTTTGAAGAAAGCCCTATTATTTGATCTGGTTGGTCCCAGAGCAATGTGCATCTAAAGATTCAAGTGAAGGAGCTGTGATGTCTCCCAACAACAAAGCCTGCATTTCTCTTTCTCCCAACCCAGTCAGTTCACACACTGCAATCCACTCCTCTAAGCAACACATCTAAGCACACAGCCATGTTAAGCGCAAATGATCTCCTCCTTTAATGTCTTCCGTCGCTAGGCGTGCAGGTGGTCGCGGTCAGGGAAGGAGGGGATTAGCTTTATCTCCGAGCCCCCGCCGCCGCGCTGTGCAGTCAGCGAGCGGCGAACGAGCGCGGCAGCGAGAGAGATTAATGGTGGAGCTCGCGCCAGCAAATGACTCCGTGGCGGGCCCCGTGTCTTGTTAGATGTGCGGTGGCCGTTGTCTCTTAAGTGCCGTCCCCGGCCCAGCACAGCCAATGCATAGCAATGAGCCCGTTAATGCGGCCTGCGTCTCATTACGCACCCTCATTCTCACACGCGCCGCAACGCCAGCATTGAGTGCCCGCACTTCAGGCGGAATGAGCAAACATGTCAAAGGTTATTTATTTTGTTCATCGGGTAATGGTTTCTACCTCCACACACAAATTGAAGGTATCTATTTTCCGAGGCGACGGTCTTGTTTTCGTATTCCCGGGGCCATGCGAGCTTTTTAGAAATTCCACTCCGCCCTCCCGGGTGCTTTCATGGAATGCCGGATTTCCAAAACGGAATGATCTGTTTCACGTTAACCTAAAACTGTATAAGCATTTTAGTTAGATTGCCTTAAGTAATTGAAACCGCAGGCCTCACCCCCCCTTGTGTATATGTCAGGGCTTTTATTGAGCTGGGAAAAGTGTGTGTGTGTGTGGGTGTATGTCCATGAAATACCTTTATGGAGCATGCATCTGTTTTTGCAGGTTTTACAAACATTTGGATCGGGGTTACAACACCTGCGCCAGGACCGACTTCTACTTCACCCCGCTGGCCTCGTCCAAGCTGGCGAAGAAACGCGAGGAGGCCGTGGAGCGGGCCAAGCGGGAGGCCGAGCAGAAGGCCCGCGAGGAGAAGGAGAAAGAGCGGGAGCGGGAGAAGGAGCGAGAGAGGGAACGCGAGCGAGAGAAGGAGGCTGAGAGAGCTGCGGTAAGTCGTCGTTTTTGCTCTTTGTGTGCAGCTGAGATGAGGAGGCCAGAGGGCAAAAGGAAATTTGAGTCTGAGAGAGAGAGGGAGAGCAAGAGCGGTGGCCCTCGGTATGCATGTGTCTGGGCCCGCCTGCCCGACTGGAGAGCACCTAATTCAGCTAATCAAATAGCTGAGCAGGATCTGATTAGGCAGATTACATCTGTTCCATTACGGCCAAGAGATCATCCTGCAGGAAGAGGAGTCTCAGCTCAGCACTCAACAGTGCTGTCTGTCTGTTCACTAGGCTGGGATACTCTTCTCCCATTTTATTTTAGGTTTTTTCCTTTTCAATTCCAATGCCTATTTCAATTCTGCTTATTCAGTCCCAAGTTCCATCCTTTCATCATTTAGATTCCAAAAGATAAAAAATTAATAATTATAAATATTAATAAAAAGTACTAATGTCGTCCATCCTATAAGTGGTCTATGTTCTCCGATCCTCTTATGGGACAGCGTTATCGGCATTGTCTCAAATTCAACGTTTTCTTTTTAATTATTTTTTGAAATGTGTTTTCTGACCCATGTCGCCCTTCTCTCTTGTCTCCCTTACAGAAAGCCTCCAGTTCCTCTCATGAGGGCCGGATGGGAGAGCCACAACTGCCTGGTCCCGCGCACATGCGGCCGTCCTTCGATGCTCCGCCAACGACCATCGCGGCCGTGCCGCCCTACATCGGCCCAGACACGCCGGCTCTGCGCACGCTCAGCGAGTACGCGCGGCCACACGTCATGTCGCCCACCAACCGCAACCACCCCTTCTTCATGTCGCTCAACCCCAGCGACCCGCTGCAGCTGGCCTACCACATGCCGGGCCTGTACAATGCCGACCCGGCGCTCCGGGAGCGCGAACTGAGGGAGCGGGAATTGAGGGAACGGGAGATTCGCGAGCGAGAGATGCGCGAGCGCATGAAGCCCGGCTTCGAGGTGAAGCCTCCCGAGCTGGAGGGTCTGCACCCGTCGGCGAACCCCATGGAGCACTTTGCTCGGCACGGCGCCGCAATCACGTTGCCTCACATGGCGGGTCCGCACCCCTTCGCCTCCTTCCATCCGGGCCTCAACCCGCTGGAGCGCGAGCGACTGGCGTTGGCCGCCGGGGCCGGTGCTGGCCCGCAGCTGCGGCCCGACATGACCTACCCGGAGCGTCTTGCTGCCGAGCGGCTGGCGGCTGAACGCATGGCCTCGGTGGCGGCCAACGACCCCATCGCACGGCTGCAGATGTTCAACGTCACGCCGCACCACCACCAGCACTCGCACATCCACTCGCACCTCCACCTGCACCAGCAGGACCCGTTGCACCAAGGTGAGGGCAACCCTCCGACCGCCGGCCCCTGCCCACCCCCACGCATGGCACCACCGCCCAGACATGCCAACCGCTCTGCTCAGGAGATTTTATGTGAGACACGCAGCACTTAAGCTTTGACAAACAACATTCAATCCGTGTTTTTGCTTTTTTGTTTTGTTTTGCTTTGCAGTGCTTTGTTTTGTTTTTTTTGCAAGTGATGTGAAGCTGACGCTTTCAGTGTGTGTTAACACGCAGGCCATTGTAGACACAGCAGTAAGTGTTTCAAGCAGCTAGGCTATTAGCACGCTTGCTACGCTACGCTACCTCTTGATAGAATGGTAAAGTAATGGAGCTTGATGGCTTTTGCGGCTTGTTTACCACACTGGCATGTGCCGTTTTCCCACAGTGTGTGTTTTTTTAAAAATGCATGCTGTGATGAGTGGTGAGTATGTGTGGAGTGTTGAAATGACTCCCCTGTTTTTTGACTACTTAATGCTGACACGGCGAAGGTGGTGGTGAATGTCTTGTGTGTCCCCCAGGTTCTGGGGCCCACCCGCTGGTCGACCCGCTCGCCGCTGGACCGCACCTGGCACGCTTCCCCTACCCACCCGGAGCCATCCCCAACCCCCTGCTGGGACAGCCGCCGCACGAGCACGAGATGCTGCGACATCCTGTGTTTGGTAAGCCCACTGACGGGACCACACACACACACTCTCACACACACACACACACCATAAATAATAACCAGCTGTTGTGTGAATACAGCTTTGCTACAGTATGTTTGAAAAGGTGATCTAAGGTGCTCTGTGTGTCCCCACAGGCACACCGTACCCAGCCCGTGAGCTGCCAGGAGGTCTGCCCCCCCACATGTCAGCAGCACACCAGCTTCAGGCCATGCACGCGCAGTCAGCAGAGCTCCAGAGGCTAGCCATGGAGCAGCAGTGGTTGCACGGGCACCCACACATGCACGGGGGCCCCCTTCCCGGGCAGGAGGACTACTACAGGTCAGTGCTGAGGTAGACAAAATTCAGCACGCCTTGGGAAATTTACACCACTTTTCTTATACACTTCTGATTTGTGTCTGATACACAACAAAAATAATTTTGTTTGTTTATTATAGTGTGGATGTTTTGTCTAATGCTCAATGCTTTGCTTTTGTTTCAGCCGGTTGAAGAAGGAAAGTGATAAGCAGCTGTAACCAAGCGAGGGATCTGTGAGGAGACGAGGTCGGCGGGACACAGGAAGTTGGAACCGAACGCAGTCATGGAGAAGGAACTCTATGGTGTCCTTGGACCCTTTTTTTAATTCTATTTTAAGACGAAGAAAGAAAGAAAGAAAAAAGAAGTACAGGCACCAGTTTCCTTTGCTGTTATGGACAAATTTTTTTGTTGTTTGTTTTTGTTTCATTTTTTTTCCCGTTTGGAAAAAGGAACTGAGACTTTGGTATATAGCGTTCAAGTAGTGACAACGTCCTCAAGACTGATTGTGACTTTCCTGCATGGCATCCACCTCCGAGAAGCTTCCCTGACCTATCTGTTTTTTGTAGGTGCTAGAGAACAAGACACTTGGTCACTGTGCGAATGGGGAACCAGAGGGGAAAAAAGAGACCGAAACAAGGAAAATAAACTGATGGGCCATTATATCTGAAAAAGTGCTATCTTAAATTCAATGTTTATTTTAATACATTGTAGAACGTTTTCACAATTTTAAGAGGAAAAAGCTGCAGCATGGCATTTTTTTTTTTTTTTTTTTTCCTGAGTCTGTAAATAGTATATATATACATATTATTATTATTATTATTATTATTATTATTATTATTATTACTAGGTGTGGATTCCTAACCGAGTTGTTAGACCCTTCCAGTATAATAGTTCTGAAGCATTATCCCTTGTTTCAGAGGGGAGCGCGATGGCTTTGTTTTGGTTAGCTAATGGTCACGAGACCGGTATGGGCCATCAGAAACATGTTTGCTGGTACTGCAGTACCTCACATGGAGCCATCATATGCTTCACGTTCAGTCCGATGTTATCGTCATGTTCACACAAGAGCCAGCCGCAAAACAAGATTGGTTGGGGGGAAAAATAGAGAGAATAAAACCCACTTCATTGTCATCAGCGCAAGCAGGACAGTGTTCCCCTGTTCTCTTGCAATGTTGGAACTCAACAGGTGTTGAGTTGAAGATTTGAGACATATGAAGAGGAGTGGGAAAAGACCTGTGTCTTAATTTGGACATTAAGGAGAGACCCCAAACACAGACATGAGCACACATACTCGCATACAGTAACTCTGGAAAAATTAAAAAAGGAAAAAAAAAATTTGCACTAAAATTTTAAGCACTCACTCAGACATTTTCACAACCAATTGACAACTGTTGCGAATGAGAGAAAAAAAATGTGGAAGTCATTATTTTTAAAAAAAATGTCAATCCGTTTCCATATTGTAATTGCATTTCCTTTTTAATCTGTAAAATGAGTATCAGTACCTTGCACAAACATACAGTAGCACTAAAATTGGCCTCATTTTTAATGCTTCAGTTTTAAGACTGATGGGTGCTTGACTTGAACAGTACAGTGCTCACACCATTGCATACATTTCCCATGATGCTCTCCTCACCCTGCAAAACAAACAAAAAAAAAAACGGGATGACGACACCTCTTAACCTCCTGCTTCACTGTAACAACTCAAGGTACCATACTCACTGTGATGCCACCAAGGCAAGTTTCTGGAGGGTGAAGTGCTTGGACCAGAGTATGTGTGTGGTGATGTTTTGAGAGAGATGGCGAGTGGAGAAAGAAAAAAATAAATAAATCAAAAGCAAAAGTGCATGTGTTTACAATAGAGAGGAAATACATGCTCCCAGTCCAGGTTCGGTCTGCATTCCTTTTCCTAACTGCTGCAGTGTCACAACTACAACTACAACCACAACTACAGCCACAGCTACCCTGCACCCCCTCACAGCCATGGTTTGGGTCGGTGTGGGTTGAGTTGGGTTGTGTCCTCACCACTGTTTCGACTGTTACATGCAGTATTTACATAGTCATTTCTACCACTTCACCTCAAGGTCATCATCTGTTGTCCACACATCTTCCCCAGATATATTAATATGCATCTTGCACTTAATAAAATCTAACCTCTGAGATCTCTGAACTGGTCTAAACGCTCACATCGTGGGCTTCCTCACAGCCCCAGGTGTCGGCAGCGGGTAGTATTTTGCAGGCATGCTTTTCGGAGTGACACCAGCTGAGTTTAATTTTGAAATGTGCAGCTTTTTTTTGACCTGTTTATCCCCTGGATGTGGATCAGAAGTCTGAATCCACTCTGGGCTTTTTATGAGAAGGAAAAAAAAAACTCTTGCCATTGACCTGTGTCTGTCTCTGTATGATGTACTGAGCATATGATTTCTCTCTCTCTCTCTCTCTCCTTTTGCTTTCATTTTTACCAGCAGTCTCCCTGCCCCTCTGTTCCTCTTTTGTGTCTCAAACCTTTGATGTTAAGTGTTGTCAACGGTTTAGCTTCTCGTTTTAAAAGCGGCAATAGCAGAATGTAAATTCTGACTGCTAAGATTTATATATATACTGGTATCTTGAAGCTTATTGTACATATTAGTAGTCGCCATGGGATGACACAATGTAAACAAAAAGTAGAAATAATTAAGACAAATTGTGAGTCCTGTGTTCTCTCCATTTGAGTATTTTGTAATTTTTTTGAAAAATTTGTGGAATTAAAATAAAACTAAGTTACACCACAATGTACATGTTTTGTATTTTGTAATCTAGAGATAATAGCCAATGTTTAATTCTACATTCACATTCACATTAATTCTAAACTATCAGTGTTGCCTTCCTGCAAGCAAGCCAACAGAAGTGGACTGAGCCTTCAAGCTTGAATAGACTAATACTATTGGCAATGACCAGTATATTTGAAAAGCACTCATTTTCTAGTAAATCATTTTTTTGATGACTCCATGGTGCTTATCATGCCATCTCATAACATCCTTTCAGACTTTTGGTAACTTTGGAAGATTTCTGGAAGATTTCTCCCATCTGTTCACGTGTATTCAGGATGGCCATTACCATACCATATTCATAACTTCCTGATAGGGGGAGTCTCAGGAGTCTTTCAGAGACAATGTTGCTGGATTACAAAATAAGAGAATAACAAAATAAAAGGTAGGAGGTCAAGGAAAAAGATGAAACAAAAGATATAAAACAATGAATGTCCACAATTAAAAACAGAAAATCTAATTTTTGGTCCACAAGAAGCTGCAAATAGTGCAATTAGTGAACTAGGGTCTTTTGCCACATAGTGAAACATTATGCAAGAAATCTTTGCTTTCTACATTATCCTGATTTTAGATTGAAGAGGCAAATTAAAGTTGTCATCAAGTCATCTTTTTACCAAAATTTGTTTTCTTTCGAAGACTGATATATTGATTCATGCCTTTATTTCATCCCGCCTGGACTACCACAACTGTCTTTATTTTGGTGTCACTCAGTCCACTCTATCCCGACTTCGGATGGTGCAAAATGCAGCTGCAAGGCTGCTCACCACATCTAAAAATTCACAACATATTTCTCCAGTCTTGAAATCCTTGCAATGGTTACCAGTTAAATTTACGCTCAATGGTGTTTTTTGCCCCTAACGACACCTTCCAGGCAGCACAGCCTACAAGGCACTGCCCTTACCCTATTCCTAACCCTAACCACCTCAACCCTCATCCTAACCCTAAACTTAGTGAAGTGGTGCCTTGAAGGCAGTGCTACCTGGAAGGCACCGTTGAGGGCAAAACACACCAAAGACCTAAATTTACAGTGGGTTACAAAATTCTTCTTTTTGTCTTCAAAGCTTTAGGACAAGCTCCCCAATACCTAAATGAGCTTGTACACTTTCACTGCCCTCCCAGAACTCTGAGGTACTCAAATCAGCTACTGCTCTCAGTACCTCAGAGTCATCTTAAAAATAGTTGTGTTGTAGAAGTTGTGGAACAACCTGCCTTTCCGCATTAGATCCACACCAATTGGTCACCAATTTTAAAGCCAAGTTGTCATGTCTTTTAAATGAATGTGGAATGCAATTTTCTAGGCTATATGTACATTTTTTATTTATTTTTTTATTTTTTTCTTGTTGGCTATTTCATTATGTACTGTATATGTGTTTGGGGGTTCATACACAACAATATTTACCCAAGTTCAACTGATGGCGGAGCATGGTAGTTTAACAAGTACTCAGTGTCTGTGATAATCCTTACACAAGCTTTATTAGATGCATTTCAGTGTGAAAATATTGCAAGTTGTTTAACTAGTTGAAATAGAATTGCTGATAAAGTACTGATTATTTACATAGATTGTTTATTAAAACATTCTAACAGGCATTCCATAGAGACAGTAACCAACAACATTCATTGTTTAGTGTCCTGGTGTCACCTATGCTGATTGTGATGTGACTAGCTGAAAATTCTCTGCTGTGTGCTATTTCTTAAAATCACATTTTCAAAGAGCAGCACTCACCATTGATATCTAGTGTCTTATCTGAGCGTGCGTCTATACCGGTAGTAATTTTTTCCCCAGTCAAAGACGTGAGGGAGTGTTAACAAATGGCAGGTGAGTCCATCTCTTCCGTTTGTTACCTTTACGTATCAAGCATAATAAATTAATCATTATTCACTCCAACCAGCAAGACACTTTTGTTCTGGACCTGTGCACAGACCTTCCCATCTGCTTTTGTATTTTTCAGATGATCATGAGCAGATGGTAAATCACCTCCTGGGAGCGGGAGATCTTGGACTCCTTGATCCGGACTTGCCTACTGAACTAATATTTAGTCGATTACTCACTTACCTGACGCCATTTATGGAACCAGCTCCTACCTCAGCTACTTTCCCAGTAATACTACAAATCCTAATTCACACATCAGACGCCATTCCACTTCCATTGGAACCTCATGCGGAACAGCAGAGAGGTGATTACCAGTATTGTAATTCAAGTTCACTTCAAGTGTGCTTGAGAGTAATTGATAGTTGACCAATGTAAGTCACTTCATATGAAATGCAAACCTTAAACAATGGGGTCTGTCTCTCTTTTACAGCACCCTCTCCTGTAGCCTCAACCAGTGGTTATAACAGAGGAGAGTTTAACCCACAGGTTGGAAAAGCTGAGAGCCTTTCCGTGCAAAATACTGTGGAACCTGATGTGTTTAGCTCAGCAGCAGGTACCTTATTTTG
Source organism: Sardinella longiceps (assembly GCA_027497455.2). Lineage (NCBI taxonomy): Eukaryota > Metazoa > Chordata > Actinopteri > Clupeiformes > Clupeidae > Sardinella > Sardinella longiceps. The sequence goes on along the minus strand of JAODXP020000018.1, from coordinate 16,558,614 downwards.
CCAAAATATCATTCCACCCGAAAATCATTCAAATCTAGAACTTGGTTAGAGAAATCACGTCTGCATATCTGCGTACAGTACATAGATGTACTGTAGCTATTTGAACCTGTCAACAAGAGCAATAAGAGTACCACATAATGCCATTTTGTACACTTTCCCCCCCAGTGTTTCAGACAAGGCCATCAGCCAGTTGTGTCCCTTTGTCCACTGGGAGCAAAGTGGGATCAAGGAAGAGAAAGAGGTGCGTCTCTAGCAATGCTCCAGTCAAGGGGAACATGTCAAAGAAGGCCAAAGGTAGGTCCTTATAGTGTGTTCCCACACTGATGAGTTAGTCTCTTAAGTCTGTATGTCCATACAGTATGTAATTCTGACAGTGGTCTTAAATTAGCCTGGAAATGCCATCCTACGTACCTCTGCTAAACATTTATCTCCATACGTACAGTCGGCTTTTCGCCCAGGCTAGTCTTAAATCAATCTGAAGATAAAATGAGATGAAAGGTTTGGTTGTGTTCCATCTATGAGTTTATATTAAAAGCAAAAGAGTATCCTAAGTTGGATGAATCAGATGGTGAAAAGTCTTGCTTGTGTGCTGTTCAGGCTCTACTGCTGACTGCACCACTGCTGGACTTGTGGAGGCAGACAGAGATGGAGTCCCCTCCAGAAAGAGAGGAAGGAGCAACGTAGAGGAGAACTCTGAGCCCCATAGCTCCATCCCTGCTAAGAGAAAGTTCAAGACAAACAGGAAGTCCTCAGAGGACTCCTAAACAAGCAACAAGGACTCATGTCTAACGTCAGCTTAATCTCTATACATAACGTATTAATATTGGGGCAATCAATTCTTACTCCCATTTCAAGGACACTTGAAAATACAGTTTGTTTGTTTGTTTGTTTGTTGTTGTTGTTTTTTAATAAACTATACAAAAATAAAATGCTGTTGATGGGCTAAGAATATTATCACACAGTTACTGTATACATTACTCACACTCATACATACTTCATGCATTACGCCATTCGGTCATTGTCGTGGCTATCAACAACACTTAGCGCTGTGAAACAGAACAATCTGGATGATTCCTTTAATGTGCATGTCCATTTAACGCCCATATGGTCTACTTCCACAATTTATGCTCTCAAGAAATGGAAAAATGACAACTACGAACACCAAAATGGAATTTCAGGTCCTTGTCTGCAAAAGACCCGTTTTTTTTAATAACTGAGTTGAATATCCAATGAACAGAAGGCATACAAACCAAGGTTAATTTTTTCCTACATTCCATAGGCACTGTTGTATGTGAAAAGCACATTATCTCTCATTTCCCCCAAAATTGGCATATATGCTTTGAATTAAATGAGGGGGAAGGGATGTGGGGGAAAAAATGAGAAAATATATGGTTTATAGGGTCTAATATGTTTCACCCTATATGCCGCTGGCCTAAATGTCACCAAAAATAGTCCAATTTGCAAACACCAAATTTCTTAATTATGGGCTTTATTGTAATGAGGAGGGTGGAGCATGCCTGAGGGTGTATGCTTTCAGAAATGGGATTATATAGTGAAATTATTCCCCTCCTTCATGCTTCAGACCAAAATGCACAAATTGTATTTTCCTCCAAAATCCACCCGAATCCTATTATCAATGGGAAGTTCACTTCGCTCAATATTTATATTTCCTCAATGATCCAAGCTGAACAAAAATATTTTACAATTAGTCTGTCTTAACTAAGATCAACTTTATGTCTTCTAGATGTTCTCCAATTCAGCCTATATCCTGTGATATTCGATCCATTTCAGGGATGCAACAGTTTGTTTCACTCAGCGCATGCAAGTTAAATTTCATGCATGTAGGCCTAGGCAAAAATTGAAATTATAGTCTAGCAGTCTTTGTGACTCATATCACAAATAAAGCTACCAAAAAAGACCTCAGTAGCCTATGTCCTCAAGTCACCACCATTAGCTAGGCCCTCCCATTTTTAAATTCTTTTTCAAAAACAGATTATTTATTTAACCTGAGGAGCTGCAGGTTTTTCTTAATGATTGGGCTGAGGAGGCTCAGTAAAGAGTGAATCCTCCAATTCAGTCTTGAGCAGCTTCTTGGGGAGCTCCGGTCAGGAGCAGAAGCAGGTCAAGAGCAAGTCAGCAAGACTGAGGAGGAGGAGGAGCGGCAAAAGGGGAGGCCAGTCTGAAGGCGGCCTTAGACGCTGCCAAGCGTGACCCTCTGAAGCAGAACCGCAAGACCCTCTAAGGCCTGAGATCTGAGGCACAGATTCAAACTGAGGAGTTTTGAAAAGGAGAAAAAGAAGCGCTATGCTCTGGAGTGAGAGCTGAAAGGGGTGAACTGCCTCTTGGAGCGAAAGGAGGAGGAGGAGGATTATGATAAGATGATAGCGAAGGGGACAGAGCGAATGATAGCCGACTCTGAGAGGTGGGCCAGACAGAGCAAAGAAAAAGAGCATTGCACACTGACTATTGCTCTGACTGCCACTGCAATAGGGTTGGGCGATATGGACTTAAAAATATATCACAATATTTTCTGTTTTTTTTTTATCACGATATTGATAACTGACGATAAAAAAAGTATAAATATTCACCTGACAGAGTTGTTTGTGTAGTCTATTCGGTGGAAATATAAATGCTAACAAAACATTTTCTGACTATCGTATTTCCCGATATGACAAAAATTCCTATCGTGGGAATTTTTTTTGACGATATACGATAACGATAATGATAACGTACAACCCTACACTGCAATGAAGCAGTTTACTGAGTGTCATAAAGAGCCAGGTGGAGAAATGGATGGTGAGAAATGTCGTTATTACAGATCTCTCATCATTAAAGCTAGTGGATTGTCTTAAAGGAATATTCCACCCCTTTAGGAAAATTGGTTATTCACCTCCTTACTCTGAGTTACATGTGTGGGTAAAAGCATTTTGGTCTCAGTGCATGCGTTTTCCTAGTATAGCATCACCAATTACCCCCATTGTTTAGCTTTAGCTAAGCATAGGCGCTGGAATGCAAAGTTGCCAGATAGCAACTCTTTGGCAACTTTACTTTCCAGTGCCTATGCTAAGCTAAAGGTAGAAATGGGGTTGCCAGACTAGGACAACGCATGCACTGAGACTAAAATGCTCTTACCCACATACGTAACTCCAGGTAAGGGTGTGAATAACCAATTTTCATAAAGAGGTGGACTATTCCTTTAATGTTTTCATTTATCCCACACCAGACAGGAAAAAACAATGATTTTCTTGTTTTCCTCCAGTGTCCACAGAAACCATGTTGGTGGGAAGCATCACCAGTGAAACACTACCAGTTATCCAGACCTGGAGGATGAGGGAGGAGTGTAGGAAAGTCCAAGGCAACAAACTCCACATACCTGAACACACAGGTTATATGACATGCTGTAATTAATGCATATCTTTTTACAACATTAGACCTAGTATCACTGAAATAGCCTGTAAACTTCATTGGTCTTAGCTTTTAACTTAACTTTTTTAAATTTTCTGTTCTCAGTGCTTCATTAAGCGGCGGTCAACCGAAAGACCGTTTTGGAAACCAGATGCTCCAGGGACAGATCAGCTCAAATTGTGAGGCAATAATGCAGCATTGCATGGCAGAGGCCATTAACAAGCAGGCTAAGGTCAGAGCGTTATGATTGGTTAAACATCACTGATGTCTGAAGGTTCCCTAGGCTCTGGCTCATAACTAGACATACTCATTGGGCACAATTTGCTACCGCTAAACTATAATACTTTACATGTGGTCTATGTTAGGCTAAGTAGTAGCCTTAGAGTTTGTGACCAGCTGAGTGATTGTAGATTGTAGAGATTTATATTAAAAGTTTAGTTTCTCATTAACCATTTCTCACAGCTGTGTGACTGGCATAATTGGAAAGCTAGCATGCAGATTTTAATGAGCAATAAACCACAATGAATAGGTGTGTCTCTCTATGTATCTAGGTATTGCCAAGGGTTGGAAAAGTTGGGATGATTCTAAGCCAATTCAATAGTAGAAAATGGCACCATATAGAGTAGTGACTTGCATACATGAAATTTGGGTCAAATTTGTCTGGGGGTTGTCCCCAATCTTGTGTGTAAACATTTCTATCCTCCACACAGTTCTATAGGCAACTATAGACTTATATTACAGAAGAAAGCATAATACTAAGAATAGAAACACAAGGGGGTTGTGCACTTAAAATGTTGTCTTAGGATTTAAATTCTCCGTTTTGTTTAAATGGTAGCCTAGTCAGATAAGGTTGAAGTAAAGTATCTTTGGCCAAACTACAGTTGAACTACAGATAATCTGTGACATCATTGGGAAGCTTTGTTTAAATTCCCCCATTTTCAGTGTCAATTTCTAAATTCAGGATTTCCAGATGAAAGAGGGCTAAGCCATGTTTACGGTTATTGATGTTCATATCTGAGACACAAACTCTCCTAATTCAACAAATTTAAAGAATTTTCCAACCAACTTGAAGAACCAAAATAGGCTAGGCCTACTAGGCCTAGCTACTATTTAGCCTGTACAGTTTGTGTACACTATGTTTCCTTTATCCTATGTGTGCGTGTGTGTGTGTGTGTGTGTGTGTGTGTGTGTGTGTGTGTGTGTGTGTGTGTGCGTGCGTGTGCGTGCGTGCACGAATTTAATATTAATCTAAATCTTATTGGTCTGTCTGCCTCTGCAGTCCCAGAAGCTATAGTGTAGTAGCCTGACATAGCCCGCCCATAATACGAATGTTCATACGTGAACAGCAGTATTATGGTCGGGCTATGTCAGGCTAATAGTGTAGCTGAGTCTCCAGTTTTGCAGGAAGAGTGGTCCATGTATCTAATCTACCTCATAACATTCCTCCGCACATTCCAAAACAACTAACAGTCCCTTGTAAAATTAGGCCTCTGCATTGTACCCATCTGTACAATGGTGACACAAACGCACTCACTCACTAGGCGCGCGCGCGCATACACACAAACACAGTCTGTGACTGCTGCTTGTTGAAATTATATATTACTTGTTCACATACATTTACTCCAAAATTTCTCATGGCCAGTCTATACTTAAACTCGCAACTTTGCAGTGTTTTATAGATACTGTTCAGTCTCTTGTTTCCCCCAAGTTTTTCTCAATTTCATGTTGGAGCACCACCTCTCTTTACAGTGATAGACTGTAGGCAGCATTTTCTACGTCTAGCAAATCCTTTCCCTGTATCTAGCTCGCCGCCGGCTGGGATGGAAAGAAATGTTTTGTAGAGTGCCCTCGCCTCCGAGTTTACCATTCAGCTTTTAACTGCAGACGCGACCTCACAGCACCGAAAGTGAGCTGGGAGCGTATAGAGGAGGCGTCTCCATTTTAGTACTCAGTTTGGCTGTTGTTAGTGACACAATGCAAACACTTAAGTGTATGAGGTGTTTGGTGTGTGAGGCGAAATTTTAAAGTCAACGCCCAAACCGATGATTTAATTGAGACGGTAGGCGACACGTCTTTTAGCGCCATCTACAGGCACCAACATTTCAGCTTTTGTAAGATAGTTTAAGTGAATTTCTTCACTTTTCATTATGTTAATTCGCTAGAGGGGATACGGTAGAAAATTCCGCACGGCATTGTTTTTTACTCAGAAGTCAAATGATAATAACCTGTTGTTCAGTTTTCATTTCAATACCTATGGACACCTGGCAGTCAGTCACAGAACATCTGAACAAAAATGCTACACTAAAACAAAATGGTGCAGCCTGCAGCTGTGATGGAGAATAACATACAGATTTTGGCATGAGTGACCTGCAGCAATTTTCATGATATCTTTGTCTGACATGGTCTTCTTTGAGACATGTTGTTGGGAAATCTAATGCTGTAAGAGGCCTACTGGGCCTACTTAATTGCATAAGATTGAACCATCATTTTTACCAGCACTCAGTCAGGATGTTGTTTGAAGTTGAGTGTACACTCCTTTTGGGATAGAAGGGAGACTGTTACAAAATGAACATGACCATGAATTTCCTAAAGCACTTATCATTTCTCAATATGACCCAGTCTACCGGTATTTATTCAGTCTTATTCACTTAAACCAGCATTTTTCTGCAAACACTTAAAACTTAGAACACATTTTCAAGCGTGAGATGTCGGCCTTGTCAGATAAGAGGGTCCTGTGCCAAAGATCCCGAACACTGTGTCCCTTTCCAGCTCATCCTCTCCATCACGGACCACTGACTGGCTGAGCTATATCCTCTCTGTCAGTGTAAAGTCTACATGTCATACCACTCTCCTTGTCTGTCTGTTGGAGGGTAGCCTGCTCTGCTCCTTCTCTGGGACTCTGACGGAGCTGTGCCCTGCACCCAGGACGCCTGTGTTAATATGTATTGGTGCTGCTGACACGGTTGTGAGGGAGCAATTTGCTTCCGGGCGGAATCTCATTTGTGGCGGTCAAGGGCTTGTCTGCCAGGCAGCAGGGTGGCAGAGCATTGCTGTAGTGTGCTGACTGCAGACTAGGCCTATAAGATCATTGCTGAGACCAGATTTTCTCTCTCTCTTTTCTTTGCCACAGTGGTGGACATGATAGAAATGATAGCATTATGTTAGGCCTACTGTACATGAAGACATATTAGAATTCTGTGAATTTAAGGAGACACCTATTAGTTGATGGTGCAACATGGGATATTTATGCAGATGAACATGCCAACTCTCCTGTGATCTCCTGAGTGAACTGTAACATGACCCTGAGAACCCATGATGGAGATTTGTCCATGGGAGCCCAGCAGCCACGCTGGAGCCACAAGTGATCCATCTTCAGACCACTGCCTCCTAAACCAGACACATTTTCCAGGCTAGAACAGGTGATGGCGGGAGGGGAGCCATAGCGCCGGTGACAGTAGACTGTGAAGAGGCTGGTCTGTGACAGTGAGTTGCATCCGTGGGCCGTTTGACTCACCAGCAGGTTTTGTCAAAGACATCAGCTCCCCTCGGCGGCACGCACACCGCCTGTCCGCCCCGAACTCAATCTGCCTGACGCATCCAGCTCATAAATAACTCTGACGCGAGAAAATGGCCTGCGTTACAGGGAGAGGCTATGCTCCGTGAAGGGTGACAGCATAAACGCGCAGAGAATCAAAGACTGCACAGCCCGCTGCTGCTCCCGGTTATTCAGTGAATCAGCGAGCAATCTAACTTTACATCTTCAGTGGCATGTTTAGCTGCAGAGAATTACAAGTGTTGAGCAAAGAAAATGTAGGATAGAAATTGCTTGATTTTCAGCCCTCACCCTGAAGCGCGTGCTTTGAATGTTATTTTCACATTCGTCTTCAAAACCCAAGCCTGGCAGAAATCCATTTCACTCCATATCGATGGCTGTAATTCTTGCAACAGCTCATCGCCTTCCCTCCTCCCTCTCTCTCTCTCTCTCTCTCTCTCTCTCTCTCTCTCTCTCTCTCCCTGAGATAAATATGATCTCAAGAAGCCATTAGTGCAACATTTCTATTAAACTTGTCCCCTCTTACCTTTTGACTGCTCGTCCAGGCTCGTTAATTAGGCCTGATGTTTTGAGCAAGGGGGTGATTAATTATGTATTTATCGGAGGTGGAAGACACTCGAGATAAGTGCCTTGGCAGTAATGAGACAAGCCGCTGTGGCAGACATTGGCAGCAGGTCTCTCACTGAAGGAGTCCCCCCCCCCACACACACACCCCCACACACAGATAAGACATGAGGAGGAGACCCATCACATTGTCTGGCAAAGCAACCAAGATTATTGACGCCTTTTGTTTTGTTCTCTATTTCATGATTTTTTTTGTTTTGTTTTGTTTTGAATGAACTCCATTATAAACTCTATTTTCTTCCAGTGGCTTCTGCCAAGGGATCTGTTTCATTGGAGTGTCTTAGTGTGGTAGTGAGTGTAGGATAGATCCTGCCTTCCACTGTGGGCGAGATAGTATGCTAGCATCCTGTGCCTCTCACCACAATGATAAATCCCCTTCTCATCCTTACATCTACAACTCCCTCTGCTTCCCCTTTTCTCCTTTGTGTTCCCTTCCTTGTTTCTGCCACCACCTCTCTCTTTCTCTCTCTCTCTCTCTCTCTCTCTCTCTCTTATCTCCCTCTCTCACTCTACAACCCAACACAGAGTAGGCATATACACGCCACACAGGCTGATCTGGGTTGTGGGGAGGGAGAGAGCAATGGCACTGAGTTGTTATTGGACAGCTGTTGTTGTATATCCCTGCTGTGTGCGAACAACACAAGGGCTGCTTCCAGCCTCTAATGATATCCCACTCACACATTCCTGTCATAGCAGACCTCTGTTTGCCTGCCTGACTGCCTGCCGCAGGACTGTCGTGCTGAATGTCTGGCGTGGCCAGCACATTCTTTACCCACTCATTCTCTCTCTGTCTCTCGCTCTTTATCTCTCAGGCTGACTATCTGTTTCTGGATATTGTCTGTCAGTCTATGATCAGGGAGAGAGAAAGAGAGAGAAAAAAAAATCACCATTTCACGCCTCCTTTGACTGGCCTCCATTCAGATAGAAATATGGCTCAAGGTGCCGTCTGCAATAACAGCGGCAGCATCTCCTGGGTAAAATCTCATCACAGGCAGAGGAGCTCCATCTTCTAGCAGCACAGACAGACACACTATTGCTGCTGCATTTGAGTTCCAAATCCCTGCCTCGTCTCCAATAGCTCCCTATTTAACATCGTCTCACAGTCACAGCATCCTCCAGCACATCCACATCTGCACCTACAGTAATAAATACCACATACAGTAATTGTATTCTTTTGTGTGTGTGTGTGTGTGTGTGTGTGTGTGTGTGTGTGTGTGTGTGTGTGTGTGTGTGGTGTCATGTAAGCCACTGGAGACCTGAATTTCTTCTTGTATAAATATCTATCTATCTAAATCACCACGTTCATCTGGCATAGTCAAGTCACAAATCAAACAGAAAATTATTAGAAACACTGATACCTTTTTCCATACATTTTGATTCCATGAAAGGTGCTGTCAGCCTGCCTTTTTTTATCTTGGAAATGCCACAAAACATATGGCAGATTGGAAGCAGTGTATACTATCCCAGCTCTGATTTAAATGGGCAAGCACGTCTTAGACAGCCATCCATCTATATTTGGAGGCCGTGGGGCTGTAAATTGAGGCAGCGGCTGTCTGAGAGCCTGTCAAAGAGAGAAAGAGAGCGAGCGAGCGAGAGAGGTGTTGGGGCGGGCTGGCTGTCGCCACAGCTGTGGCGTGTGAGGAACCTCTGTGTCAGGAGATGGCTTCTCCTCCACCTCCTCCTCCCTGATAAAGACAGCAATCACCTCTCAGTGAGAGGACTGATTGCCCTCGTCTGTAAGCGCCGTGGCCCGCAAGGTGTGTGTCGACCAAAGCAAAAGGGGGAAAAAATGAGAGAGAGAGAGAGAGAGAGAGAGAGAGAGACTGAAGTAGCTTTTGTGAAGCTTCTGATACTAGCATGCTCTTGATGCCTCATAGCCCTTGAATTTGAACCAAGCCCAGCACTCTGTGTGCAGGAACAGAATGTGAACTGGCAGACATGACCCTGTGTGTTTGGAGGGGTGGTGTTGTGTGTGTGTGTGTGTGTGTGATAGAGGCTGAAGGCGTGCTCTCGGGGTTGCGATAGCGGAATGGTGTTGTGGGGGCCGCCCTGACCTTGTGTGTAATGAGTGTCCTGTGATAGATCGCCGTGCCAGCGCTCTCACTCGCCTTTGTGGGGGCTGTCCGATTTCCCCGACGCAGATAGATTGGTCTTTGTTTTTCCTCGCACCTCTGCAGTTCAATTAATCTTCCCTCCTCCGCCCCGTGAGTCCATCCTCCTTTGCCTCACAGCCGCGGGAGAACATACGCCGCCTCGGCTTCAGGGCGATAAACTCACACGCCTGGGGCAAATGCACCCAAGCCCTCTGGGAAAATACACACACACACACACACAGAGATATATTCACACACACTCACACACACACATCACTGTAGGGTGGCTGAAACTAGATATTTAAATGTATAGCCAATAGCTAACAGCTTTCACATTGGCTTTGATGAGAATCCAGAGAAGGGAACACAGTATTTGACCCCATTGTTCAGTAAGCCATTTATCTTTGTGTAAAAACAGTGTTTGGTTGGTGGTAGCAATGACAGACTCACACTCACCTCCTACTGGGAGGTTGAATTTCCTGGGGCTGCTGCCAAGGCCAGAGCAATGCAATGCAGACCGGCTGATTTACTGATCAAATAAATACAGTAATCAGAGGAATTAAAGTGCAACACAAAGGCTTGAGACTGGGAGACCTGGAAAGGAAAGCGCTGGTCTTTTGGACATAATATTATCTGGTCTGCAGTAGCTCTCCTCCCAGTTGTTATGATATTGCTCCCTACATTCCCATATATAGAATCTGACATTGTGAATTCCCTGGAAGTCATTATGAGGGGTCCTCGTTACTGGTAATCAGTGACCCGAGTAGATAGAAATTGCTACTAATAGTGAAGATATTGCATCATGTAGCCTAGCATCCGTTGACACCACAGTCCATAGCAACAGATGTTATTCTGAGACAGTCTGGCACGGGCAATGTGACCATATGTTGCTAAACAATAAGGTTGACATGAACTTTCTACAGTCGGGTCGGGTCACTGATGTTACAGCGATCATTTAATGAAGTTACCTGTAGCACAGATGGCCACCTTGTTACGGCTCTATTTAGAGCTCTTGGTATGATGCTTGACACTTTTTTTCCCCTGATTTTTCTTTCCAAGTGGGCTGAGGACCCAGTGACTATGGGTGCATGTGTTAATTGGATACTGATCCTGCTTTAGGCAATGAGCAAAGCAGAGGAAACAACCAGGCAGGATGATGAGTTAGCAGCGTTTACAGAGCCTGTTCCATCAATCTGCTCAGGATTGAAGGGAAGAATAGTGTTATAACCTTATTAGATCAATTGGTTCTGTCACCACGCACATATTTTCCTGCTTTTGTCAAGAAAAAAAAAACAAACAGCAAATTGCAACTTTGATGCTGTAAATGAACTTGACTCACTGGCATCTAACCATTCTCTGTAAGAATTAGTGAAATGTAGCTTTGTGTGTTTTTGTCGGTCATATGTTCAGTTGTTAAGTTTGTATAGACCAAATGTATGAGCAAGTTTTTTTGTTTGTTTTTTTCCAAAGTGGTATTTGAATCATTAAAATGCATAATAGTTGCTTGATATTCAGTAATAGTAGCTCTTCTAATAGTCTTATGATCTTTCAGAATCATTATGGTCTTATAATATCATGTTTCCACCTGGTGAAATGGGTTGTTGGTCTTCATATGCTTTCCATCCACATCCCTTTTATTCCATTCCGTCCTTTTGAAGTCAGAATGTAAAAAAGGATTATTAGAATCAGGATTAGCCAAACACTGAAAATGGGCTGTAGGAAAATAATATGTGTGACTTGCTGCTTCAGTGCTTGAATTCATGTCATGTTTGAAGTCACCCCGCGCACTCCAGCACAATAAAAAACAGAAAGAAGAAACACACATTTCCGAATTAAAGCCTGTAACGCACACACACACACACACACACACTTCCGAATTAAAGCCTGTGACACTACAGTAATCAGATGTCCTTAATCCGAGAGACATGGAACTTTTCACCAGCTCAGCCTTGTAAGGGGGGAGATCTACAGCACTGCACAAGTGAGGAGGGGGGGGGTGACTGGAAGAACTCCAAACAGCTTGAGCTGCACTCAAAGAAAGAGAAAGAGAGAAAAGGAGAAAGAAAGAGAAAGAGAGAAAAGGAGAAAGAGAGAGAAAGTGAGAGAGGGAGAAAGAGAGACTTGGGGAGCTTCACGGAAAGAGTAAATGTCTGGTTTTAATAGAGAGCTCCACTTCATGGTGCAGCCCTGCTGAAGCGCCTGAGAGAGAGGGTAGGAAGAAAGAAAGAAGAGAGCGAGAGAGGTGGAGAGGCAGAAGAAAAGAAAAGTGACCTGCCTATAGTTAAAGCACCACTCCAGACTGGAGCAGTGGAGAGGCGAGCTTGGCTTTGAGAAGCACCTGTCTGTCTATCTGTCCTTCTGTCTGTCCATGAGTGAGTGAGAGTGTCTCACCTCACATCTGCTCTTTATATCAGCAGGCAGGCAGCACAAGGGATTGTGTGATCAAAGCTCTGCTGCTTACAGCAGTCTGGGCAGAGGTTGCATGATCTCATGATTACTGTATCCATCCAACAGGAAAGTAACGTGTCATATGAGACCAGAAGAAACAAACAGTTCACATGCAGGGCCCACATGGGACCACAGAACAGATGAACCTTTTTGAGGGCTGTTTGTGTTTGAAGTAGGATTCGGTTCCTTGTACTCCACAAATTGGTACTGGTATGGATAGGTCAATACGTCTGCTCAGTGTTTGGTACTGGTTTGGGTAGGTCACTACTAGGTCTACTCAATGTTTAGTACTGGTCTACTGTGATTACTTCAGTACTGCAGTCAGAATCTGTAGCTATACTAAATGAATGACTACATAAACGGATAGAGCTGCCAATTTTAGCACAACAGTTTTTCTTTATTTTGCAATAGGCCAACTTGTTATGCATGCACCAATGCACGTTGAATGCAGTGAAATGGCTTATATTTGCTGGGTATTACTCAAGTGACAAGTCCCAATGAAGTGGCCGTAATGACAAATAAGTCCCTAAATTTGCCACCTATTGATTGAACATGAGCCAGTGTTTGGAAGTATCAGCATAATTCAGTCAGGCTCAGTGTCTAAGCGTGAGGCATTGGGCTAGCCTCAGAGAGGGAATGATAAAGGTTGTCAGTAGCAGAGGCATTAGAGGAGCAGACAAGCTGCTTTCCAAACAGGGGTCGATAGCAGGGCGCTCCCCCGGTCGCAGGGGTGGAGAGTGCTGACAGAGACAGGTTGGGCGATTAGGCACAGCACAGCTAGACAGAGAGTGCCTGGTGGCTTGGGAGCTGGGAAGTAGAGGGGCAGTAAATTTGATCAAGCAAGGCAGAGGGTCGGGTTGGTTGTTTTTTTTATTATTATGATTATTATCGCGCTGGGCTGTGGAGAGAGCGAGTCTTATGTCGAGACATCACCCACACTGTCTGAAATGATCAATAAATGTCCTCTAAAATGTCCATTCATTCAATAAGATCTTGAGTCTAAGACGTGGACTTCAGTTTGTTTGGCATCTAAGTTGATGCTCATGGTTCAGTAGAGTGGTAATTTCTACTGAATAAACGGTAGACCTCATAAAGGAACATGTTAACTTCAGATCGCTCAGATCATTAATCCATTGCCCCTTCACACTCGTATGTTACATAATTAATCACACACACACACACACACACACACACACACACACACACACACACACACACACACACACACACACACACACCTGTCACCATGGTATTGTGTGTCAAATGTGAGAGTAATGATTCTTAATTTATCATTGCATAAAAGCTAATCAATAGCGAGTCACACTGTGCAGACAGTGACAAATAACAACTGAACCTACTGTAAGTCCTGCTCCACATCCTTTGAGTTGCTCCTGATACAAACTGGGCAAGCTAAGGCCAGGGGCCACATGTGGCCCGTTGAGCCATTTAATCCGGCCCTTGGAGCCTTCTCAAAATGGAATAATTTTTCATTTAGCCAAAGGTGTCTTAGATTAACGGCCTGATTTATCAAATTTGTTATATTCATGAAATACATGAAATCCCTCCCTTTAAACATTGCATATTAACATGTCCTCTGAAGAAAGTGGGGCTACTTGTTTAAGACATGCCAATTTACCGGCATCAACCCTCATGAACCTGTTGACGGTTAAGTCTCGGCCCATTAGTCTAAATCTAAAACCCAATGTGGCCCTTCGCCCCAAAATAATTGCCCACCCCTGTCCTAATACAAAAGCATCATCATAACAAGCAGAGCAAACAGGCACTGGGAGCCATGATGCCTCTTCCTCTTATTCCTTATAGCAAATATGACTAGTTAAGGCCTGTCTGTCTATTAACTGGGCAACATGAAGCATGCATGCATGTGTGTTGACTTCCTCTAGCCTGTTGTGCTGTTAAAGATGTAGGCCTTATGCAGACTTGCAGGACTGGTCAGGGCAAAATAAGCAACTTCGCGATAAAGGTAAATTCGAGGAGCATTGTCACCAGGGTCTATCAATATTACTATTTTTTCTGTCCAAAGAACACCCCACATCTTGTGACCATCCTATCAAAATTTCAGAATTTAAATTGACGTAGTTTGGGGACATATTATCTATTTATTAATATTCTGCAAATTATAAGGTATATATTAAGTTTTGGAGACTGGTGACTATATTTTAGTTTTAAAGGTGATGAATCACGTCGGCCGCATCTGGGCCGTGTCCGGGCCGCCGGCCCGCGGGCTGCCAATTGAATAGCCCTGGTCTACCCTATAGGGTAACGACTGTGGACCTGTTGGGGTGCAGTGGGGACTGGTTGCAGTGTGGATGATGATCAGTCTTTACTGTGTTTTTCTGCTGCAATCAGCAGGACTGTTGGCAGAGGCACTACACTACACTAAGGTGTGCCAAACAGTTCGGGTCAGCGCTCCCCTGTATATGGTACCCATAAACAAAAATGATAATTCTATAATAAACATAGGTTCTTTATCACCTGTCACCTCTTTTTCTTTACTCCGCTTACATCATAAAGCATTGCTACATAATGGGAAAAGCAGACAGGTACGTTATGAGCATAATAAATAAAGTAGAATTGAGCTGAACTGAATACAGTAATGTTAGTAAATCAATCTCTCCAATCCAGGCCAAGATTGTTAATGCCAAGATTTAAAATAACCTGTTTGAAGAAAGTATATGAATTATGTTTGTTTTAATAGGACAGATCTTTAGCATAGTCTAGACAGTTTAGCTGTAAGTCAGTCCACAGTGATCAAAACTGCTGTTACAGTCAAATCTGGCCTGTAAAGTACTTGGAAAAGTGTGCATTTGTAGCATGTGTAGTATGTGTCTATCGCCTCAATGCATTTGCTGCTTATTAGAGTCAGCTCTCTGCGTACTTTTATTCATTGATATGTTTTATAGTTCTTCATGTAGGCTAAGTTAAAACATGCTGAGAGATTCTGTGTGCCTCAGTGGAATTTAGTTTGGCCTGCTGTAGTTGTTAGTGTCACTATCTCCCCCTAGTGTTCACAGTGTGTAATGTCTAATGTGAAAAACAGCCCCTGCTGCAATGGGGTCTTCCACTCGGGTGGCTAATCGTTTAATGCCTGCAACAGCTGCACAGGAAAGCCAAATGACATGTTGGTCTTACTTTGGCGAGACTAAAAGCACTACTGTACACAGTCCATTAGTCTAAATAGGCAATATCTGTCCATACAGACTACTTATACTTTCCTGCTTATTTTGGAAAAGCAAAGTTCCTTAGATGACCTGAGTTGATTTACACGATATGTATGTTTCAGGATGTTTTTAAAATAAAAATGAAGTAACTCAAAACCGTAAAGCTGTCTTTTCCATTGGAGTGAAACAGAGGCAAGAGGCTATCATTAGGTAGAGGCACCCTCTAGTGGCCAATGAAAATTCAGCTTCATACTGTAGGGTTTGTAGGGTACATTGGTGGTCAAGACTAGGCTTATTTCTGATAGTCACATGGGTTATTCACAGTCAACATCACCGTCAACATTCAAAATTTTTCCTATATTTGCTGCATTTTAACAAGTACAACATTTCTGTTTTTCTGTCTATTCTTTGCAGTCACACATTATTCACAGAAAACAATATATTTCCTGAATGATATCCTGAAAGCTGAGAGGAGGTGTTGTATGGTTTGTTGTTGTGTACTTTGTATTTGCATTGCATTCTTCTATTACCTCAGTGTCTTGATTTATCCAGTTGAGCCTTCAGGGAAAGAGCTCCACTGAAGCAGAGAGGCTGCATCCATGTCTTGTGTTATATCATGTCTCAACAGGAACGCAATTAAATATTAACACATGCGGTTTGATGCTGAGAGATCCACAAGACTAATTGCTCCAGCGCTAAGTATTGTTGTCAGTAATGTTGCTACTGACACATTGCATTATTTGCTTTCATTTTGCTAAAGTGAACAAGTGCTCTGCAGGCTATATAAATACCCTCTTGTTGCTAATGCTGTATTTGCTCTAACCCGTTATTTGTCTTGCCTGTTGTTGATAAGCTCAGTGTAAAATTCATGCATGTCCAGTAACCTTTAGTGGTTTACAGTTTATTGTTGTTCTCACCTCCATAGGATCTGCCCCCCATAGCTCTGCTAGCCTATATCTCAGGCAGCCAAGCAATGAACATGCTTTATTAAAGCACTATTTTCATATCCTGGTTAAAGGCATGGTTTACTTTTCATATGGACAGGCTTACATTATATGAGCTCCTTTAATGAAACATGGTTATGTGGGGATTATGAATTAGAATTATGTGGAAATTAGTTTTCCTCATGCATATTCTGTGCAGCAATTGTGCTTGTAGTAGGCTTGTTATTCCCTTGTTTCATTACAAATTCTATAACTAAGCATTTCTTTCGATTAAAATAATTTAGTTCTTTGGTGGTTAAGGAGCGGGGTTGGTGGTGATGTACAACATAGTGTATCAGCTTTATACATATGGAGACCTAGGCTGGGCCAGATGCCTGTAGAAAAATGCAAAAAAAAAAAAAGCTTTGAACATGAATTGCCTATGAATTACTCCAGTAAATAATACAGCAACACAAGCTGTGAGAAGAAGAAAGTCTAACTGGTTTTCATCATCTGAGTTAATCAGTTCAAGCGATTAATGTTTAGCCTATTATTATTAATAGGTGATTGCTGTTAGTAGTTTCCTAGAATTAAAAATGGGGCCTATTTGAATTATCAAATATTGAGTTAATCAGTTAAAGCAATTAATTAATTATTATTATTATTATTATTATTATTATTATTATTATTATTATTATTATTAGGTGATTGCTGTTAGTAGTTTCTTAGAATTAAAAATGGGGCCTATTTGAATTCTCAGTTTCCACCCACTGGCTTTTCTCCAGCTGTTGTTCTAGCCATCTAACAGCATGTTCCTTCCCACACATGGCTGAACATTTACTAGAGCCATATAAGCTGCTGTTCCCTGGTACAGCGTTGCTGGCGTTGTTATTTGAGCACATTTACACCTTGTCATCTGCGCTCCCCCAGGTGTGTCAATATGGTAGCAGGAGTGGTTGGCATTAACCAACAATGCTAAACAAACATGACCCCAGTAACAAGGACACCTGCGCTGGTTTCATCAGAATCAATCCATTCTGTCATCAACACTCTCCGGCCCCTTTGTAGTCAGATTGCCTTATCAGATGGGCCGTGCTGTCGGTTAACTGTTCGAGCGGCGCTGCTGTCTGCCCTGTGTTTTTAAAAGGATTACACGTGGTAGCAGTGGGGGCACCAGGAGATGCAAATTATGACTGATGGCGCTCTTTGCTTGGATTTATCAGTCGCTTAAAAGCGCTTTGTGTAAACAGAGATAATGGGTTTCATTTGCAGAATAAACCTTCAGCAAACAGAATGGGCTTATGCTTGTGTTGTGTTGGCTGTGTTTGTGTGTGTGTGTGTGTGTGTGTGTGTGTGTGTGTGTGTGTGTGTGTGTGTGTGTGTGTGTGTGTAAAATTGTGTAGGGTATGTGTACTCATCTGTATGTGTATCTGAATGTGGATGACGTGCATGTGTGTGTGTGTGTGTGTGTGTGTGTGAACATGTGTTGTTAGTGGATCTCTGTGTTTGTTTGCGTGTATGTTATTGTGTGCACTGTATGTGAGTGAGGACAGCTACTGCTAGCCCTCTCCTCAGCTTTCTCCGCTCTCTCCATGCCACTCAAAGCCTATTTTCCTCTCCATTACTAGAATTGAGATAATCTGATGTGTGTGTGTGTGTCTGTGACTGTGTGTGTTTATGTGTGTGTTTTGACCTTGTTGGGCCTCAGGTGAATATATGACCTCATCACCCCGACCAGATGAACACCACTGTCACACTCTTGTTTTGCCACAGACACTCAGTCATCCAACAAGCCCTCATTTGTGCCTGTGTGTGTGTGTGTGTGTGTGTGTGTGTGTGTGTGTGTGTGTGTGTGTGTGTGTGTGTGTGTGTCTGTGTCTGTGTCTGTGTTTGTGTGTGTGTGTGTGTGTGTGTGTGTGTGTGTGTGTGTATCTATCTGCATGGGTTTAGTCTGGGTTATTTCCCAGGCTGGCTGATTTGATTTGATATTGGCTGAGTGCAATGTGTTGCCCAGCTCCTCTCCTCTCCTCTCCTCTCCTCTGCTGTGCTGTGCTGTGCTGTGTGCAGTGCTGCTCGGGGGTGGATATGGCTGTAATGAGCGTGGGCTGGCCCTGTAAAACGGATCCTGATGTGTCTCCTCAGTGCGCCTAATGAGGCCTGTGCTCAACCCAGTCCCCAGGCAACCCCGACACCCTGCAAAACCTGGAGAGGAACCAGAGACTGACTGCCAGCCTGCATGTCTGTCTGTCTGTTTGTCTGTCTGTCTGTCAGCCTGTCGATCTGCATGCCTGTCTCCCAGCCCTGCCCAGCCTTTCTCCTCTATACTCCTTCTCCTTTCCTCCGCTCTTCTTTCCTTGTGCTCCTCCTCTCTCCTTCCTCCTTTCCTCTCCTCTACATTCTTCTCATCTTGTCTGTCGCACTTCTCTTCTCTTCTCTCTTTGCTTTCTTCTTACACTCTTCTCATATTTCTGTCTGTCTGTGTGCTTGAGCCCAGAACAATCAGCCTCATTAATTAGCTGGCGTGCCAGTGGAGCAGGACTGAGCATGTGCTGTAGAGGGCAGACTGGAAGAACGCTCTCATCTGATTCACAACAGTTGTCTCATTGAAACCCTTGAATGTGCGGAATTTATTGGGCTGTATTTGCCAAAAGATGAGCAGTGTAGGAAAAGAACGAGCGTATTTTATCTTAAAGGAGAAGTTCACTTTTTTTTAGCATGTTTAGCCCCTTTTCTGGAGTGTCTAGGATGAAACATTTTGACCAACAACCAACATTTTGACGATCGGTCCTGTCTTGAATATTTGGCTCATTTAGAATCCCCCCTTTTCTGCATCAGAATGGCTTCCTTTGTTCATGTCCGATAATGTCGTTAAAACAACCATAAACCTATTTTAAAACGTGCAGTGAGTGGTTAGTGGTGTCGTGTGTCCATTGATGTTCCAAAACAATTATCATATCGATATACAGTTCCTATCCAGCTTTATTTGCACTTTTGTTGTTCTAGTTGGTATTACTACGCCGAAAAATAGTTCCAGAATGTTAAAAATGCTTTTTGCTACAAAAATTGTTTTGGGACATCAATGGACACCACTAACCACTTGGTGAGCAGCACCATAAAGGTTTAGGGTTGTTTTCAGGACATTATCAGACATGCACAAAGCAAGCCATTCTGAAACAGAAAAGATTCTAAATGAGGCAAATATCAGAGACAGAAGCAATTGTCAAAATTTCGGTGTTGATGATTCTATTTTATCCTAGACTCTCCAGAAAAGGGGCTAAACATGCTAAAAAGTGAACTTCCCTAAACATGCTAAAAAGTGAATTGGCCAAACCTGGGCCTTTCTCTTGGGGCAGGTGCTGTGAAAGTGGCCCAGATTTCTGTGCTCTTGAGATGGGCCCTCTGGAGTTGGCCGGAGCTTCCAGCAGCCTCTAGTCTACTTCCTTGTTTTGCCAGGATGGGGTGAACTCCCTTATTTGGCCTTTCTATGTGCGCACTGCCATCCTGAGCACTGTGTAGTTAGTCAGGAGGGGGAGGTTTGCCTCTTAAACACACACAGACACACAATACACACATGCACATACACAAAGTATGCACACAATGTACAGTACACATACACACACAAACAAAACACACACACTCCACACATAAATCAAGGACACAGTATGCATACACACTCTCACACAAACACAAAATACAAGCATACAGTACACACAGGCAAGCGCGCACACACACATACAAACACACACACACAGAGCTGTTTGTCTAGTGTGCTGGCACGCCCTGCTGCACCAGTCTCTGCTGACTGAGTGTGTTTATGTGGTGAGAATGACTGGTCTCTCACACACAGCTCATCTGTGGAGCCCTATGGGGGCAGGCCGCAGCCTGGCTCAGACAAGCCCAGGCCAACCTCAACTGGCCAAACTTCTGACGGGACGGGGCTGAAACGACATCGACATGCATCACTTTTATTGGCCCCAGAGGGGATCTTGCAGTCTGTTTGGTGATGGGGGAAATGACGTTTTTATCGAGTGCGCATGTGAGCAAGCGATGGCGATGGAGAGATGTGAAACCAGTCTGGAGATTTGGTTTGAGCATATTAAGCGTCTTGGTTTCCACTGACATTTCAGCCACTTTTTGAAAGTACACTGTGTTCCCGTCAGATCACCCTCCCAATTCTAAAGGTTAGTCTCGTGGTTTTTGGCATGGGGCAGACAGACCAACATTAGTCATTTGTGTATAGTAACTCATCTATTTGGAATCGAGTAATCAACTAAAATGTTATTTTCATGTCATGCCAACTGAAATGTTTTCAAACTTCTTTTGAAATACAGTGCCATCTCTACATATGATTCAAATAGCTGGTTTGGATTGATGACAATGTAAAAAAAGGAATGATTGTAACACATTTTTATTTCTTTTATCGCAAAACCACACACCACAATTGCAAAATACCTACTAAATCCTGCAAAATGAAACACAGCAACCAGATCTACATATGGCATGATCAAAATCAAACTATTTCTCCAAATGACACATGTAACGGAGGCCAGCTAGCTCGGCAAGCTTGGCGGCAGTACGTATAAATCCTCATCACCCAAGTCCATGGGCGCTTCTAACAGCTCAGTTAGGAGCTCGGGCTTTTAGATCAGTTGATTAGAGCATCCCACTCCCACGGCAGGAGTTTGTAGGTTGCGGGGTGGTGGTTCGAGACCCGTGTGCGGTGCGGACTGCTACCGGCTACATTGGTGCCGTGACCCAGATGGGAGTGAGGATTTGGAGTGTAATAGAGGCCAGCTCGCTAGGCTAGCTTGGCGGCAGTATGTGTAAATCCTCATCACCCAATTCCATGGGCGCTTCTAACAGCTGAGTTAGGAGCTCAGGCTTTTAGCTCAGTTGGTTAGAGAGTCCCACTCCCGTCCCACGCCAGGAGTTTGTAGCTTGTGGGGTGACGGGTTTGAGACCAGTGTGCGGTGCGGACTACACACACACTTACTGAATGATAAAGTTTTGTCAAACCAACTAAACACTGTTGCTCATAATGAAAAGCACTGTCATATAGGTATAGTATAGTCATACTGCCATAATACTAGCCTGGCCATTGCTTCCCTATGTAACTCCGCTCCATTTTTATCTCACTCCAGTACTCTGTCTGGGATTCTGGCCATGTTTGTATAGAATGCATCCTGACCGATCCAATCAGCGAACATTCAGAATGCAACGCAAGAATACAATAGGCTATAGTCAAGGGCTGATTCAGTCTTTTTGTATTTATACATCTACAACAAGCAATCTTTTCTCATTAGCCGAGATCTCAGACCCTCGTAGGAAAAGTAGCGTAGACCAAAGGGCTGGTTATGACCAGGCTACCATAATCCTAAAATAGCTTAAATTGTAGAAACATGTATACACACTCTTGCTGCTTTTACTGTAACTGCTTCTTAACATTCAAGAAAAATATGTAATATAATTTATTTAGATGACAAAAATATATTGACATACTAAGACCAAACATTTACACAGACCACAGTGTAAAGATTTGAATTGTCACATACTGTACATTTGAATTGTCACATACAGTGTGGATGATGTGTTTTTTTACGCATGTACTGTATGTTCTGACTGAATTACTGTTTTCAGCTCAGCAGGTACATGTGTATGTATTTTGAATGTCAGTGTCTTCAAAGAGGACATAGAATGGATTAATTGAGTATTGTACCTTGTTCTCTGATGTTAAAATAAAATATATTCAATTGTAATTTTTCAAAATTAAGATCAAGTGATATTTTACAAGCCTAAGTAACAGCTCATATTTATGAGGATGTGTATTGCAGTGGCCTTTTTGCTTAAACAACGCCCTCTCTGGCAACCACAATTGAACTGCAATGGCTTTGTGCTATTTGACATCACTTGTAGGCTTTGTTGTAATTCACCCATGTTTTTTTTTTCTAAATTCAATATCCATAAGAAGGGCAGAACCTGCCTAATGCTCTTTGACCATGCAAAACCTCTCCTAATTCATCAAAGCCAATTTAAAAGTGGCTTTCCATTTTATGTCTCCTTTCAAATACGAGACAAAATGAGAAAATGTGTGCAGCCTTTTGCAAATAATTGTGGGTACAGTTTTGCAATAAAGTGTGAAACAAGTTTTGCTTAATGTTGTTTTGCTCCTTGAGTATAGAATTTTAAACCTCACTCAGCAGATGATGCATTACGCTGCACGCATCCATCTGAAATCTTTCCTTTGGAGAGTTGCTTCAGAAGGCTTCAAAAATCCATGCTTATAATTGGATAAACCACAAATGTTGGTGCTTACTGAGGAAGACGCATGGCGTCAAAATGTCAATCTGTTTTGCACCAAAATTAAAGAAGTTTTAAAAGATGATCTGAGTGCTCCAGTCATCCCTGGGTGTAGTCTTACTAAAGAAGTAGCACAGCCTGGTTTTGCTGATTCTGTATGGAATCATGTTTGTGTCCTGTCAGACAATTTGGCTCTTTTATCATTACTGGTTAGGCTTATATCATGGTGAGGTGAAGAATAAGAAATTGTTAAATACAAAAATTGTCTTGAAGGGAAATCTAAAAAAATAAATAAAATAAAATCAGATATTTGGGACTTTGAAGTGTGTGTGTATGTGTGTGTGCGTGCGTGCGTGTGCATGTGCATGTGTGTGTGTGCAAAGCTTTACAAAACCACAAGAGAGCAGTATAACACAAGAGTGGAAAAAAAATCAGGGGCCTCTTGTTGAGGGTAGCAATTTTATAATTTTGTAATTTCAAATAGATAGTTGACTGTGTATATAGATAGTTTTTCATCATGCAAATATGGTGCTAGTTTTAAATAAATATAAACACTGTATTATGTATACACTGCTACAAATTTATGATGGATACTGCTTAATCCTCCACTGACGTAAGACCTTTCACACAACAAAAATGTTGATTTTTCATTTTGAAGAGAATAATGGTCCGTAGAAACCTCTCTAGTTTGTAGGGCAAGACATGTTCAGTCAGGTATGAATAGTTCCTATGAGGCACTGAATGTCTAACATTTGGGGAGCTTTCTGTTAAATCACCACTGGGTGGAGCTATTGCAGCATGTGTTGTGCTACACTGGAGTCTCCATTGAATAGCTTGTATTTTTGAAAGCTCTGAAGACTGTGTGGAGTGTTTTTACATTTATGTTTTTCTTGCCAACTTTCGGTCTTGTGGAATATCATGTTAGGTCTCATGTAGAATAAAATGATATATTTAGCACAGTTAATCATATTTAATTACAGTTTTTTTTACTGGTCCATCATTTTCTCAAAAGTCCTCACAAATCATAAAACCATTTAAACAGTGCAAAACATCACATTTATCTTGAAAATTAAGTCATGTGCTCAAAACTATGTCATCACTTTTCTGAACCAGAAACATTTTTGCATCTGATAGTTTGCACATTATTTATGTCTACTGGTGGACCCACAGCATTAGTTATACTCCTTTTAAACATGTGTACGCCTTATGCTGCTATTGTGATTATGAAATTCTATATTATATAAATAATTCAGTCATGATTGTCAC
>JAODXP020000018.1:16499826-16529826 GCA_027497455.2 Sardinella longiceps | reverse complement strand
CCTTTCCTCTCCTCTCCTCGCACTGAGATTATCCTGCACTGGGCTGGGCGTGTGTCATGGCAGCGCTGCTGAGAGAGGTGAGCTGAAGGTGGCGGTTACGGGTAGGTTGTGTGTACGTGTGTGTGTGTGTGTGTGTGTGTGTGTGTATAAACTGTGTAGGTGTGTGTGTTGGGCTATGTGTAGGATTGTGTGTGTGAGCGTAATGTGTTTGTGTGTGTGTGGGTGTGTGTGTGTGTGTGTGTGTGTGTGTGTGTGTGTGTGTGTGTGTGTGTGTGTGTGTGTGTGTAGGGTTGTGTGTGAGGCAGTTGGCTGTGTGTCTGTGCCTGCATGCTGGGTCTGTAGATCACACCTGCACCCGTGGGGCCAGGTGAGGAGGGGCTGGCTGGCAGATAGTCAGGCAGGCAGGGTGGAGGAATAGGTGTGTGTGTGTGTGTGTGTGTGTGTGTGTGTGTGTGTGTGTGTGTGTGTGTAAGTGTGTGTGTGTGTGTGTGTGTGTGTGTGAGTGGTGTATTGCCGTGGGGGCTGACGGCATACCTCAGCAGGTAGATAATACTGGAGCCTCCTCTACCACCACCACCACCACTAACATCCTCTGTCCAACTCCACCACCTCTGCTGCTGCTGCTGCTGCTACTGCTGCCGTCAACACCACCCAACCCCCAGCGCTAGCCGTCAAGCCACGTCCACCAGACACCTCGGCCACAGGAGGGATTTAATATAGTCTGTCTGACACACACAGACACACACACACACACACACACATGACACTGGCAAACACATACATACACACACAAAACACATACATGAACACACAAAAACATAAAATCAAAACATATATTAAAATTGAACATGTAGACACACAGATGACCAAGACTTTACACATAAACACCAGCATACACACATAGAAAGCAATACACACACACACAGACACACACACACACACACATCGGTGCCGCCGTAACCTGAGATGTAAAGCTTGCCGCCGCTTCACAGCAAGAAGATCCGGAGGGTTCTGCCTAGACTTGTTTAGAGTCGCTATGCCATTACCCTCATACCCCACCCGCGTCTGACACACTCACACACACACACACACACACACACGCCTGTACAGCCTCCTCTGTTAAAGAGCTCTTAAGCAGTACACAGTGTATTAATCATAATGCCTACAGTAATTATTAACTAAATAATAACAATTTTGAACAATATAGTTTTTTCTCTCTCCTTTTCTGTTGGACTGTTTCCATATAGTAGGGCTTCTCTCTGAAACTTTGTCCTCCTTCCCTCTTTCTCTCTTCCCCCCTCTCTCTATCTCACCACCCTCTCTCTCTCTCTCTCTCTCTCTCTCTCTCTCTCTCTCTCTCTCTCTCTGGCTGTCTTTTTCCTGCTTATCACCCTGCAGGAAGTGTGTGTGATGAGGGTGTTGATTTGGTTGAGCACAGGGATTTGATGTGGTCGCCGAGCCGTTTGCCAGCCTGCTGCCGAGCACTCCCTGGAGATCTCAGACTTCCCCCTGACAGGAAACACTAAATTACACTCACCGGCTTGACCTCCTTATTTTTGAAAAAAAGAAAAGAAATAATAATAAAAAAAGAACTATTTAAAAAATGTGATTGATTGATTAATTAATTAATTAGGCCAAGATGTGTCGTTTCTCACTCTTGTCAGGTGAGTGGCACTGCCACGATCTCATGCGCAGCAACTCTGCGGCAGTGAAGTGTTTCACAGTGTTTCTAATGTTGTTGGCTGGAAGTGAGTGCCGAAGTGACGACTGCAGTGTGCCCCCACCCCGAGAATTACAGTCATTTTCCTTAGTGTTATTCACGCTGAGTACACACTGAAGCACAGCAGTATTGCTTTTTAATACTCATCAAATCAATTCAAACTGTTTATTGAAGTTAAGTTTGACTAATAGTATTGTAACCTGTCAATATATGAGAATCAGTAATGCATTTGATAAAAATGGAGAATGAAGCAAATAAATGTGTTTTACACTATAACATTAAAGCTGAAGAACAGAAAGGTAGAATCCTAAAAAAGTTGGGAAATTACAGTACATCAGTTCAGAGAACTGGTACCGGTGGGTAGGAGTAGACCAAGGACTGTTCCTCCGACCAAAGAAAAAAGGGAAAAAAAGAAAAGGATATAAAAAAGAAACTAGAATAGAAGAAAATAAAAAAAGTGACAAAGACAAAGGGGCACACACACACACAGTAGTGTGACCGGGGCGGGTGAAGGACTGCGGGGTCTGTGTGTGGCTGAGCTGAGCTGAGCTGGGGGAGCTGGGCCTCCCCTGTTGTTCCAGCCGGTGAAGAGGTTAACCGAGCCGGGCAGCGCCGGTCGGCACACTGAGGTATTGACAGGTTGGAACCTGGGGGCTGCTGCAGGATATGAACACCGCTGGAGGGAGAAGGAGAGAAGGGAGGATAGGGGGAGGGAGGGAGGGAGGGATAGAGAGAAGGAGAGAGAGGTGAAGGAGGAAGGGAGGGAAAAGCGAGGGAGGGGGGAGAGAGAGGGAAAAGGATAGAGGGAGTGGGAGGGAGAGATAGAGAGAAGGAGAGGGATTCTGGGGGGAGGTTGAGGGAGGGAAGGGGGTTGTGAGACATGGAGAATGAGAGATACAGACAGGAGAAGGGTGAAAGGAGAGAGAAAGGGGGATGAAAAAGGAGAGAGTTGGTGGTTTAGGGAACGATGGAGGCAAGTTTGGGGATGGGAGAGAGATACAGAGAGTAGAACCAGAGAATAAGGTAGATGAGAGAGAGAGAGAGAGAGAGAGAGAGAGAGAGAGAGAGAGAGAGACGTGACAAAGAGCGACAGTGGAGAGACAGAGAGAGAGAGAGAGAGAGAGAGAGAGAGAGGCAAGTGACAGAGAGAGAGGGACAGTGGAGAGAGAGAGAGAGAGAGAGAGAGAGAGAGAGTGACTTTGGAGAAAGAGAGAGAGAGAGGCAAGAGACAGAGAGAGAGATAGGGAGTTGAGTAGGGGTGTTAAGACAGCTCCAGCCCCAGCTATCACTCTGTCCTCTGAGCGGCTCCCACTTGAGCATATGCCCTCCACGTGTTTGCCTAGACGCCTCCTGATGACAGCCCCAGGAGCTGGGCAGGTCAGAGGTCAAACGCTCAGGGCTGCAGGAGGTAGCGGCAGCGGTGGGGGGGTGACTGGGGTTGAGGTGACTGCGGGGGGCTGGGGGTTTGGGGGTGTGGGGGCGGGAGAGGGGGTCTCTGAACGCACCCCTGTGTTTGTTTATTCTGTGCCGAGCCTGACCTTTCCCTGACTCGCTCGCCGATCAATACCCCCCTGCTTAAATTTTCATTTGTCCCCATCTGACGCTTTCTCTGCCTCTTTCTGGAGCCAAACAAATCACGTTCATAAGCCAAAGAGGACCTATAACTTTCCGCAGATAATGGGAAATCTAGGTTTGATCTGAGGAAGGGCAAAAATGCTTAACATTTCTTATTATTTATTTTATTTTATTATTTTATTATTTTTTTGATAAATAAGAACTTGTTGTGTACATTTCCATTTAGAATTTAGCACATATAACTTCTGTAAGGGAACTAAGATGTCATATTACAACGTGTTTCCCATTTTAACGGGAAAAGCTACGAGTTTAATGGGCCTAAATGACTGGTATGATTTCTTCTGTGTAATAGTGTAATAATGAGAGCGATACTAAGTTACAGTGTCAAAAATATTTTGGTCTCTAGGGCTGCGGTCTTTCAGAGAAACTCTGGACTCCCCAATGCAGTTTTCTGCTCTCAGTCTTGCAAGGTGGACACTTTGTGTGTGTGTGTGTGTGTGGGGGTGTGTGTGTGTGTGTGTGTGTGTGTGTGTGTGTGTGTGTGTGTGTGTGTGTGTGTGTGTGTGTGTGTGTGTGTGTGTGTGTGTGTGTGTGTGTGGCATAATGGGTGTGCATGTTCCTTACATCTGCTTCTGGATGTATTTTTCTTGTGTATCGTCAGCATTATAAAGCAGAAGATTGTTGATGTGAGTCAAAAGTCAACTCTTGTGTCTCTCAAATCATGTGATGTACTGTATGTACAACATACACACATAGTGACACACATAAACATGTTAAAACACTCTCATACACACAGTCACTAGGTCTAACACATCCTTCCTCCCTTAAAGGTTACATTGCGTATGTCCCAGAATAACATGATTCAATGTTGCGAAACAATCTTCCATTCTCTGAACTTAGGCAGACAGTGGAAAGTTCAGTCGAGGCGAAGACCCTCAGCTTAGAGCCAACGCGCGCCGTTGCAGGGAAACCGTCACTCTCAGGGGGCCGTCAGGGCCTAACCACACAACCCAGCCCCCAGAATCTCCTCTAACACACACACACACACACACACACACACACACACACACACACACACACACACACACACACACACACACACACGCGCGGATAGGTAAGCCCTTCCGCAGCCTACGCCATCTCTGCTGTATACACACACACACACACAGGTGACATTTTCACTTCTCTCTCTATCCTTTTTTTTCTCTCTCTTTCTCTCTCTCCTCCTCCTCTTTCTCACTTTCGCTCCCCCTTCTCTCTATCTCGATGTCTCTTCCCCTTTGTTTCTCCTCCTCTGTTGGTGTGCCCACGTTCCCTGAGGGTTTCCCTCGTGTGTTTGTGTGCGTGGGGGGGTTCACCTTTGCTGGTGTTTGCGTACTTCCACGTTGGCGGTGTGTGTGTGCTGGGGGAGGAGGCTTGCACTTTCCATTCCTTATTTGCAAGGTGGCACCCTGGCTGTCAGCCGATGGCTATCTCTCTGTGGCTCTGCTGCTGCTGCTGCTACACACACGCACACACACACACACACACACACACACACACACACGCACACAGACGCACACATTATTTTTAGAATGAAGGGAAAGAACTGTGAAACATATGACTTGCACAATAATGGAACATTCACCATATGCTGTTACAGGCCTGAGATTGTTGAAGGCAATCTCTCTCTCTCTCTCTCTCTCTCTCTCTCTCTCTCTGTCTATCTATCTATCTACTGTATATAAGGGATTTCCCATCAAATACAGACTTTATTTTTAACTGAATTGTTGCTGAATGATTTTGGAAATGGAACCATTTTCACATGACATTTCTGAGCGTTTCTGTGAAAGAATAATATGTAGAAACATGAATCATGTCAAATTGTGTTTGTTGATTTCTCAGGGGACTTTTTCTGCACGATTGAAAAAAAATATTGCACCAACCACATCCTTAGAGAGTAGCAGTGATGTTGATCCAATGCCAGCTCCCCTAGGTTTCCTTGTGTTTGACAGCACAGAGAGAGAGAGGTGCGGTGCTCACCCCCTGACCACCCCCGACATCGGCAGTGACGGGGAGACCCACCACATGTCTGAACATACGAAAACATGCTCGAAATATAGCCATGAGGCGTGGGTGAGTGTGGGTGTGTATTTGTGTGTGTGTCTATATGAATTTTTTTGTCTTCGCTCGTCGACGGTGTGAGGTTTGACGGCTGAGCCGTGGCCTCGGCCGTAACAGGAAGTACGTCACAGCGCTAACTGGAAGCAGATGTGAGCGCCCGCTGGGGGATTCTCGCAATGGAACATACCCATCACAGGGAAACTTTTTTTTTTCTCTCTCTCTCTCTCTCTATTGCTGTCTTTTCTGCATCTCTCTACTTCTGCCCCTTCTCTGTCTATTTCTTTCTTTTCTGCCTCTCTCTCTCTCTCTGTGTCTCCCTCTCTCTATCTCCTTCTCTGTCTCTCTCCTCCATCTGTCTCTCTCCTCCCCCAACCCTCTCTCTCTCTCTGAGTTCAGGCTCTCTCTCTCGTCGTTACCTCAGTTTACCCTGCAAGGCGCGGCGCTGCGTCGCCTCATTATCGGGGCCATCTCACTCGGGTCCCCATCGATTGTGCGGCTGCAGGGGCAGAGACGGCCGCACTACAGCTGGGCTTGGGGGGGGTCGGGGCGGGGGGAGGGAGGGCAGGCGAAACAGAACGAGAGAGAGAGAGTGAGAGGGAATAAAAACAGAAGAGAAAGAGTGTGAGAAAGAAATCGGCAGAGAAAAAGACAGGGCTGTGTGAGCGAGCGTGCTGAAAGTTTGTTGCCTTGGAAACTGAGCAAAGTTGCAAAAAAAAAAAAGTGAAATAGAGCAAAAAAAAAAATCTCACTGTGGTTCCAAACACACGCACACACACACACACACACACACACACACACACCAATGGGCCAGTGGCACCCTCAACCTGATGCATTTATTTCATTATTTTGCACTTTAATTTGGGAATCAACAGGCCCAGAGCCACAGTGTGTGTGTCTGTCGTGCATGTGTGGATGTGTGTACTTAAGTCAGTAAAATAAATATTATTGTATATTTGTACATTATTACCTCCGCCAAGGAGGTTATGTTTTCGCCGGCGTGTGTGTGTCTTTTTGCGAGGGTGTGTGTGTCTGTGTACAACATAACTCGAAAAGTACTGCATGGATTTGGATGACATTTTCTGAAAACGTGTGTTTTGGGCCAAGTAAGAACGGATTCGATTTTGATGGTGATCGGTGATCCAGAACACAATCTATGACCACATTGTCTTGGCGGAGGTCTGCGCTCTCTGAGCGCTTATCTAGTGTTGATATGCGCCTATATATATTGTAGCCTTTATTGTATAGTATATGCCTACAGTATATTACTATTTGACATTTACTATTTATACTAATAGTACTGTATACAGAGGGCATTGACAGTTAACACCTACCAAAGTCAAATCCCTTGTGTGTATGTATACTTGGCCAATAAAAATGTATTGCGATTCTGATAAACATGCATTTCTATGAGGATATTCTTATAGACTTTAATGTAAACACTGAGGGAATCTAAGCACTGTGATTCTGGAGATTACGGTAAAAACACTGACACCCTTTTTTCATGATTCCAGTGTATTGAGATGCATCTATGACATCATGACTTTTGCGGCTCCTGATGTGCCCATAAAAGGAGACGTCCTTGACCTCCATAACTTCCATGGAAATCTCTGAGGTCCTCCTCTTGTGACCCCTCGCCTTCCCCTCACCACTGAGGACTGCAATACACATACACAGGGCTTTGTATTTGTGCCTCTCTCTCTCTCCATCTCTCTCTCTCCATCTCTCTCTCTCTCCATCTCTCTCTCTCCCTCTCCATCTATCCTCTCTATGCTGTAATTTCCTTTTTTTCTCTCACTTTCTTTTTCTCTCCCTTTTTTCTATCTTTCTCTCCTTCTCCTCTTCTTTGCCTCCCTCTCTCTGAGCCCTCCCCCCATCTCTCTCTCTCTCTCTCTCTCTCTCTCTCTCTCTCTCTCTCTCTCTCTCTCTTGTCAGGAGGCTGAGTTGGCCTCCCCTTCATGCCCTCGGGCACAGCCTGCCCTGTCTCCGCCTCACTGCGTCCGCATCCTCACCCAACGGAGGGGGGGCCGAAGGGTGTGTGTGTGTGTGCATGTGCATGTGGGGGTGGGGATGTGTGTCATAGGCTGTGTGTGTGTAGGTGGGGGGATGGCGGAGGCTTGAAGGGCCTCTATACTGGGCAGTCAGCCAACTGTGGCCCGAGCCACTGGCCAGGCTGCCAGCCTGACTCTGGGCGAATATTTGAGTGTGTGTGTGTGTGTGTGTGTGTGTGTGTGTGTGTGTGTGTGTGTGTGTGTGTGTGTGTGTGTGTGTGTGTGCGTGCGTGCGTGTGTGTGTGTCTGACGCAGAGTGTGCTAGAACTAGGGCGATGAAAAAAACTTTTCCCCTCCTCTTGTGACAAACGTATTCTGTAATTATCAACTCTGACACAGGATTAAATGAAATACTTTGGATTGGATATTTACACTGTTTTCACAGGTGTTGACACATATAAGGGCCACGTATGGGACAGAGTGTTTTCCTACTAATTTATCAGGATTGCTGTGATGTAGCACGTGAGAAGAGGCCAGCACACACGTTGGTGTTGACAGCAAGAGCAGAGAGGATGTGGGTGTGAGGATATTTATGTGTTTAAATAAAGTCCAGCCGTTTTTCCACACATTTGGCTGTTACCGTTATCAACTCTGTTTGGAGTCTGGCTGTCACAGCCCTAGTCTCCCTCCCCCTCCCCAGCACATGCACACACATACACAAACACACAGTCCACCCCATGCCAATACCTTTCCCCCAACATACACATACACACACACACACACACGCACGCACACACACACAGAAACTCCACCTCTATGCCAATACTACTCTCCCAATACACACACACACACACACACACACAGAGACTCCACCACTGTGCCAATACTCCCCCCTCCCCCCCAACACACACACACACACACCCTATGCAGCATTGCCCCCAGGGTGAGTCTGCCCCCTGCCCCCTGGCCCTGACTGATCTATGGGCTGGCGGGCGGATGGGCTGGTGGGACGTGTGGGGTGCCTGTCCCTCTGAATCGATAGTTGTCTCCTATCTGCTCTCGCTGCTGTGCCTGACCTCTGCTTCACCTTCCTCATCTCTCTCTCTCTCTCTCTCTCTCTCTTTCTGTCTCTATTTCTTCTCCTTGCCTGCCTGCCTCTCTGGATTTGGATACAGCAGGCACAGCCTGTGACTGTGTGTGTGCTTTAAAGTGTGTGTGTGTGTGTGTGTGTGTGTGTGTGTGTGTGTGTGTGTGTGTGTGTGTGTGTGTGTGTGTGTGTGTGTGTGTGTGTTGTGTGTGTGTGTGTGATTAGTGGGAGGGGGATTGGGGGAGTTTGTGTTTGTGTGTTTGCAAAGAAAAAGACTGTGGTTTCCCATGTGTGTAAAAATAAGCGTGTGTATGTGGTGTGTGCGTGTGTGTGTTTAAATACTGGAGTTGGGGGGCTTGGCCATGTGCAGTCACCTGGCAATGCGTGAAGACAGCAGAATAGTGTGTGTATGTGTGTGTGTGTGTGTGTGTGTGTGTGTGTGTGTGTGTGTGTGTGTGTGTGTGTGTGTGTGTGTGTGCGCGCGCATGCATGTGTGTGTCATGAGTGCATGGCTAAGCAGAGGCCCAGAGAGCTGCCATCGGCGGCCCCACTAACGGGAAGTGAGTGAGGGCAGAAAAAAGAAGTTTGTAAAAATCAACACACTGGGTTGAGGGTCATGCTGTTGTGGAAAATGTGCCTTTTTAAAGCAAAGAGGAGGAAAGGAGAGAGAGGGGGAAGAAGAACATACAGTAGGAGGAAGAATCAGAGTTGTACAGAGTAGAACCATTCTGAGAAAATCAGTATTGTGACATTTCTGAGGATGGGTTCCACAGTCAATGCAGGAATTCTGGAGTGAATGGGAGAGTCGAGATTTAAGAAGAAGAAAGACTGCAGTGAAATTTGGAAAGGGAATGACAGAGAAAGACGTATCTATTATTATTATCCCATCCATCTACACTCACACACACACACACACACACACACACACACACACACACACACACACACACACACACACACACACCACGAGTCCTTGTGCAAAAGGGCCCCTCCACCAGGAGTTGTGCTAGCCTGTCTCAGGCGGCCTTCGGCCCTTTGTGCCCCCTCAACCCTCTCTTCCCCCTCTCTGCCTCCACCTCTCTATCCCTCTCTCCACCTCTCTATCCCTCTCTCCACCTCTCTATCCCCCTCTCCACCTCTCCACACAGGCGGCCCATTGTTCTGCTGGCTGATTGGGTGCGCATGGGGGCGAGTGCTGGCGGCGGTCGAGCCGGAGAGAGAGAAAGAGAGAGAGAGAGAGAGAGAGAGAGAGAGAGAGAGAGAGAGAGAGAGAGAGAGGAGGGGGGGTGTGGGGAGGTTGAGTTCGTGCGCTGATGTTTCCGTGGCAGCGGCAGGCCCGGCAAGGGGTTCACCGCTGGGCTTGGTGATTTAAAGGGCCCCCACCACCACCACCATTGCCCACAGCTACCCCCCCCCTTCACCCACACACACACACACACACACACACACACACACAGACTGCTCCATTCAGCCTCTGCTCAACCTGCTGCAGGCTCACTGCGCCAGCAGCCCATGGCGCTAATTGAACCCGGCCGCTGAGGTTAGGGCTGAGAGCAGGAAGTAGAAGAGGAAAATAAGAGAGGGAGAGAGCAGGAGAGAAAGAGAGAAAGGATAGAGACAAAGGGAAAGAGAGACAGGAAAGAGGTTGTGTGGTAGAAAGAGAGAGAGAGAGAGAGAGAGGGAGTGAGAGAGTGTAAACCGAGGTATAGACATAGTAAGACTAGAAAGAGTGAGACGAGGACAAAATGAGAGGAAGAGATTGACAGAGTGAGGTATCACGCGAATGAGAGTGAGAGATTGAGGGAAAAGAACGAGTGTGAAAGAAAGTGAAAGTGATGGAGAGATGGAGCAAGGGAAGGAGAGATGGATAGAGGGATGGAAGTATGAAGGAAGGGAGAGAGGGAGGGAGGGAGGGAGGGAGGGAATCAGGAGCGTGCGCGGGTGAGGTCGGCTTGTCTCAGGGGGGTTCTGGTCCCTGCCTGCCTGCCTGCCTCCCTCCCTTGGACTAAACACCCCTGCTGACGCTCCAGGGCTTGCTTCGCCTGATCGGCTGATAATTGGCTACCGCAGCTACACAGCACACTTATGAAATATAGATTCCTACCCCAGAAAGAAGAGCGAGCGAGCGAGGGGGGGTGGATAGGGGAGGGAGAGAGAGATGAGGAGAAAGTGCGAGAGGGAGTGAGGGAGTGTGTGTGTGAGAGAGAGAGAGAGAGAGAGAGAGAGAGAGAGAGAGAGAGAGAGAGAGAGAGAGAGATGAGGAAAGAGAGAAATGAGCAGAGAGAGAGAGAGAGAAACAGAAATGAGGAGTGAGAAAAAGAAAGCGGGTCCTCTGGTTTCCTCGATGTTTGGAAGACAGGGGTCTTGGCTGACAACCATACTGTCAGCTCTGATAGCGTTCCTTAGTCTGTGTTAACAAAAAAGGTGAATTTTCCTCACATAGAAACTTCAGTTAGTGTTCCTTCCACATAACACCTAAGGCAGACAAGATTTGTCACTCTGAGTGTTTTGCATGTGTTTGTGTTTGTAAGGTGGAGTGTATCGGTCTGTAAGAAAACAAAAAACTGTTGTACCAACTTCAAATGTTTTTTTATTTTATTTTGAGCAATAAACACTGCTGGTTTTATGTGAAATTAATTTAACAGACTGAAAGAGACCCTTATCGAGTATTCGGGAGGTAGCACTGCTTGGGTTGGGGAAGCAAAAGAGGAGACAATGGCTCCCCGTTTGCTCTGATTGAGAACAGTAATAAAGCGCTACTGTGCTGCTGGCTTGTTAGCCGCCAACAGTTCTCTCCAACACAACTATTTTCTACCTATGTGTTCACATAGACACAGTCCCATGTGTTATACTAACAAGTAGGAGATAGGGGATGATGGATTTTAATCTCCACCCTCTTCAAAACGAACATCATGTCAACACAAAATTGTTAGGTGAGGGCATTTATTGCTTCAAGGGAGAATTGGGAGATCTTGTCATACCTACTGTATCTCTTTAACATACTTGCACTGACTTACTAGAACTGACTTATCCCTGCTAGTAAACAAGTGCTGTTTCTGTTGTAATGACAGGCTTTCGGATACAGATATGGGTCTGGGTCTCATGGCACCCCAGAGCTTCTAAAACTATCTCAAGAGAAGCGCATGCAGCCCAAATATTCTACTCCAGCCTAGGCATGAATGTGTAAAAGCTGTCATGTTCGGCGTGCATCC
Organism: Sardinella longiceps; assembly: GCA_027497455.2. NCBI lineage: Eukaryota > Metazoa > Chordata > Actinopteri > Clupeiformes > Clupeidae > Sardinella > Sardinella longiceps. The sequence continues at coordinate 16,518,141 of JAODXP020000018.1, read as the reverse complement.
TGGAGGCTTTTTCAAACAGGATGACCTTATACTGATGTACGTGCCCAGCGTTGGGAAGCGCACTTTATCAATTCAGCAAATGTACTTCCTGGTAACGAGACACATGACCTTGGCAATGACTAGGCTACCACTACTCCCTGCTAAACTTACCCTTGAGAGTTAGCTGCCTGCCTGCCTGGTCTACTGGTCTTGGCGTGGTGCAGAGTGATGCGGGGCGCTGGGTTGCAGTGTGGCTAGCAGGGGCGATCCATACAAGACTGTCTGCAGGGACGGTTGGCCTTCAGACGTGTGTCTCAGTCGCCTCTCTTGGTCCCTGTTGGCCCGAGCTGCATGACAGAGGTCACAAAGAGTGCGAAGGGCGCAGGGGTCAGGGTGAGCTGCAGCTCTGGTTAAGAGGATTGGGGATGAGGGGTCTTAAGCCGGGTGGGCAGGCCGGAATGGGAGCAGCCAAGATGGCCGACTGACCGAGCGAGCCAGTGGAAGTGAATGATGTAAATGCGTCTTGGAACTTGGAACGATTTCAGCTCATGATATTCCTTAGTCTGCCGTCTCTGTTTTACTTTAGGGGAGATTTATTTTCGTACGCTCAGCAGCTTAAAGCTTTGTCTGTCTCACAAGTCCAAGCTTGAGAAAGTACACACAGACCACAATTACTGTGAGACCGAAACAAGTTTATTTAATGAATGGCAGCCTAGGATTGCTTTGAGGAGCAGCCAGATTTTTAGGATGATTAACCAACAGATCTGAACAGCATGGCAGACATAGATAAAACTGTGATGGAGTGGATATTTGAACATCAGAGACACAGGATATGACTTCTCTGGTGTTGCTGGTCACAGGGAGGCGGTTCAACGGGTGATTCCGTTTTAAGGTCAACTAGAAGGCATCTGATGCACCTACGCATTGTCAGTAGCATTTTGATGTTCCAGTGCAACTTGAATCTGCAACCTCAGTGTTGCCAGTCCCTTCCCACATAATTCAAGTTGAACAAGAAGTGCTTTGGAAACAAGAGGAGATTGTACTTCCTGTGCGTAACACACACGGATAAAAAAAAAATAGAGGCATCATCTTTGTGTGTATCTAATCAGAAATTTAGAAGGGGGTGGTGGTAGTGGTGGGTGCAGGGCGGTTGAGGGCGAAAAAATCAATAGCAAAGCCAGACCAGAGGCCGCAGCAGTCCTCTGTGTGTTCTCCACTGGCGACCCCCAGCCTGCGGACCAGCTGAAACCTGACCAGTGGAGCCAGAGCTTATCACACGGATAAAACAATGGTGTCTCCATGCCCTCGACCTGATGGACACTCTGGTGCCAGCGCGGCAGCTGATAGTGTGAAATGCCACACAAGGGAAGATTAGATAGCCTGGCCCGATAAGGGCTTTTCCGGCCCAGGAGGGCTATGTTCTAGCCCCATGCAAACATTACATTACAGAAGATGATGACTGAAGTCAATTCGGAGAAAGTTGTACTCAAGTTTTATTTTAAAAAACATCGATATAGATATGTGTGTGTGTGTGTGTGTGTGTCTGTGTGTGAATGAACAACAATAAAGAGGTACTGTAGAGGCAACTTTTTGAAATTACTTTTGAATTTTGCAGTGTGTTGGGGTTTAAAACATGGTGTTGAGGTTATGTGAGAGAAATGTTCTAGGAGAAGTTGCAGAGGATGAGATGTGTGCAGCATGTTTGCTAATTTCTTTCCTCAGTAAAGTTCCTGTTTCTTCCTTTGCCTTGCTTTCAGGGTCGGACCTTACCAGCTGGTGAACAGCTAGTCAGCCTTGCAGGTCATGGCAATGACCATGATAATGACTCATTAATGGGTTCTTAGACATGTACTTTTCATTCATTCATTCATTCATTCGTTCATTCAATCATTGCCATCATCCTTTATCTATCATGTTGTGTTGAAACAAGCTTGATGATAAAATATTGCCAGTAAATCATATCTTTCAGTTATTATGTAGCCTACAACAGACAAAATGAAACCCCAATGGATATCCGACTGAAATCCCATCCCAAGTGTCTACGATGATGGAACTGTTAACAAGTCAACAAGTTCTAACTGAATACATTTGCTCTCACATCTCCTCACACTTCTCTATGTCCCCTGTGCCCAGGCCATCACAGTTAAGAGTCACACATTAGCATCATTCCTTTCCGCACTCTTTTTCTCCACATACTGTAGTCAACACGGCAATCACTATTCCTGATAACCATTTTTAATGGCTCCCTGATCGGTGTCCATCACCCATTGGTCATCACGCCGTGGTGATTCTCTTCCTTGGTCGTCTGAAAGCATTTTCTCCGAGTCCTTTCAGGAGGATCACCAGGGGGGTTTGTTATGGTCAATATCAATTGCAATGCCCGGCGCCAGCGCCAGGGCCAGCGAAAATTCATTTCAATTACAATTACCAGAGCGCCGACGTTGATTTATGGCACTGTTTTCGCTCGCGCTCCTTCCCTCTCCTATTAATCATCTCATGCCTCCCAGTATGATCCACACTTCATCTACCTGCCAAGTCGAATTGCTCCGCCGAGCATTCCTGCACCCGTGTAGTTCAGTCAGCACCCCCCACCATCCTACAGTATACCACACCCCCCTCCTCAACCAGCGCCTTCCGCATCCAAGCCTTCTCTCTCTGCCGCCCGCCACCTCCACAGACCCCCTTTGGCTGAGGTCCCTGGGAATATTAGTGTCCTCTGCCTACGCACCTTCCCGCCCGCCCGCCAGCCGTCCTCCCACGCTCCTTTGGAATTGTGTGTGTGTGTGTGTGTGTGTGTGTGTGTGTAAGTGTTTGCCTTGCTGCTGCAATGTGAGTGAACCTAACTTAGCACACACACACACACACACACACACACACACACACACACACACACACACACACACACACACACACAGAGGCACACACACAGAGGCACACACATACACAAACACACACAAAGCCATGCGCAAATAAAGACGCCGCCTCCTCTGTGCTGCACACATTTAGATATAAATAAATGGAGGCCATTCATAATGGGAGGGAATGCCACCCCCGGAGACACAGAGATGGGAAAGCAGGGTGGTGGTGTTCGGGGGGGTTTGGGCTACTTCAGAGGGAGGAACAAACGAGGAGGAGGCGTCCAGGCTTCAGGTCCTACTGCGCCTGACGTCACTAATCTGTTATGAACACAAGGCTCGGAAGGGGAAGGATGGTAGAATAATAATACACACACACACACACACACACACACACACACACACACACACACACACACATATATATATATACACACACACACACACATATATACACACACACACTTCTATATGCAGGCGTAAACTAATTCTGATCCGTAACCATACCAACTCCCAAGGCATAAATGCAAGGCAAACAGAGTCATTACATATTTATAAGGCTTGGCCACATCCACAGGCTCATAACTGAAGTAGCTTTTCCAGTCAGAGATGCTCAACCTTAACACCCTTAAATGCCACCACCCCTTCATTTGCCATTTGGTTACAATCAGCCCCGGACAGCCCGTACCTATTTTGGATTGTCTGGAAAGCTTAAGGGCCGTGCCCTTTATTCTTGTCAGACCCATTTTTTTTTTCCTTTTCTTTCCCCCACGCCGTGTGTTTTTCTGTGACTCAGTGGAGGAGATGGTTTCTAAATTTAAAAAAGGCACGGGCCTCGACACCAGAGCCAGGCCTGTGTGTGACGTAATGTTTACCGTGCCGGGGCCTCTCACTCTGCGGCTCCGGGTGACACCTCCCCCCATCGCCGCCACTGCCTTCACTGATGCTGCTGTCCCCTCTCAGACCTCATGGGCCTCAATGGAAACAGCCAGCAAAAACACACACTCACACACACACGTGTACACACACACACACACACACACACACACACACACACACACACACAGACACACACACATAATGTATGCAGACCCAGGAGAAGCCGCCGACTGTCGGGAAAGCCAGAGAGTGATTCAGGACTCCAGAAAGAAAAAAAAGTGAGGGGGAGAAAAAAAAAACACTGTGGTCGTAGGCCGGACAGACTAAACATCTGTTTGGAAAACATCTTGATTGTGTGTACGTGCACACACTCTGTGTGTACTTCTGCAGTGAGTGTGTGTGTGTGCGCGTGTGTGTGTGTGTGTGTGTGTGTGTGTGTGTTTTCAACTGTGTGTAGCTCTGCACATATTTGATATTTGTGAGTGTGTGTGTGTGTATGTGTATGTGTGTTCAACCATGTCTGGCTGTGTGTGACTTGTGTGTGTGTAGATAGTGAGAGTGACTATGTCTCTCCCTTTTGCAGGCTCATGATAATTAATGAATTATGGCGGTGATGAGAAATCTTTCTTTGTGAGCAGTGGCGGCAGTGGGGTAGTTCTATTGTGCCAGCACTGAGTCAGAGGCAAAGGCAGAAAAACGGATGAATCCATGTTTACACCGGTATGTGCTAGTGCCACATTCCCTTTCCTCCCTGCTCTACACAAATCAATGAACAAAATTACATGTCTTAAGGGGTTTTATAGAAAAAAAAGTTCTTTCTTAACTTTTAGGAAACAAACAAAAGAGTCGATATCTGGCAAAAAAAAGAGAGCCTCCGTCGCATCTGTGGCTCGGCCAGCCAAAGAGCCTCTCTCTCCCCTGAATGAATTGCTTCCTTTTCTGGTTAAATCTATCAAGCCTATTCCAAGTCTAGACAGGGAATTTTAAGGCAGCAGACACCTGGTATTTCTGGCTCCAGCAACCAGACTAGCAGTGGAACAAATAGTCTGGCCAGGTAGAGTGTGGCCTAGACAGTCATTCAGAAGTATCATTAGAGTGATATACAAAAAGAGAGAGAGAGGAGAAAAAGCTCCTGACTTTTGGGATCCCGGTGACAGAAAACAAGGGGGGTTGACGGCAGCGGTTTCCATCGGTGATTCGTTTGTCATTACACAATGCTCCAGTTGACCTAGCGTGAGTCACGGCTGATGTATTTGCACGTCACTGTCTGGCTGCGCGACTTGCGGGCTGCTACTGCAGACCCTGAAGCAACCACGCCGCGCTCAGATCTTAGGCGCTCAGCTTTCTTGTCACATCCCAGGGCAGTGGTGTGTGTGTGTGTGTGTGTGTGTGTGTGTGTGTTGTGGTAGGAGCTCCTTGGTTTCAGTGTGTGCGCTCAAGAATGCAGCTTGAGTATTCAGAAAACTCCAGACTGGACAGGCTGAAAGTGTGAAAAAGAACATCAGGTTTGCTGCATGTGCTTGCTGTTTGAGTTAATTTCAGGGCATCAACCTGACTTCTACTGGCACTGCACTGAGAAAATTTTGTCAGTCTCTGCCTCTGTGTCTACAAAATCTCATCATTCAAAAAATATATTTTGAAATAGAATATTGTTGAAATGGGGATCTGTTGAATATGAATTTGTTGAATAAAATAATATTTAGGATATTGTTGAAACCTCTTCTTCCTCTCGAGTGATTTCAATTTAAAATAATTAAGTAATGTCTCTTTAAAGGGTTTTGGTCTAAGTTGTTCAGTAATGTCCGGGGGGAATGCATAACTTCTGATGTCTAACGTCAACATTTAACATGTAGAGAGCTGGCGCGACTCTACAACCCATGAAACGACTGGCTGTGCGAGAATAATTGGGCGCCATCCGCAGTGCCTCGGCAAACAATGTAATTACCCTCCCAAATTTAATTACGCGAGGCAGACTTACATTTAATGAGATAATCAATGCAGAAGACTGTGTGCCTTATACCTCGAGAAATCGCGAATCCATCTCTACGCACCATTTAATTTCCCACTCACTCCTGTACCTACAGGCTGGTGCGTGCCCTGGCTAGGTGTGGGCGCTTTTGTCATGCAACACACAGGAAGCATCACGCCATGATGCCCGGTCATATCCTTTACCACTGCCTGAGCAATGAAGGGAGAGGTGCGTCTGTCCGTTGGGAAGTATGTGTATGTGTGTGTGTGTGAGGCGGTGTATTGGGTTTTCCTCAGGAAGTGTGGCTGCACCGGTCAGATGAAAGGCAGAGAGTGGTATTGATCTGGGGAGTGGTGGTGGTGGTGGTGTGCCTGTGCCTGTGTGTGTGTGTGTGTGTGTGTGTGTGTGTGTGTGTGTGTGTGTGTGTGTGTGTGTGTGTGTGTGTGTGTGTGAGGGGGGTGGTGAAGTAGAAGGGGAGGATAGCCTGCGGTGAGTCTGATGCCGGACTGCCAGAATAAGAAAGAAAGCTGGGAGCGTCTCTGGGTATCAGAGCAGAGGGTGAGGTAGCGGGGGGATATGGGGGTCTAAAAGGGGGGGGGTGATGTCAGGTATAGGTTATGGCTTAGGTGAAGGGGAGCAATGTCAGCTGGAGGAAGGGGGTGTCACCAAGGCAACCCTTTCCAGTGCCTTCTCTTTACTAAGTCCCCTTCTCTTCTCTACACCAGTGTGTGCTGCTGTTGATGGGATGTGCCACTGGCGCACATAGTTTTTTGGGGGTCAAAGGAAAACTGGCCTAGAATGAAAACCCCCAGTGTTAAAATACACACACACACACACACACACACACACACACACACACACACACACACACTCACACACACACAAACCACACACACACTCACCTGGTCTTACACTGAGGTTAGCAGCACACATAGTAGCAGAATGCATAAAAAGCTTACAAATTATTCTTAGACATGGCTAACAATATGTGAGACCCAAAACAAAACCAAAACAGACTTGCATTAGCTATGTCACCATGCTCAAATAGAGGCCATCTTAATATAAAGTAAGCCATAGCAGACCTATTCATATCTGATATGGAGGATTGTAATACTGATCGATCAGGCCTACCTATATTTTCTTGGGAAATACTATATGGAGAATCCATCTTCTCAGATACGGTGTGCAGAGCGGGGCTGACCACCGGAGCCGAGGTGGCCCAGGGGACAGATCGGCTGGGCGGCACGCTAATTGAAACGTGTCGGCGACTCATCGACGTCTTAGCTCCGGTTCCAGGGCTATTTCAAACCACAGTGCTGATTGCTGGTTTCACATCACACAGAAAAAAAATCAATATGGTGAGGGAGATCAGGGATTATTCTTTGCAAGCATATTTAACCCTTTCACACGCCATTTGACTGTGTGTTCTAAGGCTGCCTCAGAGTTTAGGTCAATGCTTGTTAGTAATATGCTATCACATTCAACAGTAGCCAGCACGACTCAAACAATAATAAAATTTCATGTTAATTTTGAGCAGTTACAAAATGAATGTTGTAGGCCTAGCTAATGAGTGTTGCTTTCCTCAGTCCTGTTTGTTGACATCTTGTTGGTAGCCTATGCATGAAAATAACTTGCCTAGGTCGTCATACTTCATAGTAACTAAAGAATATCTTTGAGGGTGAAATCTGGACTAGTTAGTATATAATAATCAAACCATTCATTTGTTCTTCAGCATATATATTGGCCTTACTATAAGCATTGTGGTAATATGTAGCCTATCAATATGTTGTTGAAAGCTCAAACTCACATTGGCCTGACAGGCCTGTGGTTCTCTTTGGTAGTCAGTGACAAATATTGGTCTTGTTTTTAGCATTTAACAGAATATACACTATATTTCAAACTCCTTTGTCTTTTTTCATATCTAGAGCTATAAACAAGACATTCCAGACAGTGTGACTTGTTCGGCACCAAGCAAAACTTATGCAGTAGCCTATGATCATTAATAAAAATGGCGCCTCTGTCATGTCAGTGGCATTCATTTCTGTTGAGCGGGAGGACGCTGCGTAGGGGCGCGCGCGACTGTTGGGAGGGGGGGGGGGGCGCTGGGCTACAAGGGGGAGTGTTTTTGGGAGGACACAGACACAGGGGGGGCTCGAGTGTCGTCCCTTCGATCGCCGCTGTCGGTGTTGACAGCCACAGACGCTGGGCTAAAATGAGTATCCTCATGGGCCGCCTGCCTGTCCGTCCAGCGAGGAAATAAATCCCATGTGGACGGGCCGCCGTTCGGGATCAGAGACAGCCGCCTGACCCTTTAGATCTGTGGAGTGAGGCGGAGGGCGCCGGCACGACAGCATAAACCCGACGAGCCTCTAGGGGTCTTATGTTACTCAGAGCATTGTCGCCAGTGCTGTTTGGAACAGAGGCCCTCTGAAAGCGATGGTGCCACTACCATTAGACAAAGCCTGTAATTAGTTTTAAAGTGTAATTCCAGTCTCTCCCATTCAGTAGCATAATTGTGTTTTAGCTGTAGTTGTAACCTGAATTTTAAGCTGTTCTCTTCTCATGCAAGTTAATTTTGGTGAGCCTTATTTTAATAAGTTTGTCAACATGCTGGAATATTGTAAAATAAAAATCCTTCAAGTGCCACTGGGGTAAGTTTAAAAATGGATAGGTCGTTTTTACACTTTAGGCTACCCAAAAAGGAGTCAAATTCTTTTGGGCCACCTCGTATAGTGAGAATGAATTCCTGTTTCTGTCTAAAGAGTTAATTACTCTCTCTGCGTCTCCGAAAGTGTCTGGTTGTTGGCGGGGGATTCGACGGAGGGAAAGACGCCGTTTTTTCCAATATGGGTAGGCCTATATATTTTTCAGTTCATGTCTGAAGGGCTGGCTCCAAGCGCTAGGGGTGGGCTCTCTCTCTCTGATGGTTTTCCAGTGAGTATTTGTCAGGTCAGACTGTGCACCGCCCGGCGGTCTCCGCTCCTCTCCCCGGGTTATTTATTACCTCTCTCCCCCGCCGGCAGCGCTGCGGCTCCGGGGCCGCTGCCAACAACGGCGCGGAGGCGGGGGCGCCTTTAGAGGGGGATGTCGACGGCCGACAGAAAGGAAACTAAAGAAGCGCGAGTACAACCCAACAACACTTGGACGAACATTAGAGAAAACTAGCTTATAATTCTATACCCTCGTGTTTCTTGTACCTGTGTAGTGCAGATGTTGATATTTAGGAAGAGACGAAATCAGTTGTGTGTGGTAAAGTTTTGTCTTCATCAACTGACAACATTCAAAACCCTGTGGCCTACAAATTGTACTGGTAAAAACATAGTAGCTGATAGACTTCCTGCAAGTAAATCCAATTGCTGTCAAAGAATGGGGGGTAATTAGGCTTTCATTTTGATTGACCTAGGCTATTTATTCAGATTGACAAAAGAAAATAACGGGGATTACAAAGTATCTGATCACAAACCGTCAAAACTACAGAGTTGGTATTTAATTGAGGTGATAAAATTAAGTGAAGAGGTTTTCTTAACTTGATTACTTGACTACTACACTCACCTTAAGCTTTGTAAACTTATTAGTAAGGCCTAGGCTTACTTTGTTACATCGGAAGGCCTACCTCATGCATAGATAGTTGCTCGACATGATGTGGGTATTTTTTGTAGAATTAGAATTATCTATTTTAATTGACAAGAGTTTCCCTACTCACATTTTGATGAGAAGAATATCCCTCACAGTGAATATTTCTACAGCAAATATAAATATATATATATAAAAATATAATTATATTAAACAACTCTGTGCGTGTATAAGCAGCAGTGTGATGTTAAAAAAACATGACAGATTCAGTCAGTTCCTGTGAAAACTGGCTGGGCAGGAAACCCTCAATAGATAGTATGAAGTATGAAACAAAAAGTGAATGTGATGTGCGCTTCGCGTTGGAGACAAGGCCTACTCATCTTCAGACGAAATCCACCACTTTGGTGGTGGCAGAGGTGAACCTCCATCCAGTTCTGCAGAAGCCTGGAGGTGGAAGCCTCAATGTTGTCGAAAAGGTCAGGGGGGAACCCTTTGAAGGCGTCCCGTGGGATGGGAGGCTGCATTGTAATTTCAAAGTTCAGGGGAACCCCTTTGTTAGTAAACGCTCTCAAGTAGGTCAGAGGCGGTGGTGGAACTCCTGAGTCACCGGCCCGGCTGAGGATGAGGCTGCCCGTGGGTGTGAGGGGGCAGGGGGTAGCCCCGTCAGGGGATCCCTCAGAGGCGAGTTGCTTGGGTTGATCCAAGAGATGAACTAGACCGATGTTATCAGCCTCACAAACTTCTATTTTCCAGGTGGGCCGAGGTGCATAGAGAATCTGCCTCTTGTCAGGAAGTGCTGAGTGAAGCTCAGAAATGTGGTGATTTTCCTTTCTCTAATCTCTCTCGCTCAATGTGTGCATTTGACCTCAAAGCTGCATGTGTTGAAAAAAACACCTGCACGATAGTCAGACTTCCACATGTTCATGACAGTATCTGCTGTCAGTTATGCTTATTATGAATTATATTGAGAGACTTCCACATCTATCTATCTATCTATCTATCTATCTATCTATCTATCTATCTATCTATCTATCTATCTACCTATCCACGATTAATACATTTATCACATAATAGTCTTTGAGAATTAGTAGCCTACTAAAAACATTCAGTGCGTGTAAATGTTTAATGTTTGTAAATATTGACTTATTGAATAGATTTATAACAGATGTTGTGATTTTTAAAATGTTATATGACATGAGATGAGAGTGGCATTAAAATGTTATATGACATGACATTAGTGACATTGTCTTCTTCTTGATCAGCTCAATTTCTTGACACACATACTGTTACTGTAGATGGAGTATTGGTGCTAGACGTGATCAGTGTTAATGTACTGTATGTGGATATCAATCAGGAATACTGTCTGTGAATGTGTGTTTGCATGTCCAAACTAAAGTCAAAACAATTTGATAAAACAGCATAAAAACTAAGGACTTCAAGAGGCCTACCCCACCTTGGCTGCCTATCATTGCCTGGGGTTATTTCTTGAACTGGAATAAACTGGACTTGTCTTTCATCACTGATGCACTTTACAGTTTCTGTAAAGTTACTGTACAGTTACAGTTAGCACTGCAGCTAGCTTACTGGACTAGCACTGCAGCTAACTTCTGCTTATGTTCTACCAGTCCCTCTATCTATGCGGTGGTATGTTGGGGAAGCAGCCCTAGGAAAAGGGATGCTGGATGCCTAGATAGGCTGGTGACAAAAGCTGGCTCTGTGGTGGGCATGAAGCCGGAGTCACTGCCATCAGTTGCAGATAAGAGGACCCTGAGCACACTGCTCTCTATAATACACTACTGCGGCTGCCACCATTATATAGTATTTCTATGGCTGCCACCCCCTGCATACCACTTTCTCTTTCTGTGCAGGTCCTTTGTCCCTTGGGCCATTCACCATTACACAGAAAGGGAGGAGTTTCAGTGCTTGACTTAAGTCTGTTCTGCACACTGCCCTTTATACCATACCTTCATCTGGGTGTCTACACCCTGAACTGGACAGATTGGTACCCGGTGGTTTAGTACTGGCTTTATCAGCAACTTGATCAGTATGCTAGATTGTCTGTGGTCCACATGGTCCACACACTATGTTGTCTTGGTCTGCTTTTATGGATAGTTTCGGGTTTTACTGCTTTTGCATTATAGTATCTAGATTGTCTGTGGTCCCATTCCCACACTTTTTCTTGCTGCATGGATAGTTTTTAAGGCACTCTTTATATTTGTGTTGTATGTATGTGTACAGTATGTATGTGTCTGTGTAGCCTGTTATGTGTGTTAAGTGTGTTATGTGCCTATCTATCTATCTATCTATCTATCTATCTATCTATCTATCTATCTATCTCTCTATCTATCTATCTATCTATCTTTAAAGTTGGGTAATAGACCCAACTTGCCCTGACAGAAACAAAATGTTTTCTATGGTTGGTGTCAGAGACTGACAAAACAGCATAAGTAAGCGAGTCCGAATCTGTAATGTATTGCATTGTAACACATTCTGGTCAAGAGGTAATCCAGCTGAATCCCATAAAAAATAAGTCATTGACGTTGTTATTTTTGGCATCCTTAGGACCTCTTGTTTACATTTCTGGATGATAACATTGAATATACTCTAGGTGGTGTTTTTTTTTTTTTGATAGTCTTCCAAGATGGTTATTTCAAAGTCACTGCAAAATGTCATTGCAGTTCATGTGTTGCATCCTTGATGTTACCTTCAGTTAACAATATTGTAACAATCTTGGTAGAATAAGTACAACTCATACATATTGGCATGTAGGCCTATTAGTGATAGAAATATATTAAAGTAGGCTAACCTACGCTATATAGGCTATGCTGTAAAATTCATTACAGAGATAAAATAGACATATTCCACATAATTTCATACTTTTTTGCACCTTAATGTATAGATGGTCCTGTAATATAGGCCTATTACAAGTAACAAGTTGGCCTGTAACAAGTCTCTGGCCAATACATTTTGGCCTAATCAGTAAGGGGAAAGTGATTACTATAAACAACGTTAATATTCTATTTTCTTCAAACATGTATCCTCAGAATTTCATGCCTCATCCATTTTGACAAGACACACCTTGCTCAGTACTTTGTTCCCTTTCGGCCACTACAGTCTTGTGTTGAATATGATCTGTACATGTGACAATACATTTTCTGAAAAGGTTTTTGTATTTTTGAGTGTTCAATAGCTTAATTGTACCAGTATTTGAGGGTGAAAGACTTGAACCAGACTTCACCACTAACATAAAATGTAGAGTGTAGACTATCTTATGTAGGCTATTTGCTCACACGTTCCTTGATATTCTGCTTTATGTAGGCTAATATCGCAAAAGATGACGCATTTCAGTTAATGGTATTAAAATCTATTAATGCTCTGTGGGATAGAGAGCAAGCAAATAGGCTTCTATAGCCTATCCTTTGAACTCAGTTTGAAGTTGCAAAATGTCACGCAACAGTGGCGTCCGTCGCAGTACCCCCTGCTTGTTTTCGCGCTCGCCAAGCCTCCGCTGTTTAAATGGGCCAAGTTAGAGAAGCGGCGAAGAGTGCAAATCTTGTTTGGTCTGGGTCTATGAACTAAAGCGTGACTTTAACGATATATACAGGGTTAAAAAAACAAGCCATGCAAACGTCTCATTAGCTTTAGCCATTAGTTTCATTTGAGTACTTAAAAAGGACGCAGAGGGTGGATAATTATTAACATAATATTGGCGAGGCAATCAATACCAACTTTTTTTTCTTAATAGTGTAAGGTCCTTCTCTGAGAGTATGTTCGTAACATCATCACCAATCTATTATGAAACTTGATTTTATCAGTTGGCGTGTTTTCTGTGTCATATAAAAGCGCAAATTGGGTCGTGAGAGAGTTTTGTCAATAAAGGAAATAAAAACAAACGAGTGAGAAATAATTTGAAACTACGACACGAATTCTTAAAATCCATCTTGAAATCGATGGGGATCAATAATCACTGAACCAACATAATGACCACAGCGAGATTTCTCCTAGATGTCATACATTAGCTCTACGAGTCCGATTAGATGTGGTAGGCTGGAGCTCGCTGAAAGCCGTCATGCAAGCGAAGCTGTGAGCCCAGTGGAGAGCGAGGCTGTTGAGAACTGGGAACTGGTGAATGGCAATCTGTTGGTGAACTTACGCGGACGGCTGTCAGACGGCGACACGGGAGCCTTGCGTAAAACAAAGTGGAGCGCCTTCAAGTCTGGAGCTAAGCAACTCCGTAAAGAGGATACACAAGTTGGGTCGGACGAACTGCTAATCACTTGTTACCAGCGCTACGCTGTTAGTAACATGCCTGCCATCAAAAAGGAGAGACTGGATGGGGAAGATATGGCATTAGCTGCCTTCAACCATCCCGAATACCTGGCCCCTTTAAATGCCACTGCTATCCCCGTGGTGACCCCTCATCCACCGCCGTACGACCACATTTTCGCCCATCATCGCGCTTACTTGGGGCTACACGACACAACGCTGCATCACCAGAGCCTCCACCACCACCCGGACGACTTAATGCTGGAGAGATTCTCCTCCATCCCGGACTTTCAGCCGTTTTTTGATAACGGGGAACCTTGTATCGAAGTGGAATGCGGGGAGAATAAGGCATTGCTTTATATTAACAAACTGTGTCAGGGCAGTAAGGGACCCTCTATCAAATATCGGGGTGAGTGGCTAACCCCGAATGAGTTCCAGTTTGTGAGTGGACGGGAGACGGCCAAAGACTGGAAACGAAGTATCAGGCATAAAGGTAAGTTCCAATAACAAATATTTAATAGGAATATAACACGTATGTGGCGTTCGTCATTTTAGAGCGACTGTCATGTTCTCATTTGTTTGATAATTTGTTACATTGGGTCCTTCGAGCTTTTGCAATTAAAGGGTTACTCAGCATTACACCAACAACTGCGCATAGTTTACTGCAAGGAGTCAAAAAGAGAATTGCCTAGACACTTGACTGCTACCTTCACAGCGTTCATTATTGCGGCGCATCGGGAGTCAGGAACGTGGAATAAGGTGATAAGCGTGACTATTGTGAAGACCGGCGTAAATTATTGTATTTTTGTTTACCCGAAGCAGGGGGTCACTGTTCCGGAAAGTAGCCTAAGACCAATGTTATATTACTTAGCACTATTTTTTATAAAGAAATATCTTGCTTAGTATGGGGCATGGATCGTAGAGCAGAGAAAAGAGCTTGTTTGTGAATTTTATTGTGAACAGTAATTTTGGATGCGGTGAAGTAGGGTCTTTCTTTGACTGTTGTGGTGAAGGGATACCTTTGTGTACATGGCAGATGCACCAGGACAGGTCTGTCTCATGATAGACAAAACTTGTGCGACACGCAACTATTCGTGTTAATGATAATAACACAAACTGCTTCATTCAAACAACCTAAGGATTTATTTGGGTAGGCTAGTATTTATTTGTAACTTTAAGTGTAAAGTTTAGACGCTTTGAATTGGGAATTATTGTCGTTACTCTTTAGCCAAAAGTATCCCCCACATGGCACTGTGTGGGCGCCCATGGTTGTGAGCACGATGTCACCAGACGGAATCGAAATGCGTTAGTGAAACATGGGGTGGGAATGGTAAACGCCTCTGGCCAAAATTTAAAGAGTTGCGTCTAACCCATGGTGTAGTTGCGACGGTGAGGTGTCTTGACTTCGAAACCCCGGCTGTTCCTTACGGACGCCCGGGTGTGAATCACAGAGACAAGAGAAGGGGCAACATAGGTCAGTAATGGTCGCTATATAATTACCAATCTGTTTCAGACTCACTTCAATATTTATTGCATTCTGTATCAGAATCAAAGTGGTGCTCACGTAGGAAATTAGTTTTATCTGATTGTGTTCTCTTAATGTGTCAATGTGATTGCTGAAAAAAAATCTGAAATATTAATATTTTATTTAGTTTTGTCCTACTCCGTCTGTTCTAGGGCCATGGTGTGTGTGGTTGTTCATATTTAGTTTTCTATGTGACATGCAGCATTACATTTATTTCTGTTAGGAAACCCAGTAATAAGAATGTAGCTACACAGTGAACACTGTTGCATTTATGTCACTGTTCCCTGTCATTAAGTTTAATTTTGAGGAGGTTGTCATGACTAATGGTGTGTGTCCTTCTCCTGTAGGGAAGAGCTTGAAGACCCTTATGTCCAAAGGAATCTTACAGGTACACCCTCCAATTTGCGATTGCCCTGGCTGTCGAATTTCATCTCCAGTGGTAAGCACAGAGTTCTGTTTGCCTTTTTTTAAAGCATGCTATGATCATAAAACACTAGTAGGCTATTTCTGTCTGTCTGTTTTTATGTCCTTAAAGTTTTGATCCTTTATAATGCTGAGACACTTTGCTGAGTGGTGGTGACTGCCATCTCCCATCTGTGTGTGTGCGTGTGTGTGTGTGTGTGTGTGTGTGTGTGTGTGTGTGTGTTGTAAATTTGAAATTTAAAGTATCATTACACTCCATCACAGAAAGTATACATGTATGTGTGTACAAGTACTGTAGCGTATGCTGGCATGCTGTAGGCTATTTATCTGTTATCTGTAAACTTATGATTTCACCTTAATTCTTGTGGAAAGACTGCAATGAATCTCTGCCCTTTTTCTCAGTGAGTTAAGAAGTCCACGTAGATCACCGTTTTATTAGTTTCATTTCTGTTGGGGGAAAAAAACATTGAAGTTTGTCAAATTGACACGGATTTGGCATCAGTTTTTTGTGTGTGTGGAGTGCGGCTCTCTGTTGAGGAAACGATGTTTGATAATTGTGAAAAGTTGACTGGAAACATGAGTTAAAGGCAAAGGCGCCTATGAGACATGCTGTAGCTGTAAGGATGAGATTCTTTCACGTATTGAAAAGGGATTATATCCTATTTATCGGATACATTCCTCAGCTGAAGGTGTCTGAAGCCTCTTCGGTTAAGTTTTTAATTCATATGTCAGCCTTTGGAAATGACAGACACACAGGAGAGCCAGCTTACATACGGCTAAGTTAATAAGTAATAAAAATGGCTAACTTATTGGCTGTAGTTCTCTTTTTTCATTGTTCTTTTCCTCTTATCTTTGACTGGCTACATGTCTTATTAAAACACACACTAGACTCCTTAAGCGCTCTTCTGTCCAGTGGGTGCTTCTGTGTTATGCTGTCTGTTTGCTTTGTCTCTTTGAGTCTGTGTTTGTGTGGGTGTACGTGTGTGTGTGTGCGTGTGTGTGTTGGCTGCTAAGGTGGCTGGATGGCAGGGTCTGTCCATACACAGGTGCTGCAGTGTTTTTATCTGAACTGAGCGCATCTGTTGTCGCCTCTGACAGTTAAGCTAGTGGGAAGAGTGTAAGAGGCTTAGCAAGCTACTGAGCATGGCTAGGGCTGATTACTGTGTGCAAGGCACGCAAGGCAAAGGCGGTTTAGATAAGCGGAAGGTGTTTGGGTGATACAGGTAAACCAATGACGTCGCTAGGACTAAGGATACTGTAAACTTTTCTGATTAGTTTTGTTATGATTAATTGTGATGATTCATTCAGCAAAGAAAAAAGACAAAAATAAAGAATGTCTTTTTTGGGGGTTTGATTCTAATCTTCGAAAGAATGGCACAATTGTTGACATAATCACATCTTCACACATATCACCATAAGCATTTTTGATTGAATAATGATTTCATAAGCTATCAGGCACTTTCATTTGCATAGCAAAGAGGTAAACTGAATAAATGACTCCTATTCAGAGATTTCAGTTTTATCTGTTTGTAGCACTTGGCATTTATTTTTTGAAGCTAGCTGGTCTCAGTCATATTGAGAATCCTCTGATTAGAGCAGGTTTCCCCAATGTTGACTGTTTTTAATAGTGTTGTTCTGTAACTTGGTCCACATTCTCCACTATCTCTCTCTCTCTCTCTCTCTCTCTCTCTCTCTCTCTCTCTCTCTCTCTCTCTCTCACACACACACATACACTCACACTGTCTCTCTCTAAAAGTCCACATGTAGCCTCTACCACTCAGTGACCTCGCATTGTGTTGGGTTGTTAGCAGTGGTGGAAAACTCTACCCCCCCATGCATACCCCAGCCTAGTCCAGCACCAACCACCACAGCACACACACACACACACACACACACACACACACACACACACACACACACCCTGCGGTTTCGTGTGAGGTGTGGACGGGGAGGGCAGGCGGTTGGGCTTGTCTCTCGTCTCTCTGCGTTGGCTCTCCCCCACTCTCCACCCCCCTTGAGGGCATTGCACACACCACTGCTCACGCTCGCTCCCCCTCGTCTCTCTTTCTCTCTCTCTCCCTCCCTCTTTCTCTCTCTCTCTCTCTCTCTCTCTCATATTCACTCACTCGCTTTCTCCTGCCTCTTGCTCTGTTTCCCCTTCTCTCCCTTCATCATCCGTTATCTTGTTTTCTTCCATTTTTTCTTGTTCAATTGCTTTTTTATTCATTGTCTGTGTAAACCTTGGAAACATTTACATTTACAAAAGCATATATGTTTGGAATGCAAAAAAAAAAATACTAAAGATATTAAAAACACTGTACTGTCCATGTGCACCTTGAATATGCTGAACATGTGACATCACAATTTAGCATTATTACTGTAATATGTTAAATGCTAAACACATAGGCCTAGCATTTTCCACTGGTGAATCTTCTCAGTGGATGACTGGCACACTCTCATAAACAGTTTTTAGCAAAGAGAATTGAAAACAAGTTATGGAGTCTTCATGAGCTAACAGTATTTTTATGTTTGGTTTTAACGTTTCTGGTTGGCCTGATAGAGGTACAGAATGTAATGAACATCACTTCACAAGGTGACACTTTGCTTTCCTAGCAATGCCTAAAATAGATTTGTCACCAAGCAGACCTCAGATCTGAGATGTGAAACCAGGCCTTGTTGCTGGTCAAAACCTGCGGTATGAAAACAGCGGTCCGAGAGCAGGCTCACACACAAACTTGTGGCCAGCTCTCTGATGACCAACGCTGCTCCTTTTGAGTTATCCCTCTTTTGAGAGTCCCAGGCACAGGCCCCTGCTGGAGTCCCAGCGGCTGAAACGGATGAGGCCA
>JAODXP020000018.1:16484826-16494826 GCA_027497455.2 Sardinella longiceps | reverse complement strand
TGTGTGTGTGTGTGTGTGTGTGTGTGTGTGTGTGTGTGTGTGTGTGTGAGCAGTGCCTCTACTCTCTCTCCCTCTCTCTCTCTCTCTCTCTCTCTCTCTCTCCCCCTCAGCAGCAAAGCACTGCACCTTTCAGGAAAGAAATTGCACTGAGAAAAAAAATACCATCTCCTGCCTTCTATGGAGCACAGTTGAGTGTTTGCTATAGAATATGGCAAAACTTGCTCTATTTCTCCTCTCCCAACCAGTATTATCTTTACTGAGATGAGCAGAAGGAGGAGTTTAAGCGGCACATGTCTACTGGCACAGACACATGTCAAATGCATTCTGGTCAAATTAGTGGTTTCTGTAAAGCATTGCTTTTGCCAATTATGTGTTTAATGTGTATGTCTGTGTGTGTTTGTGTGTCCAAATCAGAATGTGTGTGAGTGTGTGTCTGAATCAGAATGTTTGTATGTGTGTTTCTGAATAACTCGCAGAATGATTAGAGAGAGAGAGAGAGAGAGAGAGAGAGAGAGAGAGAGAGAGAGAGAGAGAGTGTGTGTGTGTGTGTGTGTGTGTGTGTGTGTGTGTGTGTGTGTGTGTGTGTGTGTGTGTGTGTGTGTGTGTGTGTGTGTGTGTGTGATTGTGAGTGTGTGTAGTATGTGTTGACTCATGCCCAGGGGGTCTCGTACTGTAGATAGATAAGAGTCTTGATGATGTGCTTGAGCATCACAGGCCTGTCCCTGTTCATGTCACCAATCTCCTTATCAGAGTGGAAGTGACTTCATTTCATAACTTTTAACACTATCATCCTACTACTGTTAAATTACGCTGTGTTCTGATATAACGGTACTTAGGAACTGCAGAAGTCAGTAGATAATATCTAGACACGCATTATGTGTATGCGTGTGTTTGTATGTTTGTGTGTGTGCACGCCTTTCACCATTTTTTGAAACTTTAACGTGCCCTTTTGTGTGTCAGGTAAAAGACTACTGTGTGTGTGTGTGTGTGTGTGTGTGTGTGTGTGTGTGTGTGTGTGTGTGTGTGTGTGTGTGTGTGTGTGTGTGTGTGTGTGTGTGTGTGTGTGCCCGTGTTTTTCTTGTTTAAATACTGATGTAAATATAGCTCTGCTTTTGAAGGGCATATCTCTGTCGTAGGATGGCTTCATCAAAGTGAGGTGCACCTCATTGGAAATATATGAAGCGCTTTTTTCCATGTCAGACTCACAGGCGACTACGTACTGCATTGCATTGCCTAGTAACGCTACGCTGTTTGGCCAAAAAAAAAATCTTGTGTGTGTGTGTGTGTGAATGTGGGATGGAAACCCCTTTTTTCTTCTTTTTTTTTGTTTTTGTTTTGAAACAGCCGCCTCCATAGTGCGGAAGTGTCGCCGGAAATAGTCTGCTGCCACCCCCAGTTCTGCGTCAGGGGCTGAGAAAGACAGAAGGACAAGGCGACAGAGAGAAAGAGAGTGGTCGTGTGTGTGTGGGGGGGGGAGACAGGCACACAGAGAGAGAGAGAGAGAGAGAGAGAGAGACCTGTGTGTGTGTGTGTGTGTGAGAGAGAGAGAGAGCGTGTGTGTGTGTGTGAGAGAGAGAGAGAGAATAATGAGTAAGAGGGAGAGAATAGCAGAGAGCGAGCAAGAGAGACAGAATGACAGAGAAAAAAGCAAATAGAAATAGAGAATGACAGAGAGCCAGCAAGCGAGCGAGAGAAAGAGGGGGCTTTCCAGGTGGGGAGGGGTTGAGGTCGGGTGGGGTGGGGTTAAGGGGTGTGTGTAGGAGGGCACAGGGCTGGCAGCTAGGCAGCGTGTGTCCATGTGGGTAGTAGCCCTGCTCACCATAGCGCCAACCGTGCCAGGCAGCGCCAGCACCCTCATTCTCAGCCTGCCACGCCGGAGCTGTTGGCTCAGCATTGGATGCCCTCAGTACGATAGATAGGCACTGTCTATGATAAAGGGAAGTTAGCCTTTTACAATTATGCTGTGAGATGTGCTAGCTGAAATATTACACTAGCCACTTACGGGAATTAGAAACTCTTCTCATTCTTAAAGAAGTAGTGCCCACAGGAGAGGCTTATTGTACTTTTTGGATAAAATGGGAGAAAGAAATAGAAAACTGCTTCCTCTGCAAAAGGAGAAATGAGACAGTGGAAGAGTGAGGGAGAGAGTGATATTTTTTTTTTTAAAAATATGAGGCCCAATCATCCTCAGGGATGTTTCTTTCTTTCTCTCTTTCTCTCTTTCTCTCTATCTTTCTTTCTTGCTTGCTTTTTTCCTCCCCCTTCGTCTTCTTTCCTTCATTTAATGTATGCCACTTGAGAGAATCCAGAGGGGATGCACCTGTTTGCCTCTTGGCTAGTCTCTATGCGCGCACACACACACACACACACACACACACACACACACACACACACACACACACACACACACACACACACACACGCCCTGGCCTGCCACTCACAGAGCTGCCCTCGTTGGGGGAAGGGGGAGTCGTGATGGTGGTTGGGGCTGGAGAGGCCTAGCGTGTGGAGGAAGGGATAGCTCCAGGGCTCGGCAGAGTTCGACGGAGTAGAGACAGGGACAGGCACACACACACACACACACACACACACACACACACACACACACACACACACCCCCCCCCCTAGGCGTGCAACTTGGTGGGAGCAGGGAATTTTTCAAAGCTCTGGCCATTTGGCAATAGAAGCATGCCCTCTCTCTTCATGTACAGTACTTTCTCTCTTCTCCTCCCCCTCTCTTTCCCTGCCTCTCTCTCTCTCTCTCTCTCTCTCTCTCTCTCTCTCTCTCTCTCTCTCTCTCTCTCTCTCTCTCTCTATGTGGTTCTCATAGAAGCGCATTAATCTGTGCAGACCCCCTTCAGGTCACATTAAAGGTTGCCCAGCTTCACTCAGGAAAGCCCAAGGGCCAAGCTTCGCTTCGCCTCCCCTCTCCTTCCTTCTCCTCCTTCTCTCAGATGTTGGAGGCAGAGAGAGAGAGAGAGAGAGAGAGAGAGAGAGAGAGAGAGAGAGAGAGAGAGAGAGAGAGAGAGAACAGGGGAGGAAGGTGGAAAAGAGAGAGTGCATTGCTGGCACATCTCTGTCTATTGCCCTTCTTCTTTCCCTCATCTCCCCACCTACCAGCTTTCACAGCAGCACCCCCTTATTATTCCCCCCCCCACACACACACTCACTGTACACACACACACACACACACACACACACACACACACACACACACACACACACACACACACCTTCATGTTTAGATCTCTTCTCCCTAGCCTTTGTGTTTGTGTGTGTGTGTGTGTGTGTGTGTGTGTGTGTGTGTGTGTGTGTGTGTGTGTTTTGGGAGTGTGGAGTGGTGGTACTGTTGCTTACCCAACTCAAATTTGAAAGTTTTTCCGGTTTTTGTGGCTCCAAAGTTACTGTTTTGTGTGTGTGTGTGTGTGTGTGTGTGTGTGTGTGTGTGTGTGTGTGTGTGTGTGTGTGTGTGTGTGGTGGGGTTTGGGACTGCAGCTAATCTTCTTGTGTTTGTACAAGAAGCTTTTATATGTTTGACCCTCTAGGGCTCATCCTACATAATTTACACAGGCCAGGAAGTCAGATATACATATCTGGAAGACTAGACATGGATCTTCTCAGTCAGGGCTTCAGTCTCAGTAGATTGCTCTGTTTCTCGCCTCTTTTCTCACTCATCACTGCTAGGAGCTCTCAACAGAGCAGAGGCACTGGAAGTCTAGAAGCTTCCATCTTGTAGTATCACACTGCCCTGAAAAGTCAGCTAGAGATATTACTGGAATTTCTGTGGCAAAAAAAGAAGAAAAATACAAATTATGATATGATTTTTTGATTTCATATCATATTTTTGTGTATTTTTTTTTTTAAGACGTTGGAGGGGATTGTCTCTGGGTTCTCGGCGGAGGGATTGATTTAAATGTGTTTGCCCACTGGAATGATTGTTTCTAATGCTGAATAAATGTCTTTTATTGCCCCAAAGGCGGCAATAGCATTGATCCATGTCTGTGATGGATTAGACACATTATTGCGCTTACTTCACCACCAGTCAGTCTGTCAGGATTGTTTGGCGCTAGTTTGTGTAGGTGTGTGTGTGTGTATGTGTGTGTGTGTGTGTGTGTGTGTGTGTGTGTGTGTGTGTGTTTATTTCTGTGTACTGTATACATGTATGTGTGTGTATGCAAGAGTCCCTAGGTGTATTTATGTGTGTGCATATGTGTTGCTGTGTGTACTGTGTGTATGTATCCATATAAGTGTGTGTGTCTCTATGTGTGTGTGTTTGTGTGTGTGTGTGTGTGTGTGTGTGCGTGTGCGTGGTTTGGTTGGCTCTGTGTAGTTGTCGTTGGCCTGCATTTTGAAGTCCTGTGTGTCTCTCTTCCCTGTGGTTTGACAGAACCGTGGGCGCTTGGCAGAGAAGCGCACCGTCCCCCTCCCCCCGACACGCATCCCCAAGAAGGAGTTGGCCTCCATCTTCAGCAGCGACGACAGCGAGGGCAGCGAACGCGCCACTGGAGACCATGCCGACATCAAACAGGAGGATGACCTGCACTACAGTATCATGAGAAAGAGGTGAGTCTTTGCTTGTGTGTGTGTGTGTGTGTGTGTGTGTGTGTGTGTGTGTGTGTGTGTGTGTGTGTGTGTGTGTGTGTGTGTGTGTGAGTATTTGTCCCTGCTTCTGTTTGTGGTTTTTGCGTTTCATGGCAATTCAAACTCAACTCTAGAAATCCCCATAATGACTCAGCCATCACACATGATTATAATTTAGTTAAATACTGAGAAACACACACACACACACACCACCCACGTATACCACCACACATACACCATTTACACAAGCGTGCACACACACACACACACACACCCTCTCACACATACAGTACACACACGTTAGGTATTGAATACACCAAAACTCTGGAAAACAGCCAAACAAAGGCAAACACACACACACACACACACACACACACACACACACACACACACACACACACACACACACATACAGTACACACACACACACACTCACACACACACACACACTAGCTGAAGGAGTGAGGCTCTGATCAAACAAGGATGTGGCATGCTTCACACACACACACACACACACACACACACACACACACACACAACCACCACTACTTCCACTACCTCCACCTCCCCACCCCTGTCCCTGCCGCGTTTTTATTGGGGTCAGCTGTGCCACGCCCGGCCCACAGTGAAGGGTCGGTGGCGGCCGGCGGCGGCAGACATCAGAGCGTCGTTAAAGGGGATTTATGACACCCTGGGGCTGTCGCCATGGCGAACTCCTGTGGTGAGCTCACAGTCACGAGTCTCTCTCTCTCTCTCTCTCTCTCTCTCTCTCTCTCTCTCTCTCTCTCTCTCTCTCTCCTTCTTCCTTTCTTATACACATTCACGTGTAGGTGCACACAGAGAGAGAAACATACTCACACACACACACACACACACACACACACACACACACACACACACACACTCTTGAACACATACTTAAAAAGACACATTTACTAAAATACACACCCAGCCTCCGCTTGCCTGAGCAGGAGCAGTAGCCTTGAGATGGAAGGTGGTGCACATAGATATGCAAGCACCTCACTAATAAAATAGCAACAGACACACACACAGCAGCTTGTGCACAGCCCTCCCAACCAGATGACATATTTGAATGGGGACGACTCTTAACCCTTTACTGGGGCCTATGTGGGCAAACTTCCCACTGCATGCTTCATGTGGTTAATATGAGGGTCATGTGCACGCGTGCGCGCGCACACACACACACACACACACACACACACACACACACACACACACACACACACACACACACACTCAATTTAAGTATATACGGTATGTGTTTGGGCATGTGAAAATAGATAATTGGTATCCTCAGAAGTTTTCAGAAGTCTAATCTCTACAGCATATATCCTGATAATTACTGTTAAATGAATGTGTTAGGCCTGTGTGGAAATTCTCTAAGCCTAGAGGTTTCAGTTCCTCTCCCATGTCTGTACCTACCGTACTGTACGTGGGATCCCCATGTGTGAGTCTCATGTCAGATTGTTGGCTGTTAAGTCCTATAGATTAATTGCAATAAGATCCAGAATTACCCTATGAATACTATTAAGTTACTGCAAATGGTCTGATTGTTGTTGTGAGATGCATGATTTACAAAGAACTGCTTTTTGAGCATTTTACTTAAAATAATGAGACTATTTTGCTACTGAGGTGTAGAAGTAAAGTTTGTGAAGCCACCCCTCCTCACACATGGCTAACTACAGTACTTAACCGTGATGAACATGTGTTATTAAAAGAATGCTAATCTGTTGTTAGCCGCAGAGCATGTGTAGTTTGGGGTATTGCAGGTGAATTCCATGTCCTGTGGGTTTTTGACGGCCTGAGTTTCTGTCAGCACGATGCTTTTGTTAGCACCTTGCTAGCTTCAGTCCTCTGAACGCTTCCGTGTGAAGGGTTTACTGTCCGAGTGGTCCAGCTGTTGTGGTGGTGGTGCTGACTGGTGTGGGTGGGTGTTCTGTTGGGTGGTAGTGGGGGTAATGCAGCAGTTGTGGGTGGCTGTGTGATAGAGCTCTAGGAAGCCCCGGGTTGCTCATAGCGCTTTGGAGGAAAAAGGAAATGGCCCCTCAGACATTATTTATGTGGCCTGGTTGAAAGTATTGGCAGACGAGGGCCATTTCTTTTTCATGCAGAGCTAGCATAGCCTCGCTGTGTTGGTCTAGGCTATGGAATGTTGTGAAAAGGGGCAGTGAACTCTACTGATGGATATGATTTCATTTTCAGCCAGGTCTGAATGCAGTGTGACTACGTTTATTACCAATATGCTTTAAAATCCTGTGATATAAATAAAGTAGTAGTACTTTTAGTAGTGTTTTTCAGACACTGATTTTCTAAATGTTTCGATCATGCCAAAATATGCTATTCTTGGTATTCAAGGTTATGATTTTATGAACCATAAAGGCAGTGAAAAGGAACTTACAACAGTTACAGTGTCCAAAACCAATGTAATTGTGAATAGTACTGTACATCCATAATATTGCCTTATTATATTTTATGTTACCACAAAAAAAATAGAGAAAGAAAAGTAATAGCAGTAACATTCTCTGCTGTCCACAAGTCCCATGTTTCTGTCTGTACATTCAGCAGTGCAGTACTGTAGGTGTTTACATGGGAAGTGTCAGTCTCACGCACTGGCAGACCGCCATTATTGACAACAGTGTGTTTTTGCTTGTGTGTCTTTAGTGAACTGTGACACGTATAGACTCAGGACTGTGTGTGTGTGTGTGTGTGTGTGTGTGTGTGTGTGTGTGTGTGTGTGTGTGTGTGTGTGTGTGTGTGTGTGTGTGTGTGTGGACTCCCTGAGGGATAAATGAGTACTGTTAGTGGTAGGTACAGCGGAAGGGGTCTAAGAGGCTTTGGGTCGTGGCCGTTGGTGTTAAGCTGTTGCATTAAATTTGGGTCATTACATAGAGCTGCGGGGATGTCACTGAATGGACGGCCTGTAATTGCAGATACATACACACACATGAACACAAGCCTACACGCACGCACACACACACATGCACCCATGCACGCAAGCCTAGACATACAAACACACACACACACACACACACACACACACACACACACACACACACACACACACACACACACACACACATTTATGCATGCATGTATGCACACACACACACACACACACACACACTCACAAACATATACACACATCCACACACAGTCTCTCTCTCTCACACACACACACACACACACACACACATGCACTGCCAAATCCGAGGAGGTCGTCTCGAGGTCATCCCATTACGCCAAAAACCCAGCCATCCGAAAATGAAGATTGCGCCGTTTCCCTCTGATGTCATACTCCCTGCATTTTAATAGGGTTAGGGGTTTCTCTCATGGAATCGGATGAATCTGAAAAAAGCCCAGATGTTTACAAAATGCCCCCAAAAATTTGTATTCAAGTCAAGATAGAAGAGAAAGGAGAGAGATTTTGTGTTTGTGTTCACATTGGCATCACTGTTTGAACCCCTAAAAATCTTGTTTTTCGATTTTCACACTCCCTTAACATTTGTGTTCCAGCACAATAACTGCACTTTGAAAGATCATCTAACCTCTCCTTTTAAAGTAACAGTGGGCAAACTCCACCACTGTAACATTGCCATATTATACCAGTCTGTTGGTCAGACTCTCTGATCCCTGTTTTCCTGGGTTGCGCGACACTGTGGACAGTGCATGAGCCATGGCGCATTAAAAAGGTCTGGCTAACCTTGTTAGAGAGGTCCTCCCTAGCCCGCCCTCCCACCGACACTTCTGCCGCCCGCGTGTTAAGATGATAATGAATTTAAAGAACACTTATGACTAATATGGAGGGCTTTTACCCTTTTAAAGGCGGCGGACATCTAGGAGCCGACTGCCCGGCTCCGTTCCACTGAGGTGGGGTGTGTGTGTGTGTGTGTGTGTGTGTGTGCCCTGCCCCCCCTCTCCATCCCTTTACTTTGCACAAATGCGGCTCTGACCGAAAGAGATAATGGGTTGTTCAATCTATGAAATTCAATTTCCATCGAACGCAGCCCCGGTAAGTGAGTTGTAGAGGGGTCTTAACAAATTGGATTTGGTCAATGGATGGTGAAGGATGGCGGGGAGGTTTTTGTGTGTGAGTGTATTTGCGCCTTATAGATTCATATTGAAGGCTGATAGGAGCGATGGCAGTGATTATCGCCATCATTACCGTGTCCCTTTGCATTATTTAAGTCTGTTTATGTTTACACTACGGCGACAGACCTGTCACTGCTCTGCTGTTATTGTATGATCACTCAGTCTTCACCCAGTTCTAAAGCACAGCACATGCAAATGCACTACCTGTGTGTGTAGCCTGGGGCTTAGGGCTGTGCATAAGCTCCAAAATGGCGCAGGGATGCATGGATGGATCCCGAGTATCGCTGGATAGGTACGATATACCTCCTCAGCCGTGCGCTATGGCAGACCATAATAGGATCTCGCACCCCTGCTGTGAGGCAGATCTTTGGACCTTGTCATCTTTAAGAACACCCCTATATCTTTTAACTAGATTAACGTTAAGGGCCATCGGCTTTGCAGGCGATTATTGCTCCCAGGGCCCACCCGAGCTGTGTGCACCATGCATGGAGGGGGGTGAATGAGCACTCGCTTTATGGAAACGTGGCGGCGTGGTCAGTGCTCGGAGCGGAACGTCTTTTTCCCCCCCGCTCTGTGATTAATGCTCCTTTTATCGCAAGGATTGCACATCTGGAACGGGAGTACGGACGCGTCATTGCAGCGGACGCTCATAAGTCAGACGAGGGGTAGAGGAGAGCTCCGCTTCATCACCCATCCTCACAGATAACCAAGGGATAAAAATGCACCTTGAAATACGGGTGGCGGTAAAGGTATTTCTATACAGATATCATTTTTTATTTATTTTTTTTGCATTGAATTTGTTTAATTCTTCAACAACATTTAAGCCAGATACTCATTAGTGTAAGAAGTGTGCAGTCAATGGCACGTCTCAAAATCAATTTCACTGCTAAAGCTTGTCTCAGGACTTAACGGCCAAGCGGCTATATGTTTACCTGAGGGAATTAAGGTGAGGCATCTCAGGTCACAGGTATCCCAGACCTCAGTGCTCAGAGACTTGGGCTGGGGTGGAAAAGTACTGACCATTTTGGATTAGGAGAACAGGTATATCTGCTGGTAGAGGGCATCCCTGAGACTTAGTGCACAGTGTGCTGAAAAGAAGGGAAAATCCCTTTGAATAAATGTGAAATTAATTTCCAGCGCCCAATCAAATGCAGCTTTTGACTTACACATGATGGCAAAGCATTGGATATGCCCTTTAGAGTCTATGTGGACTTTGGGTTGGCCCGAAACTGCAAAAACTAAATTTTTAAGAATTATTTTAAAATGCAGTTATTTTACCTGCAGATTATTTGAGTCTAAGGAGATTACT
>JAODXP020000018.1:16467326-16479826 GCA_027497455.2 Sardinella longiceps | reverse complement strand
GTGAATCCGTTCAAAGCAGAGATCATTTATCCCATATATTTGTTTTTATCTCATTGTGTTTCTGTTGTTGTCCTGTCAGGATATTGGATCATGATCATGGAGAGATTGGATTTGTTTTTCTGTAATCAAATATTCTCATCTGTGTCATTATTTTAATTGCCTTTGAAGTATGCAAGCGCCAAATGAAAATGGTCTCCATCGGAGATATTTAGCATAACAGATCGGTCTGGTTTTTAGAATTAGACAAAACGATGAGTCTACAGCCAAGGCAGTGAAATTTAGTGTATCGTTTCGCTCGATAAGAGAGCTGTTTGTAGAAACAACTCAATCAATTAATTTGATCAATCTATGCCTCATTTATAGTTGAGGCCTCACAAGGATTTGTCTGGATTATTATTCCATGTGGTTATTACCAATGAAAGCATAATGGCATTCTGTGAGAGTACTTTGATAGTGAAATATCACTGGCAGGGTAGAGCGGGCAGTGTATGTGTGTGTGTGTGTGTGTGTGTGTGTGTGTGTGTGTGTGGCGCAGGCTACAGACTGGCACTGAGCAGTGAGATTGGGGAGCGCTGCTAACCAGCTCAATGTGTGTGGCAAGGAAACCAGGCCCAGCTGTGTGCCAGTGTTGTGGCTCCTCTCTGATTGACAAATGACTGAGAACCACTTCTGGGCCGAGAAAATGGGTCCCCTCTGTGTATTTGTGTGTGTGTGTGTGTATGTATGTGTGTGTGTGTGCGCGTGTGTGTGTGTTGTATGGTTGTGAAGGGAAAGAAAAAAAAAACACCCAGTCTCGCAAGCTGACAGGCTTCTATTAGAGAGCAGCAGCCTGTAATCTGTGAAAGGCAAACACTAGCATTTCGCCTGCCGCAAAGCGGCGGAGAGACGCTCGGCCGCCGCTCCAGAACGACCGCTATCGGGAAATGGGCCGGCCATACGACGGCCACTAGTGTTCCCGGCGACAGCTTCACCAAAAAAAAAAAAAAAAACCTCTAAATAAACCCCCTGGTCTGCCCAGACATTCAGTTCATTGCCTTGTGGGCTGCTAGCGCCCTGTGCTTCTCTTCACACACATCAGATATTCCTAACGTGTTAATGGCTTATTTTACATCATTATTCTCTTTAAGGAGATCAGAACCCTAATCAGATTTTGATGAAATGCCCTCATGACACACTTCCCCAGTTCAGTCTCTATACACGCGGCTGGAACTAATGAGCCAGCTGATGAAGAGGATGGGCTAGAGCCGTGTGTGTGTGTGTGTGTGTGTGTGTGTGTGTGTGTGTGTGTGTGTGTGTGTGTGTCTGACAGATAAGGCAGGAGAGAGAGAGAGAGAGAGAGAGAGAGAGAGAGAGAGAGAGAGAGGGAGGGAGGGCACAGAACGGGCACATCTCGTTCTAATCTGGCTCTGGGTGAAGGGCCGCTCACGGCGCGCGCTGAAGGGCAGGGGGGTGAGCGTGAGCGGGTTGTTGCTGGCGTGGCCGATCTCTGTGATCCAGGATCAGGCTAGTCGGGCAGGGTGCCAGCACTGCGATGGAGGCCCAGCCAGAGGCTCTCCCACTCAGACGCTCAGCTCCACTCCCAGGGGGACACCTCCTGGATCTTGGCATTCACTTCTTCTTGCTAGGTATACCACAGGCTTCCACTATGGAGGGAGGACCGGAGGTTTACTCACCACAAATAACATTAGCTCCGACATGTTCTGTGCCTCTGTTACCTATGTTATTGCTGTTGTAATACAGGAGAAAGTTTGCAATATTCTGGTAACAATATTAAATATTATGTAAGAAAGAGTAAATCACAGAAACATTATGCCTTCTGATAAAAAAAGAAACGTTGCTCTTGTAATGTAAATATATCCGTCTGGTTTAGCCATCCTAGACAACGTCGCACAGCCATGCAGATAAGAGTTTGGCACGACTTCAGCAAATGTGCTCAAGAACAATTAGTTGTCATTAAAGATAGGCTGGCATAACTGAGGATCATACTTATCCCAGCTTGTCTTCTGCGTTTCCCCACTCCCCAGTTGATTTTAGGAGTGGTGGTTAAAAACGATAATCACTTTGTTTTAAGCTCATAAACTTCTTACGAGTCCTGAATGTGTTGATTAGAGCATCTTAAGATGGAAGATGAGACAGGATGAGGCTGAAAATTGCTTGATGCAGGAGTCTGTCATTGCCTATTACACGCTTTAAATCCAAAAGACAATAGGCATGCTGGCTGTGAATCCTTAATGAGAGTTAAATACATTCTCTACTTGTGACGGAAAGATGTGTATCGCTTATGATTCTCGCTAGTGTGCCACAGGTAAATTTTGTTTGCATTTACATGAATCTGTTTATGGAAGTGTTTGATTTTGTGTTTGCTTTTTGAGTGCGCGTGTGTGTGAGAGAGAGTGTGTGTGTTTGTGTGTGTCTGTGGGTGTGTACCTGATGTTATGTGTGTGTACTTGCAATGTATTTGTCTGTGGTTATGTAGCAACTCAGCAATGGAAGGAGAGATGAGCCTTTTCATTTTCAGTTCTTTAATACTTTATGCTTTGTTAACCATAGCACAGGAGAATACATGAAAAGAGATGTTGTAATCAGCTTGAACCCCAACATTAGTTGAGGCATTTTGTCTGGATTTGTGTCAGACAAGCTATACAGTATGTGCAAACTGGTAGTGTTAGCATTTCATAGTCAACACAGAATTTTGCAGACTCAGAAGTACATTTTCTTGAGAAGTTTTTAGTGTCTACAGTATATGCATTTGTAAAAGAACTTCTACTTAAAAAGTTGTTCTCTCTCTCTGTGTCTTCTTCTTACATTCTTCTCCTTCTCTTCTCCTCTCCTCTCTCTGCTCCCTCCTTCACCTACTCTTCCTGCGGCTGTTCCAGTCGTGACAGTGACCTCTCAACGATCATCACCAACCTGCACAACACCCGACAGCACGGCATGCCCGAGGGCCAGTCCTGCGCCGACATCAACAACCTTGGCCCCGGACAGGCAGGTAAGACACGCCTGGAGTCGCCGAGCGCTCCGCAGCGGATGGGTGCTGGGGTTTGGAGTCGGGAGCGGGGTGGGAGGGTGGCGTTGGGGGGCAGGGGGAAGGAGGCAGCCTGCCAGCTGCTCCTGCTGTTTTTCCTTCTTCTTCTTCTTCTTCTTCTTCTTCTTCTTTTCCTTCGTTTTCTTTCTCCTCAGCTGAGCCCATCGTTTGTTGTTTCGGCTAATTCACAATCCTCCGCTGTTCGTTCTCTTGTTTTTTCTGCCCTGCACGTGAAGGGACAAGAAGAGATGGGAAGCTATATGTTCAGCCCCATATACTGTAAGCTTTTTGGTGCACATTAAATAATTAAACTCCATTAGTCTTTTTTTCTGTGTGTGCATCTCTCGTTTTGGTGTAATTTACTTGATTGAGGAACTTAAGCTCATTACTCATCCCTTTGTATCCACTCGTTAATGTCCTTTTTTTTTTTACACTAGAGGATTTCTTTATCAGGCGCCAGGTCTGGTCCTAAAGCCTCCCGTTAAATCAGCGCTCTGCTCAAATAGCCTTATTTTCTCATTAATCCCGTTTCGCTCAAACAAAGGGACTACAGTCGCCATTAATCTAATGGCTACTCGCTCAAGTGGAGTTCTCGTTTTATATATATACGGCCGTTTCGCCGCTCCTGATTCGTCCTGATTAAAGGCGTGTGTTTGTTTTCTTTGTTGTCCTCTTCCCCGTTTCTCACTGTTCCTTCTACTGTATGGCTTTAGAAAGGCATTGCAATTAGTGGTTTCTGAACGTGAGCTTGGCTGTTGTTATGGTTTTTTTGCATGACACATTGACGTCAGAGACTATAGTTTTGGGGCCAGTGCTTTCGCAGGTGTTTTGCCTCAAGGGCGGTATGTGGCACACTTCCCCCAAATGCTCTGGCCGTCTATGTCTGTCTGTCTCTGTTGTTATTCTGGAAAGGTTTGGTCGTTAGTTATTTTGTTATTCTGGAAATATTTGTTTGAGCTGTTTTTTTTTAATGAAGATGTACTGTACCTTACCTGTATTCTGTGTCTGTGTATTTTACATCTAACGCCTCTAATGTGAGCATGGTGTGAATAGCGGATTCTTTTGAATATATGCAGTTTGTAAATGTGGAGAAATATGCTGCTGGAAATACTCTGTCAAAAGCAGTGCTCGGGTAAATTGGATAAAGTCTGATTTAGAGTGTGAAGTAATGTCTGTCTAGCGTGGCATTTTCGAGAGTAAGCTGTCTGAAGAAAATAAGTTACAAATTCTCCAACAAGTGCCAACAAGTCAAAAAACTTTTCTTTTTTTTTCAAGTTTTCTTCTACTTCTTCGTAAGAGCTTCACAAGCACAAATTTATGAAGGGACACTTTTAACAAAGTGAAAAAGATACTTCGAAACCAAATAAAAAAAAGATACTAAAAAAAAAGCATGTGTGAATATTTATGGCCATATGGGCTGGATCAGGCTAAATCCTGATCACATAAAGTGGCATCAGTACAGCTTTTGCACTTACCAACACCCTGCTCTGCCATCTCCTGCCGTTCCCCTCCAAGCCTGGTCCCCTAATTGTCCATAAGATGATTCACATTAAGGAGCAAATCACCTTGATATGTGTGGATGTTTGGACTGGGCAAGAGATCTGTGGGATTCAGAGAGGGCTTGAGGGGGAGGAAAGGCAACAAAAAAGACTAGTTTAATCTCCCAATAATCTTAATTGAGAAAATCTCAATTAATTCTAATCTTAATTGAGCAAGACACAAAGGGATGAGGGGCGGGTGCATCCTTCTGTGGGCAGGGCCTGCAAAATCTGTCCGTTTGAGCATTAACCCAGAGATTTGGGAGTCTATTTAAGCGGCTCGCCCTGTGTCTGTAAACAAGTCCAATCCGATCACCTAGTGTGTCTAATTCTGTCTGCCAGTGAAATTAGAGAGCCTGTGTCCCAGGGGAAGGTCAGGGGTCGCTAGGGGACGTGACAGACAGTAGGGCTTGTCCGTCGGCATGCCACACACACACACACAACAAGGTGGAAGGTCCCTCTGTTTGTCCCCCGTGCAGGACAGAGGACCTGGGCCAGGCCAGCAGGGGAATGGTAGTCCCTGCTAGTCCCACAACACTGAAGCTGGGTCTGAATGTTTTGGTTAGTGAGCAGGTCTGTATCTGAACATGCTGAAATGATTTGTTTCACTAATGGCGCCCAAGATTGTATGTCTGGGTTAATCCGCAAATTGCCCTGTGCCCGTGCATAAACTAAGTTTTGAGATAGAGGTTTGAGATTTGGTTTTGTTGACTTTATCACTTATCTTGACAATCAAGTGCTAAGTTATGGCAAAGTAACGTTTCTTTAAGCCCTTAAAAAAAAGGGGAAAAAGTAGCTTTGGCAGTGTGCAAGCGGTTGACAAGAGTGTGCAAGCACAGAATGAAATGGAGCAAGGAGGAAAAGAGAGAGATAGCGAGAGAAAGAGAGAGAGAGAGAGAGGCAGTGGAAAAAAAGAGCATTACGAAAGGCAAGTTGGAATGAGGTAGCATTGCAGCAGCGACGGCGGCGGCGGCGGCAGTATCTGGGGAAGAAGGCAGAGAGAGCAGACAGTGGAGAGAGAGAAAGAGAGATAGAGAGAGAGAAAGAGAGAGAAGTGAGGCGAGGCGAGGAGAGGCAAAGCAAGGCGAGGCAAGGCGGTCGCGACAGACAGCCAGGCAGGGGGAGAGAGGAGAGAGGAGGAGGAGGAGGAGGAGGAAGCTGGGCTGCTCGGCTGGAGAGCGCCGTTAATTAAATCTGAGGGACAGACAGGAGGGCTGACCCAGGCGTCAACAGCCTGGGACGGAGGCCGCCCCTGCTCCCCATGGCCGGCCACACTGGCCCCGAGGCGGCCGGGAGGGGGATAGCAGAGAAGGGAGGGGAGGGAGAGAGAGAGAGAGAGAGAGGGATAGAGGGAGAGAGAGGAAGAGGGAGGGAGGGAGAGAGGGAGGGGTGGCAAGGGCGCCGGGTAGATCGTCTGGCTCCCTGTGCAGACTCCAAAATGTGGCTTTGCGGTCAGACCAGAGACTCTTAATAGGCGTATAAGGTGTTTCTCTCTGTATGTGTGTGTGTGTGTGTGTGTGTGTGTGTGTGTGTGTGTGTTTCTGTTTTTTCCCCTCTCCACCCTGTTCCTTTTGGACTCCCCCGCTTTTCTTATGGCACATGGAGAAAATCATGATTACGTGTTTGTGAGTTTGAGTGTTAGGGGATGTTTGTGTGTGTGTGTGTATGTGTGTGTGTGTGTGAGAGAGAGAGAGAGAGACAGAGTGTGTGTGTGTGTGTGTGTGTGTGTGTGTGTGTGTGTGTGTGTGTGTGTGTGTGTGAGAGAGTGAGTGTTTGTGAAGTGGGTGAATGTGCACTTTAATTTTATTTCACACTAGAGTCTTCCACCTTTCAAAGAGTCAACAAACAGTTTTGTGTTTGATGTTAGTGACCCCTCTGCACTGAGTTTCTAACTCTCTGCTTCAAACAGTTGACAGCGATTCTTTGTGCGTGTGTGCTTGTGTGTGTGTGTGTGTGTGTGTGTGTGTGTGTGTGTGTGTGTGTAGTTGAGAGTGATAGAAGGATGAGGGGTTTCAGTCAGCTGAATGCAAGAATTCATTATGTATGGAGTTTTTTTTTACTCTTCCTCTTAGTCAGGCCCGTGTGCTCCTCATTGACTGTACTTTCTCATCCTCTCTTTTTCTCTTTCTTTTTCTCTCTGTAAAGGAAAAAATGCCCTTTATCCTCCATTTTTTTATCCTCTCTCTCTCTCTCTCTCTCTCTCTCTCTCTCTCTCTCTCTCCTTTTCCACTCCCTGCCTCTCCCCCGCTTGTCTCCTGAGGCTCACTGTGGGAGAGCGGCAGCGTTGATGGGTGGGTGGATGTGTGTGTGTGTGTGTGTGTGTTTGCGTGTGTGTGTGGCGACGTTACATCCTCTGGGCTAGCGGAAGAGCCTCTCCCCTCCCCCCACATGCCCCCATGAGCCTCCCCGCTCCACCCCCCCCCCCCCTCAACAGCCACCACCACACACACACACACACACACACACACACACACACACACACACACACACACACACCACCACCCTCCCTCTCCTCTTCTCCACCATCACCACCACCATCCCCCTGTAGCCAATCAATGGCAGCCTTTCAGCCCCGGCAGAGCCCCGCAAACACGGGATCAATAAGTTATTAGCACCATTCTGTCAGCTGTAATGTGCAGATTGATCGGGGGCCGTGGCTCCCGCCCGCCTGCCCGCCGCCCGCCACTTCCCCCCGCCTGATAAAGATGACAGATTAAGGGAATAAGAAAAGCGAATTAAAGAGTCTGGCTGTCTGAGCTGTCACTGGTCTGGGCCAGGAGAGAGGGAAGAGGAAGAGGAGATGGAAGAGAAAAGGAAAGAAGGAAGTGTAGAAGGAATCTTTGGCACCTATCTCTTTCTGACTCTTTCTCTGTCTCTCTCTCTCTCTCTCTCTCTCTCTCTCTCTCTCTCTCCTGACGTCGCTCTGTCGCGCCATCCCTCTGTTTGCTCTCTCTCCTCCTCCTCCTCCTCACAATCCTTCTCTCTTTTGCTCTCATATTTACTTACTCTCTCTCTCTCTCTCTCTCTGTTTTGCCTCTTCCCACCCCTGCATTAAGTGATTGTTCACCTCACACCCAGCCCCCCCTCCCCCCTCCCCTAATGCTTGTGCCCCTGCTGCTGTTTTACCTGTCAGACGAGAGGTGAAGTTAAACATGTTTGAGCCTGGGCCAGAGGCCAACCAAGGCCAGCCGGGGGGGTGAGAGTGGGGGGGGGGTCCTCTCCACTCCTCCACTCCTCCACCCTTCCACTCCTCCACCCTTCCACTCCTCCCTTTGTTTGTCCTCCCATAAGTGGAAAAGACGGTTGGCTTTGTGGGGCACGAGGAGGGCTCGGCAGAAGAGCTGGCCTAACCTATTTACTTAGTGGTATTAGCACCGGCGTGGAGCGGGGGGGTGGGTGTGTGTGTGAAGGCGGCGACGGAGGTGTAGCTACAGGCAGGGGGGTGGAGATGAGGCGGTCGGGCCGGCAGGCTCTGTTTGGTGTTAAACAGGCGCATCAGCGCTTTAAGAGGCAACATTTAATTGGCATTAAAAGCTTTCCGCCTTTAAATCTCTGACCCGCAGGCACCTTCCTCACAAACTCCACACCCGCTCTACTTCAGACAGCCAGAGAGGAGTCCCGAGGTCTATTATATATTTATTTGGTTGTTGTTTACTTATTTCGCAGTGTGCTTTTACACTTTCGATTGGAGAACATTTTTCAGGGGCTGTTTTTATCTGAAATTTTCATCATCTCGTGACATTTTGAAATATCTAACAATTAGACACGTTGTAGAAATCATATCCCTTTTCCTTGGAAAAGACTGGGCTGTGTTCAAAACGTCCAAACTGCTTAAATCAAGCTGCTCTACATGGATACTAGCCATAACAGCTTTTGTTTGTCCAAAGCTGCTCATGAGAATAAGTAGGCCTACCTAGTTTATACCAGTGTGCTAGTCATCGCACTGAGCTACACCGCTAGTGTCAGCAAGCTAGCAGCTAATCTGATTATAATCAGGCCATTAACAGGAAACTAATTCTCCATAGTGCTAGATCTCTACGTCAATAATAATTCCAAATGCTAATTCAAACACAAGCAGCACAACCTAGCATTCTTAGTCTTCCTACTGCTTTACTAGGAGATAAAAACACAGTCAGATCTTCAATCTAGGCTAAACATGGTGGATGTGGATTCCACTCTGAAAAATATTAGTCAGAAAAAATATTAGTCAGAAACTGGTTGTCGTTTTATCTAAAGAGGTGGTAGGTAGGGGCTAGATGTGCAAGTCATTTCTAGTGAATTATGTTATGAATGGAAGTGTTGAACTTCACTACTGGCTGTATTGTGAAAAAGAGGGGAAAGCTGCCTGCTGGACCATTAACAGCCCCCTAAAACTCCCCGTCAAGGCCATGTGAGAGGTGAAAATTTAGTGGTATCCCATAAGAAGGACGTTTATGATGCCAGTATCCCGCCCTTCCCTGCGTACGTACATCACATTGATTCATGCTCAGTTTAAGTCTGTCAGCCACATACCCACAGCTTACATTTGTGCGCAAGTCAATAGATTTGGCCCCCAGCGATGGGTGGGTGGATGGGTGCTCGGCTCTCGCCTGCCTGTAGGGGAAGCTTGGGTTGTCGATGTGGACTGCAGAGTGAGTAAGTCATTCAGCCTAGGCCTTTTTGAATTATGTGTATAGAATAATAGCCTTTCCCTCAGTGCAGGTCCTGGACTTTCCCCTTTGGTTTGAGGCATTACTCCCCCCAGAGGGAAGGGGAGCTAACGGAGCGAGCGACCCATATCACAAACCTTCATCTCCATTCGTCTACTCTTATCCCCTCTAATTTCCTCCTCCTGTGCCCCTATGTTTACTTTCTCTCTAACATATGTAAATATGAATTATGTATGAACTAAAAGGAGGGGAGCAACATTTGCGGAGTACAAGGTTTAAATAGCGTTGAGTTTGTATGCATGTAGGTGTATATTGTCTGTATTTATTTTTATACATTGTCTATAAGAATGCAGATGCAAGGGTGGGGGTTGAGAGTGTGTTAGCTGAATGCAGACTCCTGAGCAACCTTGAGCCGTTGTGGGTGACAGTGACAAAAGCTTGCAGTGAGGCGTAGGCTGAAGCGATAGCACGGGCGCCCACAAGAAGATGGTGATAAGGATGTGACCTCAGAGTGCAAAGACTATAGCAGTGGAAGGGAAAGGGAAAGGTTGATGGTGTGGGGGGCTGGAGACATAGACCCTACTGCCCAGTGCTCCTGGCCTCTGTGGATGAGACACGGCTCTGAGACAGAGGGTCTCACATACACACACACACACACACACACACACACACACACACACACACACACACACACACACACACACACACACACACACACACACACACACACACACACACACACACACACAGAGACACACACACACACACACACTCAGAGGTGGGAGGGAGTGCCACAGCTGGATGATGGCCTCAGTCAGCAGGGTGAGTGCAGCTCAGTGGATTTCCTATGAACACTGAGCAGACTTAAAATCTTAATTTGAAGTTTTGGGTTGAGGCGAGGTCGGAGTGAGGGGGAAAGGAAAGGGTAAGAAGGGAAATGGAAGATGGAGAGAAAAGCTGGAGAGAAGGAGTAAGTGATCAGACACTCCACCACCCCTCCTCCTCCTCCTCAGACCCCCACACATACCCTTCCTCTTTTCCCTCAGGGAGGGAACTTAAGGTGATCCAGGGCCATTAGGGAGGCTCTCTCTCTCTCTCTCTCTCTCTCTCTCTCTCTCTCTCTCTCTCTCTCTCTCTCTCTCTCTCTCTCTCTCTCAGGGCCCAGAACAAGACTAAACTTCACCCAACCACCCACCCCCACACCCAGGGAGCCTCTCCTCTCCTCTCCTCCGTACCACCCTTCCCTCCCCAGCCCTGATCCCGCACCCCCCTCCCCCCAGAGAGCACATCAAACGGGATCATTAGTGAACCTCACTCCAGTGCCGCTCTCCTCAAAGGAGCCCTGAGTCCCCACTCCTCCACTCCAGAAAGCCCTTTCAAGCACAGGCTTGCTTTCTCTCTCTCTCTCTCTCTCTCTCTCTCTCTCTCTCTCTCTCTCTCTCTCTCTCTCTCTCTACCTCCTCTGTCTCCACTCACTCCTTTCTTATCGGAGCAGAGGGATGAACAGAGCGCTTGTGGTGGAGAGAAGAGCAGGGATACAGGGGGTGGAGGAGGTCGGTGAAGGGGTATGTGTGTGTGTGTGTGTGTGTGTGTGTGTATGAGGGTGGGGGTGGTTGGCAGTGTGCGTTTTGCACACAGGCAGTGCAGTTGTTCAGTCTGACATTCCAGCCTGTGTGTGTGTGTGTGTGTGTGTGTTCAGCCCAGAAGGCCTTTCTTCTGTCTTCTGTACCTTTTTTTTGGTTAAGTTTTATCTCAAGCAACCACTGCTGAGCAGACAGAAACATGTACCCGCGGGTCGCTTTCCAGTTTTTGGACCTTGGACTTGTCTGTGATGTGACTTTGAGTTTTTACATGCAGACAGACTCTTAAGAGACAAAAATCATTCTGTGAACATCAATGATTGTTGATTCTGAAACCACTTCTGGAGGAGGAGGAGGAGGACATACGGCAACAGTCGCTCTGCGAATAGGTCAGAGGGTAGAGGTACAGCAAAAAGGACAAGAGAGGAGAGAGAGAGAGAGAGAGAGAGAGAGAGAGAGAGAGAGAGAGAGAGAGAGAGAGAGAGAGAGAGAGAGAGAGAGCGGTGACAAAAGGCCTCTTCCTTCCTGCTTGCATGCAGCCTCATGCAGCCTGCGTTATTAGCAGGATATTGATTTGAGATGGCTTTGGGGGAGGGTGCTGTAATTGTACACTAGACCCCCCCCCCCCTCTCTCTTTTTTTCTCTCTCTGGCACTCAGTGTTAATGCGGGGCTACTCAACTCCCCGTGACCCGAAAGGGAGGAGAAATATGGCAGGACCTCCGGAGTGACGGGGGGTTGGAAGGGAGAGAGAGAGAAAGAGAGAGAGTAGTAGCTTGAAAAAAACGACAGAAAAAAAGACGAGACGAGAGACGAGAGGAAGAGTAATGACAAGTAAGAAAGAAAGAAAGAGAGAAAAAAAGGCTAGAGCAGTTCTCAAAGGGCTTTTGCGAGAGCACTGCAAAGAACGGGAAGGCGAACAATGGAGACTCGCGTGTGTGTGTGTGTGTGTGTGTGTGTGTGTGTGTGTGTGTGTGTGTGT
Source organism: Sardinella longiceps (assembly GCA_027497455.2). Lineage (NCBI taxonomy): Eukaryota > Metazoa > Chordata > Actinopteri > Clupeiformes > Clupeidae > Sardinella > Sardinella longiceps. The sequence continues at coordinate 16,468,054 of JAODXP020000018.1, read as the reverse complement.
GGGTAGCAGCAGGAGTGTCCAAAAACTCAGGCCGAGGTGGCGTGGGCCCACACAAAGAGGAGCGAATAGGAACAGAGGCCTACTGACTGAAGGACACATACACACACACACACACACACACACACACACACACACACACACACACACACACACACACACCCGACTCACAATCTCGCTTAGCTACACAGTGCTGGGCTCATCTCAGCTCTGCCTGCTTTTCTTTCTGATGGTGTGTGTGTGTGTATGTGTGTGTGTGTGTGTGTGTGAGAGTGAGAGGGGGGTGCTCATATGATTGCCAGGCCAGTTAAAGGAAGGAGAGGTTGTGTAAGCCTGAGAGAGAGAGAGAGAGGTAAAGAGAGAGAGAGAGAGAGAGAGAGAGAGAGAGGTGGCAAGAAAGGAGGAAAACAGAAAGCGTGAGATGCAAGAGTGAGAGAGAGGAGGAAAAGGGAGAGGTAGAGAATGAGCCAGAGCAGAGCAGAGTAGAGCAGAGAAGACTACACAAAACAACAACAAAACAGTGAGCAACAGAGATAGAAAGAGGAATAGAGAGGAGAGTGGATAGGAAGAATAGAGTGAATAGAAAAAGAGAGAGGAAGAATAGAGAGAGAGAGACCACAGCGAACCCCCCCTCCCTCTCTGTATTTGAGTAGCAGGCTGATGTGTCATCTGTGGCGGCGCAGGCCCTCTCATCTCCTTTGACAGCGCAGCCACGTCTCCAGGCTCTGGAG
>JAODXP020000018.1:16452326-16457326 GCA_027497455.2 Sardinella longiceps | reverse complement strand
CGGGGGGAGTCTGGTGGGGGGTTTATGGGGGTACAGGGGTTCTGGCAGCTCCTGGAGCCCCCAGACAGCATGCCTGTGGTGGGGTGCGTGAGGAGCGCTGCCTCTGCCTCTGCCTCAGCCTCTGCCTCTGCTGCTGCAATGCAGACAGGCACACGGAACACCAGGGGAAGCCTGGGGGTGCAGCTACAGCCACAGCCCTGCACTCACTCTCTCATTCCCTTCCTCTCACTCCTTTACTCTATCACTCCCTTTCTCACTCACTCCTTTACTCTCTCACTCCCTTTCTCACTCACTCCTTTAATCTCTCACTCCTTTACTTACTCAGTCTTTTACTCTCTCACTCACTCCTTTACTCTCTCACTCCCTTTCTCACTCACTTCTTTACTCTCTCACTCCCTCACTCACTCTTTCCCTTCCTCACCAACTCTCTCACAAACTCGCTCACTCTCTCTGTGTTCAAAGACACATCAGCAATCTACTGTACCTCCCACCGACTCAACATATCCTCATTTGCTCCCTCTCTCTTTTTCTCCCTCCTTCTCTCTCTCTCTCTTCATCTTCATCTTTCTCTCTCCCACTAGCTTCTGCTTTCTCTAGGTTTCTCTCTATCAGTCCTTTTACTTGATTTGCTCTTTTTCTTAGTCTCTCTCTCCCCCCTACCTCTCTCTCACTTGCTCTTCTCTCGCCCTCTGTCAGTCTCTCTCCCTGTGTGTGTGTGTGTGTGTGTGTGTGTGTGTGTGTGTGTGTGTGTGTGTGTGTGTGTGTGTGTGTGTATCTCAACATCACCTCAGCAGCACGCGTGCTGTTCCACATCCTCCTGTGTGTGTTCACACACTGGGTGTGATTCACATTTAGAGTGAGAGGAGGAAGGTGTCAGGTAGGTTTTTCTTTTTCAAAACAGGGGAATAGAAAAAAAAACACATCCAAATGTTCTGCTGTTTGAAACATGCAAACATTGATGTAATAAATAAAATATATATAAAAAAAGAGAGAGAGAGAGAGAGAGAGAGAGAGAGAGTTTGAGAGTTCTAAAACATTTTAATAGCAGTAAACTGTAATTGTAAGAATACATGCCCATGAGCTAACATGTTTAGCTAATGTCTGTGTGTGTCTTTGTATGAGAGAAAGAAAGTGTGTGTGTGTCTCTGTGTGTGTGTGTGTGTGTGTGTGTGTGTGTGTGTGTGTGTGTGTGTGTGTGTGTGTGTGTGTGTCTGTGTGTGTGTTTGGGTGTGTGTGTGCTGACTTGTCTAAGCACGTTCCGTTTATAAGCAAATGATAAGGCCTTGGCAGTCAGATGGTGCCAACTCACTCAACTGCCAAAGCTTTGATGGGAGTGATATTCAGGTTCTTCTCCAACACATCACACTTGATCTCCGCAATCAGCTAACAGCCTGATGCTGACTTTTACTCACTTTTCTTTTCCCTGGCTTCACCTTGGATTCTCACGGGACATCCCCCACCCTGGAGCCGTCTCAGGGTTTTTTGGTTTATTTGGTTTTTTTTTTTAATATATATTTTTTTTGTTAGCAGTAACGAGTTCTGTAGGTTTTCAGATCAAAGCTGGAGTGTGAGGCACTGGCTCGTCCAAAGCCATCACACACACTTTGACAGTCTGCTGTCCTGTCCCAGAGCTGTCGTCCCCTGCTCCACGCCGCCCGTCTGTCTGTCTGTCTGTCTGTCTGTGTGCGTGTCTGTGCACTCACCCTGTTTCTGAGCCTGTGGGTAATTTATGACCTTGTTTGTTTTCTCGGGTGTTCTTTAACTTTTTTTTTTTGTTTTTCTGTTTTTTTCTGTTTTTTCTTTTTTTCTTTTTTTTTTCTTTCGGTTTTCGGGAAAAGCACTTTGGCATCGGGGAGTCTTGATCCCCAGCTGTGTGGCTTTCCCCTCTCTTTCTTTTCTCTCTCTTTCTCTCTTTCTCTCTCTCTCTCCCTCTCAATCTCTCCATTTCTGACCTCCCCTTAGTCCTTCCCAATCTGCCACAAACTCCTTACTTTCTCTTTTTTTTTACTTTCTCTTTTTTTTCTGTGGCCATAATTCTCTCCAACTCTTTTCATCCCCTCCCTTTCTCTCCACTGCCAGACTCTCACTTTTTCTCCCTCCGGTACCGCCATCTCCCTTTCTGAATTCCTCTGCTCATCTCGCCCCTGTTCTTCTATCACTAACTCTCATCCCTCACTCTCTCTCCACCTCTCTCTCTCTCTTTCTCTCTCTGTGTGTGTCTCTGTTTCTCTCTTGTCTGTTGACTGTTTGGATGCAGGGAGTGTGGCTGGCCCTGGGGAGGTGTGTGGCCCCACAAGGGCCCCTTGACATTGACGTGATGCTTCAGTAGGCCCCTCTGACCCCCCGCCCAGCCCCCCTCTCCACTTCCCCCGACCCGCAGACCTCTCTTAGCACAGGGATGCTTTTATATTCTCTCTCTTTTTTCTGGCCTCTCTCCCTCCCTCCCTCCTCTCTCTCTCTCTCTCTCTCTCTCTCTCTCTCTCTCTCTCTCTCTCTCTCTCTCTCACTCTCTCTTTCTTTTTCTGTCTCTTTTGCTTTTTTTTTCTCCTTGCCTCCCTTTTGCGTGAGTCCCTGCAGAGCATCCTTTCATGTGTTTGAAGTGGAGGCCCAGAAATGAAAGCCTGTGAAGAAGTGTGTGTGTGTGTGTGTGTGTGTGTGTGTGTGTGTGTGTGTGTGTGTGTGTGTGTGTGTGTGTGTGTGTGTGTGTGTCTGGTGGGGGGTTAAGGGGGGGCTGAAAGGTGTTGTGTGCCTCACTACTCAGCTGTAAGGTGGTCAGGCAGGAGACCCCCCCACTTCCCCACACTCTTCTATTCCTCCCTCTCTGTCTTTTTCTCTCCTCTCCTTCCCTCCCTCCCTCCCTCTCCTCCTCTTTTCTGTTTTCCCTCCCCCAGTGCTGCTGTGATGAAAAGACGTGTAGAGAAACATGAGGCGAGGAGGACTCCAGCAACAAAAACAACAAAAAGAAAGAAAGAAAGAAAGAAAGAAAGAAAGAAAGTGTAAAAGAATAACAATTCTGCATCTCTCCACTCTTCTTTTGTCTTAAACACTCCCAGATGGAGGCTAGGAAGGGTTAGCAGTAAGCTGGTGACAGCACTGGCAATAGCAGCCTGATAAACTGGCGCTTTGCTGGCGATGGCTGGCTGTGTGAAGGCTTTTACCTGTTGTGCCTATAGAATGATAAAACCAGACCCTCCCCAGCGGCCTCACCAGAGGACACACTATGTGCCGCCTGCCAGGAGGCACAGCTTCAATAGGGAGCCTTTGGAGTGGAGAGCACAAGGGGAGAAGTGTGCAGGGTCCAGGGTGTGGTTTTGGATGCACCCCATAACGGCACCTCCCATGAAATATTTGGATGAGAGATGGAGAGAGAGAGCGAGAGAGAGAGAGAGAGAGAGAGAGAGAGAGAGAGAGAGAGAGAGAGAGAGAGAGAGACAGATGGATGAAGCCAAATCTGACACAAAACGAGAGAAGAGAGACGGAAATTCTAGGGGGGAAGGGAAAAGAGGGAGAGAAAGAAGGGAGGGAAAGAGCTAGGTTAAAAGTGCTTTTTACAGAGAAGGCTGGGGCTGTACACAAGATGGGCTGGCCTGATGAACTCTTTTGCTTGAGTGGCTTCTCTGAAGCATGTAGAAAGCAGCAAGATGAAGGGGTGACTCTCTTGCTCTCTCTTTCATGCTTCCTTCCCTATCCTCCACTTCTTCTCCTCCCTCTCTCTCTCTCTCTCTCTCTCTCTGGGTACAGTATGGAGGGCTTGTTCTCTGGGCCACAGCTCGTGGTGACCCCTGGACTGAGCCAAGATGAAAGAGAATAATGTGCAGTTCTCCATCAGCCATGACTGGCCTGTAGTTCTGGTGATAGCCTTCAGTTCCACTGGCCTCCACACCACACACAGAGACAGAGAGAGAGAGAGAGAGAGAGAGAGAGAGAGAGAGAGAGAGAGAGAAATGAGAGAGAGGGGGAAGAGGGAGAGTCAGAGAGGCGTGCGGAGCCCCTCTGGTGCATTTTTCATGGCTGTTGTTAAGTAATAATGAGGGATTTGGGTGGGAGGCTGGAGGCTCATCGGGCGAATGGTTCTGGGAGTGGATATGTCGTCAGCTGGAGCTGCTTCGCCCTGTGCATTTTAGATGGGCTGGCAAGAAGCTAAACCCAGAGGAAGTAAAGTCTGTGTGTGTGTGTGTGTGTGTGTGTGTGTGTGTGTGTGTGCGTGCGTGTGTGTGTTTGGATTTTTAAGGCGCCTCATTTTCACCCACTTCCTCTCTCTAGCTCTCTTTCTGTCTCTCACTTGCTTCTGTGTGTCTCTTTCCCCCTCCTTTCCTTCCATCCTTTTCACTTATTCCATTCCTTCCTCCTGTCTTCCTCTCTCTCTCTCTCTCTATCACTCTCTCCACCTCTCCCGGTCCAATGTGTGTGTGTGTGTGTGTGTGTGTGTGTGTGTGTGTGTGTGTGTGTGTGTGTGAGAGTGTGTGTGTGGCTTGTCTGCCATCTCCCTCTCCCCCTGTGGTCAGTGTGATAAACAGATCGATAGAGAGGGCCGCTCTGCATTAATATCAGCCGTGCCGCCTCCGACCCCCATCACTCAGACGCACACGCTGGCCTCGGAAATGGCCGCCATCCCCCGGGGAACTGTCTAATTAAAAAGAGGGCGGTGGAGCAGGGGCGGTGTGTGTGTGTGTGTGTGTGTGTGTGTGTGTGTGTGTGTGTGTGTGTGTGTGGGTGTGTGTGCGGGGGGAAGGGGGGGGGTAGTATAGAGGGAGAGACAGGGAGAGAGAAAGAGGAAGGGAGAGAGAGTGGGAGATTGCAGGGTGGTGTGTGTGTGTGTGTGTGTGTGTGTGTGTGTGTTAGCGGGTGGTAATGGGTGTGGGGGGGTGGGGTGTGTGTACACAGGATGCAATTCCAATTTAACACCCTTTCATTAGGGGCAGGGCTTCCTCTTGTGACCCTGCTGGATAGATGATGATGATGGAGCACCAGGGGAGGACTGGGCCAGGGCCGGTGCTGTG
>JAODXP020000018.1:16424826-16444826 GCA_027497455.2 Sardinella longiceps | reverse complement strand
ACACACACACACACGGAGATTAATTGGTGCTGTCACAGGAGCGAGCGGGCGGAGCGGCGCTGGCGGAGAGCGGTTGCGCGATTAGCATTAACGTCTCGGTGGCCGGCACCCCGCGCCATCGATCGATGGATTTTTTTTTCTTTTCCTTCCTGCACCAAGCCCCTCTTTCCCTCCACCTCCCTCTCTCTCTCTCTCTCCCTCCCTCCCACTCTCCTCCCCCCTGCCGCCAGCCCTGCCGTGCCTCTGTCTCTCCACATCACCTCATTCTATCCCTCCCTCCCTCCCTCCCTCCATCTCTCCCGCTCTCTCTCTCCCTCCTTCCTCCCTGTGTGCTATTTTCTTCTTCTTTTCCTCCTCTTCCTCCTTCCTGTTCTTTAAGAGTTCTTTAGTCTCTTATAGATCTCTTTTGGTTCTCATTGATTTGGGTTCTCATAGATTTCCTTCTCTTTTTTGGGCTATGAAAAAAGATAGACACGTGAAAAAAACTAGACAAGCTTTTGATGGCGTGAAAAACACCAGGACGTGAAAAGCCAAAGCCGTATTTTTTGTTTGTGTATTTTTTTCACCTACTGTTTTTTTTTTTTTTTTGGTTAATGTTTGTGCTGCAACCTCTCTTTACCCCGGAGCTGGGGAATTGCGTCTCTGTTAGAACAAAGTGGAAGGGCTGATCTCTGGCATCAATGGATATGTGCATGTGTGTGTGTGTTTGTCTGTGTGAGTGACTTAGAGAGATAGACAGAGAGAGAGAGAGAGAAAAAACGAAAAGGTATCATTGGGCCTACACCCATGTACAGTGTATGATGAGCGAGAAGTAGAAGAGAGAGAGAGAGAGAGAGAGAGAGAGAGAGAGAGAGGGGGAGAGAGAAAAAAACTGGGAGAGAGCAAGAGTTAGAGAGTATGTATTTGTCAGTCTGCAAAATTTTTGTATGAAAAAGTGAGTGGGCTGAGTCGTTGCTGGCAGATGAGCAGCGAGTGAGAGAACGAACGCAAGAAAGAAAGAAAGAAAAAAAGAAAGATGGAATGAAAAAAAGAGAGGGAGGTGGGGGTTTGAGGGTTTGTTGAAGAAGAAAAAAAAGATCTCCTGGATCTCCCATGCTCCACTGCCGCCTGCATTTCAACACCTCACTGCCACCAGTCGCCCTGCCGCCTGCTCCCTCACCCCAAACAACAGGCTGGAGACGTCTTCATACCCCTCCCCCCCCCTCTCTCTCTCTCTCTCTCTCTCTCTCTCTCTCTCTCTCTCTCTCTCTCCCTCCCTCCCTTCCTTCCTTCCTTCCTACTCTTCTCTCAATCCCTCTCTCCTTCACCCTCTCTCCTCTAACCCCTTTGTAAAGGTGGCTGCAGTGTGGAAAGAAAGAGAGAGAGAGAGAGAGAAAGAAGGAGAGAGAGAGAGAGAGAGAGAGAGAGAGAGAGAGAGAGAGAGAGTGGGGCCGTTGCCCACGGCTATAGAGAAAGAGAACAAAAGGAAAAAAACATAATTGAGGCCCTTTTTAAAAGCAAAAGGGTTTGAGGCACGCCACCTTTTTTTATTGGAGAGACGCGGAAGGAGGGGGAAGAGAGGAGGTGTAGCAAGAGAGAGAGCGAGGAAGAGAGCGAGAGAGAGAGAGGAGAAGGGGAGGGAGGGAGAGAGAGAGAAGGGGAGGGAAGGGCCTGTGCTAATTAGGAGGTCTTCCCGCCTGTAGCCCTGCCGCAGTAGCGGGGGCAGCCCCAGCTGTCCGACTATGACATGCTCTTATTGTGTATTCAGCCCTCATTATGGGTGAGGCAGCGCAGGGGTGGAGGGGGGGGTGCAGAGGAGCAGAGGGGTGAAGGAGTTGGAGAGGGCTTTGGGAGGGGAAGGGAAGGGAAGGGGAAGGGGGTGGAGGTGCTGGGGGGTGGCGGCAGAAGGCCTGGGGTACAAACATTGCCGGCGGCCGCAGCGTGACAAGACTGATGAGGGGCTATTTCGCCGCGGATCCTCGGAAGGCGGCCGGTAAAAATAAACTCGGGGAGGGAGCGGAGCGAACGTCACAATCACCCACAGCACATCACCGGCCAGAATGGAGATTGCGGTTGTTTGTGTGTGTGTGTGTGTGTGTGTGTGCTTGTGCGTACACGCCTGCGTATGTGTGTGTGTGTGTGTGTTTGTTTGTGTGTGTGTGTGGGTTGGTTTGTGTGCTTGGTTTGGATTTATACTGGGTGCTTGAACTGCAGTGTTGAGGGAGAGGAGGCGGTGGAGCTTCTCAGCCTGGACTGCTGCAGCTACGGGGCCTTTATGACACGGGTGTCTGTCATACTGCCTGTCCCACAGCCTGGACACATAGCTGCCTCACAGCTCTTATTCGGCCTCGACACACACACACACACACACACACACACACACACACACACACACACACACATACTCAGAGAGATAGAGACATACTTACATACATAGACTGCCTCTTTATTTTGAATAAAGCTGAAGAGGTTGAAGAGAGGAACTGTGTTCTCATGGTTGTGTTTGTTGTGTTTGTGTGTCACACAGAGAGATATCCCATCCTCCCCCGCTGCTGTCACCTCAAAACGCCCCTCACATCGCCCTGGGCCCTCACCTTCGACCTCCATTCCTGGGGATGCCCTCTGCGCTCTGCCAAGCGCCAGGTATGCCATGCCAAGAGCGCCACTCATGCCAGCTGGCCAGTGCTAAAGAGGACCCTCTGTGGTCAGAGAGAAAACACAACATACACACACACACACACACACACACGGACACATACACACACAAATATAAAGCAATTTCAGAGTAAACATGAATATTTGGAGGTGTTTATTACACGTTGACTGTACATTGAGGGCTAAGTGCCTAAGGGGCGTAAGTGACATTTCACCAACTTTACAGGAGAGCCAAAAGAACAATGACTACAGTTTGTTACCGCCATGCCTCTCTCTGTACTGATTTCACCTGATTAAAGAAGATTTAATGGAGACAGATGACACAATAATTAATGGATAATAATCAAAATCAGTCAAAATGCATTTAAACCCTCCTGGCTCTATCTACTGTGCGTTCACAATTAATACTTTTAATTTTTGTTGTTTACTCTAAATATGTTAGTATTTTGCTTCTATAATTTTGTCTCTGTAAAAGAGCTCATCAAAAGCTTGATATATGTGTACAGTATATAGTCAGGTGAAATATATCTATATGTATCAATATATACTGTAACTCCAATTTTGAATCAAATCCTTCTTTATATTTTAATTGTTCTATTTCTTCAAAAGTGTTGCGAAGTAGCACTTGTGCTAAAACACTCAAACAATGCATCTGGTTTGTATTATGTAATCGCAATATCCACATCAGCAGTAAAATACATTTTAAAAATTTCACTTAGGTTCTCAGCTCTTGACATGTTAGTTTGCTATTTATGTTTAATTACGTTTTACACAAATTTGTTCATTTGTTCAGACATGAAACACACAGGAATATTTACTAGAAATTTCTGGTTTCTGATATTTTAGAAGATTTTTCTCTACATAGTACATGATGGATGTTGTGAATGTTTACATCACCATACATACCTGACACACACACACACATATACACACACACACACACACACTATGATTGAAGGCGAGTGCAGTCCTCTGGGGCTAGCGTTATTTCTCTGCGGAGTGTGAAATATGCAATCTGGAATGCATTTGGCTGCACATGGTGCTTGCAGTGGGCCTGTTTAAGAGTCTGTATGTATTTCCCCCGCTTGTCTCCCTCAGGGTATGGCTTCCTACAGCCCGCCCAGGCCGAGATGTTCGCACGGCAGCAGGAGATGCTTCGCAAACAGAACCTGGCCAGGTAATCACACACACACACACACACACACACACACACACACACACACACACACACACACACACACACACTCTCTCACTCACACACACACACACACACACACACACACACACACCATCACCATCGCATGATCTTATGAGTTCCACTGACATTGCCATTTTCTGGACACATCACAATTTACAATGACAGGAAGTCATTATTCAAAAGGCATTGAAATGTACATCCTTTATAATATATTTGATGTGTGTGTGTGTGTGTGTGTGTGTGTGTGTGTGTGTGTGTGTGTGCGTGTGTGTGTGCATCTAGGCTAGAGATGTCTGCGGAGCTGCTGCGCCAGAAGGAGTTGGAGAACCTGCATCGGCAGCGTCTGCTGACGGACCCGCTAGGGCTCCACACGGGGCTGCCCCCTGAGCACCCGGCCCTGCGCAGCCTGCAGGACATTCCAGAAGGCCACCCGCTCCGGGACGAGCTCAACCGCCGCAGCGCCATGCTGGTCCTGCGCCATAGCAACACGCCACTGCTGTCGCTCAACCACCAGGGGGCCACGCAGCAGGCCGCCACGCCCTCCAAGGAGTCGTCCTCATCCTCCGCCTCGGCTGCCGCCGCACGCAAGAGCGCTCGCAAAAGCGGCCTGGGCCATCGGGGCGATGGGTACGACGGGAAGGACGGTCAGTCGGATGGTCGTGGGAGGGACGGAGACACCGATGTCGCCGACGAGGAGATGAGAGACTCGGACAGCGACGACGAAGTGGCGGACGAACGGGCAGAGAGGGGCGCAAGGAAGTCGTCGGACAGCCACGGGCTGGGGAACTCGGACGGGTGCCACCTGGGCAGGGACGGAGCCAAGTCGGGCGACGGAGGCGTGAAGGACCTGGGCGAGAGCTCGGGTCGACTCAGCGTCCCCTGCAGCTCCGCTGGCGCAGACTCGCCCAACCACCACCTCTACACCCCAGGCCTGGGCAAGACGGAGGCCAAGTACCTGCCTGCCGGGGTCATGCCCCCGCTGCCAACGCTGCCAGGACAGACGCTGCCCTTTGCCTTCCCCTACGCCAACCCCTACTTCCACTCCGGTGAGTCCCGTCAACAGCCCCTCTCTCTCTCTGGCTAAACTTCCTGCCTGAAACTCACGCAGAGTCCCAGTAGGTCTCGTTGTCCAAACCCTCTGTCTACTGCAGTGCTCTTTCTAAATGTCAGATTTTGATCAATTATAGCCTGGATTCACTACATTTTAGCTCTTCCCTCCTGGAAATATTTAGGTAATTAGGCAAGTTTTATTATTTAGACAGATAGGCAATTAATCATTTCATTATTAAAAAACTATTTACAATCTGTATTTCAGGGAATGACTAGGGATCTGTAGCCAACATCTTTGCTCAGCTAAGTAAATATTAATAGTCTATTGTGCAGTGCTCTTTTAAAATAGTCAATAGTGGTGAGCTGGAATATCTATCAATCTATTCTGTGTTTAGTAGAGAAGAAAACACTGACAAAGGCCATGAAAATAAGCAATAAGTCCATATCCATAAACACCATGGAACAGCAGCCCCATGAACGGCCTGAGTTCAGATTTACGGCCTGATCAGAATTAGCATCACATCTCATCTCACGGAGGCCCAGGATTTTTCCAGCCTCTCATCCCGTCCAAGAGTACTCGTGGTTTAGACAGATGGTTTGGTCTGAGACAGCCATTCCCCCCCACCACACAACACACACACACACACACACACACACACACACACACACACACACACACACCGTCCTTCCACAACACTCTGGAGCCTGCTCTCTCTCTCTCTCTCTCTCTCTTTCTCTCTCGCTTGCTCAGTCGCTCCCTCCTTCCCTCCCTTCCTGGTGTTCTCTCTCTCCCTCGCTCTCTCTCTCTCGCTCGCTCCAGACTGGCTCTTCCTCCCCACACACATCGCCGCTGGCGTCTGCGGGAGCACGCGCCCCGGCCTCGGCTTTTATGACCTGTAAAAGGATCCGGTGTGCGGATGGGACGCCCGCTTGCTGAGAGAGCTCGTGTGTGTGTGTGTGTGTGTGTGTGTGTGTGTGTGTGTGTGTGTGTGTGTGTGTGTGTGTGTGTGTTTTATGGAGAAGGCCTCCCGATGAGGAAGCAGCCAATTCAGTCTGAGCCCAGAGCCTGACTCCTGCCTGCCCTAGGTGTCCCCAAGGAAGACTGAGACATCTGATTAAATGCTTAAGAGCCACACACACACACACACACACACACACACACACACACACACACACACACACACACACACACTCACAAACAAACAAACTTAAACAAAACTGTGTAGTAAGTTACTAACACACATAAACTTGATCAAGTTCATGAAGAAAAAAGTGTTACATGAAATCTGAGTACTTGAACACACATATATATGTATATAAGTAACAGTAACTTAAGCACACACTTACATATACATTCAGTACATACTTTACTGTACATATAATAGAGGGATCATGCAAGCATACAAGCAAACACTATGTTAGCCAATATTATATATATATCTTATATATATATATATATATATATATACACACAACATTATATATAGCCAATATATCCTTCCTTCATGTCCTCCTTAAGAAAAGGCTGCTGAGCATTATTCACATAGCTAGAAAGACCCCAGCCCCCCCCAACACACACACACACACACACATGGGGAGAGAGACATTCCCCACTACTGTTATTATTACCGCTGTCCCCTAAACCCCCCTCACACACACACACACACACACACACACACACACACACACACACACACACACACACACACACACAAATTCTCCTTCCTCATTCCCCCTGAGCGGTGCAGTCCCCAGGCCCAGCACTCAGGCAGGCAGGCAGGCAGGCAGGCAGTCCGGGCCCATCTGAAATACATTACCTGCACTTTCAGTTTCCAGCCCCGGAGACCTCCCCCAGGAAGGGGCCCTGCCGCTGACCCTTGCTGATCTCAGTAATAGACGGGGTCATTAACAGAGCTTCAGCGAGGCCAGGGGGGAGCCAGAGGGAGGGAGGGAGGGAGGGAGATAGAGAGGGGGATAGAGAGGGAGAGGAAAGAAAGAGAGAGAGAGTGGGAGGGCGAGAGAGAGAGAGAGAGAGAGAGAGAGAGAGAGAGAGAGAGAGAGAGAGAGAGAGAAGAGGGCTTAGAGAGGGGGCTGCTGCTGTTGAGACCCTGCATGCCTCTGCATGTATGTGTGTGTGTGTGTGTGTGTGTGTGTGTGTGTGTGTATGTGCATGTGTGTGCATGTGTGTGCACTTAACCACTGCGGGGCCTCTCAAGCCCCCAACCCACCCTCACCCAAGCGCCCCTCTCTAATGATTTATGCTTCCTCCGGGCCGGCGGGCCGTGCAGGCGCCATGGGAGGTCTGCTGCTGGACGGGGAGGAGGCCGTGCCGCTGGAGGACATCAGCAAGTGGACGGTGGAGGAGGTGTGCAGCTTCGTGGGCAGCCTTCCGGGCTGTGCCGAGTACACGCAGGTGAGGACAAGAGCAGGAGCAGAGGGCACCGCTCTCTCTCCACACCCCCAGGAGGCGCTAGGCACTCTCTGAGGCCCCAGAGAGGGAGAGAGAGAAGGAGAGAGAGAATGATAGAGAGAACTAATAAGAGAAAGAAAAAAACAGATAAGGAAGGGGGGAGGGAGATAGATGTGTTGCTAAAAAATGGCTTCAGGGGGAGGAATAATGTCAATGTTACTAGTGATTATAGAAATTCAAGAAAATAACATTAAAAAAATATATTTGGGACAAATGTTAAATTTGTTTAAAAAATTAAATATCCAAGGTTGGGAGGCCACTCCGCTCTGCTCTTATCTTTGTCTTTCACTGCTCATTTACACACATACAAACACACACACACACACACACACACACACACACACACACACATGCATGTCTGGATTGCCAAATTTAATATACACCATAAACATGCATGCCACACAAACATACTCATTCCTACTCCTAGTGTTGAACTCTGCTGGCATGGTGAGAACAGTGTGATGAATATGGAGGTGTGTGTGTGTGTGTCCACCCCACCTTTCCCCCCCCACAGGTGTTCAGAGAGCAGGCCATCGATGGAGAGACCCTCCCCCTGCTGACCGAGGAGCACCTGCTCAACAACATGGGCCTGAAACTGGGCCCAGCTCTTAAGATCCGCTCTCAGGTACGTACGCCTGACACCACCCTGCACATCCACTTTAGGAGCCACCCAAGGGTGGGATCTACTCTATTGTGTGGGTGCACATCCACTTAAAGGCCCCCGCACACTGGCTCCGACACAGTGCTGAGCACTCCTCTTCCAACATTCTATTCCATTGTTTTCAATGCAACCCCGCACACCAGCGCCGAACCTTTCCGCCGTCGATTGTGAATTACGATTGAAGTCTATTTTGTCGGGGGCCGTCCATTGACATCCATTGTTAATTTCACATGCTACTGTGCTAGGTGCTAGGCGAAATTGTCGGATTCGAAAGTGCTCCGCAATGCTGGCGGTGCCGGTGTGCGGACAGCTTTAGGAGGCACCCAAGGGTGGGATCTACTGTATTGTATGGGATCCACTGGCATATAACCCTGATCAGGGTGTAGGAACTAGATTAGCTCCAGCTATTCTCATGCTAAGACTCCATTCAGTGTGAAGGGAAAGATCCCTCCTTCCTCTGTTGGGAATTTGATCCATGGAGTTACCTCCCTAGCTAACTTAAAAAAACAGTAACCTAATACACAAAAACAATTCATATTGCTTATACTTTTGACGTCATTTGGCGTTTGCATAGCACCCATGGAGCTTAGCGTTTAGCGCGCGTGTGTGTGTGTTCATATTTGGAGTGCAAGCGCAGCAGGGCCGCTCCCAGTCCTAGTGGTATCATTAGAGCACAGGGCTCTCTCTGTCCATGGGAAATACCACTCACGTCAAATGGTGGTTTTCTGGAGCAACAACTCTGACGCAAAGGGGCCAACGCACAGACATCTAAAACAACAAAAACAACAAGGCTCAACAGCTGAGCATGTCCTAGTGCTCCCCTCTCTGTCTTTGGCATCTCTCTTTACTCCGTCCCCCCTCCTCTCTCTCTCTCTCTCTCTCTCTCTCTCTCTCTCTCTCTCTCTCTCTCTCTCTCTCATTCTCTCTCTACACCTCTATTTCTTCCCCCTCTCTCTCTCCCTCCCTCTCCTTCTACATTTCACCATTTCTCTCTTTCTCTCTCTCTTTCTCTACTCCCTCTATTTCTTCCTCTCTCTCTCTCCATCCCTCTCTTATTTCCCCCCATGGCTTTTCTGGACTGACGTTGGCATGTGTTTGTGTGTCTCTCTCCTCCCTCAGGTGGCGCGGCGCATTGGCAGGATATTCTACATGACCAGCTTCCCGCTGGCTCTCCCGCTGCCGCCATCTGCACTGCGCCCCCCGGACCGGGACCCCCTGCCCATGGAGACGCGGCCCCCCTCTGCTGGCAGCACCTCCTCCCCCTACAGCGGGCCCGCGGCCGGCCGCGCCTCCCCCAAGCAGGAGAACGGAAGCGTGGCCTCGGCGGGAGCCTACGATTCCTCCGCCACCGCCAAGCCCCCCTCGTAGAAGTGACCGCAAACTGCCCTCCCTCCTCTCCCCGTTCCTGGCAGTGGCTAAGTGCAGCAGCAGGAGGGGGGGATTGGGGGGTGACGAGATGCTTGAAGGAGACTGAGGATGGAGAGACAAAATGAAGGGCCTTCAGGCTGTTTCTCCACTCTCCCTCGCTCTCGCTCTCCCTGTCACACACACAACATACACATGCACACACTCACACTCATACACAAGCACTCAGAACAATCTTTTACTTCCTCTTGACATGACAAAACAAAAGACATTGAGGACCTTTTTTTGATTACAGGCACTTAACATTTGTGGATACTGGACAATGTGTTGAATGAATGAAAGAGGAATAAGAAAAAAGACAAGACAAAACGATAATGAACAATCAATCAGAGATTCCCCTCGCTCACTCGCACACACCTCCACCTTCTTCAGCCGGGGCTGGGAGCTGGCCAAAGCCAAAGACATAGAGCTGGGTGCTGGAGGGGAAACAGGAAGTGAGAAAGAATTTTTTTTTTCTTGGGGGACGATGGGTGGGGAAGAGGGGTGGAGGAGAAGCAGCAGAGAGGGTAGGAACAGACAGCTGGTCTCTCACAGCTTGCCAAAAAAAAAAAGAAAAAAAAAATGCAGCCCCCAAACGCAGACAAAAACATCATTCTTCTAGGTCAGACAGACAGACAGACAGACTTTTTCGGAAAAGCCTCCTCACCCGAGGCTGGACTCCTCATGGTACCCGAAGCTTGCGGCACAGTCAAGAAAAAAAAAAAAAAGACGAAAAAGGACAAAAAAAAAGCATTGAAAAAAGTAGAGGATGTCTCCTTGTTTCGCTTTCCCTAATTTCCCATCCATTTGACAGAACTGACTTATCTCTGAGATGGGTCTCCTCCTCCAAGCCAGGCAGGAACTCAACTCAACTCAACTCAACTCAACTCAACTCAACTCAACTCTGCGCTGATGCAACTATGCATTCCACAGTCCAGAAAACCAAAGATGAGTGGACATGTGGAATTTTGCCTAGTGTCTAGTGTCCTTCTTTTCATGTTTTTTTTTGTTGTGTTCTGGGGCTCATTGGTAATGGTCTGACGTGGTACAGTATGGTTTTTGGGGGGGTTGGTTGCAGGGAGGTTGGGACAAGTTTGGAAAATGTAGAAAATGCAGATTTTTTTTCGCTAAGCCGTCCAGTTGACCAGCAGCCATAGGCCTCCGCCATTGCGGTTTCTGTCTCCTGTCTCTCTCATTTGTCATACAGGGCTCTTGTACTCATTCTGCTAACCGGTCCCTGGGTCTCTTCTATGAGCTAACTGGTATGTGATGGTTCTGGCCTACGACCTTTTGGCTCCGCTAAGGTCAAAGGTCACGCTTACTACTACTGTGGGAGAACAAGATGCTGATGAAATTGTACAGTAAAAAAAATGCTTAAGATGAAAATATACTGAAGGTTACGTAAGTGGTACTTCTCTGTTAAGTGTAGTTGCACGAATTGCATTTTTCTTCAGTACCAAACGAAATGTGACTTGCTGACATTGGTGGTACGTTTGTTCAAGCCTTTTTTTTTGTTTTGTTTCTGTTTGCTATGTATTCCAATTGTAATATTATGAGCCCCACTTTTGAAATGCGCATTCAGCATATAAATATGAGAAAAAAGTATTTATAGGAATTTTGTTGTATGTAGTTAGATTGACAGAATACAACATGTATAAATAAATCATCCTCTTAAATGGATCCCAAAGAACAATACTTTTTTCTCTTTGTTGCAGGGAAATTAAAAGGCACAAAGCTCTTTATGCAATTATTTTTTTTTTTCTTTTTAAAAATATATGTAAGCAATGAATTACAATGGTCTCTAGATTTCCCATCAATGTTTCTGTTTTTTTTGTCTTCATCCTATTTTTCTATTCACCACTGGGGTGAAATAAATCCTTATGGAAAACTTCCAGAGGCCTGTGTGTGTGTGTGTCTCTTCTCTCTCACTAATGTGTTTATTTCCACGCCTGTTGTGCGACCAAGCCAGGGGCTCCGGGGTGCGGTGGCGATGTCGGTAAATCCCAGGAAGGGGGGGGGGGGGGGGGTAAATAGGGGCTATGGAGGGGCCGGGGTTGAGGGTGTGTTGAGTGTGTGAGTGTGAGTGCGACTGTGTGTGTGTCCCTGTGTGTGTGTGTGGGTTAGGGGTTCAGGTCAGCAACAGCTGTCAGAGCGTGAAGTTCAGCCATGGGCCAAGGCCTTACTGATTCCCTCTCTCGCTTTTCTCTTTCCCTCTCTCCCTCTCTCCCTCCTTCCCTTCCCTTGCTCGGAGCAGCAGCTGACCTTTTGGGGAACGCCACCCTGGCCGCCACCACAACGCCGTTTCACACAACACTCATTTTACGACGCGGCAATGTGACTGCCAGCACCAGGTGCTGCTGCATGCGCCCAAGAAAAGCCCGGCTTTACAGACAGATCCGGATAGACCCCATGCCTCAGCACACACACACACACACACACACACACACACACACACACACACACACAAACAAACACACACTGAACAACACACACAAACACACACTGAACCACACACCTAAACAAACACCACAACACGTATTCCGACAACCTGCCTATTGCCTTTTGACGAAAGCAGAATATCTTTCTTAATGCTGAGCAGCTGCCTCTCATCCCCCTGGTGATCCTCATGCGTCTCCTGCTTCTCTCTTGCCGGTGCTCAGCTCACCGCCCTCTCCTGAAAGCTGGTTGCTAAGGCGGAGGCGCTACCTCTAGCTCCCTGAGCACCAGCAGCAGCAGACAAGGCCACGAGGGAAGGCATCGGGCGAGGAAACGGTGTAGATGGTACACAATAAGGATTGTTTATTTTTTTCCGCCTCCCGATACAGCAGCCTTAAACATTCACTGCATGTACATGTAGTTGTCCACAGGACAGCTTCAGTTTATGGCATGGAGGGTGCGGAGAGAGAGAGAAGAGAGGATGCTAAAAAAGGAGAAAACAGGAGAGGGAAAGAAGAGACAGGAGCGAGTTAGAGGAGGAGGAGGAGGAGGGGTGGCAGGCGGCAGCGGTGACGACGGCGGCGGCGCGAGGGTTTTTTGGCGAGGGAACAGCCTGCTCTCTGTTCCCAGTCTCCCACCTGGGCTGAGCCGGCTGGCGTGCGATCAGAGGGGCCCCTGGCAGACTGAGGCTGTGGGCCCGCTCTCATCTCCTCTCCTCTCCTCACCGCACACACCCCACCCCCCTCCACCCTGCCTCCTGCCACCAGACTGGGCCTCCGAGTCTGTCCGCAGGCACATGGCAGACTGGCGTGCACGCACACACACACACACACACACAGATTCTACACAAAGACTACTGATAACAGATAGAGCAGGGGTAATAATGAAAAATTGATTAATGCTGGTTATTTGCATGTTAATGGGCACTTAGATTACCTTGACTACCGCTTCAACTGTGGTTTTAGAGAATCCTCCTCTGGATGATGCGTTTCACTTTATACTAATTTGGATAGGAATAGATTGATGTAGAACACTTTTTTTTTTTTTTACATTTTTTTTCCTCAACAAAATGAAAACAAACATTGACCATCAAATGTACATCGAATGTGAGGAGTGCAGATTTTGTCAGATTGTCTTGAGAAATAGAGCCATTGTACATCTTTACACAGCTCCGACACCTTCTTCAACATCATTCAATGCTCAAGGCCATTCCAGAGCCAATGCACTGGGATTCAAGGACCAAACATGATGAGTCTGAGACATTGGACAAGGCCAGTCAGGGATTAGATGAAGAGTTCAGAACACTCCAAGTCCATTTTCATTGCATTTGCAGCATTCATTTGTCAGTCCAACTCCAATTGGTTAGTTTTGCCTTGATTTGTTTTTACTTAACATTAAAATTGCATTGTGATAGGGATTACTTGGAAAATAAGGTAAAAACTACATTTGTTACGTTTTTCTGAAGATGGAGCTCTTCATATGAAAATTATCAAGCTTTGCAGGGGATTGCAGACATTTTTTAATGAAGTTCCTTTCAATCAACATATTCATTTGTGTCATCAGAAAGGCAAAAAAGTTAAAAAGTTTATCTCAGGCAAAAATCTTGAACCATTTACTAGCTCACTTATATTGTGAGTGAATAAAGTAGTTTTTGTTTTAAAGGTGTACATTTAATTTCATTTAGTAATTCTTTTTTCAATTAGCAGTCAATTACAGAATAGAAAATGGACACACATTTTTGTCTTGGCTTTTGTTTATTAGATTGTGCATGGCCAAGAGCCATGATGAACATGAGGCATAGCTAAGCTTCATGTGGAAATCTTGAATTTGGCCACTAAAACATGGGCGGATTAGACGAAAACCTACAAGTGATGTCAAATGGCACAAAGCCATTGAATTTATATTGTGGTGGCCAGAGAGGGCGCCATTTGGTTAAAAGGACCGTTTTAATAGCGCTCAAATATAAGGTTTTAAATAGGCTTGTAAAATTGTACGGGAGATATTTTTGATAAATTAAATTTTGTTTCAACATCAGAGAACACGGTGCAATGTTCCATTCATCCATTCTATGTTCCCTTTCACATAACTCAACACAGAAGACCTTAACAGGTAAAGCAGCAATATATCCCTCAGCATCTGCCTGCATGTTTTTCCATGTTTGACATTTCCAGAAATTATGTTCATTCGCCCTGGCTTATTCTCTCAAACTGCCATGGAAATCTATTTACTGATTACAAAAACAGGCAACAAATATTCACTTTGCACCGTAGTAGTCTCTACTTTGCTCTAAATCTTATCTACCCATCCATGTCATCGCCTTCTTCCTTTGCATATTGTTGATTTGTTTTTTGCCAAAACACAGAAAACACATCAAGGAGGTTTTTTTTTTTTTTTTTACTTACAAAAAAATCAAGCAGGTGTGAGTGTGAGCATGTCCATTTATAAGAAAACAGTTTAAGAAAAAAAAAATCTCATGATAATACAACTTTGAATGCAAATATCCAATATTCTTACATTCTGTACAGATATAGCAGGGTTAACATACAAATCTCTGGATATCTATACATAAAACATCTCTTCCATTTGTGGAAGGATCCATCATAGCAATGTGTAATATCAGTATATTACAACTTGTGGTCTTGTTCCACACAAAGTCCTTGTATTGTAGACAGCACTGTGGTGAGTGGACCCCTGCCCACTGTGTCTTCACTGTCTCCACTGTGCAACAGCTGGACATTCAGAGACAACCTCCAGAGACAGAGAGAGGAGGGGAGGCGGCGAAGAGAGAGAGCGCGAGAGACAGGGAGAGAGAAATAGACACTGTAAGTCTACCCCCGCCCCAAACACACACACACACACACACACTACCCCACACTACCCCACACCCTTCCCTGGGGTCAGCCCAGTCCACTCTGGTCCCGCTGGGGCTGCGGAGCTCCTGCTGCTCAGTCCTGGTCAGACAGCTCCAAGTCTTCCACCACGTCCTCGTCTCCCTCGGCGATCTCCTGCAGGTCCACGTTTGACAGCTTCTTGGGCCCCTTCCCTTTGGAGCCTGCAGTGTTGAGGGGGGAGGGAGAGAGAGGGAGAGAGTGTGAGTGAGTGACAGAAGGAGAGAGAGAGTGAGTGCGTGTGTGTGTGCACATGCAAGAGAGAAATTGAGTAAGAGAGCAGGAGTGAGTGTGTGTGTACGTGTGTGTGTGTGTACGTGTGTGCGTGTGTGTGTGTGTGAGTGAGTGAGTGAAAAAGTTAGGAAGGGCTCTTGTTCTTGGCTGTGTGGATGCACATAGGCCTTATATATTATATATTTTATATTATATGAGCTCGGCATGGAGAGAAACAGGGACAAAAGCGAGGGAGGGAGAGAGGAAAAAAGGAGGGAGAGCAAGAGAGAGAGAGAGAGAGAGAGAGCGTGCGAGAGAGAGAGGAAAGAGAGAGAGAGAGAGAGAGAGAGAGAGAGAGAGAGAGAGAGAGAGAGAGAGAGAGAGAGAGAGAGAGAGAGAGAGAGAGAGAGAGAGAGAGAGAGAGAGAGAGAGAGAGAGAGAGAGCGCTCTATGGCAGGAGGGAAGTTCCCCACCCACAGGAACCAGGAAGAAGGGAGCCAGACGGAATTAGTGTGGGGGTGGGCAGCAGCTGAAGGTTCCAGAAGCTTAATTAACGCTTAAAAAGTCTGACCTACCTCCCATCCCATTCACAATCCCCACCCTTCTGTCTCCCTTCCAGCTCACTCTTGTGCTGCTACTATTTATTCATAGGCCAGACGCACAGGGCTAAACTATATGTAGCAATAAAAACATTTCATAGCAACCATAAGGGTGATGACAAATACTGACCTGAGACTCCATCTTCGTCGTCGCCACCATCATCGTCGTCGTCGTCATCATCGTCATCTTCGTCAACACTCAGATCCGACAGGTCCTCCAACTCGACATCATCCTCATCTGAATCACCACCCTCGGCCCTCTCTGCAGGGAGAGAGGAACATTGCGGACATTGAGAAAAACTTTCTGGAGTTCATCTCAAACAAACTCCATTGATGTCCAGTGAGTCTAAAACGCAGCAGCATTTAAGAGCAGGATTGGAGTATATTGGGGGGGGGGGGGAGAGTTGATACTGATAGCAGCTTCCCTGTGGCTCAGCAGAGCTCCTTTCTGCTGGAAGCTACTTCCAGACTTCAGACAGTTTCCAGTCACAGAGAGCTCAGCTCTAAAACACATACAGGCCCCTACAACTACAGAGCAGTCCACATCAAACCATCCCTGTAGGATCAACACATAACAGATCTCACACACACTCACACACACACACACACACACACACAGTAGAAATATAAAAAAAATAATAACAATAAAAAAAAGAGAATCTAAATCAAAATAAACAACAACAAAAAAAAACAAAAAACAAAGAGGTGTCCTGTATTGACTTCCTGCTCCTCCATCAGCATGCAGGTGGGCAACCTGCGGCACGCGGGGTGTAAATAAATCAGCTGGAGCTGAGCTGGGGAGGGAGCGGGATGGAGATGATAGAAGAAGCAGCAGCAGCAGCAGCCACGAGAGCAGCAGCCAATCCAGCAGCAGCAGCAGCAACAGTAGCAGAGGCGGCAGCTCCACCACCACCACCACCACCTCCAGCCCAACCACCACCACCACCACACTTCTGACAGCTACAAATGCGTGTCAGCTAATCCGGAGGCTTCTCCAGCGCGCCGCACAGCACAGCACCGCACCTCACTCCTCGCTCTGCCCAGGGGGAAGGACGGATACAGAGAGGGGGTGGGGGTGCTCGCTCTCTCTGTGTGTGTGTGTGTGTGTGTGTGTGTGTGTGTGTGTGTGTGTGTGTGTGTGTGTGTGTATGTGTGTGAGGGGGGTGGCGGTGAGGGTGCTGGTGGGGTGTAGGAGGAGTGAGCTGGGGAAAAGAAATCCCGGCGCTTTGAAGTGGGATTTGATTAGACGCTGCCTGGGAGGTGAGCGGCGCGGACACTTCCTCTGCCACGCGCTCGCGCCCGTCTAATTACCGCACCGCCGCCACCGCCCCAGTACACAAGCACAGGGAGCGCCCAGGAGACGGGGGGCTGGGGGAGCGCCTCCGTCCAAACACACACACACACACACACACACAAAATATACAGCAGGGAGTGTGCGCACACACACACAAACACACACAAATAATGTATACCAGTACATAAACAGGAATTCATTGCACATACTGAATATATAAACACACAGAATAAGAGACACACACAGACACAAAATATAAGGAAAGCATAATAAAGAAATGTATGTGTTGATGTAAAGCCACCTATGGTTACAGACATGCTGAAACAAGCAGAAGCACAGGGCAGTCCCTATACACACACACACACACACACACACACACACACACACACACACACACACTGTCTCATAAGTGTTCAGTGAGTCAAAGCACATACACAAGACAGACCATGAATGACTCATACAGGCACACGCACACACACACAGAGACACACAAACAAACACACTTCCTAAAGCTGGTGCTTTTGCAGTAGGTGGCATGCGGGCAGTACTGACCTACTGCTGGCCTGAAGAAAGAGGCAGATTACTGCTCCATTCCCCCCTTGTGTCATTCACACACACACACACACAACAGCGTTCCCATAAGCACTACGGGCACTATTTACACAAAAACACACACACCTAACCAGAGGCACCACACACACACACACACACACACACACACACACACACACCCAGCGAGGGCAGCTATATAAAGCCTATAAAGTCCACGGCTCACAGGCGATGCCCCTGTCATGGAAACACAAGGGGATTGGGGGGGGACGACATAGATGACTAACTGATGGGCCAATGATTGCAGCAGCGAACCTCACAACTGGGCCTGACGGCGCACTAACCACCTCGTGAAAACTCATGAAACTCATGACTCACGCCATGGGAAGAGACAGAGAGAGAGAGACAGAGAGAGAGAGAGAGAGAGAGAGAGAGAGAGAGAGAGAGAGAGAGAGAGAGAGAGAGAGAGAGAGAGAGAGAGAGAGAGAGCGAAAGAGAGAGAGAGCAAGAGAGAGAGAGAGAGAGGGGAGGAGAGAGAGATGAGAAAAGCTGGCTATACCCATAGTGAGGGATGGCCTTAATTAACACTGAAACTGAGGAACGTAGCTGGGTCTTCCAGCTTGCCCCACACACACACACACACGCACGCACGCACAGGGAGAGAGAGAGAGAGAGAGAGAGAGAGAGAGAGAGAGAGAGAGAGAGAGAGAGAGAGAGAGAGAGAGAGAGAGAGAGAGAGAGAGAGAGAGAGAGAGAGAGAGAGAGAGAGGCAGGCAGACAGACAGACAGACACAGACGGAGACAGGAGACAGACAGACAGACAGGCAGGCAGGCAGGCAGGCAGGGAGAGACAGACGCAAGCAGATCAGGCAGTGTGCTGTGAAAATTCCAGTTTCTACGCAACGCAAGGGAGGAATAAGCTGTGAATTGGAACACATCCGGCTTCCTGTGGCCTTAGCTGCAGCTCTATGTGTGTGTGAGAGAGAGAAAGAGAGAGAGAAAGAGAGAGAGAAAAAAAAAAAAAAAAAAAAAAACAGTGCGTGTGTGTACATGTTTGTTTGTGTGACCCTCACAAACTGGCCTGCCAATTCTCATCCCCCACCCTACACCTCCTCCATCTTACTCCTCTGTTTCTCTCCCTCTCTTTCCCTCTCTGTCCCCTCACCGCCACACAAGCTCCTAATTCTGCCTCGCCACCCGCACTGGGAGAGCAGAGCAAGGCTCAGTCGCTGGAGAGCTTAAGCCCCCCTCCCTCCTCTCCCCTCCTCTCCTCTCTCTTCTCCGGGAGCGCCCAAAAGCCTTTAATTGTTTTCAGAAACCTTCCTGGACCACTTCCTAGCACAGCTTGACTCTCCCTCCCTCCCTATCCCTCCATCATTCTCTCTCTCTCTCTCATTTCTTTCTCTCTCTCTCTCTCTCTCTCTCTCTCTCTCTCTCTCTCTCTCTCTCTCTCTCTCTCTCGCCAATCTCTTCCTATCCACGATCTGCGCGTCTCTTCCAGACAGGGGTTTGGACAGTGATGGGTAGAGGCTGTTGTTTGCCTGGAAACCCTGCGCTTGAGAGAGTGAGAGGGATTGTTTGAGGGCTTTTTGGGATTTTTACACGCCGACCACAAGCGTGTGTGTGTGTGTGTGTGTGTTTGTGTATGTGTGTGCGCATATCTTCCAGCCTTCCAGTTCTTCCATGCCTGGTTCACCAGTCTACTTTTCCTCAGCTGGAGAAACCAAATGATGTTTTAAACACAAGCTTTAGTGTCGGCTTGCATGGGTGTGTGTTTGACTCCGTGTACTTCATGTGTGTGGATGTTTACTGACAATGGAATTAAAAGTGTGTCTGCATTATCAGCGTTTGTGCGTATATTATCAATCTAAACGTGTGTGTGAGTGTGTGTGTGTGTGTGTGTGTGTGGCTTGGTGTTCAGTGGGGTGGTGAGAGAGGGAGGAGAGGCTGGGATGGTGTTGGGCCGTGTGTGGAGGCAGTTAAGCAGCGGAGGAGAGGAAGAGAGGAGAGGAGAGGAGGGGAGAGGGACAGGGTGGGAAGGAGAGAGAGAGAGTGGGAAGGAGAGAGAGAGAGAGAGGGAGAGAGAAAGAGGAGAGGAGAGGGGGTAGGGTGGAGGAGCAGCCGGCTGGCCGCTGACATGTTTCCAGCGGGCTGGTTCCAGTTAGGCTCCCCCGCCGGGATCCAAGCCTGCCAGGAGGAGAGCTCTTCCTGTGAGAGCGTCTCCCGGCCGCCCGCCCGCCCGCCTGTTTGCTCGCTCCATCGCTCCAGCCGCCGGTTCGCGGGGACTCCGGCGCAATGAGGACCAGATGCGTTGAAAAATCCCCCTCCTTCTCTCCCTCCCTCCCTCTTTCCCTTCCTCCTTTCCCTCTGCCTCCCACAGCCACTCTTTCTTCCCCCCTCCTGCTTTTTAACCCCTCCCTTCTTCCTCTTCCACTTTTTTTTTCTACTTCTCTCTCTGTGTTGTGTGTGTGTGTGTGTGTGTGTGTGTGTGTGTGTGTGTGTGTGTGTGTCTCAGACGACAGGCCAGCCGGTCAGGGGACTTGGCTTTCGCCTCTGGCCTGGAGGTGACCCGCTGACGGAAGTCCTGATATGGAGGGGTTAAGG
>JAODXP020000018.1:16417326-16419826 GCA_027497455.2 Sardinella longiceps | reverse complement strand
GAAACACAGCGAGTCATCCATGAAGCGGAATAGCTTCCCGGCTGCCCTGAGTCGGAGTCTAAGTCTGAGTCTGGCCCTCTCTGCACTGCAGTGGAGAGAGAGAGCTGAGCTGAGCTGTGCTACAGCACTGCACCGCTAGCCTGCTGGGAGACGGGAAAGGGAGCTGGATCCTATGGCTCTACCTCCAGCATACAGTACATGGGAGCACTTGTGAGGTACCATACTGTAATGCATTCAATTTGTCTAGGCAACTTAGATTCTGAGCCCGGACGAACGTCATGTCCACTAAAAACACAACAAAATTCGTCTCGACTGCATTCCATTTCATTGATAAATTCGGATGGAGGATGGAAGCAAAATGATGGAAGCAAAGCAAGGATGGAAGCAAAATGATGGAAGCAAAATGATTTCAATATTGACCAAGACAGAGGAATACATTACAATCTTACTATAATGAATTATGTGTAATACCAATATAATTCTGTGTACTGTTTGTAATCACGTATCACACACCAACAAATAACACTTAAGAACAACCATGAATCCCTGGGCTACTTTACTAGTGAGTAGTGACAGCAGCATGATATTAAAGGCACTGTCTGACTGTCTGCGTTGTTGACAGAATCAGACAGTGCCACTAAATGTATCAAATGACTATATCTACATCCAAAGACATGACTTGGCAACAGTAGTATAGAGGATTGATTAGCAATGCCACTTAGCACTTTTGGCCAACAAATAACTAGCTAAGCTAACTAGCTAATAATTAAGATATCCATGCCAAGCTTAGCAGGGGCAGTGGCAACATCCACACTGGGAAATATAATGATGATGATGTGTAATGATATCATTGGAATCACTTTCAGACCCATTTCAACCAAAAAACGACTACATTTTGGACGATGCATTCACGTTTACATTTCACATTTCTACATGTCATGTGAGACTCAATAAAAGTCCCTGTGCAAGTTAAGAATTCACAGATGACAGCGCTAGTTAGGACAATTACCCCTTGATGCCACATGGAGAGAGAGAGACAGAGAGAGAGAGACAGACAGACAGACAGACAGACAGACAGAGTGAGAGAGCGAGAAAGAGAGAGAGAGCGAGGAAGAGAGAGAAAGGGGGGTGGGGGGGCCTCTTATCGCCACAGCTGAAAATGCACAATAATTGAGAATAAATGGAGCTGTAATGAACACCAGCTCTGGCACAGTGAGAGAGAGAGAGAGAGAAAGAGAGAGAGAGAGAGATGGAAAGAGAGAGGGGAGGAGGGGGAGGGAAAATGAGGGAGAAAAGAGGAAAATAAGGAGGAAAAAGAGACATAGATAAACAGAAAGGGAGCAGAAGAGAAGATGATGCTCTGAGGGAAAGAATGAATAAGGGAGCGAGCGAGAAAAAAGAGAGAGTGGTGGAGAGAGAGAGAGAGAGAGAGAGAGAGGGTGAGAGAAAGCGGGCGAGAGAAAGACACTGCCACCTGAAGCCCACCACCACCACCTGCGAAGCATGGCAAGGGGCGGGTGAAGGTGATATTAATTAAATTTCTGCCGTTTGTTGGACAAATGTGCAGGGCGACTGGCCAAGAGGATGTCCTTTCCAGCAGCGCGGGGAGGACAGCTGGGAGTGTGTGTGTGTGTGTGTGTGTGTGTGTGTGTGTGTGTGTGTGTTGGGGGGGGGGGGGGGCTGCATGGAGGGAAGGTGTGTGGTGGCGGTGGCTGTGGCGGAGGCGGAGGGTGAGCCAAGCTCCTGGCGACAAGGTTGCCATGCCGCTCCGCTGGCTCCGAAGGACGTCTCTAGGCGACCAGGAGCCCGGCGACAGACACGGGGCGGCGCGGTGCCACACTGTCTGCCTCATTGGCCTGTGCCTCTGCCTCCTCACCCCCCCCAGCCTCCTCATCCTCCTCCTCCTCCTCCACAACCACCACCGCTCCACTGCCGGTCTACATTACACGCACCCAGAGCCCCCTCTTTAATTTCAGCCTTAAACGGCCTTAAATATTTATCAGGGCGCTGGGCCTCAGCCGTGATTGGATGAGATTGGAACGAGAGTGTAGTGTGTGTGTGTGTGTGTGTGTGTGTGTGTGTGTGTGTGTGTGTGTGTGTGTGTGTGTGTGTGTGTGTGTGTGTGTGTGGGCAAGAGATGGGAGATGGATGCTGCTGAGAGCTGGCTCACAGGAAATGGCACCTCACCCATCCTCACCTCCTCCTTCCCTTCACCCCTCTCTCGTTCTCCCGCTCCGTCTCTCACTCCATCTCTCTCCCTATAAAGCCCCCCCCCCCCCCCAATACACACACACACACACACACACACACACACACACACACACACACACACACACACACACACACACCATCTCATCCTCTTACTTGCATATTTCACATACAACCCAGAGCACCAGCCATTTCAAAGACGGCACACTAAGGAAGCACAACAAGCCATTTTGCCTCCAGCACCCTTAGGATACAAAACCCAACGTCTTCTCTCCATTCCTCAGCCTCTCCT
>JAODXP020000018.1:16409826-16412326 GCA_027497455.2 Sardinella longiceps | reverse complement strand
GTTGGCCTGGTCAGTGGTGATAGGGTGGGCATCACCAATGCCCTCTGCCTGCCCCCACCTGCCGCTGCGCCGCGAGCTAAAGCCTGGGTGAGCCTGGCACAGGGAGGGGAGGCCGGGGGTTGGGGCTGGGGCTGGCACGAGTGCCGTGTTGCCAGCCGGGCGAGAGGGATAATCGCTCAAGCCCCGCATGGCAATCCTCTTGGCAGCGGCGGCAGGCGTGGCCACTCACCCCTCTCGCTTGTCGGCCACGTTCAAGGGCCTTCGGCTTTGCCCTCAATCCAGTTACACACGATCAACGGGACAGAGAGAGAGAGAGAGAGAGAGAGAGTGAGAAAGAGACAGTGAAACAGAGACGGAGAGAGTGAGAAAGAGAAAGAGAGAAAGAGATCCGAGAGGCAGAAAAAAAGGAAAATCTAGAATGTGAATGAGTGGCCAATGAGATGGACAGAAAGAGAGGAGGGGAGGGGAGGGGAGGGGAAGACAGACACTCAGACAGTCTAAAGTAGACAGGACGACAAAATGGATTTGATGGACACAGACGGGAAGTACATATGGGTAGAAAAACAGGAAGCATGAAGAGACAAGGCAAGATAAAGTCCCCAATCAGCTCCATTTCTTCAATACCAAATAATATAAATCATTTGTCTAATGGTTACTAGTTCACCTGTGACCTTGACAGAGCAACAGCTAACACGATGAGGAATATCAATGGCAGCCTTAGTCTACTCAAGGGTTTTATTCCATATGGCCGACGGATAAGATGAATGTCAAGGGTGACTTCAGGACAAACTCCATGCTCCATCGTTAGAAAGCAGACACCGCAGTAGGTGTCTTGGAAATTTAATTTATATGCATCCACACGGCCATAAATGATTTGAAATCATTTACTACAACAATATTGCAGTGCTGTTTAACAGCGTTCCAGGCTGTCCCCCGTAGACCATGGCCATCTAGAGGACTAGCCTGGAGCTGATCCCATCCCACTCAGGGATCTTACAGGAAACGTGAATCAACTAATGAATACGCAGCACTTTCCAGTAACACACTCGTTTCTCTCATACCACAAGGCAATTTTTTAAACAAATAAATAAACCTACAGGTACACTGACAAGTTACTATCCATGAGTCACCCCCCACCTACCCTACCTACAGCCCTCAGATTACTAGCCATTACTTTAGACTCCGTCAGAGTGGCTGTGTGAGCTCCTACAAAAGACAGAGGGAAGAAATAGATGCATTCCCATGTCTTGCCCACCCCTGTGGATCCAGCTTATTTCTGCAGACCTGCGGCACAGTGCGGAGCTCTGTTGGGCCCCGTAGTGGGGCAATGACACATAGAGCTGGATGAAGGAGAGAAAGGGATAAGGAGAGGGAGAGGGATTTCTCAAACAAGCTCACCTTGAAGGCCTTCTCCTGCATGTTGGTCTTGCTCAGCTTCAAGATCACATCAAAGTTGATGGGCTTTGCGCTCATGCGACCGGGCTTCTTATTGAAGTTCTCTTGCTGCAGAATCTGTGTGGAGGACATAATGCAATGGTGTCAATAACCCGTGTAAAAACATTATCCCATAAAAACATTAAACAATAGCATGACTTTGGATGTCCTGACAAGCCATCATAACTGACAACAATACTCATGTTACAATGTTTATAACTATTACTATTACAACAACACTTTCCTTAGACATTTACACTGTCTCTTGACTTGACCTTAACTTCTACATACAACAGTTTGTGTTGATGTAGTCAATTGTACTGAGGATTACCATTAATTGACATGAAGCAGAATACAGTAGCCACAGCAGGCTACCTGAACCACGGGAGGGGGGCTAGCACCACCTAGTACCCCTGAATTTTACTACAGCGTTAGTCACAGCACTCTCCAAGGGCCCTCCATTCCCTCAACTAAATTCAAAGTTTCAAGTTCAAAGTGCCCATCGAACATGATGTAAACACAGGCCTGTACTAAGTGAAGAGTCTGGTTCACCAGGCTAAGGTTACACAGCGTTTTACTCAAATTAAGCACTCCAGTGTTGAAATCAACAAGCCATCTTTTCTTAAATCAGTCTTTGGGATGGCTTTACCCAGCACTTAGGAGTACAACGCGGGTGTGAACATATATGCTGTACGATCTGATGGGAGACATTGGAGAGACAACACTACCACCCAACAGATGAGTTATTTATATACAGGGGAGCCCCAACCCCATCCCTCCACCCCCCAACCCCAACCCCATCCCCATCCCCAGGACTAGGAGCAGCTCCAGCTCCAGCTCCAAGCTCCAGCACCAGCTCCAGCCCCAGCACCACGCGCTGCTGGAATCTTGGCTGCGTGGCCGGGGCCTTGAACTTGAGCGGAGTGCTTTGTGCCGCAGCCTTTTTAAAAGCTCTATAAAAATAAAATGGAATCTGGCTGTTAACAGCCATCTCTTTAACACAGGCCGAGCCAGAGACAGCGTTCTGCCTCACGACAAGCGGCGGCAGGGTGGGTTAGAGCACACA
>JAODXP020000018.1:16369826-16404826 GCA_027497455.2 Sardinella longiceps | reverse complement strand
AACAACAGCTTATAGCTACACTGTAAAAAAGGATTTGTAATAGTTACTTGAATAATGTTTGGAAACTCGTTGCCTCAAATGAGCTAAGTAAATATAACTTTTCTTTTTCAAGTTATAAGTGCTATACATCTAAAAAGATAAGTCATATTTACTTAACTCATTTGAGGCAATGAGTTTCCACACATTTTTCAAGTAACCATTACAAATTATTTTTTACAGTCTACCATAGAAAATCAAATACCGACAGATTCAATGACAATCGACCAACGCAACATAATATGTAAGTAATAATAATGAATACCAAAACACGAATTAAGCTGAGATTAGGCTAAATGAAAATCAATATGCCTGTGCGTGCATGTGAGTTTCAATTAAGCTTGGGGTGCCCTACAAGTGAACCCCACCCTTCCCCCTAAATTAAAAGGGTTATAAAAATAATAAAAACTGTACGTAGTTGGTCTCGCAATCATCAACTAAAAATATCTCACTCACTCCTAGTAAACAGTTGAGGGTGAAGTAAACATCCATCAAAGTGGCCAAATATCGTCTAATGACGGTACTACTTTTTTTCCCCAACTTGACTACTGCAAATAGTAATTCCATATGTGTCCACTAGGGTGAGTTGAGAGAGTAAAATAAGCTAGCATGTTGAGCAGCACATGATGTGATGAGAGGTTGATTTTACCTTCAGCAGGATTCTGCACTGTTTGGACAGACACAGGTAGTAGGGGATCATGTGGTTGATGTGGCGGAGGACGGCAGCAATGACTGTGGCCTGAGTAAGGCTGGACAGGAGCTGCAGAAACATTTACATGTCAACAAAAATGATTAAATTTAGGGCAAGCACATAGTAATTCCTGAAAGCAGCAGATATTATAGGCTGCAATTTGCATTTGTTAATACTAACAAAAAAGTTAGGTAAAGTCACTGAATAAACCAAGTCACTTCATTACTTCAGTAGTAAACACTGAAAAAATCATGGATGAGGACTGTTCGAGAATATGACGGATGGACACTTTTCCATACCTGAATGAGACCACTGAGATACATTCTGATGTCAACCATGTTCTTTTGCCACTTCTTACTGGATGACGGTAATATCAGTCTGTACAAAAGAAAAAAAAAGAAAGAAAAAAAACAAAAACAATATGAAGATAGAAAACACAGACGGAGCACATAGCACAGTTGCATCATTAAATATTTCACTGCAAGGCAATAGTAGGGATATGAGGCCAATGCTGACTACTGACTACTACTGGAGTATGAGAGTATGGACAGGTCATCACACATGGAGAACATGTACTTAAGTTAGTGTAGTGGCACATTTGAGGAGGAATAGAGTAGTAAATTGTTCTCACTTCTTCTGGTCTTCCTTCTCAAGTGACTTGAGCTCAAGCATCCTCTGCAGAGCCACCGGAATATCTCTTATGCAGAACAGCACCAGCGAATTGAACACTAAACAAACACAAAAGACATGAAAAACCATTACAGATCCCTAACCAGAACGGAATGAAACGTAAGGTCATTTGAAGAAAACCAAGGCATACGTTGTGGATTCAAAACATCACTCCTACCTGCACTATCAGAGACCATGTATCGGCACTGGTCATTACTCTCGCCTTTCGTTGTTGCTACGGCGCCTTTGAAGGCTTGTGTGACTTGTCTGAAGAGACGTTGGGAGGGTTCCGCCTGGAGACAAACACAAATATTATATACTGTCGCAGTTTTCTTTGGGGGGCAGCCATGGCCTACTGGTTGGGGGTTAGGGCTCTAAACTGAAGAGTTCCAGATTCAATCCCTGACCAGTAAACCACGGATGAAGTGTCCTTGAGCAAGGCAGCAAGGCAGCCCTGGACCGCTCTTCCACCACCTCTACCGTCTTAAGACACCACATGCTGTTAACAGTTTAAAATTCAACAATTAACAAATAAAAAGCTTCTTAATTTTCTTTTTCT
The DNA here is from genome assembly GCA_027497455.2 of Sardinella longiceps. Classification (NCBI taxonomy): domain Eukaryota; kingdom Metazoa; phylum Chordata; class Actinopteri; order Clupeiformes; family Clupeidae; genus Sardinella; species Sardinella longiceps. The sequence goes on along the minus strand of JAODXP020000018.1, from coordinate 16,402,871 downwards.
CGTTGTTACATATCTTATATATTTAATCATCATTACTTGAGCTGTAACTGCTCTCAAACAAACAGCTTACCTTGTCCATTTAAACATAGTAGCAACCTAATGCAGACTAAATTTAAATAGTTCATAAAAGAAGCAATGCACTTGCAATCTACAACATATAGGCATATTCTATAAGTTACTGTGAGAAACTCAGGCGTCCTGCTTGGAGGCAAATCTATTTATACACTCACCCTGAGGGCTGTTTTCCATTCAGAAATCATCTTCTCTGTGACTGGGATGGATTCAGCCTTCTTCATCTTGGAGGCGGCTCCCTCCTCTTCCTCATCAGATTTAGCCTCCTGATGGTAACATCACAAATCACATGTTTAACAACCAGAACTAACAAGATCCATCGTTATCCCGTACAAATTGCATGAATAATTAAGTGCAATTAATCAATTTAACAGCAGCCCGTACACATGCCAGCCAATCATAGCTGAGGTGGCATGGTGTTGGCACAGCTGATGGACACGGCTTGAACAAACCAGTTACTCTCGCTTCATTGGGGCCTCCCCAACTCCAGTGGGTGCACCATGCACCACACCCGGTTGTCTACAATTTTACGTTGGAGGATTTTAGCGTGCATGTTTTAATTTTATAGTTGGCACTGTTGTTTGAACGGGTCATCGAAAGCTGGGTGGCACCCACAATTAATTTGATTTAGCTATGATACCATGCTGTAATGTTACTTTCCTTTAAAAGTGAACAGGGCTCAGCTTTGACAAAAAGTAAAAAGGCAAAGATTAGCGATGGTCATCAATATCACAATAGTGATTATGCATACCTCCAGTTCAGAGGGTAGGGTGTGATACTTCTCCTCCTCCTCATCGTCATCATCTTCATCGGAACTGTCGGAGTCCTCAAAGTTCAACAGCTTCTGGTCATTGTCCTTCAGAAACTTGTAGAATTCTGGATCTTTCTCCTGAAGCCTGGCCAACTGCTCCTTGTGTTCAGATGCCTTCCCTTTCTTCTTGGAGATCCTACAAGACACCTCAGCAAAATCAGAACACAACCATGAACTATAACACACCAGAGGTCTCCAACAGGTAGCTCGGGAGGTACCAGTAGCAGGCCACCTGCTTAAGAGTAGCTCGCCAAAGTGTCAAAGGAAATGTCAATAGACTGTATAATGTTAGAATAAAATCAAATTTAAACACACTGCATCCAGTAAGTTACAACTAATTTGGCTATAACTGTGGAAAATAAAGGTGCCACAAATTTTGATCCTTCAGATGATTGTTTGCACTGCACTGTAAGATGCACTGTAAGTGTGTAAGATGGTAGAGGATGTTACAGGAACATTGATTTTAGATAACGTTATATCAGTAATACTGATGTAAAATGGTTGTGTAGCTCTCGGCTGCGTTTATTTTGACACAGTAAGAGAAAAGGTTGGAGAAAGGGTTCAAATCAGATCACACATGAGAGTATGCAGCACTCACGTATCTTGGGGATCAGCTTTCGCCTTCTTCCCATTCTGCTGGATAGATTCTTCTCCATCAGAGTCGGAATCATCTCCGTCGGAGTCAAAACCTGACACCAGGAACTCATCCACAGACAAGTCCTCTAACTTCCTACATTGAAGTGAAAAGGAAAACACTAAACATTTAGAATCAGAGGGCAAGTAACCATCACTGAAGAAGTCTGGTCCAGTTAGTCAACTACAAGGCTAGTAAAACGTTTGCGTTAACGTTACTGTTAAAACTTTACCAACAACTATTTAACAGATATATTTTAAAAGGCCTAGTGATACAACCATCTTGCTTTGCTTTCGTATGGAAAAGTAAAACATATTCCTCCACTTTGAAACAGACTGACACACCAAGAGCAGCTAACGTTAGCTTGCATGCTCTATAAACATTGGCTGACGAGAGCAAAAAGAGTTAAATTTTTTTCATCTTATATGTTAACAGCATATGATGCCACCATAATGATGAATAAACAACTTATTTCGCCATTCTTACTCGTGTCAAAACGTATTTCAAATGTTAACGTTAGTCCTGTGCAGTTAGCCATGCCAGCTAACTGTTAAAGAGTCACTGGCACAACAGAGGGACCACAGTAAACAAACGTGTTTTAACTGTACGAGAGACATATTTCCAAGAGCCTAGACAACACAACTGACATATTCTAGAAAGTTATATTTCTGAAATCCACGTGTTTCAAAATAAATTACACCTTTTCCATATGCCTTACCTCTTCTGCTTGCTTGCCATGCTGGTTAGAAAAACGTGCCTACAAAACTAGACCCACAATGCAACGCGAAGCAGTGACGCAAAACTGCAAGATGAGTTTTGTGTTTACGGTTTTAAAAGGCTGACTGAACACACTGAGGAGGTCATGGTTCATAAAAAAGTGGAAGCTGTTACAGCTGCGATGAGAATGAGAATGGAGGATGAGAATGAAATCATTAGGCTACTCAATCCCATTAGACGGAGTAAACTTTCAAATTTTGGAATAGGGTTTATCCATAGATATAGATTCTGCATAACTTACTGGAAAACGTTTTTAAAAAGAAAGAAAGAAAGAAAGAAAGAAATCAGTTGGACCACCTCTTACTTTACAGCTAGAGTTGCCAACTTTCTCACATCCAAATGAGGGACACTGTTCCGGGTGCAGACAAGTAACTGTGCAGGCCCTGTAGACGCACACCAGTGCCCCAAAATAGTTACCAAATTGCCTATAGTTGAGGGATTCAAATGTAGGACACTACAATTCATAAAGCTTTTAGAAAGTAATGGAATGGATTTTTTTGTAATGCAAAATAGAATTTGCCTAGATAATTCAAATAAACTTATTGTAACCTATTTTTGAGGGCAATGCCATAATCTGAAAAAAAGGTATTTGTTATATAAAACCCTGATACTTAATTGTTCATTTAAAAACCCTAACTCTCTGCAGTGCTTTATGATAGAAGAAGAAAGAGAATCATTCACAAAAGCAGCAGTGAGGCCTATCCTGTTTTTGGAAAGTTTTTATAAGCTACCTAGCCTGGCGAATGCCAAACTAAAATCACAACTGCAGAGTGAAATGAAATAAGCGCGCAAAGGAGCATGGGAATTCCCAGGCTATAAGCTACCTGCTATCCTTGTTGAATATTTAGACTGTGTCCACTGGCTGCACCGTCTGCTCTAGGTTAGTTTAATGCACATTTCGTCAATCTTAAAATTCAGGACATGGCAGCCTTTTACATTGCATGATTTTAAATCATAGTGCTTGGTTCTCACACAATGTGAGGAACGATCTGTCACTAACGGGACAAATTAAAAATACCCCAAAACGTGATGTCCTGCCCAATTTGGGACGGTTGGCAATGGCAACAGCACTAGCACTAGCTACAGCACTGCATTAGCCTATTAAAATGTGTTATTAGCCAAATCTGAAATGATTCATGGGCAAATGTAGGTCTACTTATGAAATAGGCTGTGGGTGTTTGTTCACAAATCCCGAATTGTTTAGTGTTATCCATGTTTAAAGTACAAGTTTGAAATCTGACATCAAGACTTATTCTCTCATCATTTATGGATGGTTAAGCTTAAAATTTTGACAAATGCTTCTTTTCTGGGAATTTTCGGTTCTTGCTGAAGCATATGATGAGAAATACAGTATTTCTGGGATTCATAGCCTGTTTTTCATTGTGTAAAGCAAGAGGATTTTTCTGAGGAGGCCTTTCCGAAATAAAGTATGATTATTCTATGCAGGACCCTTGGCCCTGCAGAAGCTAGTTTACGCCTTCCTATGACGCAGGCTAGAAAATGGAAAAAACGCTCGAGCGTAAAAATGAAGCGAGGTATTTTCTCTCAAATCTCCTCTCAGTCCAGTCCAGTGAGAGGAGGCTGAGAGGACAGTAGATTTGTTTTGGTGTGACATGTGATGTCTGCAAATGATTATTTATTCTAATATATAAAGTGTTTTCCCCCTCTTGAAATCATTCGCTCATTTTAACACTGGAAAGAATCACTGCCAGGAAAAGACAAGCGCTGCCCCTACGATTCAAACGACGGCGGGTGAGTCCAGATTTTCTTCAGGGAAGAGCTAATTCTGACATGTCATGTCAAAGACCTCCCCTGATTGTGTTTAGGCGGGCACATATACAATAGCTTTCTTTCACTTAACACTTTGTAGTCTTCCTGTGGACAACAGTTTACTTTCCATAATGCGAAATAATATCCACGGGCTGACAGTGAGCTCAGCTCAGCTTTGCTCTCTGACGTTAGCTAGGTTACCATTCTTGACAAAGAGCCTTGTGTGAGTGCACGAGGAACACCTATGTAATGTTAACATGTCAATAGACTTCATAGTTTGATTCATTATGGATCAAAGGACAGCTTCTTTTATATATCGGGGCAATGATGACTGGACAACGTCTGATTGTGTATTTTCTGCACAAATGTTTCTCTGCCTGCACACACAACATTGGTCTTTAACGTTAGTCTTTTAAAATGAAGCAGTCTGCCCCCCATACTTGCGCATTTAAACCAGATCATGTTGCGACCATTGTTCAAATGATTGCCATAAACAATTTAGTCTGCTATTAAAATGAAAGCTAATTCTTTTGTGTAGTCTGTGTTTGCGTAGTGTGAGGAAGATGCTTCCTCGACTGTACAGTGAAGCGTCTCCTTTTGTTAAGGTGGTTCAACAAATGTTAAATGTTAACCAAGAACCACCTTATTTCTCGATAAAAATATTATCAGTATAATAACACATTGTTTATTTTCTACTTGAAAGATGGTTGAATCGGTTTATAAAGAATATTCTCTGTGGTCTGCAAAGACACAGTGTACGTAAACCTCTGCAGCAGCTGTGCTACCTTAAAAATTGATGTCAGCGCTCATGCGGTTTGCATTTACGTCAACAACATACAAAAGCTCAAACTGAAGGTGTATTCATTTTTCATATGCCCCGCACGATTCTGATGCTGTCTAACGTTAGTCCGCCTGGAGAGAAACCGAAAACGGCGACGACCAGTTTCTGTCCGGGAGTCAAACAAAGAGAAGACGTTGGACTCCCCAAGAACATCTGTGCCCATCCGGTAATTGTGTTTTCACTGAGAGTGGTTGCATTTTTATTGCTCATTATTGGGACGCTGAACAGGGGATGGGCTGGGCTGCAGCTGAACGTCGCCTCGTATGTTGTCATCATGTCATTATTTGTGTGTGTGTGTGTGTGTGTGTGTGTGTGTGTGTGTGTGTGTGTGTGTGTGTGTATAAAATATAGTTTTGCTTCGTCATTGTTAGTAATGGATCAATAAGCAGTGTAATATTGTTGCTTGTACAGTCTAATTTTCAAAACAATGAGAGGGGCGAGAGACATTTGGTAGAGGGGCTATGCGCTCATTCCACCTGCATAGGCTGCTGAGTCAACCGGCTGTTGGTGTTGGGATGTAGGAATTGGCATGGTAACGTTTTGTTTGCCTCTACCCCTGCAGAGGATATGAGATTACATTTGTCTTTTGTCATCCCTCTTCTCAGTCAAGAAAGGCTAGGCTACCACTTTCCCAGTGGAACAGGACGTGCTTGAGGGGTAATTCCTATTAATGCATGCGAGGAAATGTGGACAGTGGGCAGCAAGAGATGTATGTATTAATAGGAATACAGAGTAACCAATATGGTACCTGGGATTACTGGTATGCAACAGTCTTTCAGTCGAAGTTCCATAGGCAAAAGCTGACTATATGTAATTACTGTATTCCATGAATGATGGGATGGGATGTCTGTCTACTGTGCTCCTCTAAGTTGTGACTGATGCATTTGAACATGTAACATTGACCAGGATAGCCTTTTCCAACACACCTTGGCCTCTCCATGTGTGTAGAACATGTCATGCATTATTCACAAGCCGTCGTCAGGTTGCACAGTCAGGGGGTATTTAGTGACAATATAGTTTATTTTGAAAATCCGAAACCTACCAGCCATTTGGTCATGTACACCAGCTGGCATGTTCTCATCCGGAGAGGCATAAAAAGCTCATAAAAGGTGTGCTTGTTTTTTTCAAGGTTGTTTTCCATACCATTGGCTGAGGAAGTCTGAAACAGATTGGATCAAGCTTAAACTAAAGCTTTTTCTTCTGTAGAGGAAAGGCAATATTGTTTTTGTTCACCTGTTATTTTTTTAGTGATTGATCGATTGATTTATTCTGAAAGGAAAAGGTCAGCAGACCAGACATTATTGATAGCCACAGAAGACTCCTCACACATTTGGACCTTTAATGAGCTAACACCATCATATTGCACTTTACATCAGCTTTCAGCTTAGCGCTTTTGTTTCAAGTTACCCAGCTAAAGAACAGGCCCAGTGAAGGATACATACTCAACATCCATTTGCATAATTCCTCTCAATTACCATGTTTTTATGTCTGCTAGAACCCTCTCAAACGTTGATAATCCATGGAGCTCTTGTCACATGAAAGTGTTCAAAATGTACATGTTAAATGTTTTTATATATGTTTTCAATGGACTTTTCCATTATGTACTCACACACCAGACTCTAAATTAGTTTCTGCTTACACAGTTCAGCAGTGCATTAAACTGTACAGTAGTTTCCATAGCGATGCGTTTGATAGAGCTGTGCTGCTTGCATGCGACTTGTCGTGGGATGATGGCTCACAGCAGGGACCCCGCCGCTTTCAGCATCACACCACAGCCCTCATCCATGATTCACAGAGAGGCTTTCCAAATGTTCTCTTTCTTGTACACCGCTGCGCTCAATACTAGGCTGTCCAATGTCATAGACACTCAGTGCAGAACATGTCTATTAGAGAGGGGGAAAAAAGGACTTACATTGCTTAGAAAGCTCTAAAATGGGCTAACACCCCAAACTTCTGCCTGAAAAGAAAAAGCCCTGCACACTGACCTAAAGAGTGAGCTTCATCACTTCTGTTTTAATTCCACTGTAACTGTGGGGTAAAAATAGGCTCTCAGAAGAACCTCTGAAGCTGTTGGTTGAAGGATGATGCTATAAAGTATTAATTGCCACAACAACAATGAAAAACAGAATCTGCCAGACTCTTGCCATAAAAGCCCTGTGTGTTTCACATACACACACACACACACACACACACACACACACACTAACACACACAATGCTTCTCATCTAACCAATATTGAGCATAGTTACGCTTGCCGTTGTCTGGTCCTTCTCTTTATGTGACTCTTTTATAGAGCGCCACAGCCTTGGGCAGCCATTAAGCCTTCTTTGTGAGGAGTTTGCGCTTGACGGGGGAAAGATGTTGGCAGAGAAAAGAGAGAAAGAGAAAGAGGTCTGGGCAGGCAGTAATTAAGCAGCCCTGTTGCCATGGATCTGTGGCACTGGTCGTTTAAAAAAGGGCATGTTTGGGGTATAAAGCGGAGTATGTGTCTCTGGTACTTGCTTGAAGAGGGTTAACCCAGCTGAGTGTCCTGGTGGCTTGTGGCTGTACATGGATTGAGTAACATAGCCGGGCCCCTTCGCCATGTCACAGACCCACCACCTTATGGGAATCAGTGCTTGATATGTCTTAACCTACACCCCCCCCCCTTCAATTTGCATGATCATACATTATGCGGTTGGATCTGAAATCAAAGTGCTGAAGCAGTATCAGATGAGTCCTGTGCCTTTGAAGGGAAGACATCAAGGAGGCTGCTGCTGCCGTCAGCCTTCTCACAGTGGTCTTCCCTGCCATGATGCCATTGCACACATTAGATTAGCATTCACTTTCAGCTAGCAAGGGACTTTCATCCTTGTCCATCCATTGATGGCAAAGTACAGGAGTGTGGCTATCCCAGTCATGTGTCTTAAAGAGTCATTTCCATCAAAGCCTCTCAAGTCAGGATTCGGAGCAGCTAGACTTTAGGTGGAATTTGTAATGCATACAGCGGTAACACTTTATTTGAAGGTACCGTCATAAGACTAACATGACACAGTCAGGAACTATGACATGACTTTGTCAAGAATCTGTCATAAACTTTAAAAACCTGTCATGACTTCTGACATACCCTAACCCATACCCTAACCCTAACCATGACAAATACCGGGTGACACTTAATGACAGAAGTCATGATAGGTGTATAAAGTTTATGACAGATTCATTACAAAGTCATGTCATAGTTAATGACAGTGTCATGTCAGTCTTATGATGGTACCTTCAAATAAAGTGTGACCCTTATCACACAGAGAATTGCTGTGCATCTACCAGTCTTAGAGACTAAATGTCTAATGAGACAAAATGTTAATGTCAAAATGTGTAAGGAAGTGCTTCTGCACTGTAACATATTTTTATCTGTAGGCAGAACAGATATTGATCCTGTACAGATTGTTGACCAGCTCTCTAATCTCCTTTGTAGCATCCCAGAGTGCCAAGTCTTCTGTCAGTTTGCATCCAAGAGAATTTCAGGAGCTAGACTTGGTGATGCTAAATTTATGTCCCCCTTTTTTTAAGCTAACTTTCTCTCTATTCAGCTCATTTGCTTAGGATGTGTGTTACTTTTTTCAATCTTATTCTTATCCTACATTCTTCTTAGGAAGGGTGATGGGTCCTGTAACCTTATAAAGGAGGTGAAATTTGGAAGCTAGGTCTTGGCTAGTGTGCATACTCTGTGCCTTTCTTACCAACCTCTTCTGTTGGGTTTTGCTCCTCATATCTTCCCCCTTTTTCTCCTGTCTTCCCTCTCCACCTGCAGTTGCCGAGAGTGAGGCCGAGGCCCGGGCAGCCCACGGAGAGCAGCGCCATGATGGAGGGCGGAATGCAGCTGCTCAACCGCGACGGCCACAGCATCTCGCACAACTCCAAGCGCCACTACCACGACTCCTTCGTCTCCATGAACCGCATGCGCCAGCGCGGCCTGCTCTGCGACATCGTGCTGCATGTGGCCAACAAGGAGATCAAGGCGCACAAGGTGGTGCTGGCCTCCTGTAGCCCGTACTTCCACGCCATGTTCACCAGTGAGTATGAGACAGGCGACACCTCTCTCTCTCTGTTTTCTTGCTCTACAGTACGTCTTTTCTATCTCTCCATCCCTGGTCTCTTTCTGTCTTTCTTTCTCTCTTCCATTTATATGTCTCACATTTATTTGTCCCGGCCTTCACTTCCATGTTTACCAGTGAGTATACTGTAGAACTTGTCCTCTGTCTCTCTTGCTCTTTGTTTTTGTTTTGTATCTTTCTCTTCCTCTCAAGCTTCTCTCACTTTTTTCCTGCCACTGGTAAACAAGATAGCCTTTCCCTCTCCATTCTTTCTTTCTTTCTTTCTTTCTTTTTCATTCTTTCATTTTCATTCTTTCTTTCTCTCTTTCTTCTCACCTGCCTATGACATGGGGATTGGCACCTCAGCAGTTGTCTCTTCCCTCTGGTTGTACTTGTCTTGATCTGTGGCGTCCATCATCCTCCACTCTCTCTGTGTACGGATCCCCCCCCCCTCACTTTCATTCTCTCTCCTCTATCTCTCCTCAGTCTCTGTGGCCCAGCCAAGAGTCCAGTGTCAGATGAGAGAGAGAGAGAGAGAGAGAGAGAGACAGAACGCGACGCGCTGTCTCTGCATGAGTCATTCCATTCTATTTAAAGTCCACATTCAAATGTTTTTTTTTTTCTGGGCCATTTTATGTAGTGCCTACTCTTGGACTGCAGTCTCATTTTGAGTAGAGATTCTGAATAGAGAAATCTGTACCAGACTGTATAGTCCAGATTCCTAACAAAAAAGAAGGAGATTTAGTCTTTGTGCCACATTAGGACTGTACATGAGATGAGGATGTGCTTTCTTCCTAGTAACTGTAGTCCTTTGAAATCTACACCCTCACAAGTCAGTGCAAACATCCTGCCTCTCTGGCTGTATCCATTTCTTTAGGAAGCCAGTCTCTTCTAGGAGCCTTTGAGAGGGTAAATTAGCAGCAGCCACTGACGTGTCCGTCACTCTGTCCTGTGTGAGGTGTTTCCTTCCTGTCTCATCTCATGTCCTGTCTGTCTGTCTGTCCTCCCTCATCAGCCAACAGCTCCTCTTCTCTGTCTGCTCTCCTCTCTTCCTCCCTGTCACGCTCCCAGGTCAGCACCTCAACAGCCTCTCCCTCCCCCCTTCCTCTCCCCTGCGCCTCACTCTAGAAGACGGTATGTCTGCTCTGCGCAGTCCACAGCATCGACTTCAGGCAGACATTTTGATTTCCCTACAAACTGTAGATTACAGGCTTGATTTAGCCTGCAGGAAAATTACTTTTTTCCTTGCCCTCTTTTGGAGTGATGGTTGTTTTGCCTGAATAGAAAGTTGCTTGTAAGAGTGTTACTAAAAAGAGGCTTCTGTTTCCCCTACAATTATTGTTATCTTCCTGCAACAGAACAGAAAAGTGAGGCCAACGTACAAACGTTAATGGAAGAATATTTTGCCCCAGTTACCATAGAAACATGTTTTGCACTAGTTAACAGAATGATTTTTGCCCCTCCAAAAAAAAAACAAACAAACAAAAAAAAAAACTACAGTCTACACGTGTTTTTTGCAAATTGAGTCACACGTTCCAGCGTGTGTTCCTGGTCAAATTTCCCATGTTGAAAAGATGATCAAATGTCACTTATCCCAACCCTGTCATTTGTGTGGACATGTTGCAACACAAGATCCATCTTCCCTCTGTCCTATAAGATCCTGTTGGGTTACTCTGCTGGCTCGGAGCCCACCCTGCCTATTCACTCATAGGGGAAACCTGAGAGCCTATTAACTGCATTGTGATTGAAGCAATCAAATCGTCTAATGTTGATGGCTGTATTTTGACGATGTGTGTGTGCGTTTGCAAACCTGTTCTGAAAAATGACATTACAGTATTTTTTTAACCTATAGTTTTGTCCCTGAAGAGGAATGGAGGCTGAATTAAATGAGATTGAAAGTTTTGTCTTACTCAGTGATTATCATACAGAACCCCTTCTCAGCTTTTTAAAAGTGCTGTTGTGGACTTTTAGAAACTTATACACACAGCAACTCACTACAATCTAATTAACGGTGAGAACACTTAGCATAATTACAATTTTCATTAAGGCTGCAGTGACTGAATTCAGCTTTGTGTTAGTTATGCTAGGTCTCAAGTGTTTAAACCTGTGGTGCTGCTTGCTGCATTGTGTAACTTGCAACCGCAAGGATTATCTGAGCCTAATGTCCTTGACTGAATTAGCTATTTTGTTGCCTTCCTCTCTCTCTGTGTGTGTGTGTGTGTGTGTGTGTGTGTGTGTGTGTGTGTGTGTGTGTGTGTGTGTGTGTGTGTGTGTGTGCGTGCGTGTGTGTGTGTCTGTGATTTTGCAGATGAGATGTCGGAGAGTCGGCAGACCCATGTCACCCTCCATGACATCGACCCTCAGGCTCTGGAGCAGCTGGTGCAGTATGCCTACACTGCTGAAATCGTCGTGGGGGAGGGCAACGTGCAGGTGCATTTTTTAACTAACACACACACACACCCACACACCCACACACACACAAGCTCTCATACACTGTAATGCACACACATACAGTCCTCCACTCTCCCCTCCCCCTCAAACTAAAGGCGAAGAGGAAGAACATGTGGGTTCCTTCTAAATGGGGAGCCTTGAGCTCTCGCGTTTCTCAAAAGGAGCATCACGCTACTTGGCTGGCCTCTGCGGCTGCGTTTGGTCTGCAGTGTGTGCTGGAGCATGACTGTTTCCCACGTCAGCTGCGCTCCGCTCTTGAGGTTCATTTGAGGTGGTATTCTCTCCACTGTCACGTACAGACTGCAGACAGGAAGCAGAAACAAACCAAAGTGAAACCAAAACCAAAGTGAAACAATAAGTGCACTTATTGTCTAGCCAGCCAGATGTGGGGATTGAGGAACCAATAAACAGTTGATTGTGGTTTAATACTAGAGATTTAGATTACCGTATTTATAAGGCGCTCCAGAGTATAAGGCGCACTGTCAATAAATTGTCTATTTTCAAACTTTTTTCACGTATAAGCCGTATCGTCGTAATATCCGCAGGATGCAAAACGTGTGAAAAAAGTAGTGGCTTATAGGCCGTAAATTACGGTATTTACTTCAACGTACTTTAAACTTTGTGGTTAGTTAACCAGTTTAACACACACATGGAAGCAAGCTATGCTATTCACTGTATTGAATGATCCTTCATGTGGTGCAGTAGGCATACTGTAGCCTCATTCTGCCCGCAGTAACTTAACCCCATTATGCCAGAAGCCTTGACTGCTCTCCTAGTGCTAATTAATAGTCACAGCCACTGTAAAAGACCGTCAAGAGCCAGCGAGTGAGTGAGTGAGTGAGTGAGCAGCCCCATCGCCTGAAATCTGATTGAGGAAGGCATGATGACTCGGCAGACTGCTTTTAGCTTTTTTCGACATCTTGACAGGTCGTATTTAAAAAAGGGCTGATGTGGGCACACGCGTGCTGCCAGGCAGCTGCCATTCCTGGGCAGGGTGGGAATGGCAGTGAGGGGAAGAGGGAGCGGAACATTAAGATGTGCCACTCATCTGAACTGGGTCCCAGCCAACAGCACAGTGGGCACCATGGGTCGTATTCTCCCAGGTGATTCATTCCAAAAAAGTGCTTATTGCAGGCTGAAATGAATGGAGCTAAGCACTTTTTTGGACGTAAGTACCTGGGAGAATACCACCTCATGTGTACAAGTCAGTATTGTGTGTGTTAGGGTTGGCTACTGGAAAATTATTGACCATGATTCCCATTTTAATTCCGCTCAACGATTTAATTGATTCTGTTGGTTCCTCGTGGATTTTAAAAGCAGAAACGTTAAGAAAAAATGTTAAGATGACATGCATACATTATTTATCAATTGTGTCGTCTGCATTCTTATCCATAACTGAAACAGTCGTGTTCAAGGGGCTATCGAACATTATTAGCATAACTAAATTCAAATGATCTGGTCTAATACCACATATTGTCGATTCTATTCAGTTTTCAGTATCTTCAACCTAAATATGTGTTTAGAGTAAGCATGCAGTAGCTAAACCAAATAATACAATTATATACATAATATGAAATAAATAAACTACATACTGTATACCCTATGTATAATATTATAATCTAGTCTTTATAGGTGAAATGCATCTCTTGGTTCAGACACAGAATTACTCTACCACTAATGGCAGCTGCTTTCTTGATCAAGACAAGCATGCCGGCCTGCACTTAAGAGCAAGAACTCTTCCGTTCAAAACAACAGCAGAGCATCAGAAATAGGTTGTGTGTAATGAGATTGGCTTTAACCATAACACATTACGGGAAGTGTTTAAACAACAGGAAGTTGTTCAAAATTGGGTCATGTTTCAAGACCCATGCAGGACAAGCTGGCCTGAATTGAACCAATGCAGGAAACTGAATTGACCTGACCATTCCCACCCGCAGTAGAAACAGCTGCAGTGCCTCTCCTTTGTGGTGCTGTTCCTTTTCCCCATCGTTTGCTCTTTACATTTCTTCCTCTTATCCTTCCTCCTATCTACTTTTAGCCTACTTTACTTTTGTTTTTGTTTTGTTTGTTGTTGTTTTTTTTGCTGCTGATGTTGCTATTATTATTGCTCTTGTTTTTTCTGCTAAACGGTTGCCTGCTTCTCGTCCTCCTTCATCTTTTTCTTTTTGTCCCTCCATCTCTTCTTCCCTTCCTCCTCTTCGTTCTCCTCCTCTTCCTCCTCTTCTTCCTCTCCCTCCTCCTCATCTTTATCCTCCACTGTGTCTTCCTGCAGACGCTGCTGCCTGCCGCCAGCCTCCTGCAGCTGAACGGCGTGCGGGACGCCTGCTGCAAGTTCCTCCTGAGCCAGCTGGACCCCTCCAACTGCCTGGGTATCCGCGGCTTTGCCGACACACACTCCTGCAGCGACCTGCTGAAGTCCGCCCACAAGTACGTGCTGCAGCACTTTGTGGAGGTGTCCAAGACCGAAGAGTTCATGCTTCTGCCGCTGAAACAGGTACGGAACCGCTCCAGCACAGCAGACAGCAGACTTTCACGTGGGAGCTTTATATAAGAATAAGTCTGTGTCGGTTCTCATTCACCCAGGTGATGGTAGTGCAAAGCTGTAAGGTTACTGGACTTCTTTTTGAAGATTCTCCTCTGATCAAACAGTCCCAGGAAATCTGCCTCTAGTCTGTAAAGAGACAGTAGACATGTGGGAGTTTTCAGTTACAATTGCTATAGGCTTTATTATAGCTTTTTCCCAAAGGCCTCCATTGTGTTTACAGGCTATAGATAGACTGAAGTAGAAAAGGATGGGCTGGATTGGAACGGAACAAAGAGCCGGCATCTCATAAGAGATGACTAACTACCAGGCTGTGGCAGTGACATCACAGTCTGTCTCCTGGATACGGTGCACAGCCGTAGACTCTCGGCCCTCTCTAGGTAATCATTATAGGCTGGTGTCAGGGCGGTATGAGGGGTGGGTGGGTGGAGGGGGGTTAGGAAACTGTCATTTAGACTTTCCCCCTGCACTCTGTGTTTGCTCAGAATCAGAGGGAGGGAGGGAGGGAGAGAGAGAGCGATAGCTAGAGAGAGAGAGGGGGGCGAGAGTGAGGCCACCATTTTAGATGCTGCTGACTGCAGCCTGCAGCTGCTGTGGCTGGTGTTGCTGCTGCTGCCGCACTGTGCCATCTTGTTTTTCAGCGAGAGCCTGAGAGAGAGAGAGAGAGGGAGAGAGAGCTGAGCATCAGAGGAGGAAGTGCAGCCATTAAGGGAAGAATTACAAGGCCGTTCTGGATTAGAGCCAGAGGACGGTGGCTTTTTGTATTAAAATAGCAGACGGGGGAGGGTGGGGGTGGGTGGTTGCGTTGGGGGCATGGGAGTCAGCTGCAGGCTGGAGTGCTTGCATCCACACAGATGAGTCCCTTCCTGAGACAGACATACATGTACACATGTCTCTCACACTTGCAAACACACATATGCATTCAATGCACACACACACACACGCACACAATGCCTCTTTCACACATGTATGCACTAACATAGACATATCTTTCTCACTTACATACACACACACACAGTGTCTCATTCATACACACACACACACACACACACACACACACACACACACACACACACACACACACACACACACACACACACACACAAATACACACAACAGTCACACAGCCTGACCTTCTCTGTGTGCCCCTAGAGTGTTCAAAGAGGATGCAAAGAGCGGGCTTGCCCTTCTCCTCTCTTCCGCTCCCTTTCCTTTTCTGTCTCGCTCGGTCTCACCATCGTCTCCTCCCTCCTATATCTGTCTCTGCCTCGCTCTTTTAATTAACCTTCTATTTCTCTCCTCCTCCTCCTCCCTATTTCTGTGGACCCATCCCTGAAATAATCCCTCCATTTACACATTGCTGCTTTATGTGTCTGCAGCAGATGGAGTGGCTATCAGGTTCTGGAGATGCTATGTAAAAATGCAGCCAAGAGGAACTAGAATTGCTGTAGGGTTCTCAAAGCCACATTTGGAGGTGCACTTAGAGTGGGCCTAGCCAGATTTTAAAAGATTAAATGGATACGGATTATAGATGAAAATGCTGTAAAAGGTACTATGTCTGGATCTGCACGTACAGTATATACTGTAATTCTTACTTAACTAAATGACTGTACCTAATATGCTCTGCCTGAAGGCAGAGACAGATCACCTGCCACAGTTAGCCTACCTACTGTAGTAAGTCATCTCTTAGAAATATTAAGATGCAGTTTGCAACAGTACTGTACTTGCATGACATGCCTTGGTTAGGAGAGAGAGAGAAAAACTGACGGACAGGAAAAGAGGGATGAATTTAATGAACGCGTCCCAAACATAGTGTGGTATAATGGAATTATTACAGCAGCTGTTGTTGACATACAGGGCACAGTATGAAAGCCAACTGCCTTTGACATCTTTTGACAACATCTTTTGATTGCTTGTAACGAGTGAAACTTGTTGCTCATACTACAACCTCACTTTCACTCTGACTTCTCTGTCAGCCATTTACTCACTGCATCCTGCAACTGTGGCCTGCATCAGCATCATGTCAATCAGGAGCAACACCATACAACCCACACCATTCACCCCCCCTGTACCCACAGTGCTAAGTACAGCAGTCAACCAGTCAGAATCTCCAGCAGGCCCATCAATCACCAAACAGTATGTCATTCTGCACATGAAGTCCTGACTAGTCATGTCTCCCATAACTCTAGCTGGTGGTGCATCAGTCCATGTGATTAACTGTCCGATTTTCATGTGTCAGGCTTGCCTCTTCTTCAGCCTCCTTTCTAAAACAGCGGACAGACAGATACAGCAACTAGGAGCTGCCATAGAATTTTAATGTGTTTGACCGACGTGTTGCAGCCACAGGCAAAATAACATGTGACATGTGACTGTTGCTCAGTTAATTTTAAATTAATTAAAGGGGCTATAGAATAGAAATCGTTTTTTTTTGCCTTGGCTTTGATGAAGTAGAAGAGGTTGTGCATGGCAGACTAGCCTCCATGAACATGAGACATGGTTATGCCCTCTTTCATATGGAAATCATGAACTAAGAAATTGCCACTAAAACATGGGTGAATTACAACAAAGTCTAATTCTGATGTCAGATATTGCTAAGCAATTGTAGTTCAATTATGGCTGCCAAAGATGGCGCTATTGATCCAAAATGACCATTTCAAACCCAGTCTATAAGGTTTTGTTGGGGCCTGGCCTGTAGGGTTGAACTTTACTTTAACTTTGATAGAATAGACAGTATTTCACTGTAATTTATTTTAGAGAACAGACTACAATACTCCGTTCATCCATTCTATGTCCCCTTTAAGAATAATTTTTACTTTTTAGGTAGTGAGTACCAAGTGCTATTGCTTTTTCCGAAAATGCCTACTTCATATTACTTGTATAGTGATCTCTGCAGAAAGCAGTGTGTGGGTGGTATGCGGTATATAACAAAAAGGAGTAGTGTCTGAGCCTCAGTCAAGAGCACCTGCAGTCAATTGATTAATGAAGTACTGATCAGTAGGCCTCTTCTGTTGCTTGCATATGCTGCATACTGGGAGCAGTGTATGGGGCTCAATAAACAGCCGCACAAGTGGAGCACCTGCAGCTAATTAATTAATTGGGATGGGGACTGGGCAGTAGTGTGTGCTGCACTCTGCACTAGACCACATGCAGTATCTAGCATAGCAGTATGCCATTTTGGAAATCCCATAGGTCCTTGCTGCTTACTACAGTATATTCCCCGGCATCAGTCCCAGTCTCAGGGATGCAGTCTGAGTTCCCTGGTTGCTGTTGTGTCTGCTGCAGACTCCATGCTGCAGGGTGGGGAGTGGGCAGGGTGCTGCTGGGCGGGCACAGGATCAGGCTGTGAGTGGCCCACTGAAATCCCCTGCTCTCTCTCTCTCTCTCTCTCTCTCTCTCTCTCTCTCTCTCTCTCTCTCTCTCTCTCTCTCTCTCTCTCTCTCTCTCTCTCTCTCTCTCTCTCTCTCTCTCTTCCCTCTCTTAGGGATTGATTAGCATGAGTGCTGATGGAATGGGCTGCAAAGCACAAGGGGGCAGGGGAGGGAGTCAGGGGGCTGTCACGCCCTTCCCTCTCTCCCTTCCTTTCTCTCAGTCTCTTTCCCTGTCTCCCTTCCTCTCTCTCTGCTTCATCAATCTCAGTTCCCATTCACAGACGTCATCAATTTTGTCTATCAATTGCCTCTGTAGTTTCTGTCTCTGCCTCCTCTTTTCCTTCCATCCGACCCGTTCTCTCCACTCCTCTCAATATCAATCTCTTTCCATCTCACTCTCTCTTTCTCTCTCTTTCAGTTTTTTTTTTCCAATTCAAAAGCATGACCATAATGTAACACACTGTATTGCCAAAGCATTCTAAACTGCAGGTGATAGCACCCATAGCAACAGAAAACATCCTACAGCCACATACTGTACATCTCTCTCTCTCTCTCTCTCTCTCTCTCTCTCTCTCTCTCTCTCTCTCTCTCTCTCTCTCTCTCTCACTGCATGAGCATCTGTTGTTGTCCCGTGTCATAGCCCTGTTGTGGCAGAGTGAGTGAGATTTATGCCCGTGCCAGAGCAGAGGCTGGGCGCTGGGCTCTAAGCTCATAGGCCTCATGTTGCTGCCTGCTCCAGATTAAACCCTCTAAGTCCAGGGTCACACATGTTTGTTTCTCTTTTACTGCCTGGGCCTTCGCCATCCCAGCCCAACCCAACCCAACCGCTGCTAAATAACGCACCCCTGTCCCCTCCTCTCCATCTCTGTCACCAGCCTTTTTCAACCCTCTCTCTCTCAAACACTTTCGATCTCTCTCTCTTTCCCTCTCTCTTTCTCTGTCCCTCTTCCTTTCTGTTATCTGTTTGTTATCTCTTCCCACCCTCCCTGGGCTGTAGAGCCATGTGATTGTGTGTGTGTTTGTGCGCTTGTGTGTATGTGTGTGTGTGGGCGGTGGGGGGTGGGGGTGGTTACAGTGGGCTGTCCCTAGAGTGATGAAGAGGGTAGTGGGATTAGTAGCCACTGCCGCTCTGCCTCCTCTGGTATTACCCTACTCTCAGCAGCTGTCAGCGCTGGCCACAGACAGGACAATACAGTACACACACACACACACACACACACACACACACACACACACACACACACACACACACACACATGCACACACACACACACACACACACACACACACACACACACACACACACACACACACATACATACATGCACACAGCCTTAGCTTAAGTGAGTGAGCCACCTGCTGCTCAGCCTCTGATCTGTCCCATGGTATCTGCCCTTAGGCACCATGCCCAGAACACACAAATTTAGGGTTTTCCTTTGGCACCGTTTCCAGATCAGATCAAACTGATTTGAATCTCAACTCTGAATTCTAATGTGACACTCATACCATGTGCAGATAAAATATAAAATGGCACGGATCCAACATGGCTTAATTAACAGCTAAAGTTGATATGCAACAGCAGCCTGAACGTTAGAAAGACATCATGTGTGAAGCTTCACGTCTGGCTCGTGTCTGAATACTAAAATTGGATTTTTCTGTGTCAAGGGCTCCTCATTGTTTAGGTTTGTGAACCAGGCTTAACCTTTTCTAGCTGATGGCCTTAAAATCACCTTTTTTTTGCTAGCAGTCATACCAAGACTGGCAGCCTTGATTAAAAGTGACTTGGCAGGGCCTGGGAATTTTGGCTGAAACAGTCAACCTTTCTCAAAGAGACGTTTCTTCTCTTATGACCTCTTGCCTGAAGCTATCGGTCATAAGCCCTGACTTTTAAAACTTTGGAATTACACCAATGCTATTGCTATTTGGCAAGAAAATAAAAAAAAATAAAAAAAATAATAAAAGATTTCTTTTAATGCTGACTTTTCCACATAGGTCTTAAAAGCATTAGGCTACTGTTACTGTATATTTGTATGGGTTTGCTTATTACCCAGAAACTTCCTTTCAAATTTCTTTACCCAGAATTTTAGATCCCAACATACATTCTTGCTTGGTGCTTAGATGAAGGTCTCCACATGTTTTTAAAAACTCTTAAAAGGTCTGAAATTTAGAAAGAAAGAAAAATTGGCCCTATATAAATTTAAGTCCTTGAAAAGTCTTAAATGTTAGTGAATATTGCACAGTATGTGTAAAATACATTGAGTTTAAATTGGTCTGAGTTGTGATTAGTACTGCAGATGCACCAGTGGTCAATAACATCATTAAAAAGTATATCCTATGGATGTAGAATTCCGGATGTACCCGGAAAGGGTGTCCTTCCTAGTGGTCTTAAAAAGGTCTTAAAAAGTCAGAAAAAAAGCCTGCTAGTTAAAAGTCGCCAAGTGCACTTTGAAATGGCAAACATTGAGTAAATCTCTAGTGGGTTTTCCATGATAGTCAGGCTAAATATAGCATACCTGGAACTGTGTGTAAACAGATACTGGGATAATGTGGAAGGAAGCTGGAGCATATTTTAGCTTTGTTTGCGCTTCGATTTCTCTAGCGGTTCAAATTGCTGTGTTTGTCCGGCTAAATTCCCAGCACTGTGCACAACTGATGTGGTTCTTCTGAACTGGGGTGTGACAAGATGTCTGCATGTGACAAGGCCTTCTTTTCCCCTGAGCCTGTTAGAGTGGCATGATACTCAAGCTGACAGAAGGAACCCAGCTAGCCTAATCTATTCTAGCCCATTCCTTAATACACACAACTGTGATATAGAAGCATCACCTGGCAGCACCCATTAAAAAAACGTTTCTAAGTGGCCCTAAAGATTTTTTGTTATGTGCTGTAATGTGACTCATTGGAGTTGCTTGTGCTCAGATATTCAAACTCGGAGTAGGCCTAGTACCTATATTATCTGTCTGTATGGTTAAATTGAATAACCTCCCTGCATGCAGAATAGCAGAGAAAGACTGTTTCTTGATTTTTCTGTACAGTTGTTTTTAGTATCAATGGCATCAATTTGAGTACAGTGGCATTGATGAGCATCTAGGCTTGAGGGGCAGCAAAGCTGAAATGTGCTGCAGGACTGTTTACATGTACACGTGAACAGGAAACCAGCATATGGCTGTTGCTCTGTTGCTGACTCAGATGTGTGAGCGAGGTGTAAATAGACACATCAGTGCTGAAACTTGTGTGTATCTCTGTGTCTGTGTGTGTGGGGTAGGTGTTAGACCTGATCTCCAGTGACAACCTCAATGTGCCGTCAGAAGAGGAGGTGTATCGGGCGGTGCTCAGCTGGGTGAAGCACGACATCGACACCCGTCGGCAGCACGTCCCTCGGGTGAGTGACCCACACGACCACCATCACACTCCATCCACCATCACTGTCAATCTTTCAGTGTGTTTGAATTCTTTCTCATGCTTTGAAGTGCCTTGCTGAATCAATGATGCCATCTCTTGCTCTGCCTCCTCATTTGCCTCTCTTGCTTGTGTTTGCTCAATATTCTTTTCTGTTGATCCCTTCACCCTCTCCCTCTCTCTCTCTCTCTCTCTCTCTCTCTCTCTCTCTCTCTCTCTCTCTCTCTCTCTCTCTCTCTCTCTCTCTTTCATCTTCTATCTCTCTCCCCTCCACAGCTGATGAAGTGCGTGCGTCTGCCTCTGCTGACGCGGGACTTCCTGATGAGCAATGTGGACACGGAGCTGCTGGTGCGCCACCACTCAGAGTGTAAGGACCTGCTCATCGAGGCCCTCAAATACCACCTCATGCCCGAGCAGCGGGGGGTGCTCAGCAACAGCCGTACACGTCCGCGCCGCTGCGAGGGGGCCAGTCCCGTGCTCTTCGCTGTAGGTCAGTATACAGGCATACACACGCACACACACACATAAATGGTATACGTACACACATGGACATAAATGGTATACGTGCACACACTCACACACAAAGACACACCCAGACCAGTCACTTAACGGCTATGCATGTACTGTACACAGTGACAAATACAGACATAGACTGTACTATATGTACAGACATGTAACATTACAATCAGGCACAGACAGACAAGTATGCCAGCGGGCATATAGCAATAATGATTAGTGAATACATCCATCATACAGCTTAAGTATCCACATGTTCAGACGTGCATGCATTGTGTATGTTGTTCACCTAATTCCCAAAGTGGCTCACTCCCTCTCTCCAGCACTCTGAGATGGCTGCTGTGAAAGCGGCCTTAGTTATCTCAGGGATACTGTACATACATACATACATACATACTGTATACTCAGCTCTCCTCATGTTCTGCTACTGTAAGAAATAATATTTCAACACCTTGGTCTTGGTCTGAATTTATTCTGGATGCTGGATTCTTTGTAGTCGGTTTCAGTTTTGCTAAGAGTAAAACCAATTTCTGAACATTGTTTGTCCTTCCAAAACTACTGTATGTAAACAAGTGGTTCAAACGGATGCCTTGTGGGATTGTGGGAACAGCAAAGAACTCGTGAAACGACCTATAAGGAAGGGAGTCTGACTAGAAAGACAAAGGGCCCTATTTTCATGATCAATAGCGCCTTGTCACCAGCGCCAAGCGGAAGTTGCTTTGGGGGCATTCCTGCGACTTTCTGCTATTTTCATAATGAGATATTTCAACAGCCAGAGCATTAAACAGACACCTATGGTTTGACTACCATATAACGTTATGGGACACTATTCTTTCTTTTCTTTTCTTCTTTAATCTGATAGGATAGTAGAAAGTGACAGGAAATGAGTGGGAGAGAGAGAGAGGGGTAAGGATCGGGAAATGACCATGGGTCGGAATCGAACTCGGGTCCCCGGATTCATGGTATGGTGCATGGGGCAGTGTTCTGAACAAACCAGAACCATAGGCCAATTCTGCCCTATCACTTACGGTAACTACTGACTGTGACTATACTTGTTCTGCAATGACGCCAGGCAGTGTGATTGCTCCTTAAGCAGTGGAGCTGCCCAAGGTTTCCTCTTGGATAACTATCGCATGCGAGGTTTACTTTGCCTCTGTTGATCTTGGGTGCTCCTTGTTACTCTGGAAAGCGCTGTGAGTCAATTGCATTGTAATTGGGGCTGTATAAATATACTTGAATTGAATTGAATTGTATTTAATCACCCTGTCTGACAGCGTTTGTTTTCTTAACCTGTCCTTAGGTGGGGGCAGTCTGTTTGCCATCCACGGAGACTGTGAGGCCTACGACACCAGAACGGATCGTTGGCATATGGTGGCGTCCATGTCCACAAGGCGGGCACGGGTTGGCGTGGCAGCTATCGGAAACAAACTCTATGCTGTGGGAGGGTAAGGTTGACCTAAATCTCCTGCTTATTGGGTGTGGTTGTGCTCTGTCTAAATGCACATGACAGTCATGGGTCCTTTGATGGTTATCTGATTTAGTTTCTGTGTTTGATGGATGAATCAGACTAAGATTGGTCAGGGTTGCTCAAGGGACATGGCTTCCAGTCAAGCCCTTGATACTTGTGTCTTTGAAGAAAAGCACCTGATCTGGCCACTCAAAGCCTTTTAATCTGTGAAAATGAAATCACTTACTTAATATGGAAGAACATCATATGTCTGGTCAAGATTTGAGGTTCCTAAAAAGACAGCAGTCCAAAACATGAGTTGTTATTAGCAATGTCATTGTGACCTCATCAAGTGTTGTGTATAAAAAGAAAGTCCAAGACAGCCAGGTAGGTCACGAGAGGTTTTTCATGATTCACCTGTGTGCGATGATGCGTGAGCTGAGCATCAGTACATTTCCTCTATCTCCTCTCTCTCTCTTTCTTAGGTACGACGGCACTTCTGACTTGGCAACTGTTGAGTCATACGATCCGGTGACCAATGCCTGGCAGCCGGAGGTTTCCATGGGGACCAGGCGCAGCTGCCTGGGAGTGGCGGTGCTTCACGGGCTGCTGTATGCGGCCGGGGGCTACGATGGAGCCTCATGTCTGAACAGGTACGACTACGAGCCCAGCGGGGACAATAGCCACTCTAGTGCAAAATTAGTTTCATGATGCACAATTCTAGTGATAGAATCTACAAGTTGTAGTTTCGGCTGATTTCAGACCTTGCGTCCAGTTAGCATCCTCTCTAGACCTACATCTGCAGCCCAAGCTTTGGACTGGATATGGATGAAATGGTCCTGCCAAAGAAAAGTAAAAAGAAAAAAAAATATGTCGAATGAGCTCTTTGGTGTTGGATACAATGGTGTTCAGATACAAAGAAGGTTCAATTTTCCAAATTTTTCAAAATCCTGCATTTACAAATTATGGCTGCTACATAAAAATTAAAAATAAAGAAAAAAACAGTATAGACTTTAACAGTGCAATTATTAACAACTCAGGCATATTGGCCCAAACCTCCTTCTTGGCTTGCCATGTCCCTTCATGCTCCAACAGAGCCTCCTGCTTCAGCAAGTATGAGCCTAGCCCAGGGCCAAACAAACATCATGCCAAGTTTAACCTGAATTAATGACCTGACCTAATGATTTTAGTTTCTGCTGATTTGAGAACTCCCTTCAATTTTCACATCATTCAAATGTGCTGCAGCCAAAGCTTTACCATATTATAATGCATAAATATTCATAAAGAAAAAAAAGTTGCTTTAAAAGATTCCAGTGGCTTTGCTTTCTGCATTGTGCAATCCATATAAATCCTATAATTGCATGTAAGACTTGACTTCTACAGAGACAGTACTGCTACAAGTCTCAAAGAAACGAGCTCAATTCCAAAGTACCCCCTAACCCCGAGCCCTAAAACACTAAAGTGGCATGAATAATTATGACTTCATACTTTAGGCTGGTTTAATCTTTTAGGGTCCAGGGCCTAGGTAGGTATGAGGGTACAGGGCTATGACTGGCCCTAAGGGAGGGCATTGGGATCCAGGTATTGCATGACTCTAACCTGTTCCTCTCCTCTCTGGGTGTTGCTGCAGTGCTGAGCGCTACGACCCGCTGACAAGCACCTGGACCTCCATCGCTGCCATGAGCACCCGCAGGAGATACGTCCGAGTGGCAACATTAGGTCAGAGACAACCTCTGCAGCTCTTCTTGTCTCCTTGTCTTCTGAAATAAGAACAGAGTCCGGAACATTCTGTCAGGAACAGTGAATGCTAACAGCAGTCAAAGATACTTTGGATAATTAAATATGACTAATTTGATTAATAAATGTCTAAAAGCTCTTCAGGAGCTGTCAGTGTAGTAGCTCATAAATATTTACCACATGTCACTCAAACAGTCAAGCTTTTCCGTTCTCATTATGAATGCTGTATGTGTTTATTTCTAGATGGCAGTCTGTATGCTGTTGGAGGTTATGACAGCTCCTCCCATCTAGCAACCGTGGAAAAATACGACCCGCAGGTACAGCAGATGATTTTTGCCAGAGCCCATATAAGCATTTCACTGCCTCTGTTAGACAGAGGTAGACAAACTAAGGCCCGGGGGCCACATGCGGCCTGTTGGGCTATTTAATCCGGCCTGTGGAGCCTTCCCAAAATAGAGAAATTTCTCATTTAGCCAAGGTGAATTAGATCATAGGCCTGATTTGTTAAATTTGTTGTATTCATGAACTACAAATCCCCCCCCCTTTAACCCTGTATGTTAGCATGTTAGCATGATGTTAGCATCAACCCCATCAACGGGTTAACTGTTAATACTCGGCCTGTCAGACAAAATTTAAAACCCAATGTTGCTCTTTAGCCAAAATAATTGCCCATCCCTGCTCTTAGACCTCTATAGATTGAAAATAAGACCTGTGTGTGTGTGTGTGTGTGTGTGTGTGTGTGTGTGTGTGTGTGTGTGTGTGTGTGTGTGTGTGTGTGTGTGTAGAGTAACACCTGGACAGCCATCGCCAACATGCTGAGTCGTCGAAGCAGCGCTGGGGTTGCCGTGCTGGAGGGAATGCTATATGTCGCCGGGGGCAACGACGGCACCAGCTGCCTGAACTCGGTGGAACGCTACAACCCCAAGACCAACACGTGGGAGGGCGTGGCACCCATGAACATCCGCAGGTCAGGAGTCCCAGGCTGATATCTGCCTCTCTACATCTCTCCCCCCGCTTGCTGTTCAAACCCAGTCTCTGCCCTACACCTAAACCTTGATACCTCAAAGACTTAAAGGAAAGCACCGGAGTGAATTCAAGCATAGCCCTGTTGAAAGAGCTTGCTAAATGCACTAGTTAGCGAGTGGAACAAAATCATTTAGAACAGCATAGATCGAACGCGAATGCAGAAGAGAACACTTTACACTGAATTAATGGGACCTGACTATTCAAAACCGGAAGTAATATCCGAGGTGCCTTTGACTCAATGTAAAGTGTTTCGTGTTCGCGTCAGGTCTATGCTGTTCGAAATTCTTTCATTCCATGCGAAATATATTGCTGTTAGAAGGCTCATGCAACAGGGCGATGGTTGAACTTACTCCGGAGCTATTCTTTAAGGGTTTCAGGGTTTAGGGTTGTGGGGAAGGGGGCATTGGGAACATCCTATAGTTCATCACTTTACTATTTTAGCCTCTGAAATGTCCTGCAGTCTGCATGAGGATCATGATGGGCTCCTAATAAAGTTGAAGTTAGCTGTAGTTAGCATTAGCAGGAGAGGCCTGCTGTGCTGCAGTAAGCCAGCACGTCCTTTGATATCAAACTGCCTCTCCTCAGGAGATGCTGCTGCAGTGGAGTGCATTAGTGAGGAGCCGATAGAGATTGATCTAGAAAACCTCTGCCTCTGTTCCCCCTCCCCTGTAGTTCACTCACTCACTCCACCTCTGGCTCACACACACACACACACACACACACACACACACACACACATGCAGTATATACACATATATACACACACATACACATATTGTCAATCACTCACCTACTAACGGTCTCTCTCTCTCTCTCTCTCTCTCTCTCTCCCTCTCTCACACACACACACACACACACACACACACACACACACACACACACACACACACACACTGCAACTCCTTTCTGGAAGTGGTTGAGAGAGAAGAGCTACTCAGTCCCCAGCACAGGAGCCAGCTCATGAATAAGCCAGAGCTGTAATGAGCGAAGTCTCTAATCTGCAGCCTAATCTAGTCATAAAAGAGGCTCCTCTCACAAAAGCAGGCCACCCTGAAACAAGACACATGCCTGCTGGAGCCTTAGCCTCAGTCTTCAGATATCCTCAGAGACGTCCCTTCTTTCATCCTTGAAAAAATATCCCACAATGCCTCTCTAAGGCCTTTCTCTGTCTTTTTTTAGGATCATCAATTATACAGTAGATAAATCTAACACACTTCTGAGCCCTTAGAGTCATCCATTGATCCCTCAAGTGGCCTGGACGAGGTCTTGGGCTTACAGTGGACTGTCTGGTGTCTTTCCCTATCAGTGATGGGGCAACCCAATTGACTACAGGTCTATAGGAAAAACTATAGGGAAAACTTACACACCTGTGAAAGTGGAACATTCCAAAATGGGTGTTTGTTTACCATGAGATCGAGAACAGCAGTGATTACATGCTGTGGAAGGATTAAAAACTGGTAAAACAAATGTACCTTGTGTAACCGGTGGCAGTCCGCTAACTGGCAGAGCTAGCTGGCATCTGTTACACTCACCCCCCAAATCCTCACTCCCATCCGGGTCATGGCACTAATGTAGCCGGTGGCGGTCCGCACCGCACACGGGTCTTGAAACCGCCACCAGCTAGCTGAGCTAGTTGGCATCCGTTACACTTGGAGGGCAGAATTTTATTTTACTTGATTTGGACATGCCGTGATGTAATGTAGATGGTAGGTTTATCTACGATTCAATATTTGGTTGTCAATGATTTTGATTGATGTTAGATGTTGTAAACCGTCTTGACTGTTGACTTGAAAGTATGTTTTTGGTCCTGGCCAGGAGTACGCATGACCTGGTGGCTATGGACGGCTGGCTGTATGCGGTGGGTGGCAACGACGGCAGCTCCAGCCTCAACTCCATTGAGAAGTACAACCCGCGGAGCAACAAGTGGGTGGCGGCGTCGTGCATGTTCACACGGCGCAGCAGCGTGGGCGTAGCAGTGCTGGAGCTGCTCAACTTCCCGCCGCCGTCCTCTCCCACGCTCTCCGTCTCCTCCACCAGCCTTTGACAACGAGTGCGGACCCGGCTAATTGCCCCCAGCCTGCCCTGCGTGGCCAAGCGTCGCAACTGCTCCGTCTGAAGAGGGGGGTGGTGGAGTGTGGGGGGTGGTGGTGATGGTGATGGTGGAGAGAGTGCAGTTTGTGGTCGTCTATTGATGACCCGCCTTCGTTGCGTCAAGAGGCCCCCCCACACCTTACCACCTAAGCAGGGGGATGCCAACCTGTTCAGAGCTCAACCTCAATGCCATCTGTCTGTTGATGGTCGGTAGAAGCATTCCGGGGAGGGATGGAGAGGTAACAACAAAATATAAAAATACAAAAAAAAATCACAAAAAAAGAGAAAAAAATGGTAACAACTTACAAATGTACTAATTTAAATACCCCTTACTGCCTTGAGAAACATCACCTCACAGACCTTACCCCTTCTGTCTAAGGCCTGCTTCCCTCGCCTCCCCCAGTCCTTGAGCTTGAGCGCACCGCAAAACATACCGTCACTTGATTTGCAGTCACTTTAAAAGGGTTCTCTGTCTTGTGGACTTTTTACTTTTTATTTCACTCCTTTGTTTGTTCTGTGTCTAATTTAAACAAAAAAAAGATATCATGATATTGCAATAATATATTACCTGATGAATGAATGAGTGAGTGAGTGAGTGAGCAAATGAATGGATTGATGGGCGAATGAATAGATGAATTCACTTAGGAATGTCGCTATTGGCCGGAGCTGCCATGCATGTTTTGGGAGACTTCCTCCTTGGCAGAAACTTCAAATATGAGGAAACAAAAATGTGTAGTGCTGCCTTGCCACACTAGGTGGCAGTGATGTGCAATGTTTCCATCTCTTAATGCGGACATGCATGGACACAGGGAGGTTAAAGTTCTCCACCTCCACACTCAACTGAATGGTTCACAGAGGCTAAATGGTTTTAAAGTTTTACTGTACCTGTATTTTCTTATTGGTGATGTGTAAAGAGGTCTATATAGAGAGAAAATAATAATTTTAAAGATATGACTCAAAGTTCAGGTGGACCATCGCTGCCCTTGTAAAGGAAGCCATATTGTTTATCTCATTATCTGTAATGTTCGGTAAGGTCAGCCTCTGAGAGATTTAATCATGGATGTGATCGTAAATTATTTCCATAATCTGTTGATGTGGTCATTTGCAGTGTGACATACTGTCAGAGACTACTCCTGTTTGAAAAGTCCCTTTGAGTCATTTTATCCTTTTTTTTTTTTTTTTTTTTAATTTAATAAGCAATGGTTCTCAATATCCACAGGTACAACTAGGTAGTTTTAACTAATTTATTCTATGAATTCTCACCAGCTAGTGGAAAAAGCAAAGGCAAATCTCCTTCCTTGGAGTCCCACACAGTTTAAGTGCTGACTTACTGGAGTCCTGTCTTTTCTGGGCCATACCTCATCCCTTCTACTCCCACAGGGATTGGCAAACAGCATGATGAGTAACATTTCCTTGAATGCGCTCTCTGTTAAGCTTGTCTCTGCACACACTGTAAGCACTTCAGTATTAGTGGCCCCAATTGTCTTTGATGGTGAACACGTGTCATGTACAAAGCTGTTTATTTTCTCTGAGGAAGAGTGAATGTGAAAGAGAGAGTTTTGAATATTTGTTTGTTTGTTTGTTGTTTTGTATTTGTTTTGGTTTCTTAGTTTTTTGTTTGTTCAGTGAGTGTGGAATGTTTTAGGAGAACTAGTAGGGCAGTGGTGTTGAAACACCTCTGGATATGTCAGGTTAAATGCACAGGTCCGTCAGAGCTCGGTTTATCAGTGAAGGGGTTTCTTCACATGGTTAGTGTTGTGTAGTGTCAATATATTTAAAACATGTAGCATAATACAGTACGATTGCAAACTTCTAAGAAGTTAAAAGTCTTTTTTCCTTTTTTTGAAGGATTTTTGTTCATGTAAACTCAACCAACTCCAGGTCAGTTTAAAGGTTACATACATATGAATGAGTGGAAGGCTCCAAAAGCATTTATAAATTGTCTGGGTCTTGTTCACCATGAGATTAAGAACAGCAGTGAACACATACTGTACTAAGACACAGAAAACTTAAAAGCCTTCCCAAAGTGAAAGTGCAGAGAGACATCGGTGAGAAAGTATGTACATAACCAAATATCTATAAATCTCTACTAAACATTTTTGTGCAATGTCGACGTAAAAAAAAGTGGGCTTCATTTCTGTTGAAAAGAATTGTTGTTGTTTAAATGTGTTGTGGTGTATCGTTTTATTTATATTGTGATGTTATGTTTGTTTATATTTATGAAGAAACTGAAAAAAAAATCTATAAATGAATTTTGCACTATTGTTAAATGGAGCAATACAGTACTGTATAATAAGGAAAAGAATAAATCTGATTCCAGACGAATTCTCATGTTTTGGGGATTTTATTGTAACACTGCTAAGATGTCCTTCTCTTACATCTTCATTTTAGAAACATGCAATTAATGAGAGACAATCTAATTTAGCAATTCAAAAAGTTCTGAGGCCTGTTAAGAGTAAATGTAGTAAATATTGACTAGAAATGTTGTATGTATGATGAAGTGTCAGATAAAGTGTAAACTAGTCAACAGTAGTGTTATTGTGTGGAGCTGGTGTGAGGGAGCTTATGGTCTAGTGACCCTAGTGAAAGAGCAGAGTTGAGGCAGCTCTCTCTCTCTCTCTCTTTCCCTCTCTTTTGTCTCTATCTTTTCTCCTTCTCTCTACCTCCCCCTCTCTCTTTCTCCCACCACTCCCACCCGCTTCACAACTGATCCCATAGGACAGCTGAGCACTCTCGCTTTACCCTCTCTGACCTCAGTCACATGGTATGCACACCTGTGCAGTCCGATGCCTAAACACACACACACACACACACACACACACACACTCACTATTACTACTACTGGTTGTGTGTTTTGGCAGCAGAATTATACAGAAGTCAGTTGCTCTTAGCAAATAGAGTGAATTCCCTCATCTCAAAATGATATTGACAGGTATGTTTAGAGTTTGAAGTCATTTTACCCAATGGAAATAGCTGTAAGGTCCTAAGGTGCTAATCATACCAAATAATATAAAATCATTTGTCCAAATAGCCAGATCCTTCGAAAAATATTTTTTCTTTAACCATAGTGGTGTGAGGGCAATTGGTCTTAGGGAGACATAACTGCCTATCAATTGTGCTAAGGGAGATACATTATTCTGTACCTGCAGAGCTGAGAAGGAACTATACACTCTGTTGGTTTAGTTAGGAACTAAGGAATTCGACACAATGCAATTGCAGTTCTATTGAAAACCTTCTATCTCTCCATCTTTTTCTTTTTCTTTTCCTTTTTCCTCATTCACCACATAGACAGAAGCGGTGGAAGCAGCGATGACAGCATTGCTCTTTTCATGGAAACTCAGGCTAAGGCCTGTACTGTAAGTTTTTATTTGATTGCTCAATCAGATGGCTAAGATTGGCGGGGATGCGTGTCTCTGCACACACCCCCAAAGTCGGAGCCTTGCCGCCTGGCAGCCAAAGCTTGTGTGTGTGTGTGTGTGTTAGTGTGTTTGTGTGTGTGTGTGTGTGTGTGTGTGTGTGTGTGTCCGTCTGTGTGTGTGTGTGTGTGTATGTGTGTGTGTATATGTGTGTGTGTGGAGGGGGATAATGAGTTTACAGCCTGTACAGGCAGACGCAGGCAGAACTATGCGGGCCAGCTTTCATCCAGCCCTGTGCTTGCTGGCCGGCTCAATCTTCCCTCCTTGCACCACAGCACAACCCCCCCGTAGCCCCTGCCAAAGCCTCCTCTGGACTCTCCCCACACAGCAGGCCTTCTCTCTGGGCACCTCTCTTATCTGGAAAGCCCCAAGCGCTCTCTGCTCCCTCAGGCCACTGAGTTACAAGCAAACAAAACAAGCCAGGGTGGTAGGAAGGAATCCAGGAAAGATGGTAAAAATAGTCTTGACTGCAAATATGTAGCCCTCTAGGTTTGGACACATATGACATTACACAGCTTATTTAGGCCTATGATCAATCCAACGGGTGACCATCACAGCTTATTGAAATATACCTTACAGTAAACCATACGGAATGTTAATAATAACAAGAATTGATCTTGTCAAAGGCACACAATTCCATTGGAGTGAAGAATTCTATTGCCAGTTCGGCTCAATTCCTATTGTTATTGATTTCAGCCAGTGACCGGCAAACTCACCGTAATTTCCTGATTATAAACGAAGGTGAAAACATTAATTATACAAAATTTATTTCATAAATATATAGTTTTTATATGGGTGAGGGCTATATACATGGGAATATTTCATCTTACTTCATCATAAACTCCTCATCTTCAATAGGTAATGTTTAGTAAACTGAGGTTAATATATTAGTGGGGGTAGTATACAGGTTAGGTTTTCATGACCTTAGGTTTATACACGTGCGGACTTAAACACAGGGTGTTACTGGTATTCCAGAGAAGAAGGTTGGGTGTCTTTATAATTCTGTTCACGTCACAAGTCAGTATGTGGGCCAGTGAATCAAGCCCGCATCAGCAACACTGGAAACCAGACAAGTCGTGGCAACATCAGAAATCATTTTACCGAACTGGCTAAGTACAGTATACTTACACAAACCTTCAACAAAGACAAGAAGTACATTCAATAGACAGATGATATGTAGCCACATACTGTACTGTACAGAAATATGGCAACTTATGAGAAGGCATGATTTTGATGAAATGGACTATCTTTTTGCCTGAGGGAGACTACTGGATGTGTTATGTCAAATATGTATCTGCTGTGACAATAAGGTTCCACCAAAGAAACTTTCATCAACCATCTCTGGTTCCACTATAATCAATGGAACTGGCTATATGAGACAAAGCAGCACTGCTGCATTCTAAAAGAAATGAGACCATTAATTTCAATGTTTTTCGACACAACTTGTTTAACACCTCTGTAATGAACCCAGTGTAGCCCCAGGGTAAGGCAGGCATGCGGTTTCATCATATCAATGATTGATTCATATCAATGATTGATTTTTACTTCAAATGAATGGGAGGTGCCAGTAGCACAGAAGTGGGTGAACATGCAGTATAACCAATGAGTATAACCCATTGATGTGTCCCCTTCAAAGACAGGCCATGTGTGAGCAGTAGGCCTTTGTTGTCCTGCGCTGTGAGAACTTTGGCACCGGTGCCTGTTTCTCGGACACCTGACGTTGGGATCCTCACACACCCACAGCCCATTACAACATACGGAGGTGTGAAGTTAGCACCCTGATGCAGGCTGGACAAACATGGCCGGGGTCTGCCCCTCTGCATGGAGGTCTGTGTGTCCACTCCTGGGGCCTGTGGCTCTCCCAGGGTGACTCACACACACACACACACACACACACACACACACACACACACACACACACACACACACACACACACACACACACACTCAAACACACACTCATACAGAGTAAACATACAGGGGTGTAGCTGTCAACACATAACATTCCTAGTGAGTAGACACACTGCAAAAGCTATATTCCTGATTACAAAACGCTTTTCTAAGCAGATTGTTATTA
>JAODXP020000018.1:16309876-16369726 GCA_027497455.2 Sardinella longiceps | reverse complement strand
ACATGATCAACGTACCAACCAGCATAGCAACCGATATATCCACCCTAGCAACGGCCTAGCAACTGCTTCCGGCACCCTTACGACGTCTTAGGAAACACTCCAACAATGATGATCTAGCAATGAACATAGCGACCAACATGATCAACGTAGCAGTCAGCATAGCAACCAACATGTCCGCCCTAGCAACGGCCTAGCAACAGCTTCCAGCGGCCCTTCTAACGTCTTAGGAACCACTCCAACAATGATGATCTAGCAATGAACATGGCGACCAACATGATCAACGTAGCAACCAGCATAGCAACCGACATGTCCGCCCTAGCAACGGCCTAGTAACAGCTTCCAGCGGCCTTGTAACGTCTGAGGAACCACTCCAACAATGATGTTCTAGCAATGAACATAGTGGACCAACATGATCAACGTAACAACCAGCATAGCAACCGACATGTCCGCCCTAGCAACGCCTTAGCAACAGCTTCCAGCGGCCTTGTAATGTCCTAAGAACCACTCCAACAATGATAATCTGGCAATTAACACAGCAACCAACATGATCAACGTAGCAACCAGCATAGCAACCGACATGTCCGCCTTAGCAACGCCTTAGCAACAGCTTCCAGCGGCCTTGCAACTGTCCTAGGAACCACTCCAACAATGATAATCGTGGCAATTAACACAGCAACCAACATGACCAATGTAGCAACCAGCATAGCAATCTATATGTCCGCCCAGCAACGCCCTAGCAACAACCTTAAGCAACCTTGCAACTTCTTAGAAACAACTTCAGCATTGATGACGTGGCAATCAACATTGCAACCAACATGATCAATGTAGCAACCAGCATAGCAACCGCAATATCCGCCTTAGCAACAGACTAACAACAGCTTCCAGCACCCTTGCAACGTCTTAAGAAGCACGTCCTCCACATTAATGACCTTGCAATTAACATATCAACTAACACGATCAACATAGCAACTAGCATAAAAACGATCATGTCCGCCCTAGCAACAGCCAAGCAACAGCAGCCTTGCAACGTCATAGGATACACGGCCACAATGATGAGCTAGCAATATACTGTACTTAGCAACCAATATGAATTGTATAGCAACCAACATAGCAACCGCCATGTCCGCCTTAGCAACGTCCTAGCAACAATCTTAAGCAACCTTGCAACTTCTTAGAAACAACTTCCACGTTGATGGCCTAGCAACTATATCATGTTTTAGTTCTATTGTCAGACATTTTTGCACAAAACGTTTACTTTCATAAAACTTTTTTTTTTCAAAACTTTTACTTTGATAAAACTTTTTAAAACTTTTTGCATGCACTATGTAATTTCCGTGGAATTACAAATCTAGTTATTATTATTCCACTTACCAAAAACTGTGCAACTTATTGATCAGCAACTATGCAACTTAGCAACTTCATTCAACTACCGTTGCGTAGGTCTACATTTGGTGACTTGAGCTAAATCGAAACTTTTTTTCTATCGTTTACGGTTTTTACGTTATCGGCGATAAACGAGCGTCAAAAGTCCCATTGAAATGAATGGTGGAACTTTCAGCATTCTATTTCCCATTGTTGTAACCTTAGCCACTGTAGTGTAAACATTCCACTGGTCCTGCTGGCAGTCGGAACTTTAGGATCCATGAGAATTCTATGTCAACTAGAAACTATTATCAGCTGTATTAAATCAACTATTTCAACATTTTTAAGCAACTTTACAGTTTGCAACTTTTTATGTACTTATCAACAATGTACAGCTTGACGCAGCCGAAGGCTGCGTCCAACTTTTTCAACATATTTAACTATTTTAACAAGCAACATTCATCCAACTATCATACAATTCAACTTTAAGCAACTTTTTTCCTTTGCCAACTGTAAATGCAACCATCATCCTATGCAACAACTTCCACATTGATGACCTGGCAACCAACATGGCAACCGTTATATCCGCCCTAGCAACAGCCTAGCAACTACCTTAAACACTTATGCTACGTCCCGGGAACCACCCCCACGATGATGACCAACCACTGAACTTAGCACCCAACATGATCAACATGGCAACCGGCATAGCAACCGCCATGTCCGCCTTAGCAACGCCCTAGCAACTACCTTAAGCAACCTTGCAACTTCTTAGAAACAACTTCAGCATTCA
This sequence comes from Sardinella longiceps, assembly GCA_027497455.2. NCBI lineage: Eukaryota > Metazoa > Chordata > Actinopteri > Clupeiformes > Clupeidae > Sardinella > Sardinella longiceps. The sequence goes on along the minus strand of JAODXP020000018.1, from coordinate 16,367,574 downwards.
TGACGTGGCAATCAACATTGCCACCAACATGACCAATGTAGCAACCGGCATAGCAACCGCCATGTCCGCCTTAGCAACGCCCTAGCAACTACCTTAAGCAACCTTGCAACTTCTTAGAAACAACTTCAGCATTGATGACGTGGCAATCAACATTGCCACCAACATGACCACTGTAGCAACCGGCATAGCAACTGCCATGTCCGCCTTAGCAACGCCCTAGCAACTACCTTAAGCAACCTTGCAACTTCTTAGAAACAACTTCAGCATTGATGACGTGGCAATCAACATTGCAACCAACATGACCAACGTAGCAACCGGCATAGCAACCGCCATGTCCGCCTTAGCAACGCCCTAGCAACTAACTTAAGCAACCTTGCAACTTCTTAGAAACAACTTCAACATTGATGACGTGGCAATCAACATTGCAACCAACATGATCAGCGAAGCAACCGCCATGTCCGCCTTAGCAACGCCCTAGCAACAACCTTAAGCAACCTTGCAACTTCTTAGAAACAACTTCAACATTGATGGCCTAGCAACCATATCATGTTTTAGTTCTATTGTCAGACATTTTTGCACAAAACTTTTACTTTGATAAAACTTTTTTTTTTTAACAAAACTTTTACTTTTTTAAACTTTTTGCATGCACTATGTAATTTCCATGGAATTACAAATCTAGTTATAGGTTATTATTATTCTTTAACGCAACTAATTCAGCTCTAACCGCTCAACGTAGAAACTTCATTCAAACTGCGTTGCGAAGGTCTTACTGTTTACTCGTTTGCTTTGTAATTTTCAACTTTGTAACTTTTATACTTTTAAAACTATGACTATTTTAAACTTTTAAAACTTTCCCCATTGACTTAACATTGAGCTGTTTAGAGTGAGGCTAGAGTGGGTGATGTCATAGTGGGGCCTTAGCCAATCATCTTGGGGATATGCAAATTTTCACCCGGTGATAACCAATCAGTGGTGACATGCTTCAACCCCATACAGTCTATGGCTTCAACTGTCATTTTTTAAACTATAGGGCAGGGCTATTCAAATGGCGGCCCGCGGGCCACATCCGGCCCGCACGCGGCCCAGATGCGGCCCGGACACGGCCCAGATACGGCCAACGTGATTCATCACCTTTAAAACTAAAATATTCTCACCGGTCTCCAAAGCTTAATATATACCTTATAATTTGCAGAATATTAATAAATAGATAATATGTCCCCAAACTACGTCAATTTAAGCGGCATTAATACATTAGGAAATATTTTTTTAAAGCTATTTTCCACTGTTCATTCTCTATGGCGATTCTAAGCAAGTACATGTAATTCCGGGTTTGACCACCAGAGGATTTTGGCGCTGTTGCGCAGCCTATTTATTTATTAAGCCAGTTTGGTCTATTGATGCAGCATTTCCTCTTATGAAAACTGTACTTATATTAGAGTCCTTGCGTGTTTACATGTTATTTAAAAATTTTCTTTTAGCCTACCTGTTGGAGTGCAAAATAAGTTCTGTAATAGGACATTTAGGGATGAACAATTCACTTTAAAAACAAAGTTATGGTATTAAAATATTAAAATATTAAAATATTCTGTTCTGGTAATTTAAAAATTTAAATTTTGTAAATAAATAAGCTATTGTTAACATGCAAAGTTATTGTTAAATCAAAGCAAATATGCATTTTAATCAATGTGTTGCGATTTGATTATTTGAAAATGGTGACCGCGAAAAGTTTGCGGCCCCGCTCAAGTTCTTGGATTCTAAATGTGGCCCCCTTGGAAAACTAATTGAATAGCCCTGCTATAGGGCATTTAAACTGCTCAACTATTCACCTGTCAATCAATTCAACTGTGAACTGTCATCAACTATAACTCCTATCAACTGTTTCCTCTGGCCACAACTATTTCAAAATAAAAGTCCTCGATGGCGGGCTGGCTAGTTAGCATGCTAGTTAGCTTAGTTAGCATGCTAATTAGCATTTTTGTTTTTTGATGCTATTCAACTCAGTTAAGTCTTGTGATCATCATGCTAGCATTATTAGCATGTTAGCTTCGTTAGCATGCTAATTAGCATTTTTGGTTTTTGATGCTATTCAACTCAGCTAAGTCTTGTGATCATCATGCTAGCATTATTAACATGTTAGCTTAGTTAGCATGCTAATTAGCATTTTCGTTTTTTTGGCGCTATTCAACTCAGTTAAGTGTTGTGGTCATCATGCTAGTACTATTAGCATGCTAGCTAAGCATGCTAGCATGCTAATTAGCATTTTTACTTATTGATGCTATCCAATTCGGTTAAGTCTTGTGGTCATCATGCTACCACTTTTAGCATGCTAGCTAGCATGGCTAACATGCTAATTAGCATTTTTACTTTTTGATGCTATTCAACTCAGCTAAGTCCTGTGATCATCATGCTAGCATTATTAAGCATGCTAGCTAAGCATGGTTAGCATGCTAGTTAGCATTTTTGTTTTTTGATGTTATTCAACTCAGCTATATCTTCTGATTATCATTCTAGCATTATTAACATTCTAGCTAACATGGTTAGCATGCTAATCAAGCATTTTTGTTTTTTGATGCTATTCAACTAAGCTAAGTCTTGTTATCATGCTAGTCAACTTAACTGTCATGTGGTTCAAACTTCTCATCTAATTAACTGTTCAACCATTTAAACTGTCAGTTATCCAATAATGCCTCCAGTCATCTAAAAAATCCACTAAAAACAGCAACTGCATTTTCAATGCACTCGTAATTTCTCTGAAATTGCATTCTCTAGTTTAATAGTAATATTTCCAAATTGTTTATACAGAACTGTATTCACTTCATCTCACGCAGAAAGCAATTAATTTCCCCACTGAACACAGATTCGTCACTTTTACACTGACTCATGGAAACATAACAGGAAAAAAAAACAGAAGTTCTCCTTGTGTTTCTTTGTCGGGCTTGATGCAGTGCCTAAGAAGCTGGTTTGTGTGAAAGGGAGGGAAGCCCTGTGCGGAGGAAGGACTGAAGAGGTCAGGGACCAAGCAGCGCTTTCAGTCTGGAAACAATTCATTGAGAAACTCAGCTAAGCTCGGGGGAAGCAGAGTCACATTCATAAAATGTTATGGAGCAAAGTCATTGAATTGTGGTGTTGTTACTGGCCACTCATACTTCCATCCTGTTTCCTCTCCCAGATCACGCATATGTGTGTGTGTGTGTGTGTGTGTGTGTGTGTGTGTGTGTGTGTGTGTGTGTGTGTGTGTGTGTGTGTGTGTGTGTGTGTGTGTGTGTGTGTGTGTGTGTTGGGGTGTGTGTGGGGGTGTGTGTGGGCAGAGCTGAACCCAGGTCCTGCCCTCACAGTACTAGACAAACACTCACTCTTTATGACCACATCTGACGGGGCTGTTCCAGGGACTCTGCCACCGCACTATGTGCTTATGGAGTAAACTTTGCAGTCATAATGACCCTTGTAGACTAAATGTCCCTTTAAATTTGAGGTACTGTAACACATACAAATAGAATCCTTTTTATGTTTGGACTACAAAAACATCTGTTTCAAGTCTCACATTTTTGGATGATCTGTAACAGAATCCACCATAATGAGTCAAGGAAGATGGACAATTTTGTGAAATTCCATCAAAAAGTTGGGTGATTTATTTTGGCAGAACAACACAATCCACTTTGAATCCAGCCACAGCCCCCATTACCCAGCAGTCTCTGAGTGATTGGCCCCATTAATCAAACCCAAAACTTTCTCTCAGACAACAGACCTACTCTAAGGCTCACTGGGCCAAAAAACAAAAAACAAAAGTCAATGCAAGGTGCCAATGCTCCTCTCCCCTACCTGTGTGCAAATGCTAGATAATAGGGCCTTGATGGACGTTTAGCTTTATCTCCTCTCTGGCTCCTCCTGCATTGGTGCAGAGCTATCTGTTGATCTCACTGTCAGCAGGGAGAACATTCATGAATAACATGAGCGCAGGCGGCAGACTGCTGGCACCTTCCTCATTAGAATCATACTATGCAGTCAAGAGTGAGAGTGCCAAGCATTTTTCCCAAAGTTATGTTCACTGTGGATCAGTTTGTTCTGTTAGTGGGCAATTTTGTGAAAATGGGACTATTTGTCACATTCATACTGCCAGAAAAGCCATGTATTTTCGAGATGTAAATGATTATATGGAATTTGAGGATTTCCTGTGTTCTGATGAAGATATTATGAGAAATATTTTAGAAAAATATTTTAGAAATTACAGAAAGATTATTGCTTACATAATATCTTGCTTGTTCATGTTATGTCACATCCAGTAACATTGGAATTGCCCAAACCGGAACAGTCAATTTATAATCATTGCTTGCTTTTGCCATACTAAACAGAGCCAAAGTGAAATTGAAACTTAGTTTTTATCTCTTTTTCCTGATCCAGTGTTTTTCTTTCTTCCCACCAACGCAGCCCTAACCTGGTGACCTTCCCAGCAAGGAAATCAATCGATACCTGTGTGGGGGATGAGACAAACAGAAACCCAGGTGAGTCCAGACCTATCTTTCCCAGACAGTCCAAGGGTGAGAGCTTTTCCCTGGATGACTCCCAGAGCAGAGCGGCTCACGTCAGAGAGAGCGCTGGAGAGAGAGTGAGCACTGGGTGACTCACCCACTGCACTGATGTTAGATGTCTGCTGGGAGCGCGTGTGGAGGTGTGAGTGTGTGTGCGTGTGTGTGGATCTTATTTTTCCATTGCATACTCACAATTTTACGCTCACATATACCACCCCCCTCCCACACACCCCCACCCCAACTCTCTCTCCCTACCCCACAGGCCGGCTCAGATGCCCTCCATCAGCTCCACATATGCGGCACATCACTCAGAGCCTGCTCACTTTACAGCATACGTGATCTAGTGAGGTAAGAGAAAATGAGAGGGCTTCTCAGCTGCACCAACTGCCCCCCTGATCAAACAAAGACCCCTACTCAGCTTTTGGCCCCACATACCCTCTCCTCAAATCACCCACGCACACACACACACACACACACACACACACACACACACACACACACACACACACACACACACACACACACACACACCTACAGCCTCCACGCACACACACTTTTCACTTCTGTGACATTCCAAAGTGCTTGGCTATCACCTTGGAAGCAAACTCAACATTCCTCTGCTCCCTGTCTTTGCTATAACTCAGTCAGCTCAGACTCCTTGAGTGGGTTCGCCATCGCTGCACACGGGGAACGCTCCAAGAGGAAGCAGGCGGAGAGCTGGTGGAATGTGGCAGTTAGGTGCTCCAGGCAGAATCCCGCATTTATTCAGCCATATCCTGATTCTGTGGGTGGTATCACCTGTGAGAGTGATGCAGTGTGGTTACAGCGAACACGTATTTCCTGATTATCATGAAAAATGAGTCTCGATCTGAGAGATGAAAGGCATGGGATTTATATGAAACAGGCACAATTCAAATCAATCATCAGGCACAATTCAGGACATGCTTCCTGGGAGTTAGTTTTCATTCACACTCTACAAGTGTCCATCACTTTGACCTGCGATACCCTTCAGGTTCACACTTCAATTTCCCTTCCCTATCTTTATGGGAAAAAAATGACATTGAATATATACAGTACATGTATGATTACTGTAAATATGTACACACTTAGATTAAATGAAAACAATGTTCAAACTTCAAACAAAGAGTTTGTCTACTCTTGAAGCATGTTTACTGTAACTGACACACACAACAACAATCTAGGCTACAGCCCAAAAAGTTTCAAATAATTATCTACATGTTCATGTATATACAGTACACATCAACAACAACACACACAATAACAACAAAATATCTAAAGGTACAAAGTTCAACAAACGTTCCTACAGTAAATATAAGGAAAAAAACATAACTGGGTCAACTCTACTCTGTATCTGCTATTGTCTATCAATGGCACTGACAGACAGTTGATCTTGTGAGCGAGTTTTGCATTGAATAACCACTGGTGTGTTTTTCTGCCTGAGGGAGAGCTTGGTCACGCGGAGCTATTTCAGATAAGGCCCTCGGGTGACCTGCCGTCTCCCGTCACTTTCAAACGCATAGAAAGGAGTGTTGCTCCATAATTTGATTAGATAGATATCTTTAACATCTACAAACATAATGGGCTGGCCCAGCCGGTGGTGGAGTAGCGTATTTTAAGCAAATAAGGCCGGGGTGAATACAGTGCAGCTACGCCAAGCACAAACACTGGACCTGCAGCCCATCGCTCAGGCCTGCCATTGACAACATTATCAGCAAATCTGCATGAGAAAGCAAAGTTGTGTTGCTTGATTTGTGCATGAGTGTGTGTGTGTGTACATTGTGTGTGTGTGTGTGTGTGTGTGTGTGTGTGTGTCTGTGTGTCTGTAGTGTGTGTGTGTGTGTGTGTGTGTGTGTGTGTGTGTGTGTGTGTGTGTGTGTGTGTGTGTGTGTAATGTTTTTTTGTGTGCATGCGCACGCGTGCATGTGTGGGTGCACGTATGTGTGACTAAAAATAACCTGCCAGTCTCATTGTGTACACTCAGCCAGGTTATCCAGAAGTCTTAAGAAATCTGCAGATTTATGAGATTGGATCCCAAACAAGTTTGTTTCCCAATGTTTGGAGATTACACCCTTATGTCACACCGTCCTACCCCAGTTACATTACAAGAGTAAAAGTTGAGTAAAAGGAAACATAATTATTTGTCATCTTTACCTTTGAATGTTTAAAAGAGAACCTGATTGATATATTTCTTGAGAAGTCAAGACATCAACATGACTATGTTTTTCCCCCTGTCAGGAAACGGAATAATTTATGTTTCAGGCAGTTTCAACTATTCGTGACTCATATTGAATGCTGCTGTCCCATTTCCAAAATGTTCAATTTCATGTGAATGGCTTTTCATTATCATTGGTAAAAAACAAAAACATGAAAATAATAATAAAACTGGCCTTCTGATTATCACTGAATGATGTGGAAAATGTGGAAAGTGGGAATAAAAATGGAGCAATATTCCCAAAGTATTTAGGGTGACAATAAATGAGCTGATGTCTTGAAGTAATAAATGATTTCATGCCCAGACATGCCCCTGTGAATCCCCAGATGACACCAGTAGCCTTGGTTGGGAGTTAATAGCCTTTCATGATGCTCTTGAAACATTCAAATGATTGCCATTTGCCCAGTTGAAGGTGTGAAACATGGCACTTCAGCAGACCCTTGTCTTTGTTGTGGGGATTGATTTAACGGTGCGATCCCACGGAAGGTGTGAAGTGTGGGCCACCAGTTCAACCCTCCTCCTCCCCTCTCTCATTCTCTCTCTCTCTCTCTCTCTCTCTCTCTCTGACTCCTGCCCTCACACACACACACATACACACAGACACAGACATACACACACACACTCACCTCGGAGCAAAGCCACACCTCCCTCGTTGCTGACACACTCCCAGAGGCAGGCTATACAACTAGAGTGCAGGCAGCCTTTCCCTCTCAGTATCAGACTCTGCGTCTACAAGAGCAGCACACACTCACACACACACTGACAGACAGACAAGACAGAGTCCACCAGCCAGCCAGCCAGCCAGAGAGCCTTGGAGGCTCAGCTTGGATTACAACAGGAGCGTCACAGAGGGAATATAATACGCTTCCATCCAGACTTACACACACACACACACTAACAAACACACACACACAGGAGCAGTAGAAGGAGAGGAGACTCACAGACAAGCAGCCATGGGGAGCAGCATGTCATGTGTTCCCCAGCACAACTTCAGGTTCTCCGGCAAGAGCTTCATCCGCAGGAACAGGTAAGGAACCGAGGGGCGGTTTTGGGCTATCTCTGCTGACCACATGGCTTCCAGAATACTCTACAGGAGTCCCTGTGACCAGCCTCAGAGCTCAGCGGAGCTCCTCTCACTTGTGTTTAGTCTGTGTTACTCTGGGTGAAGTGTACTTGCCTTAGTCTCTCCATGTGGGGCTGTGTTATGTTGTGTTATGTTGTGTTGTGTTGTGTGGTGATGTGCGTACTATTTTCATTCATTCTGCGAAGGGCTCTAGTTTTATGACTCCCATCCCTCAGAGTAGCGTGTAGAGTCGAGGGGTCGCCTGGCTGCTAGGAATGTGACTCTCGTCGCTGTGGTCGCATCCCAGCGGAGGGCTTGACATTCTCATGTGTATCCTGGCACTGGTGTTGGCCGCTGGAACTTGTGGGGTGTTTGTTTTCTAGCTGGTGTCTTTTCTGTGCGTGCGTGTGTGTGTGTGTGTGTGTGTGTGTGTGTGTGTGTGTGTGTGTGTGTGTGTGTGTGTGTTTTTGCTGATGGTCCATCTGATTTCATTTGTGCTGCTGGACTTATTGGGGTTTTGTCTTTGTCAGGAGAGTTAGTGTCTGTTGTACAGTTTACACAGTCTGTCAACCAACATTCCTGTAGGCGATCAGGCCCCAGAACTAGCCCTGTCATGCTTTACCTAAGGGGAGTTGTCATATCTGACACTGTGGTCAAGACGAGATGCTTGGGAAGATTGCTGTGTTCACCTGATCCATATGTGAAATGGTGATTCATTTCATCTCACTGTATACAGTGTACATGGTTGAAATGACAATAAAACTTGAGTTGACTTCACTGCTACCCTATATAGAAAAGTTGAGTTTGGAGCTTGGATTTATAAAATTTATAAAGCTTGGATTTATGTAATTCTTATATCATTCTATTAGGTCAGAGTTGTATACTACATGTTTTTCATAAGACTTGCCCTGAGAAATCCAATAAAGGCCATTCCACAGAGATATTTAATTCAGATACATAGAATGTGGAATGGTTCAGGTTCCCTAACAATTTCAAGATGATGAACTGATAATTGGCACTAGCAATTCAAACTATCTGAGGTTGTAAAGTGTCTATTTAGTTGCTGATGAAAGGTCTGATAATGGCAGTTGGACTCTTTCTGGAGACACTGGTTCTTTTGTGTGTAGGGTTTTGGACACAACTTTAGCATGAGTGGTGAAAGATAGAGTAATATCCTGGTGAATGTTTTTCTTTGCATTTTAACAGCCCTGTTCAGAGGTCACTGTGTGATTCCTGGTAGGACTTTCTTCGGTTGTAACAGACACCCGTGGCAGTCTGTTAAAGTTTGAAATCTACCTCTCACCAGGCCATGGCATTTTAAATGAAAACACAGGGCAGGAGTCCAACATGTAACTTGGGCTACACTCACCTACCCTATCTCGAGTCTTACAGACACACACACACACACACACACACACACACACACACACACACACACACACACACACAAACGGACAGGCAGACAAACAGACAGACACATACACACACACACACACACACACACACACACACACACACACACACACACACACACAGACAGACACTGTGGGGGGTGCAGGTGAATTGCTGTTGTTCATAGAACAATGCCATCAGTGTTCCTGTCCGTTGCTGAGAAGATCTACCTCCTCTGCTTCTCTCTCTCTCTCTCTCTCTCTCTCTCTCTCTCTCTCTCTCTCTCTCTCTCTCTCTCTCTCTCTTTCCCCAGCTCTAGGCCAGGACCTGTAAAAGAAATGCCAATGGCAAACATGTTTCTATGTTACGAGCATGTTTGAGTGCAGCTACCTGTGTATTATATGCATTCCTTTCCCATAGTTTGCGTGGTTAAGATTCCACACGCGAGGTTCATCACTAAACCAGAGTGAAGAGTGAATGCCGGGGATGTTTAACTGCAATCACCCTCCATGTGTGAAAGAGCCCCAGTGTTGTTATGCTAATAGCATTCAAATGGAGACAGGCGGATATAAAGAGAGATGGGGAACAATTCCTGACCACCGTCTCGCACGGAAAACAGGACTTCCTCCGTTTATCAATGTGCAGGAAGAGCTTCATTATAGAGATCTGACACTAATGATTACAGATGGGGGTCACAGGGTGACGGCAGATGACATTCAAGCCTTATTTTACTAGACAAGCGTCGGATTGGAAACATAAACTCCATTGTTCCGTGGAGTCCGATGGCCGCAGTGGAGAGGGTGTGGTAACAGGATTCTCACAATGGCTATCTTAACCAGTGTGCACTTGTGGAGAAAAGCCAATCATATTTGGCCCGGAATAGGAAGCTATTGAGAATCAGAGTGGTCCAATCAGACTGCTGACTGGCTCAATTGCTGTGTGCTTATATTGCTGCGCTTTGTGCTTCGATTCAGTGTCTTAACAGCTCATCTGATTAGTACAGAGTGAAGATTGTAATTCTGTACCAATGCAGCTGCAGTGAGTGAGTGGGTAAACCACAGGGATGACTTCATGCTAACAGATGTGTGATTGTGCTCCTTACAGCAGCAAGCTGTTCCGCAAGAAGAACCCCCAGGAGGGCCAGGAGAAGTCCAACAGCATCATCAACATCCTCTGCACAGTTACTCCCCGCAAGGTAAAGAGACTGCAGTAAAATAAGCATGTCCACCCCTGCAGGGCTTTGAATTTTTGTCATGTTATAAATATCTCCACTCCATGTCGCCCACTGGCAACATCCATTTCCTGTAACTCTGCAGTGACACAGTTTCATGTTATGTATTGATCTCGATGCTGACCAACTCTTCTGGCCACTCATAGGAGATGTCACCCAAAGACCTGCAGACAATCGAGAATATAAAATGGGATCCTCCGTTCCCATACGACCCAGCCAGTGGCTGGAAGAAGAGCAGCATTAATGTGAAGAACTACGGCCGCATGATCCACAGTTCCAAAGTGCGCTTCCGGTTCCTGCATTGCCAGGTAAGATAAGACACCTGTTCTTGACTCTTTCTTACTCCACCCTAGTCTAGATCCAACAAACCAACCCCACCCCATCACCCCCCGACTCACCCAGTCGCTTTAGTCACCCTGTTAAACTGCAGTGTGATGACACCCAGGTGCAACCACCTGAACACGTGAATCTGACTTACTGTACAGTATTAACTGCATCAGCGTTACTGGTTGCCCTCACTGGGGACTTTCTCTCGGGTTGGGACTTGATTCAAGTTAGTCACCCCCTATTTTTTGTTCGCGGCTGAAACAAAACAAGCAGACGGTCACAGGATGTAGCCGTGGGAAGCTGAGTTTGCGGTGTTTGTGGTGACGTGTTGCTGATTAATGTGACACATACACATACATACACACACACACACACACACACACACACACACACACACAGGAGAGCTCAGAGCTGAGTGTCCATCATACTCCAGTGCTGTTTGAACATGCCGAGACCCAGGAGCTTGTTGAGCAACTAGTCGGCCTGAGGGAGCTCTTCTCTCTGATGCAGCGACTGATAGGGAGCGTGCTCAGTGGCTTTGGAGCGTGGGAATCAGCTATCTGTCTGCCATGCCATGCACACATGCTCAGAGAGGAAGACACACAGAGAACCAGATAAAGAGAGAGAGAGAGAGAGAGAGAGAGAGAGAGAGAGAGAGAGAGAGAGAGAGAGAGAGAGGGAGAGAAAGGGAGAGAGAGAAAGACTGAGAGGGGGAAGAATTGTGAAAACAGGGCAGGGTGAAGTCATATAGGAGAACATATTGTTTTGTAACCGGGTCCATGACAATACAAGCCCGAGAGAGGAAGTGTTTCCTCACATTGGCAGTACAAAGACTTGACATTGTTGTGTTGTTGCCTACCAAAAGAGTTTAGAGGTTGCGCTATCAGATTAAAGGAAGTGAACTGCCAATTATAAATCACTGTCTGTCAGCCCCCTTTCACTTGGAGGAGTTTGCCAACCACTCCTGCTACAGTAATTATATGGAGCCATTCACACACAATCATTTAATAACTTAAGTCAATCTAGTGTTGATCACTTCAGATTTTCCTCAAGGACAATTGGATTAAAATGAGAATAAGATTGAAATGGGAACAATTAGAAAAACATTTGTGTATGAAAGCCACTTAGAACTTTAGATTATGTTTGGTTATGGAGATTTCATAACGCCTTAGGTGGGTGTGACATGACCGGATGTGTACAGCAGTAGATTAATTATGCTTCTTCGGTGTGTGTGTGTGTGTGTGTGTGTGTGTGTGTGTGTGTGTGTGTGTGTGTGTGTGTGTGTGTCCACACAGGATGTGCATGATTGCTTCTTGGACCTCTTTCAGACCCACCTGCATTTTCTGTCCAACAACAGCAGCGGGCTCACCTACCAGGTAATCACTGCTCTTAAACTCTTAATCATCTCTCGTCAGTGTAACATGAGGGCAAGACGGAGGTCGTAAAACCGTGACACAGACTGGAGTCTGTGGGAAATATGATCTCTGAATAATCATGATGCAACATACAATAGTGATCTATCCATGCCAACCCTTCTATTGACTGTATTCACCCACTGCATTCAGTAGCTGCAGAGACTATGACAATTAATCACTGGTTTGATTTGCAAGAGAAGGCAAACATTGGGCAGTATTTCACAAGAAAGGTGGAACACCAGCGGATTAGTTAACTTTAGTGATTATATTACTGTGTTTGACACTAAGCACCTGAATGAGTCTGACCCACCAAAGAATAACAAAAGCCTGCCCTGTACAGCCTAGCCTACTTTACACAAGAAGGAAAAGAAAAGCCTTTTAATTTAGGGTCAAAGATTTTTTTTAAAGTCAATTTCACTCAAGGTAAAAAGAAAAGTAGTTCATTTTGAAGTGTGCATGTGATGGGACAGTTCTAGAAACATTTGTTCATCTGGGCCCAAATGTGTGTTGTGCCTGCAGGGGACTCTGCCATTGAAGGAGCTCACACTGCGGAAAGTGCAGAGCCGGAGCAGCTACAACGAGCCACAGGAATTCGCATTCCAGATAAATGGTAAGTAAGCCCTCCTGCTACGTGCGGGCACAACTCTCCTGATAGCCACACAAGAGCTGCTTGTTCTGATTGTTGGAGATAACAAAGCTCTAAGTGGATTACCAGCATGATTCCTTCTCTGTTTATTTAAAAAACGCTGGCCAAAAAAAAAAAAGAAATCCAAAGCTGCTAATTTTAATCCCAAACTGTTGCTTGGAAAAGAGGTTTAAAAAGCAGTTGAGTTGGGCTCCGTCGTCTTGCTCTGACTTGCATAAGCCTGGTCAACAAACAGTCTTTATCACTGCTGATGCCACAATAATATCTTTCGCTAAATCCCAGCGATTGCTTGCATCCCCGCTGCCTGAGCAAGCCGGGGTGACCAAACACAGGTCTAGATAGACAGACCAGGAAGACTCAAAAGTCACGCTATTTACAACCTTGGCTGCTTCCTATGTTGAGACATTCCGGTTGATTCAAAAAGTACCACGACCTCTCTCACCCTTTCCCACCCCAAGACTAACTAGAGGAGCCTCCATTTGCCCGCGGTCAAAGAGGGGTGAACTTCTCCCTCAAGGCCCCCCTTGTTATTTGACAGGTGCACCCGAAGCCGCTCAGCTGTCGAGAGAAGCGGACACTGCCTAGGCCTCTCCATGTCATGGTGAAGCCATTATGCATTCCGCGGCCCCAGGCAGCTTAACAGCCCACTGTTTGCCGTTAATATTTGTCCTCTTGAGGTTTTTCTTTTTTTTTTTCTTTCTTTCTTTCTTTGCGCGTGTGGTCAAACTGAACTTTCGGGAAGATAAAAAAGTGAGAATATTTGAGTGTTGAGTAAGACACAGCACAGGGTAGATGAAAAGAAGCGCTGCATTCCACACTGAGTTTCCAGAATGCCCCTGTAGGCTCACTGTATGTGCCAGGTAGGAGTCTAGTAGATAAACAGTAATAATGGGAAGACACATATTTCCCCATGTGTTGAGCAATGGGCCTGGAGCTCTCTCGGTTCTTGAAACTCACCTGAGGAAACATTTTCATAATGAAACCACTTGACAACTTCCTCCTCAGTCCTCAAGGAGAGTTCTTGAAAACCTTTACATTTGAAAAGAAAAATTGTTTTAATAAAACAAGTTCTCACAGAAAAAAAGCAAGACATGCTCTGACAGTGGAGAGGCCAACAAGCAGCCCATAATAAACCATTTAGAAGCTGTCAACATGGCACTGGTTTCCAGAGTGTTCACTTCAACACAGAGTGGGGAAAAAAATGGCATCATCAAGGGCAGGCTTTATCGGTGACTAAAATGACAGACTGGAATGACAGGCTTACCTCAACAAAGCAGACCAGCATACTTGTCAGAAAAGATAACACGACACAGCCCGGGCGTAAGGCTTTACCATCAGTAACAAAGCTGGGCATGACAGGGAGAGATATCTGGAGCGATATCTCTGGTATGTAAGGGTGATAACGGGACTTTCCAGGCCCTGTTCATGAATGCAGTCAAGGTGTAGCTCCAACACAGGAAACGTCAACTTGAGTGTGTGATATGATGCTTTAAGAGGATTCTTCTGTGGTTGACTCATCATCTATTTGCTGGACAACAAAAGTTACACATGCCACACAATCATTATGTCTGTGATATTTGACAGCTATAAAAAAAAGTTATAAGGTTCAATGTGAAACCAGGCCTTGGATTTCTCTGACACACTTCTATTTAAGATGTGTGCCGGGGGAAGAAACGCAATGTAAACCTAAATCAAACAAACTGTCATCCGCACGGTAGGAGGGCCACGTGGTATTTTCCCCTTTGGAGACCTCTTAACCCTGAGTCTGTGACCTTTCTGACCTTTTCTAGGTGTCAGCTTGAACCCCATCATCGTGTACTGCGCCAACCAGAAGGAGATGGACAACTGGTTTGGGCTCCTCAAGGAACAGATTGAGGTTAATGGAGGAACAGCCATCACAGCGGAGAACTACTCAGCAGACTTTAAGGTAACGAGGAGATTCACATTTAGGGGAAAAAACATATCTGCCTCATCTTTCCGTGACACCTTTGAAGTAATTCCTGTGGGCTAAAGGGAGAGGGAAGGATAGTGAGTAGCTGTAATAACAGGAAGTGTTCACTTAACTTAAGCCGCGGTGAGTAATTTGGGTCAGTAGTCTTTGCCTGGGGATTCAGGATTGGGAGGGGCGCTGGAATGGGATTTGAATGGGATTGGATTGGATTGGGTCAGTCCTGAGTAGCCACATCAGAACAGGAAACTTTTCCGCTCGCCGTCCACATCATTCCACCCTTAAAAACTGCAACCACTGAGGGTTTTGCTAAACAAAAACAGGTTCTTGGACCAACTAATCCTATCATTAGTGTGTTATTGTTTCACTTAAGTGTGTTATTGTTTCACTCAGGGTCAAATGACCTCACTTAGGGGGCCAGTTGCAAAACACTACTCTTGAGTTCATAACATCTTAACCACTTCAGACACTATAGACGTGGTACAGAAAATAGTCCCACTAGACATGCAGGGAAGAGTCAGGGCCGTGATTTATTGGTTCGAGTGTTACTCATGAAGTGTCATCCTTCCTCCTCACGCCCTCCCAGAGTGAAGAAGAGGACGGTGAAGGGAGAGAGGAGCTGAGGAACTCCATCAGCAACGAGCCCATCTATGAGTGGGAAGGCTCGCAGCGAGAGAGCCTCGGGCCCATCGTCTATGTGACCAAAGTCAAGATCCAGCACCTTCCCTGCCAGGTAAATAAGAAAAAAAACACCCACCTTTGTCTATTTTCTAATGGAGGTCTGCTTTCTGGAAAATGGAGGTCTGCTTTCTGGCTGATGATGATGCACAAGAAAGTAGTCCTTAGTCAGCGACTGGTTCAGGTACCTTACAATGTTTGATTTTCCAACACTAATTGAGTCATAAGTCTGCTCCCAGTCGTGAGTATTGTGACCCCGCCAGGGGACTTAAGGACTATTACAGTAATTTCCTGGTCCTGGCATGACACACACTGCTGTTATCAAACAGTGGGGATTCTGACAAGGGGAAAGAAAAATAGACAAGTGAATTATGAGGGGGGCCTCTTGTGTGTGTGTGAGTTCACGTCACGTAACAGAAATGTTGCGCAACTCTTGAGTACAGTGAGTTTCTAAACAATGTGAGTGTCTGCGGCTGGGTCTCCTATACTATGCACTCTCTCTCTGCCTCACTCTCTCTCTCCTTTATACAGGAAAAAAGGGAAAATTCCTTATAGCCACAAGAGGATGTTTTTTCCCTCACCACTTTCCCATTGTTTATTGGCATTCCACTGGAAGTTTGGGAAAAAACAGCTGACCACATGAGTACAGCTAAGATAGCTTCAATTCAGGGAAATTCAAACCTCTAAATGCCTATTTGTTAAGGGAGTTGAGTTGAGCAAAGGGAGTGTGTCTGTGTGTGTGTGTGTGATTGCTTGTCTGTCTTCTTGTCGGTGATGTGTGAAAGAGTGTGTGAGCTTGTGTAGAGGGTGTGTAAACCAGTTGCCTTCCTCACGCAGTGGCTTTGACTCACCTCCCAGCTGTTTGTTGTCAGACACACCCACACACACACACACACACACACACACACACACACACACAAGGCTACAGGGCACAGACACACCCCTCTCCCCGGGTGCATGTCAGCAAGGCTGCATTTCTCATGGTCAAAGACGTGTATATATCTCCACTTAGATTTGAGACCCATGGGAGACTCCAGACTTTTAGAGACCCTTTTCTAGAGATTGCATAAAACTGCTGCATGAGAATGCAGTACATATGTGCAATAAGGAGCTTTTTTTTGCTTTGCCCATTGGTAGAAGCAGTCAAATTCCTGCTGTTAAGACTTTAAGCACCTTTTTTTGTGCTTGAATCATTCAGTGGAATATACCTATGAAAACCTGATCTTAGTATTATGTTGGAATATGTAACACATAATATATTGTTTGTTTTACTGAGCTCTTGTTTAGTGTAAATATGCCTTGACGGAATGCTACTGTACCAGGGCTGCTGTTTGGATGCATGAAGCAGCTTGATCCTGGTACACTTCCCAAGTCTGCATGTAATGACAGAAACCCGTTTTCCCACCAGTATTGTGCTCAAAGCCAACATCTGTCAAGCCTAATATTCATATGAACTTTACTTTGTTTGGCACAGGAGAAGAGTGACCGACTTTTAGTGATGTACCCCGACACGCTGATCTTCCTATCTGGTGAGAACGATCGGCTCTTCTACAAGGTATGTACTCCCATCTTTCTCACACATCTACAGGGTAGCTCATCTCTTACTGGGCCTGTTCATTTCTCAGGGTACTCATTGCATTCAGTGGAGGTGTTTCTAACATCATTGCTTTTTATTTGCAGGGGAAACTTTCCCTGAACATGATCACCATCACCACGCCCTGTCAGGAGGTCAAGCCCAACACGTTCATGATCGAAGGTAAGCCTGCTAACTGGTCATCAGCACCTTAAATATAGCAGGGCATGGAAATTTCAGGTGATCAAACGAAACCAGGATGACGTATTTTGTTGCAGTGCAGTATCTGCTTTCTCAAGTATGATGTAAAATGCTATTTGGGATGTTCGGAGCTCCCCCTTTTCCTTCTTAGAGGCGTCAACGTGACCTTCCCTCTTGTTGTTGCTCTCGTTGCCAGGCAAGCTCATCAACCCCATCATCGTGTCATGCCCGGACAAGATGGAGTTTCATGAGTGGATCCAGCATTTCAAGGCGGTAGATGTGCCAATTCTCAGCCCCCCTCCCCCCGTCTATGACATCATCTACACTCCAACCCAGAAAGAGGTACAGAACAACCCCTACCCCTTTATGTAACACTTCCCTCTCTTTCTCTCTCTTTGATGCTGTAACTTCTTATTGTTCTCCATGTGAAACATGTCTGGCGTGACTGTAATGATTTTGCCTATTCAAGTCCATGTCCACCCTGTCATTACCAGGCTCCAGAGTTCGATAGGTGGAGCAACACGAGCGTCAACCGAGGAGGCCCGACCGATTCGCTGAGGCTGTCACACAACGGCCGCGGCTCCCACGAGCTGCCGTTTCCCAGCGGAGAGGATAATCCCTTGTCCCCTGGTTACACGGAGCCTCTCTGTGTGAGTTTAACATCTTATCTCGCCTGCCACCGCTGCGCCCGCTGCCACGATAACCACAGAGGGAGCGAGAGAATGTGCTGATGCTCCCAAAACAAAATACGGCTCAGGGAGTTCAGAGAACAAGCACCCTCTCTCTTTCTCTCTGTATCTGTATCTATGTGTGGGTGTGTGTCTGTGGGTTAGTGTGCGCGTGTGTGGGTGTGTGTGTGCCCGTAAGTGTACGTGAGGTCGTGTTTGTCCGAGCCGTCTCCCTTCCCTTGAGGTCTTGGCATGAGTGGCTGTGTTTGTCTTTGATGAGAAGAGCTGCCTGGCTTGCAGGAAGTCGTGAAGATGTTAATAATTAACTGCAGTCCAGCCCTTTGAGTTTCTTGCTTTCCCGCACAAGACTTTGTTCTAAGTTGTCCAAAGTTAAGAACAGAAATACTGCTTTATGTACTCAAAAAAGTCATTGTGCATTGTAACTTTTCATGACTTACTGATACATATTATTTTATTTGGTGCAGCTATGGCGAAAAGACCTTTGAACTCTTTCAGATATTTGAGACATGTAGTCATGAGTTGCACCCACATTCCCTGCACTGATACCTACAGCGCAAGAATCCCTTTGAAGTTCCAGGGTCATATAATATGGTGCCCTCCTTTTTCTGGTGATAACGCTGAAAACACCAATTAGTTTACGGAACGTGGAACCGTGCCCAGGAGCATGTTTAGCGAGAGTGGATTCTCATTAGCCCTGCTAGCTGCAGAACAACACTAGGCTCGGCAGATCCAATTAAAACCAGCCCTCACCTTGACCTTGTCCTGTTGGATCTGTTAAGCTGATGCTATGCTCACTCGGCCCTCTGTGTTCTCTTCTGTCCCTGCAGTACGCCTCCAGTCGACCCCCCTCCGCCGAGACGCAGTACTCCGCCCGCCTGGGTAGCCGCAGCAACAGCGTGTCGTCTCACGTCCGGCCCCACCCGGACCTTCGCCCGCTGTCCCTACGCTACTCCTCGCCCCAGCGCTCCTCCTACTTGTCCTCCGAGGGGCCCCTGTCCCCCGTCTACAACATGCCCTACACCTCCGTCGTCCGCAACGGCCCCCTGCAGCACGTGGAGAAGGCCCCGCTCATTAAGGTAAGACCCGTGTCAGTTGTCATGTCACATCATAAGGCAGATGAACACTTGGACACTTGAATCATTGCATGCCTGGATCTGCTGTTGAATCAATGGGGTCATCAGCGCTTTCAGTCTTTATTAGCGGTTCAACCAGTTTGTTATATAATACACTGGGAGTGGAGGGACCTGAGGATTTACCCTTAAGACAGTGAAGAATGACTCCTTTCAAAAAGGCAGCGGCGTAACGTGAGACGCTGTTTACTGAAGTGCTTTTCTCTTCTGTCCGCAGTCCAACAGCTGGAGCACGCCGCAGTCTTCCATCAAGTTCCACCACCTCTCCAGCAACCCCCAGCGTCACTCGGACATGTGTGGCCCCCTGCGAAAGCCCCTGTCGCCCCTGTACGACGACCCCTGCACACCCGGCGTGTACCCCCCGCCAGGGAGCCATGTTAAGCCAGTGGTAAGTGGGTCAGGATATCAGATCTGCGGATCTCGCTTTACACACCCTGCCAGGCTGGGTCTGCTGCAGCCACCCAACACCCTAAGAACAGGCTGGAGATCTGACGCAGGCCATCTCTCTCTCTATCCCTCACTCTCTCTCTCTCTCTCTGTCGGGGCCCCAGCGGCCCTGATAACTAATTGATTGATCCGCCTGCATAATTAAGAGCTTTCCCGTGCTGAAAGGTCGGGGGAGCGGGCCGAGTGATATCCCTCTCTGTTAATCTTGAGGACACCCAAGCACATCAGTGTGTGCTACTGCAGTAGCATTATTTACAAAACACTATACCAGCAGTTCAGCTCAATATCCAGACATCTTATTATAGCTAATGACTACAACATCAACCCTGCAAGCTTACCTTACGAGTTTCATATCAAATTCATATCAAATGTCTAACTGTCATCCGACATCCGACTAAATGTCATCAATCGTTTAATTGATTTTTTTCTTCTTCTTCATGTAGCAGCAGTCATCCTGGCATAGCAACGAACAGCAGTGTCCATCCCTGCTGCCCGCAAACTTCCGCTTGTGCACCCCACCCATGGGACGCAGGACGAGAGGCAACTTGGCCCCGGAACAGGAGGTGGGCAACAACGGCCAATGGGGTTCCGAGGAGCACGCCGAGGCCGTCTCCAGACTCAAGCTGCTGCCCATGCCCGACACAGTGCCCGAGCACAGTAGCCTGGCACAGGTGAGATAACCTCCCCCTCTCTCTCTTCCTTCCCCCTCCCTGCCCCTCTCCATGTGGTTAGGTTCCCCCCTGTAATCAGATATACTGTGCTAAAGCTGTGGTGAGGAAAAGGTTAGTCACAGAAACTGAATATCCTGCTAAGAATATTTCTCCATAATATTCTCTTAGCCAGCAGAAGTCAATGTTGCTCCTTGCAGTAGCTAACACCTATGGGTTCCTCATGTTGCTAATTAGCAAATCTGCAGAGGGGTGACACAGAATACTCTACAGAGCTATTTCCTGAGCCTAGAACCCCATCTCTGCTTAAAGAACACAAGCATAGGATAATTTCTCATGCAGGCTGTTATTAACTTCACTGTTTTTAACTCGCTACTCTTTTGTTCTCGTCTTCACAGCGAACGTTCCCATCCCATGCTGCCATGGAGACGCAGAAGATCCCATACGGTTACTCCCCAGGTGAGAATGCCAGGAATGTGACCGTTTTAGTGTCGCAGTCACAATGCTTCGTTCAGGCGCTATTAGAGCGGGTAACTTAATACACGCGGCACAAGTGGGATGAGCGCTCGACTACAAAAGCAAGTTCAAATGCCAGCGACTTAATAAAGTGTGGAGGAATAAGATATGATAATATCAGGTTCTTGCTCCTGTCAGTGACCTGCATCAGTGGCATAATGGATGGACACTTACAGTACTGTATGTTTGAGTGAACTCAATTCACTCCGACACAAGTGTCATACTGGTGTCATAGATCTCACGGTTAAATGAGTTGCCAGTGAAAATGATCTATGTGGTGACAATTCCCTGAGTGTGTGTGTGTGTGTGTGTGTGCAGAGCTCAGTCAAAGATGCAGACCAGCCAGGATAGTTTTAGAATGACCTTTACATCCACATGCACAGCACACAGATACAGATACAGACACAAACAAACACGTATACTGACACATGCAAACACACACACTCATGTACAGTATAAGGACATACAAACACACACAAAAACACATGTATACAAAATGTGGTAATGAAAGTATGAGGGTGTCTCTCTCACTCACTAACACACACACACACACACACACACACACACACACACACACACACATGTGCGCACACATAGAGTAGATATGCAGACTTAATGGAAAGTGTGAGGGTGTCGTCTCCACCTCTCAGCACCAAATAAGAGGCAGCCCTGTCCCTCTCCCTCTGCCTGGCCTCGTGCGGCGTGTGTGTGTGTGTGGGGGGCAGGGTGGTGTGTCGGAGCGGAGCGGAGCGGCAGATGTGTGTGTGAAATGGAGCTGTGGCCCACGCCACTCCACTCTATGGCAGTGATATGCAGGTGTCGTGTGAGGGGAAGCCCAGTGAGGGACAGGATTACTACCTCCGGTGATTTAGGGAGCACAAGTGCACCGGCCCGGCCCAGGCCACTGTTGGCTCAGCTCCACTGGAAAACATCAGAGTTGAAGAGGCAGGCAGGCAGGCAGGCAAAAGCCCAGGGCTTCAGAAGTCCTCTTTACAACAGTAGGAGCATGTTGTCCATGCAGACCAACAGCCTAGTGTTTACACTACTGTCTCACATAAAGCCTGGAGACTTCCTGTTTTCCACTGACATATAAATCCTATTCTGTAGATCTCTTTGGAGGAAGACCAGCAGAGTACATAGACATCTTTGTAGGCTATGCATGTTTGTTTTAAAAGCTGCAAGAATAAGATAAAGTAGATAAAGTAAACTTTAATCTAGTCCCAGGGATGAGGACATAAAAATGTTTTTTTTTGTAATAGTTACTTAGAAGAAGTTTGATATATTCTGAGGTGAGAGAGTGGGTGTCTTTAGAATGTAGCGTGGGAAGGGAATTCATTGTCATCTTACTTTCATTCTGACAGCAAAATACAGAGAAAGCTAAGCCCAGGCATGCCGTGTCACAGGTTTGAATGCCTTCATAAAGCATGCCAAAAACTGGAACAAAAATCTGGAGCAGAGCCAGGGCAGCCATCATTCCTCAATCTTGGCAGCATGGAACTTTACTTAACACTGCACTTATTGGCTTGAATCTGACAAGTTTGTCATTGTTTCCCCTACAGATGAGAACTGCTACCTTGAGCCAGCCGAGCCGGATGACCAGGACATGGATTATGATAACATTTGGGAATATGACTGCAATAACGGAATGATTCAGCCCCGGTCTGGAATTCTGCCACACCGGACACCGGTGACAGACTTTGATGCCCCGGGCCTAAGAAACACCATGGCAACACAGGCGAGATGGTCGTAAAAAAAGCAACAATGGGGCAGACTGGTCTGGACTCGCGCTGCATAGCAGACTAATCCCAACCGCTCGGCTCGTCCGCTCCGTTAAAGCACCAGTGTCCGGCTGCAGAGGGCCCACAGTCCCCTCTCTCTCCCTCTCTCTCTCTCCCTCTCTCTCTCTCTCTCTCCCTCTCTCTGTTCTCTCTCTGTCCAATCTGCTGTCTGTCAGTGCCAGCACATGTTCATGTCTCTAGCCCATCTCTCATACTTTGTGTCATGTTTATGATAGGACACCTCAAGGCTGTACATAGAGACTGGCGCCGCTGTACTAAAAATGATTTTGCCCTACTTCAACAGGTGTCGATAATGTAAATACTCTTGCCGAGAGCTTGAGATGGTCTTTTTTCTTACGCTGTTGTCACTGCACTGTTGTATTTTGTTTTTGTCAGGGGTTATTGCTGAATTTTCTTACATTTTGTAAAGATGTTTATTTATGAATATTCAAGTATGCTGAGGCTTTTTCTACAACTTTGTATTTGATTATGTACTGTATATTTGATATTTGTAGACTCAATTAGACCCACGGATGTTGGCCTCTTCTTAGCAGTCAAAACAGCATTCCTTTACAGGATACAAACGTTAGCTATTTATTTTTTTGTGTTTACAAGACATTGTGACTGCCTATCAAAAACTGTAGCATTTTGAATTTGTAACATTATAATAATTATGTTGTGTGGGTTGCTACTTAAGTTTGTTGTGTTCTCTATTTATTTTTAATAAAATTTTGTTTAAGATACACTTTTATTTTTTTGATTATTATTTATCCTTTATGTAACCAAGAGAATCATATTGAGACTATCATCTCTTTTGCAAATGGTTCCCTGGCTAAGAAAGGCAGCACTAAAAAGAAATTCAAGTTTAAAAGAAAGAAACCTTATTTGCAAATAGACAAATAGACCAACATCAGGCAGTTCTAGACACACATATACAACACCAGTCAGTACAGGTATAATAATAATGCGGCAACAAACAAAGCAGACATTATAAGAAAACAGACACCACACAAATCACACCACATTACACAGCAACGCACCAATGCATAAGTACACAAAAGCAGTGACACACCACACACACCACACCACACTGCAATTCACAGCAACACAAAGCACAGCACACCACCTAACCTAACAAAAACAAAGGGTAACACTTTATTTTACAGTGTCACTGTTACAGTGCATTTCCCTATGTAAATACAGTGGTACAACCTGTGTAACAACATGTAATATCATGTACTACTTTTGTACTTACATAATGTATTTTTGTGTAACTACATACTGTTGTTACATATATGATATGGTTTTTATAATACCTTGCCAAAGTGCTGATTTCCTGAAATTAGGCAATGAGTTGTAATGAGACCCAAGGCACCCTGATGCTGGAGTGGGTGAATCAAACCCTCAGGACACCCTAATGTTGGGCAACTAATTTGGGGTGCCAAGTAAGTGAGATAAAAGCTAAGCTTGAACTATTCCTCTATTCCACACAGTTAGAGCCAGTTGTTCACTGACATGGACTTCTATCGCCATCTATTGGCTAAAAGTATTAATGGTAAGGCAGAAGAATCACACCCACCCACACTACAGCAGGGGTAGGGAACCCATGGCTTGCGAGCCAGATGTGGCTCTTTCGATGCTTGCATCTGGCTCGTAAATAATCTTTAATAAAAAGAATGATAACATTAAAAATATAAAACATTCTCATGTAGGTTTATTTCAATCCATTCATCTATCCATTTCAGTCCAAGGTGAGTGGAATTTGGCTAGCTTTGCTGGTGCTTTAGTAATTGTGAGAAACAGAAGACCATTCACAGATGGGGGAGTATGCCAAAACACTCATGCTTGATGTTGCCAATGAACTTTTTGATGACTTATCGAATAAAGACAAGAAAATCAAATGAATAAAAGACACGTCTCTGACATGCTTCTATATTGTATGGCTCTCATGGAATTAAATTTTAAAATATGTGGCGTTCATGGCTGTCTCAGCCAAGAAGGTTCCCGACCCCTGCACTAGTGATTCTCAAACCATAGCACTCTACTGAAAGAGACGTGGGACCAAGACTTGGAAGGAAAGTTTCGGTCAATACTTCGGTCAATAACTTTGACCATGTTTACTTCACTCTCTGCTGTTTTGTCTAGTTTTACTTGATAGCCAAGCCATGGTTTACTGAAATTGAGCATAATGCATGACATGAAAATGGAACCATATAAATCAAGATTGAGGCATCTTTTCTTCTTATAATCTAGCCTCAATGGTGGAGTCCCATTTGGCTCATAAATTAACCTAATCCTCTCCAAATAAATATTATTTGTTTTGTAGACATTTTTTATAATATTTATTGAATTCATATTTATTCAATTTAATCATAAACTGCTTTCAAATATAGGGGATAGACCTACTGTTACATCATTGACCTTAAGAACACTGCAGATGAGTCTAAATCAGGAGTGTCAAACTCATTTTTATTGAGAGCCACATGAGCAATGGGATTTTCCTCAGAGGGCCGACCTGCCAAATTTACATGCGCGACCACAAACATGAGTGAAAAAAATTCACATTTCCTCATGTTTCTGACCATCACTAACACAGTCCTAATGAACCACCTCTTAATTTTGTATCCCTTTCCTGTTTTGTATCCCTTTCCTAAGATGCACCATAGGGAGTTACCAGGGTTGTGTTGCAGAAAGTGCATCGCTAGAACTGTTTTTATACAGGCAACATACACCTACAATTCTTTTCAAGCTTTTTAAGCGGGCCGCATAACATGATGTATAGGGCCACATCCAGCCCCAGGGCCTTATGTTTAACACCCCTGGTCTAAATGATTTAACAATAAAAGCTTTCCAAGTCTTGCACTGCCCTCTTCTGGAGAAAGTTGGAAACTCGATGTTACACTTTGTGCCCCAGTGGGAAAAAAAAACACCAGTGAAAGGAACACACAGACACCATCAAAGAAATTCTGAGATCAATAGTATTTCAAAATAAGATTCTTTTTATCAACATAATACCAAACAAAAATCAACCAACAACTCAATGTAATTTCTAATATTAGGCATAATGTAGAAAAAGACTTCCACATTAAGGTGCAGGTTTCCTCAAGAAAACATTCCATTTTCACGGAGGATTTATTTCCATCGCATCACATTCTTTTACGCCCTCACTGTTCATGACTAGCAAACTGTCACAATCCTTCATCTCAAAATGCTTAAAGAATATATTCTTTCAGCCCATCAAGTCTCCATAACACGTTCAATGAACATCCATGTCTATAAGAACACATACTAGAACTTTCTTGAACAAGTAAAAATATATATCCTCTTCTTTACAAAAATATACATCTGTCAAAGGGATATATGTTTGGTCATTTTAACTTTTGATAGTGCATTACTTAGCACATATGATATGCATATTTATATCACTTTTCCAGATATTTAAAATTTTGAGGGAAAATGACAGCAAGATTTATCTCTCTAGCTTTAGTCACTCTGGTACAATTGCCCTCTTGCTAACAAAGCCACTGTTTAGATTTTAACACGGTTTTGACCAATCTGAGGAGCACATTAAACCGTAAATAGAAGAGAAGCTAAGCTAGCAATGGAGCAACTGGCCCATTAAGATTCCCATTTCCAAAAAGAAATACAATCTCAACTTGCATGTAACACATACTATACATTAAATACATGCATAAAGTTTCCTAGATAATCACTGATGACACACTGTTACAGCGCTAGAGGTTATGACCTGTGTAATTGAGTCCAGTTAGCTGGATAAAAGCGGAGGCTGGTACCGCCAGGCTGTGCTGGGAGCCCATGGCCCTGATAGCCAGTGGAACATGATCACTCAGGACTGGATCTGACGCAACGGCTTGGCTCCGACCGCCTCATCCCTGACGTACCTCCGCAAGTATCGGATAGCAGACAGTGCACTGATGTTGGCCAGCAGTACTGTGGAGATGTGGAAAAAAAAGTAAAGGATTTTGATGAGCCAGCATACTTGTGATGAGCAACTTGTACTTTGTAACATACATCAGTATGAACTATATGGCTTTGCTGGCTACTGAAAGATTTCATTATATGTCTAGACTAAACAGTAAGTGCCATGGAGGCTTAAAACAGGTATATTTACAGTGAAAACACATACCAGCTTTCCATGTGTCAGCACCTTGAGGGCTGGCTGACTTTAAGACCCAGGAGGCAAATGCAATGCAGACCAGACACATGTCTGACTGCCTGAGAGGAACCAGAGGCGCATCTATCCCTAAAAAAAACAAAACACAGGAAATGAATTGAGGCACTCTGTAAATTATGTGGGCTGTATAGTGTGCATTTATTTGCTCATCTTTCTGTCAATCAGTATCTGTCAGAAATCCTTCATCATATTTAAGACTCCAGAGCGAAAGCATGCCTTACAGTAAGAGTATCAGAGGCAACTTATTCAAACAGTGTCACTGTCAATCACTGCATGGATATGCCCACAAAAAAAGCTACAGAGGTGTCAGGACTGTAACGTGGCCTTCAGGTATATCTCCCGATTGGAATTGTGGTCAGAATGTCTTTAAGGTGGGAGGCCTAAGTTACATCGCTGGTGCTGTGAACAGTTATTGGCTGAACTCTGGAGGATACTGGAGACAAGTACGCGAGACAAGGGGGGAAAAAAGATCGGGCTGTGAGGCCCGACCACCGAGGGTGGGGTTGGATTGAGGGGGATCTGGGAAGAGATCAGTGGGTTTTTCTAAACAGGCCCCAACAGCTGCACTCTGCCTCCCCATCTGAGGGGGCCAAGAGACTTCCTGCACTGAGCCACCGTGCCTTGATCAAGCCCCTGCACCTGGACCCACTCCAGGCATCCAGGAGCACACTACAAATGTTCCAGGCCATATAAACACGGCCTTTCAAGCTTTGGCAAGCAACAGCGAGCCCCAAGTCCACCCTTGAGAACTTGTATCAATACAAAGTGGAAAACATATCAGACGTGTAGATGGTCACGACTGGACTGGTCATTGAGAGATGGCAAGGAGAAAGTGGAAGCTGGGAATGCACTTGTCTATTTTTACGTCCCACCTCAAAGTTCAGTATGGGAACTGTTCCTGGCACATGGTGACTTGAGGGCTCTGGCCAAACGGGCAGTGGATGGACTCTCACGTACTGCCATTCCTCTGGCACTAAAGCCATGGAGACTTTCACTACGTGCTCACAGTCACCATTTCCTGGCACCTGTACTGACTGAGTCACACAGGAGCACAATAGGCAAACAGGAAACAGAGAGCAGCGTGTAGGACAAAACATCAATGAGACGTGAGGCAGCTCATGCTAATGTGTGAGTAAGCACGGTCACACTGTCATTGCTTAAGTAAACACACACACAGGCACGCGCGCACACACACACACACACACACACACACACAAATTAACAGCTCAAAATAATTCTGTGATCAGGGGCCAACATCCTAATTATCAAGGCCGGATTAGCAGAAAATTGACATGGGAAAACCTTGTGATGATCACAAATTCACAGCCCAACACAATTCTGTGACAGGTAGCTTACATCCCAATTAGTGTGGGTTTTGGCAGGAAATTTACAGGGGAATACCCTGTTACAGAGCTGGGAATATGACTGAGAGGAAGGGCCAGAGAGAGAGAGAAGCCTGAGAACTGTATGTGAATTGAATGACTTATGACTTGACGTTAAAAATAGCAGGGATCCTTACTAGGGTCTATGACGGCTGTTTGCAGTTCAGGACACCGCATCTTCTGTTCGGCCAGCTTCCTGAAGATGCGGCTCTCCAGGTCACACAGGAGTGGGTCGGGGAAAGAGCCCTGGTCCTCGTAGCCCATCACGTTGATCGGCTGGATTGTCCTCATGCTAGTTTTCTTGTCACTGTTAACTGGAGCCATTGACCAGGAATGGACATCATAGGGTATTGCAAGGCTGGTCCGTCGCACTTTGCGTAGAGAAAGGGGACTAGTCCAGAAGACATTGCTTTTGGAGTCACTGGCAGTTTTAGCGGAGTTGAGCAGATTGGCACCTTGGTAGCGGGACACCACACGAATTGGAGGCGAGTTCTCACGCTCATCGTCCTCATCTGACTGTGTCGGGGAATCGGGAAAGAAGTGGTCATATGCTTCAGGGAACTGAAGGGTACGGTTAGCTGAGCGAGCATTGGAGAAAATAGGCATCATTTCTGTCATTTCTGAGGAGCCCTCGGACGTAGGGAAGAAAAGGTTAGCTGCCTCAAACTCAGAGAAGAAATGGTCATAGTTCTCTGAGACAGAGGTGCCATCAGTGTGAGAGGATATGAAATTCTCTGTCTCTGAAGCAACAGACTTGACATCATCGTCGCAAAAGAGGTATTCTATCATCTCCGAGAGGGAGAAGCCGTGGCCATCCACCACCGACTCATCATCAGAGAATTGTGCTGATGTGTTAATGTGGTAGAAAGGGTCTGGGCCATCATCATCGTCCAGTGACCTCAGGGACTGCAAAGAGGCGTTCCTTAGGATCTGTCTGAGAGGTTGATTCTCCAGGGCCCGGAGATTCTGTACACTGATGTTCTTGTACATCTTCCTGAAGTACTGCTGCTCCGTGAAACGTGACTGAGGAATGGCTGTCTCTGTACTGATCACCACCACATCGTCAGCCTCTGCACTGGTGTCTGGATCTGGATCACCAACCCACAAGAAATTGCTGGGATTTCCCAATGCCTCATCACCTCCGTCTTCTTTTGGAACGTCTTGGAGGGGCGAAGGTGGAGTCTCCTCATCAAAGTCAGACATGGTGGACACATCCCCTGAGGATCGATCGGGCCTGGTATCATCCACGTGCGTGAAGTAGCCAGAGTCCCTGGCGTGTGAGGTGTCTGCAAAGCTGCCGTCGTCAAGGACGCTAGGGTGCTGGGCCTGGCTGACCAAACGTAAACGCAGAATGTCATTAATAGTCAACTTTTCCATCTCATTCCAGAAGGAAGACATGGCAAACACAGGGGGAGGGTCATTGGACTCGTGACTGTCCTTTTTCTCTGCTACAGCAGCCTCACTTTCCTCCTCAGTTGGGGGTGCAACGCAAGTGTTTGGGGCTTCATCTGTGTTAGGTCTCGAAGCCTCGCCATTAGAAGTGGATTTCACTGAAACAGCTTTGCAGGATTCTTTCACCACAGCATTTGAATTTGCCGAGTACTTCTGAATCTCACTGTTGCCACTCTCATCATACTCTTTGGTCGCAATCTTCATCTCTTTGTGTGAATCACTATCTGTGTTTATCCCTGCATCAGAGTTTAGCAAGACAGTTCTTTGTGCGCCACTGTTCCCTGGTAGCTGACATAAAGATTTACTGTCGGAGCTTGAGTCTGTTTTTACTGTCTGAGAAGATCTTTCACTTTGCTTGTCACTATATATTTGAGGCATGCTGCCATGCTTCTTTGAGCTTGTGCCTTTGGTGAGTGAGTTATTTCGGGGACTAGGATCTTTGGGATCTGTTTCAGCAGGATATGTACTGATCTGTTTGCTCTGGGTGTTATCAGGCCTGTGATCTGGCTTTTCAGCACTTTCCTCCTTCATTTGCATCTGTTTGTCCCTGGTTGCTTTCCCCAGAGCTGCAGGACATTCGGCAGTTACTGGGCCATTTAAATGTGCTGGCGGTGCACACGGCTTGTTGTTGTTATCTACTAACGATGTCTCAGCCTGTACTCCTTGAACATCCAATGGTATCGCTGGTGACACAGTGTCGCTGTTGGCTGGAGAGTCTTTGTTTGTGGCTTTACAAGGGATTTTTTCAGGTGGCAAATATTTCATATTTGCATCTTTAATACTATAACCGTCACTGGCAGCTGTACCATCTGGTGATTCATTTTGTAGTTTAGAAGCATCGAATGAATCATGTTTGTCACTCGTGGGACCCTGTTGTTTTATTAATTTTTCATGCCCCTCAGAGCCAAAATCTGAAAATAAGTCTTTCTTTATGAAATCATCCATTTTATTTGCATGTTTGGGTGCGATTCCATTCTGTGATTTGGCCATGGTGGCTAAATAATTCAGAGGGAGAGTTTTTCCTGAGTCTAAAGCAGAGCTGATACTATGAGTCAGAGGCGCCGGTGAATGACTAGGTCCTCCATTTAGTGAGAGTGGTAGATCGGTCTTTCTCTGAGCTTCTAGAGGACTATGTGCAGTCTTTAGCCCGACGTCACTACTTGATCCGACAGTACCAACAGGTGTAGGAGCAACTGGCACCTGATCATCCAACACCGAAGTGCTGATTCTCTGTAAATTACCTGCCACTTTATCACCCTGACTCCGGTCTTGTGTTGAGCCAGTGTTATTGAATGGGAGTGTTGGGATCTTCATCAGCTTATTGACATTTGCTGACAGGGGCATCTCCGCAGATTTGCAGCTGCTTTCCTCAACCAAGTGCACAGGTGATAACGGCTTCTCATAGCTTCTTCCATTGGGCATATCTGTGCTTTGAGATCTCAGATCCTCCTTCTTCTTGGAAGTTTGAGAATGACAGGCCCCTGGTGGTGCTGTAGGTATATCAATGCCACCAGCTTGGTTTCCAGCTGCAGATAGCTCTCTAGGCACTGGAATGATCCCTCTCCATGTGCGTGAGTTTGCCTGTCCTGGCAAGTGATCAGAGAAGCTATCAATCACAGAGCGCAGTGACAGAGGCTTAGGATCGTCGCTTTTGTCAGTAATTTTAACTGTGCCAAAGTCCCCGGACAGACGTGCCTCCCTGCCGATCTCTGCTCTCCGCGTGTGTCTTTCGTCGTCCGATTCTGTGTAGTTGCCTAGGAGCTGGCCCTCATAGCTATGCCCTGCTTCAACAGGCTCCATGCTCAGCCTTTTCTTCCTCCTCTTCTTCCTGCGCAGTGTTGAGGTGGGAGAGAGCGTCTGGCCTGGCACAGGTTCCCTTTGCTCTGAGTTCCTGCGAAGCACTGGCTGTCCGTAATCATCATCCCCCCGCATCCCCTCTGTGCCATTCCTGAAGCCGGCCAAGTCAGAGCTCAGAGGGACAGCAGTATCAGATGATCCCATCTGAATGGGCTGGACCTTCATCTCCATGGCAAAGTTATTATGGGGTGGATCTCTTCTGTCATATTCCTTCCATACATGAGACTTCATGGGCAGCTCCTCTTCAGCGATAGCCAAGCTTTGGGTGTACCAATCGGTTGCAGTCTTTGACTGAATACCTGTGTACTCGGCCGGATATCTAGCATCTTTCGTACTGTTGGGCTTAACATTGTTTGAACCAAAGGCACCTTGGTCCAATTTCACTTCAGTAGGACCGTTTTGCCTGTGACTGAGGGTTGGGTATTCGTCATCATCTCTGCCATTGTTACACACATTTTCCTGGGCTCTCTTTACATTTCCTTTGTCAGTATGATGATTTCCAGTAGACTGATCGGCAGAAGTCACATTCCTCAGCTGCTCGAAAAAACGATTGACTGACTCAATGTGGAAATCGTCCTCACTGCCTGACAATATGTAGTCTGGACTGCAAAGTCCATACCTGTCCAAATACATCTCCACTGGTGACCCCTCACAGTCCGGTGGTTCTTCAATAACATTCTGGTCGAGATGAGCTGCATCTCTGCCTTGTCGTGCTGTCCTGTGCGAAAGATGGCAATTCATGTCGTCAATGTCGCTCATGCCAGAGTCTTCCAGGCCAGCCAGCACTGGAGGAAGGAGATCACACTCCTCACACTCCTGGAAGAAGCAGTCCCAGTCCCGCTCCGAGATGTGCACGCTATACTCAACGTCATCCATGATGAAGAGGCACTCACCCTCAGCACCTCTTCGTCTGTAGGGGGAAGAAAAAAAAAAATTTGTTCAGGTGACTTTAATGCATGCATCACAGCCACAATGTAAATCAGAATCATACAGAAACCTATTTTTTAGGTTAAGCATGTTTTTCAAAGTCAATTGCATGCGTTTTCAGATAGAAAACAAACTGTATTCTGCCAAAATCAATGTGTTTTGCAAAGGGCAACTTAACAGTGGACATTTTAAACTGAGTTCAAAGCTTCATAATTAGAAAGGAGACAAACAAAGTTAGAACTAAATATGACTAATACAGGAAACAACATAATTTAGGTTTTAGTGCATTACACTATATGGATTAGCAGAAGGCTATAGCCAACATTTAAACTAATCAATAAAGTCATTTAACAAAATAAAGTATGAGAAAACATCCCAAACTCACCACTCAAACTCTGGGTTTGCACATGAAGAGTTGGACTGAAATGCTTTATCATAACTGCCTGTCCTTATATACTCTGCGGCTCTGACCCAGGTACACCTATCATATGATATCTTTCAGATGACCAACATGCCATTCTGACAGTCTGTATAGTCTTTAGGTATGCAGAAGAGGAAAAAAAAGCCTGTGCATTGACACAGACTGTATATTACCTGTAATGTTGTCATACCATGTAACATACTTTGTGTTGGAAATAACAACACAGTCATGAAAAAACTAATATTGTCTTGCCTTGAATACAGAGGAGTATTATTTTTTTAATAAGCACATTTAAAAGTAAAGATTCACAACAAAGCTATACAATGCAGCTAGATTTTTGTTCACTTTTTTGTTCCTGTACATGGATACTGTAAGTAGCTTTGGATTTAACACTAGTGGTTTGCATGACTGTAGTTTGATTGTAACTCCACTGTTCCGATTCCCCCTCAGTAAAATTAATGATTGTTCGTGCAGTGCAAAGTGGCATGTGGCCCAGTGGCCTACCTGTAGATTCCTGAGCTGGTCACTTGTTCCTGAACCCCCCTATCCAGCTATAGCCCTGAACAGTGTGTTCGCAGGGAGCTCCGTGTTCACAGGCGGGGGCATGCTGTGTGTGTGTCTGTCCTTTCAAAGTCGTCCTTTTGCGTGAGTAGAGTGAAGCATGGCAGGCCTTATGATCCGTTATAAATAGAGCTGTGTTTCTGATCACGTATTACACGCCTTCTTCTCCACTCTGACACCCAGCGACAGAGGTGTAGCGTTTCAGCCCCCTAAATAGATGCTTCAGTGGAAAGGTAGTCTACCCCATGGGATCATATAATAAAAAATAGCACACCGCTATTGTTTTAATACCTCACTCACAATTAAACAAACCTGCAGTAATGCAACACACTGTGACTTTTCAGTGTGTGTCATCAAAGATTCCTTACTGAAATTTCAAACCAGATGTGACACTCTATTCTTGCGTGCTTTTAAGCCTCCCGAAAATATAAACACTGGCATGTCTGTCATTCTAGTGCAGCGGTCTGGCAACGGTCTGGCAATGGGAGAGAAAGCAAGCTGGCTTGAGGGGAGTCGAGTTACATCCTGTGGCAGCTGTAGACTTTCCAGCAGCTCCTGACAACGGCCGGGCCTCTCACGTGGGACAGTCACACTGGACGAGGAGGGTGTGGGTCAGCTGACTGCTGCAGTGATGTCATGATGTGTTTTAATCCCTTTTTCCCTTGAGCAAAATGTGTAGTTTGAGAAGACACAGTGGAAAATACTATACCTTTCCTACACTGGCAACTGGACTCCGAGACAGCACTATGATTGAACAGTGAGAACCCCCCCCCCGATCATGATAACTTTTTTTCCCCATAGTACATCTTTTCTGTATCAATATATGATTATTGGAATTATTGTGCACTAATACCTCTTTTTCCAAGCCTTGTAAAGCTATTTTTAGAATGTATTGACTTCCAGTGAGTGTAGATGCCCAGTATCTGATTCCAAGTACACTGCAATTTATACCTGATTTTAGCCCCAAATAAGTTGTATCCAAACAGTGGATCTAACTGATTTCTGTCTGTCTTGCCCTGTCCTGTCTGACTTGTGCAGTACACTTCTGAAGAGTGGGCTTAGAGATCATAGAGATCTCACTAGGGAATATTTCTTCTGCTTGATCAGAATGGCCAACGACTTTGGTTTCAAGCCCATTAAACAAAAAGCAAAACTACCTGCAGTGAAAGAAAGAAATGGCTATGTGGTGAATATATGAAAGACATTGTTGAATGACAAATAAAGTTAAACCAAGCCAGACAATTTGGGAAAGACTGATAGCATCCTCTGTTAAAACATAGCCCCAAGGCAGGTCCCATTCAGCATTAAACTTCCACTCTAACCAAAATTGCCAAAAGCTCTACGTACAACAGGTTGTGTGCAATTGAGTTATCAAATGAAACTGAACAGAGCAACAGTCTTACTATACATCTCCTGACAACTTTGTCTCAACTGTCTCAACAAACCAACAGAAACTGTCTCAACAAGCCATCAGCACCAGAGGCACCTGAAATGGCTTTAGGGCCTTGTTTACACATACCAAGATTATTCCAAGGGGACAATGGAAGAATCAATTTGCCTTCATTAAGAAAATGTCATGATTTCATTAATTAGGCTACCAAGATAACAGTTCAGGCAATTAGCCCCATTATAGACTTAATATGACTGTAAGCAAACAACCAACAAACAACGCAGACATCTGTTCAACATACTGTAACTTCACTGAAGACTACCTGACAACATGAACGTGATAAACAAGATGTCTGCTATAGCTTGAGGCCCCTGACAACACAAACTGAAACATGGCATTGTTTTGGGAAGTGCTACAGAAAGCTCTGAATAGGAGGTAAAAGTAAAAATTAATGAAAGAATTTATGACTGTAGTGCTGTGAAACGATTTAAAAAATTATCTGAGTAATCACAAAATTTTGCCATGATTAATCATGTTTAATCACTTTCAAGTGACTCATTTCCTCCAGTAAGAATTTGGATGCTTGGGTATGTTGGACCCTTATTTTGCTTTTTTTTGTCTAGTTTGAATTAATAGCCTTGCCATTTTCAATCTGAAAATGAGCATAACAAATGTCAGGTAAGTGGAAGCATCATGATTAATGTGAGTAAATTTTTTTAATCTGAGTTCATTTTTATTTTTCATTAATCACTTCAGTTAAAGCGTTAATTTTGCCAGCATACACACATTGACACACAGAATACACACATTGTGCATAAACTTTTCACATAGACGAAGGATGTCTTAGAAAATATGCCACTATATTACAAAGCTCAACAAAAATGTTGAAGCATGCTAGGCATGGTTTAGAATTCCATTTACAGTAAGAGATTAATACTTAGCTCTCACACTGTGTAGATGGAAGACCTGACTGCGTGACCAGAGGGAATTCCCACAGAGCTAGGTTACTGTCTGTCAGGGAAGAATGTACTTGAGGAGCAGGAATGTGCAACAAACACTTCATTTGCGCAATAGTTCTATTATTCATCACTGCCATCCAACTGATTTCCCTTACCATGGCTAATTATGGGAACACAGCCCAGCTAATTAACCCACAACTAGTTGGGCAGCATGCCCAGAGAGGTCTACAGTATCAATTCATCAGCTTGTGGGAGACTGAATGAGAAGGGGGGCCGGGAGGGCTCGTTTGACTGTTGTACCTACCTGAGGGCCCTCTTCAATGTGTGGGTGGGATTCTGTTTTCATCAAGGAGATTAGGCCGTTATGAACCAGTTTGGGATTAAGATCAAAATCTTGTGGGCTACTTAATAGTGGCTAATGCGACAGTGTTTTGTGTTGTGTTGTGTCAGCTCTGTCAATTCAGTGTCAACTCAACTCAACAAATCCCTGTAAATAGAAACATTCAGTGTGGAGTGCCAACATTTTCCAGTCCAGATTGGTGCCCATTTGTACCAAATGGCATACAAAAGAAAGCCAGGGCATCTTTTGTGCAAACCAGGTGCTGGTGACACAAGCATCTTTGCTGTGATTGAGTAATGTACTTGGTTTCCTTGGTGGAGAAATGCCAGGTTTGGATGATCTCTAAAGACTGAAGTGCATGCAAATGAAGCTGCAATCAAATATTTGAATTCCAAATAGATTTCTTCATTAGGAGACAGAGGCGTTTTACGCCAAGGATACAAACATGTTGTGTTCCAACAGCTGAAAATGCTAATGTGATGCAAAGTTGCCCTCAAGTAAGTCTGCCAAGAATAATTAATACTGTGTGTGGTCTTAATAACTGTCCAAGTAGTTAAAATGTGATCTACATCCATATGTCAAGAAAAGTTCCACAAGAGTTGCTTAAATGTGATATGGTGTTAAGACAGCCATGAGATTTGAACAGAAAGGGCTTAATGTATTTTCCAAAGATGTAGCATGTCTTTAGAACTAGTTTGAAATTAAAGTCCACAGCTGTGGTGATTTGCTTGGCTCAGCCATCAGATTGCGAGCAACAATTATGTCAGTGGGTTCGGACTTGTCTGTCCTCTTGAGGATTGAGCTCGTTGAGGCTTTTACACAGCCGTCAACTCCACTTGTTAGTCCAGTAATGTGAGAGCCTATCGCGGTTAGTCCACTCGTTATCTTACCTCTGCGCCGGAGGCTCCAGACAACGATTACGGGTCCCAGACAATCGCGGGATTTAGTCGCGCGCTGCTCGGGGCGCATCCCTGCACGCGGGATCAGCTGACTCACAAAGGTTCATTGTCTTCTTCAGGCACCTGAGAACATCGCAATATCAGTCGGCTCAGCTCTTCGGCAGAGAGTGGATGTCAAATGACTACCCACCTATGCTAATTCTATATCCTATTATTTGGGAAAGAGCTAAACACACCTAGGGAAAAGACGGATTGCTCATCTTCGGTTTCCAACTCGGGGTTAGCTGATTGATGAGCGTCAAAGGTCTGACAGCCTAAAAGTAGATTAAGCCGACTGTGTGTCATTGAATGATGGAAAGACTTTGGGGGACCGTTACAAGCCAGGTTCAAATTCTTTCTTGGGCTTAGTTTCAATAAAGTCAATCACACGAATACATTGAATAAATGAAAGAGCATATGTTTTCAGCATATAATAGCACGTTCATGCAGTAATGTTCAATTGAGACAGAAGACAATAAATGGAAGCAGAATATTGCTTGTTTGCCCTCTTTCAAGGGTGTATCCAAATGACCAGAAGATGGCGAACATGAGTTGTTTGGTGCCGAGCCATCAACCGAGCCATAAGCATGGCAAGCCAAAACGTCAGTGTCCTTCTGAAAAACACTATCTGCTATAAGAAGGAAGTATTGGTAGTTAAATGTTTTATGACTATCAGCAATACACGTAAAGCTTTTCAACTGTCACTACAAATGTATTTAGATTACGCACAATGAACTCCCGGGACATTCAAATGAAGTAATAGGCCTACAGAAAAGCCACAGGTAACGAGTCTTTGAAAAATACTGTTTAGATCATTTAAATCTCAAGCATAAAAGATAATAAAATATATATCATCTGCTTCTAAAGGCTGTGTTTAAATAGAGCAGGAGTCCTGGCCTTTTGTTGTAGTGCCTGACTCACTGTCTTGGCCGCTATCCTTTGACCAGCGTGATCTCAGTCATGAGGTCAGACCGTTGCACGTCTCTCAGGGGTCTCTGGTTGGAATGCTTCAGGGACAGGGCGCAGACCGCAGCCTTCCTGAAGCTGAAGGTGAGTCATGTAGAAAGCATCATAGATGGATTAGTCCAATACAACAGGAACTGTGTTGGGGTCAGGGATATTTCTGGAATATTTTAAAAGAGTGCTCCCCTGGAGTTTGACACCCTCCCCCTCTACCTCCATTTGCAAATTCAAAAGAATAATTTAGTATGTTCTAAACACTTATAAAAGACTCTGCATTGCTGTGATGGGGTAGTCACTCGCTGACAAGGCGACTGTGTCTCCTTCACCACAGGGTAACTGTCTGACGCATTAGTTTATATGAGGCCTCTACCCTTGACTACTCATCCTGCACAATTCAAGCAGTGAAAAAAAGGACTCTCTCTTTCTCTCTCTGTTTGTGTGTGTGTGTGTGTGTGTGTATGTGTGCATGCGTGTGTGCATGTGTGTAAGGGAGAGGCTGATTTCACAACATTCAAAGCTCTTTTCTACTTGTTCACCTGTGGCTTTAAGCACTTCATCACTTACCGTACTTGTAGTGTGATTTGTTCCAAAAATGTAAGTCTTCTTCTATTTCAAATATTCAGGTGTGAGAGTGATAAAAAATAAATTTCTTTTGTTAACTGCTGTTGTCACGTAATTACAGGATAGGATTTTGTAGTCAAGAGTAGACAATTTCTCATAATCGAGTTTTGTTTACAATGCAATTGCTTTATCCTCTGTGGAAATCTGTGATTACAGGAACAACCTGCAAGAGTGCAGTAGCCCGTCACCCCTAATTAACCAAAGCATCCAAAATTCAGACAGGCTTAGATAAACCCAGTGAGGACAAATCTTTGGGCCTGTGCCAAAATGGTAGTTCTAAATAGAGGGGGGTGGCAAGAAGATGGAATGGCAGGAAATGATTAGTGGAGGTTTCCTCCAGACTTGTATCCAGGCAGAGAGATAGCCACCGGGTGAGCTTCCCCCTTCACTCCCTCTCTCCCTCCCTCCATCCCTCTCTCCCTCCCTGGCTGTTTGCTCTGAGTTAAACATACAGGCAGCTCCACGACTGCTGGAAGTAAAGGTTAATCATTGATCGGCCTGCACAAAGGAGTGGGGGCTCTTCTCCATGGGCCCTCCGCGCCACACACAGAGCTGCTGGCCCGGCCCAGACCCGGCCTGCCCACCTGGGTCATGGGGGGTTATCAGCTGAGTCGCACAGGAAACAATAGGTGCCTGCTGCTGGTGGTGGTGGTGCTGGTGTTGAGGGTGAGGTTGCACAGTCACAGGGTTCTGTCAGCGCTGGTACGCCAGCAGAGCTGTGGCTCGCTTGCTCCTCGCGGACCAGACCCCGGGCTCTGTCGCTCGTCAGCTTCTCTTTCATCACATCTGATAACAAACGCCGGGGCCTGTCACTACTCACTCATTTAGCAGAGTGGGAAGGAGCCGTGGGGGTTGACCTCTTGACCCCCTTCAAATCTTGAGACGTTTGTCCTCAAACCTTCTTGCATGGTTGTGCGCATCCATGACTGGTCTGTGTGAAAGCATCCTCTGTGGAGACGGTTAGCATAGGAGGTTTCAAGGGTGTTTTGGAAAACAAGGGCTCTGTGCTATAGGCTGAAGTGAAGCATGCTTTGGCCTTTGGTTCTTATAGCAGTGGTGGGAGTGCTGTGTAAAGGGCTAAGAGTCACTGGGGGGGTTGTGTGAGACTGCTGTTTAAGTGTGTTTTATCCAACTGTTTCCATAGAAACCATGCTCGTTCATGCTGAGTTTGAGGCTAAAGAGTGTTTCAATGGGCTTTTTCTCTCAGTTTTAGAGCGACTACACACATTTAATCAGACAATTCATCTTTCTTTCACTTTCTCTGAAATCATCCCATCCAGACACACACACACACACACACACACACACACAAACACTTCCACAGACTTCCTGTCCAACATACAGCCACCTAAACATAGTGCACATATGCAAGCACACCCTGACCAACAGGTTAATTTTTTAACATGCCTTGGTTTGTCTTTAAGCCAGGTGGTTCCAAGGAACCATCATCGATGTTGCTCTCTCAGATGACATCATGACTAGCGCAACAGACACAGTTTCAGTGCTCTCAGCCAAATATGACATGGCTGACTTCACTACTGACTGCTCTCCCTAGACAGCAAATCTCCTGGAACATGTCAGTTTAGACATAATAATTTCTGAAGCTCATTTTTTTTACATTGTACTGTAAAATCCTCTAAAATATGTTTGACCTTAGATTATTTCTCTGGGCCAGCCAACAACACAGTATTCCCTTAGATAGGGTTGGGAATATGGCTGACTTTGATGTGTGCTAAACATCCAGGCCAAAACGCAGCCTTCCATACAGAGTTATAAATAGAGATGGAAGAAGAAAGAGAGGGGGTGAAGAAAGAGAGAAAAGAGAGAGAGACTATCAACAATGAAAGACATACAGGTTAGTATGGTATCGGGACCAGACAGTAAATCACCGTCAGTCTTCTCTGCCTCACCACAAACACACACCCAAGTGACTGCACGTCTGGAGCAACAGCAGCTTGGACTTACCCTGCTTAAGTGTGTGTGTGAGTGTGAGTTCATGTATATTACGGGCTTGTGTGTGTGTTTATAGTTTTGCGCCGGGTCTCTTTCTCTCACAGGGAATGGAACAGCACAGTGGTCACAGTGGTGTGTGTGTGTGTTTGTATGTATGTGTATGTGTTTGGTCAACGTGGCGCTTCGCTCTGAGTTCCGAGTGGTGTTTTCCCCGGACTTCCCCCATGGGGCAGCGCACACGCACACACACACACACACACACACACACACATATTCACATGCCCAACTGGCTGCCCAGTCAGACAGGCCTCAGCTTCAACCGCAGCCTCCACATCCCCACTACTACAACAGCAGCAGCAGCAGCACAGAGCCAGACCCCAGAGAGGGAGAAAGAAAGAGAGTGACTGATGGAGCCTGTTCCCAACTCTTATCTAACCATCTAACCGTAACCCCCCTCACCCCCCAAGCTGACCGCCCACACCAGTCGGTCTGCCAGCACACAGAAAACAAGCCCAGAATTCTTAACTTCACTTCTCTCCTATCTGGGTTTTTTTTTTCTTTTACATCCTGTTGATGTTTATCAGCGTCTGTTGTATAAATGGCTCATCCTCTGGATGGCACAGGGTAATCAGTCACCAGCCTGACAATGGCTGTCCATCTTGGTTTCCTAAACATTTGTGATAGGGACCTTCCCGACCCCCTTCGCTTGACTGACACAGGTGTAACCTGCCCGTCGCTGTCTGTCTGCCCCAGAGGCTGGACACAGGGTTCAGTGTGATACACTACAATGCCTCAAATTGCCTTTTTGCTCCTTTGCTTCATCGAGCGCTCGCATTCTTGCCCCCTTCACCTAACCCCCCTCCCCAGTCCTCAGACCAGCTTTTTCACCCCCATCCCCATCCCTATTTACACACTGGGCCTCAGTGATCTCAGAGAAAACAGCCCTGGCAAGCCAGCTAAATTAACACAGCGACTAGCTGCTGACTCAGCGCTTGTCTTCCTCTTTTTCTTCTCTCTCTCTCGTCTCTTTCTCTCCCCCTCCTCAGCCTACGGAACGAGACAAGAACGAGAGCGTGTGGTGGAAGAATTCGCATTGAGGCCGTTCCATTCATGCTCATAATGAGCTGGAGCCAGGACAAGTGCTGTGGATCAGGGGGGTGGGGGGTGTGAGAGGAGGAGAGGAGAGGGTGGGGGTGTGGGGTGGCTGGAGGCTAACAAGAAAAAGAGGGAGAGAAAAAAGTTGCTGTGAGAGATGGCTGACGGCCCTTATGTGGCTGATGATGACTAAGTCTAGGCAGAGGTGCTCCAGTGGCGACAAGAGGCCTGTTTGAGAGATTATGTGCCTGAATGTTGCCATAACAGAAGGGGTAATAAGTAGTTGCAACCGATGTGTTAGCCTGTTTAATGAGGCATAGCTGAAAAAAGGAGGGGTTGGAGGTCGCCGCTCGCTTTTCAGACTTTCTAACCCTGCAGTAATCTTTTCAGGGCAGGCAACACAAACAAACAAAGAGAAGACTTATTCATTTTTAAATCGCATTTCCACACCGCTGACGTCTGGCATGAATCACACCACGACTCTTGACAAAATCCAACCACCTTCCCCAACCAGGTGTGCAGTGATATTAATGAACTCCCAAGTTTTTTTTGTTTTTTTTTTCCTTTTCACAAGCCAGGTCTTTACTTACGTCAGCATAAGAGAAGTGTGGAGTTAGACT
Organism: Sardinella longiceps; assembly: GCA_027497455.2. Lineage (NCBI taxonomy): Eukaryota > Metazoa > Chordata > Actinopteri > Clupeiformes > Clupeidae > Sardinella > Sardinella longiceps. The sequence goes on along the minus strand of JAODXP020000018.1, from coordinate 16,325,439 downwards.
CAGTTAGAGAACCAAGCGCTAATCTGCACTGAGTGCAACCAACAAGATACAGCAATCTCTCGACTTCGCTTCTCAACACTTCATCCCAACTCTGTGAGGAGTTATCATGCGTTCTGTTGGGGTGATGGTTGCACATACAGTACCTCCATCTAAACAAATCGAGCAGTGAAAAAGAAAAGAATTTCAGAAAACACACACACACACACACACGCGCACACAAACGAAGAAAAGACCCTAGGGCGCTGGGAGCTGGCCAGAAAAACAGTGCCGTGCTCTGCCATGCGGCTCCTCTTAGGGCCTCAATGTGAGGTCATGGCAGCCCAGTGATGGGTTGGGAGCAGGACGGGCTGGGCCGAGTTTGGCAGAGAACTCCTGGCTAGCAGAACCCAGGTTCTGGGACCAGGCTTGTGCTGCTCGGGATCAGGGCAGGGATTGGGAACTCGGGCTCACTTCTGTCTTGGTTCTGTCTTTCAGTCCTGGGTTCATTAGTGTCATAACCCAGTGATGCATTACTGAACACCACCTCTTTGATGCATGTTTTTCCAAGTTTTTTTTTTTTTCATGCTTTGCCTTGCCAGTACAAATTTGAAAGGAGTCATTTGTACACCATAAACACTTAAAGAGGGGTGGAGAAGGAGGAGGGGTGGGGAGAGAGAAGAAGAAGACGGATGGCACAGATGGTATATTTTAAGAAGCCCTCCTCTGTCGTTTTAATCAAGCTGCCGCACAGACCCGTTTCACGCTGGGCGAGACCCTGCACACCCCACCCCCACTCCCCTCACACACACACACACACCTCCCCACTGCAGTCTGGGAAATGTCTGTTGAGATGTAACGATGGGAACTTCACAGTAACGTTCTTTCTTCACCATGCCCTTTTCCCCCCTGCACTCCCACTGTGGGCAATATCTATGAAGTAGTGGGGAATGGCCTAGAGAGGTTATAGGCACTTGGAGGTAAACTTGGAGGGTAGCACCAAGAGGCCCCTCGCTTAAATACTTTAATTTGGGCCGTCGGGGAGACGTTGCCGAGCAAATCCGACAGCAGCAGGAGGAGAAGTTGCCTTTCAGCCGCAGTTGATTAAAAAAACAGCCATTTTTTTTTACCAGGGGTGAACTCCAGCACACAGATAACAGGCGAGGAAGCGAGTTTATTACTTAATATCTGGCTCCTCAGACACGCCTGCACCACCCTCTGCTCGGCCTCGGCGTGCCACGAAAGAAGCTGCCCGGCTGGACAGCTGTAGCAGACGGGGCAGCGTGATGCCTGGTGATATTGTTAACACAGTGTGGGAGCGGACCCAAGAAAAATCATTTGTTTCACCACTCTCTCTCGCTCTGGGTTCCATGAGAGAATGAGGCGGTAGGGGGAGTTTAGGCAGCAGGCCCGGGGTTTTTAGGGAGATCACTGACGCTCACAATACGCCCCATAATGCTGTCATAATATTATCGTGAACTCTGAGATAAAGAAAGGGTCTTGGGGAGAAATGTCTTGTAGTTTACAGAGATTTCAGTGCTGAGAGCGTAGTGTTTTTTCTCTCTTTAACACACACACACACACACACTCACATCCACATGAATACACACACTCACTCACACATACACACACATCCATATGAATACACACATTCACTCACACACAAAAACACACACACAGATCACCACAAGCCTAAGCCTCAATATTAGCTTTCTCCTGGTGTAGCACACACATAAGCCGCGAGCCTAAGCTTTTTTCTTTCTCTCCTCCTTTTGTCTATTTTATTTCAGACCTCTATCCCAAACACAGGCCCAGCACTTCAATAACAGTGGCTGTTTAGCATGTCAGGAGACCCCCTCACACTTTTCACCACTGCCATCTCCCTCCTACTGTGCTGGGTTTACTTACCCCATCTCCTCCCCCTCCCTCTCAGATGGGGAACAGGCTGTGGAGAAAGGTGCCTCCTGTGAAGGGTCTGTTCTCCACAGGTGAAGGTGGTGGTGGTGGGGGAAGGAGAAGGGGGGTACACCCCTCAGGCCATGCTGCCCATACTCAGGCCCTCCAGCCACGCGGGGCCACTCTCCCTGCCAAAGGTGGCCCCCCATCATGCTTTGCCGGCCTCCAAAGCGCTGCTGGCCATGTATGTTAATGTAATGGACCTGACCTGACACCCCCCAAGGCTCTCTGTTTGCTCTTTCTCACTGTGTGCGACCCCCCTGTCACCTCTCCCCTACACCATCCTAACACCACTGGGCATCTCTGCTCACCTGTTTTACAGTAGTAACACTCAGACTGTGTCTACACGGCAACGTTTACCGGAACTTTTGTGTCGTTTGGGCCTTTTATCCACATGGCAACGGCGTTCTGGGTGGGCTGAAACGATATCTTTTCAGGGCGGGTTCCAGAGTGGGCCGTTGCCGTTGCCGCTCCGTTGCCATGTGGAAGAGATCAGTTTGTTGTTTTTTATTACTTCACCGCCGCGTTGTCACCGTCACATTACCAAAATGACCTTACATGTGACCACCAACACTGTTGTTTGACAGAGCTTTGCTGCAGGCGTTGTTATTAGTTGCACTATATTACTAAAAAATCCTTGTCTAATCTAAATCCTTGTTTAACTATCAGTCAACTATCAAACTCAGTAAGAAGTAGTTCAGAAGAGGACAGTCAGGCAAGGCTGTGATTGTGTTCAACTTTTTCAGGAGAGTGCTCCCCCTGATATCCAACTCTGCTGGAACACCCCACCCCTCATGGGGGAAAAAAACCTATTTTTTGTGCCTCAATGTGCAGCATTCCTTGGACATTCATTTCCCATTAATTTCCAATTTTCTGGCAATTGTAATAGACTTACTAGCACTGGAGTGAAATGCAGTAGGCCTACTCACTGTTGTCTGAAGAATGACTGTCCTTGCGAGCAGATACTTAACTTACAATTGTCAGCTAGAACACATATGCCAACAGTACATCATGTCAAATTCAGAACTGTCAGATTTGTCACTGTAATGTCTCCATCAGTTAGTAATTGGGCATTGGACTATTCCAATACTAACACTTCAACTCAATGGTTCTGAAACTCCACTTAGACAGCTTTCCTGAAGGTTCTGGCATTCACCAATGTTTTCTAATCTGTTCATTTTAACCTTCTTACAAATGAAAGAAAATGCTTATATTACTACAGAAATGGAATTTGACAAATTCTATCACTCAACTTTGTTGTATTAAGTGTATGCATTGCCATTTGGGTCCATGTTAACGCTGAATCAATGGTTACATCCTTGCTGTAAGGTGACACAGGTTGGCTGAGGTGCGAAAGCTACAATGAAAGCTATATGATATAATATGGCTGTGTTTTCACCGCTGGTTTTGCTCCAACATTTGGAAAGGAGTGTGTGTGTGTTTGTATGTCTCTCTGTGTGTGTGGTGAATGAGCAGGAAAACCCAGAGAAAGAGAGAGAGGCTTGTTCAATGTGCCTCCCTGCCAGGCTCAAGCATTCAGTCTGGGGCTATTTCTGAACTTATCGACGTTTCGGCCAGTTGGAATTCCGCTGAAGAGCGACCCCAGCAAGCCACAGGTTACAAGTCCCGAGCTCCCGCTCATTAGGGCCTAATTGATTGTAATGTGGCCTTTGAGAAGCGGCATGCACTACGGGGGACGTTCCACACATGTGCGTCCCCCTGCCGTCCCTTCCTCTTGTCTGGGGGCCGCTCTCCAGCCGGGCCGAAAAGGTAGCGGCACAATCGCCCCCTCTCAGACAGAATCATTAAACCATGCAGGACGGCGTCAGGTCTTTCACAGAGCCGGGTTCTGTGTGCCAGCTTGAGCCCAGGGACAGTGGCTACTCTGCCGGCCCGGCAGGAGAGCCCCATCCTGGGCAAAGCATTGTTGAGCTCTCCCCTTGACTGGCTGCCTGTGGCTCTGGAGGCATTGGCTTGATTTGTGTGCCGGGGGCCGCAGACTATAGCTGGCCTTGCAGGGGTGCCGGGTCAATATTGGTTTTGAGAGTGTGTGGAAAAATGTCAAAATGTTAAGTTCTATTCACTTTCCCCCCAGCACTGTTTGTTTCTGCGGTGAAAGGCCTGGTGTGCCATTAGTGTAAATAGGGCTTTGTCTTAGCACTCGGCCCACGGCAGGAGGCCGCACGACAAAAAGCTGATACAGAGATTAAAGTGTGGGCTAAAAATGGTGAAACGGCAGGACTTGCAGAAATGACAAAAAAAGGGGACGAGGATAAAGAAAACAAAACTCCACTCGTCCTCTACGCACCAGTGTGAAATGCCTCGTCTTTTTTAACCTCTCAGTGTCAAGGAATTGGAGGGAAAACCAGAGAGAGACTCTGTTGAAAGGTGGATAAAGCTCTTTGTATTTGTTAAGTCACTAAACTAATTCACTACAAATACAATTTTACTATGATTTTATACAACTTTTTTTGACTTGAACATGCTACTGCTACTAAGCTGTCCAACCAGAACTTTAGACCTATGGGAAGACAATATTTTTTAATCTTGCTGCTATAATTCCAGAACCATGGACAAATTGTGGTCTATCCCGTATGGTAAACTACTGTACTTGTGCTTCATTGGCCCCTGTAAGCTGATTTGAGCCCTTAAATGGTTAATCTGCCCAAGGTTTCTTCCTAACTGCCAGAAGATAGTTTTTCCTAGTCCCTGTTACTCATGGGTGTTCTGTAGAGTGCAGAGACAATTGTATTTTAATTGTTGTGACACAAATATGATTGAAATTGAATTGAAACACCTGTAGTCAAATGAACGTGTCACATTTGTACAGCAAGTAGGCCTATTGAAAAATCAAAGTGGTTCAAAGTGGTTAAGTGCAACAGCATTGAAAGACATCCTGTTGTCAGCTTGCATGTTTTCAAAACACACGTTCCAGACTACCGTAATTCCCACACAACACAAGCCCCCCTCTGATGGTGCATACTCTTTATTGGCATGGAAAAGTAGGCCAAGTCGGCCCACCTCTCTGGTGGAAATGGAAGCCACCGCAAGAAAGCAGCTGTTTTATGGCAGCGCTTGCACAGCCCCTTCCTCTCTCTCCCACGTTCCCTTTCTCTCGTCAACAGGCCCTAGGGAACACTGGATCCTGTGTCTCAATGACTCCAAATTAACATGCCGCAGTAAAACCGTTCACTCATACACCCCTCCACACCCCCACCACTCTTCTCCTCCCGCTCCCCACCCTCCTCTTCTCTCCTCTCGTTCTCCCTCTCTTTTCACTCAGCTTTCTCCTCTCCCCTTTCTTGTATTTAAAAAGGTCTGCCTCAGCATTTATTGGGCAGGTAGCTTTTGTGCCCTGCTGATGGGATGTTTCCTCATTGGGAAGAGTGGGAGGGAATGTGGAGTTTTTGAGGAATTAGGCCTGGAAGAGTAATAGTGCCTCGGAATATGGGAGAGAAAGAGAGAGAGAGAGAGAGAGAGAGAGAGAGAGAGAGAGAGAGAGAGAGAGAGAGAGAGAGAGAGAGAGAATTAAAGGTGTTTGCGTGAAAGGGAGTCATAAACTCTTTTGTGGGCTATCTGGCTGTCGTGTTCATGGCTGTCCCCTTTAAAATGTGACCTCCACAGCGTCAGTTTCTAAAAGAAGAAAAAAAGTAAAACAGAAAGCCAAACATTTCAACACAGCCTTGAGGGTAGGCCTCAGCAGTACAGACTGGCTGTCTGCGTTCTCCATGAACATTTCTTTGTGTGGGCACACACTGTGGGCACAGAGTGCCTTATCCCCCAGCTGCTTCTGATTTTATGGAGGTGATGTTAAAGCCAGATAAGGAAGTTCCGTATGAAGGAGTCGTGTTGTCTTAAGGAGGAAGCAGCGCTAGCTGTATATCAACAGCAAATATTAGCTTGATGCAAACAGATTGTAAACTCCATGAAATGTCACCAAGACCACGATAAGAGAGGAACTCTAAAGCGAAACCTGTTATTCAAGAAAACCTCATGCACAAGAAAAAATAAAACTTCTATGGGTTTTTTTATCAATGAAACTGCATGTGAAGTAGAAAACAAACAAACAAAAGTCTTACAACTGACTGTACTGCTTCCCCAAAGATAACATTTACCTCCAGCTGTTTGTGTGTGTGACCGATGCTAATGGCCTACTTAGTGTGTCTCCTTGATGCAAACAGTTAGCTGCGTTGTCTTACCACAAGTTGTTGCTGTTTTTCACACCTAGCTTAAAGCAGTCCCCAGTGTGATAACTCAGGTCTCGGACACTAAGGGTGTGATAATGCAGACGAAGAGTGACGTGTTGACGCCTGTGCATAAAACCTCACCTAAAACGGCATTACGAGGTTTACTCAGTCCTCCCCTACTTCACAGGCAAACAGTATGTGCAGGGACTGCAATTACACTGACGTAATTCCAATTGAGCTCCCTCTCTCTCTCTCTCTCTCTCTCTCTCTGTCTGCCTTTCTCTCCCTCTCCTCTGGCTTTGTCTGGGGGTATTCAGACTGACTAGACAACCATGAGACATTACGTGCAAGGGCACAGTCAATACGAGTCTTTTCAGAGATAGTCCATCATTTTTTTGCCCTGTGTGAGGCCTATTGATTCCCCTGTGAGATGAATTGATACATTAGGAATACATCAATCTTGGACATACTTCCTGGGGTTGAGAAACTCAAATGTCAAATCAAACAAGATAGATTTAGATAAGGAGGATTCTTTTTAAAAGCACAGGACACCCAACCAAGTGGCGCCGGTTCTGACGTTTGAAAATCAAAGACAAAACGGTGACAAAAACAAAAGTAAACAAAACATAGTAAAGACAAAAAAAAAAAACAAAAAAAAAAAAAACAGACTGCTTATACTGTATGTGTGTGGTCACCTTTTACAAGGAAAGGCTAGCCAGACACTTGTCAAACTGGCTCAGACCTCCTCAAACCACCGGCTTAAACCTGTGTGTCTGTTTCCTTAGTGTGGGCTGACTAAAAAGAGCTTATTCTGCACGCCATAAAAATGACATTGGCATACACCCATCCTTGGTGGCAGAGCCCCTTAAACGCATTCACAACCCTGTTGGCATACGCTACCTGTGGAGAAGAGCAAACCAGTTAAAGTCAATGGGGAAGATAGTAAATAGTGAGCAGGTGTGGAACATAAAGCCTTGTTGCTCACAGCACAGTTACTTGTTGTTAGGTACCGGTACACCAACCACCACCTCTTCTCCTGTCTCTCATAGGAAAGGACTATAGGGCCAGTCACTAACTAACACTAATTTTTTAAGAATGTGAAATTTTGCCTTGTCCGAAATGTTTGACAGCCAAATAGATAGATAAATGATAGTTACAGAAATAGATAGATAGATAGATAGATAGATAGATAGATAGATAGATAGATAGATTCAAACAGGTGTGACTGAAGTGACAGCCGAAAGTTAGTCTTATCTTGCCAAATCAGTTCTGTTTCCTGTTCTGTGACTTTAGATCATACCAGCACTCCACGCCCTTACGAGTCTGCTGGAAAACCCTGTCTAAGGCTGTCGTCTAGATCGAGGCTCGCTATTGTCAGCCACCTGTAGTGTAATCTGACCATGGCCCCACAAAACAACATGACTCACTTGGCTACGGCACTATTGTACACAGTCTCATTTCCCATGAAGCGCACACAAAGGTAAAGATGAGGTGAAATGAAAACAGGGAGCAGAAGAAGAAGACTTAGTGGGTCACCGGAGACTTTGCAGCATTATTGCTCAGCTTTACATAAACAACATTTGTGACAGACACCAAGTGTCTGCAAGGTAGTAATTAATAATCGTCTGGACTTTGGGCCGTTGTCAAAACATTTTTAATCAAACCTTTTTTGTTTTGTCTCTGCATGCACTTTGTGTTTAGTCTTACATGTAAGTGCTCTTTGTCTTAAAACAGAACACAACCTTTTGAAAAGAGCTTGGAGGCTGAGACCTTGTTGACCCTTACAGCATACTTACGTCTGAAGTGGCTGACAAGTAGTCGAGAAAGCTATTCTGCAGTCTCAGTACAGCAATCTCTTTTGTTTCGGAGGCCCAATATCAACTCTGCGTCCCTCTACTGACTGAATCTTCAGGGTGCGTTTACACCCAAATGACCCTATGATAGCTATGTCATAAATGTTTTAAGACAATTCATAAACACGTAAAATAAAACACGGCCAGACCAGTTACGGGAGATGAAGAACGCAATGTGCGTCCTCTAGACATCAGAGCCGAGTGTGTGATGACAAGCACCCATCTTTATTTCTGAGGGAAAAGCAATGACCATGACAAAAAGGGCTTGTTAAGCAGAGGAAATGGTATGGCATCAACCACAACACATCCATTGATGTTGCCATTTTCCTATCATTGGACCTGAGGCCGTGGGGAGACAAAAGCCAGTGTGTCTTAGGATGACAATGGGGTCAGGCAGCACCATTTGAAGTGCAATGTCAGGTCTTTCCTGTTTGAGTGAGGGCCGCGAAGGCGGACCGCAGTAATGAGAGGATGCTGTAAAACAGATGAGGGCAGTTTTCACACAGAGGTGTCGCAGGGGCCTCTCTCTCTCTCTCTGCTCCCCCCTCTCTGTTTCTCTCTCTCTCACTGGCCTCTGCTCTGTGTCCCAGCAATGGCCTCACACCCCAGGACTGTCTCTCACAGTGGAGCAGAGGATGTGTGCTCTTTCCTTTACTCATGTTTCTATGATGTGCTTATACACTTACACAATAATGCTTGCACGTATGTGTGTGTGTGTATGTGTGTGTGTGAATGAACACACATACACATTCACATCTTCACAGGTTTTCACCTAATTTTTGCATGTGCATGAATTCACACTCTTGCGTGAACTCATAGGCCACATAGACCTCAAGGGTGATACTAACACATTCATGATTGCATGCACACACACATGCACACACACACACACACACACACACATACACACACAAGCAACCTCATGGACACACATGCACATACAACCACGCAAACATACGGATATTTACACTAAAACAGTCACACTCTCACACACACACACACACAGGCAACCACATGGACACACATGCACATACAACCACGCAAACATACGGACATTTACACTAAAACAGTCACACTCTCACACACACACCACACAAACACACACACATACAGAGTCACAGAAAGAGCAGCACACAGAGAGAAAAGGAACACACAATGTAAAACACAGGCCTACACCCACTAGTATCAGTATTCTGATGGGAATGACATATTTTTCTTGGCCGGGCTGCTGTGCTGTGTTTGCAGTGACATTAGACACGAGCATGTGCCCCGAGCCAAAGCAGACACGCTCCATCAGCGGCCCATGTTGTGTGCGCAATGCCTTGGCTCTCTCCAACACCAGAGACATCCCTTCTCCACGTCCCATTCCTTTAACTTGAGTCTGTCCAGAATGCTCCAGAGAACACAAAAACAAATGCTGAACAAAAAGCAAAAGAAAAATCAATAGAACAGGCAAAATAGAACAGAAAACATAAATGCTGGCCAGGAATTAAAGAATGCAACAGTGCATCTGAAGTCATTGACTCAAGTCTGATGACTGATGAGCAACCTTGGTCAGTACTGTGTCAGGGATAAGGTGTTTCATTGTAGGTGAATGTTTCATGTCTTTCATGACTGACAAACACAGGCACCGAATTAATTGGTCCTGAACTCTGTCTCCAAAACAGACATCTTCTGTTTCAGTTTCTCAAGCCCAAATCTGCAGACATGTAGTTCTCTTTACAAACTGTTGGGGGCACTGTTGCATGTTTGGGAGGTACTGAGAGAGAGAGTGTGAGAGAGTAATTCAAGCAACTGTGTGTCATGATGTCTCACAGGGACCTGAAAATATCACACAAAGCTGTAATCTCACAGTAAGGGAAAGTATACAAATACCTCTTTTTGCTCCCTGTTAAGAGAAATGTTAGATTTGAATGATGCTGAATAGTAGATCAAATAATAAAATTGTAATCAAATCACAAATCACAAAAAACATTAGGAGAGAACTATAAGGATTACAGTATTCATATTAGAGAACATTTTTTTTAAAGTTTAAAATTGTTCTTCAATTTTTCATTTACAGTAATCAGTCCCAGCCAAAGCAAAGTCTAAAAATGAAGCTTAAGAGCATCTCTACTGTTAAAACCATTATAATAAAATTAAGAGAGACTATAAGAAAAGACAACCTTTTATGTCAATTAGGATACCCATCAGAACCTGTATCATCCCACACTTTGGCACACCACAGGTGTACCCCCCCAGCGTTGATACAGACGGGGTTAATCACAGTGAAACCCCTCAATTGGGAATAAAGGAAGGGCTGAAAAGTTCCCACACTTTCCACCCAGTTTTCTTTTTTTCTCCCTTTTTTCTTTTGGCTGAATGTTGCCAAGATTGGCTGATGCAAAAACCGAATGCAGAAAAAAAGAAATAGCCTAGGTGCTGGGGGTGGTGGTGGTGATGGTGTTGGGGGTGGAGGTTGGGTTAGAGTTAGGAGGAGGAGGAGTGGGGGGGAAGAAGACGAAGAAAAAGAAACAAACACACTTGACTTCTGTAACTCACCTGTTGGTGAGAGTTTTTTGTTTAGCATTCATTAACAGAGCAGGTTTGCATGGCTCCTCCCTGGACCCTGAGGTAGCGAAAGGTTCCCAGGTAGCCAGAGCAAAGGAGAGGAGCACGAGGGGAGGAGAGTTCCCACCGCGCTTCCTTACCGTTCTCACAGGAGCCCATTGGTTGGATCTTGCCTCATCGTTGTAACATGAACCCCCCCCAAACACTCACACAACTCCGGCAGTGGAGGCAAGCAGGTGTGTTGAGCCTGGAGACAAGGGCTGCAGCCTATAAGCATCAGATGAAGGGGAGGGTGGTTTCACTCCACATTGTTACACATGGCCGTCCACATCCTCCTAACAATCCCATGCCTGTCCACTGGCCTGCTCTCTGGGGCTATTATGAAGTCCTTGCCTTACACGGAGCACAACAATGCATAGGAGTCCATGCATTTAGCAAGGGTGTAATACTTACCCTTGCTCCATTGACTGCATGTCCGTACCTAAACCCCCATGTGTAAACTTTACAAGTGAACAGAGAAATAGGAAGTCATGTGTCCCTTAACCCCAATGCACTTTGCAAAAAAGCCAAGGCCGTTCACAAAAGATTTCCCCATAAAGGATCGGGCTAAATGTAAATGCAACACAGTAGCTAATTCTCTTCTCTTCTCGCTCTTTCTCTCTCTAGGTCTTCAGCCATTGACAACATCAAGTCAGTCACATACTCACCTTGGTTCATCCAATCACAATGGCATCTTTGCTCACACTGCCCGAGGCCACAAGACATTCATGGTTTCCTGGTTTGGTTTCGACTGGGCATGTTTCTCACGCTTGGCAAACATACAGCTGCACCTGGAGGGCTACAGTCATCTTACACAATGAGTCGCGCACAACAGTTTTAACTGTTTCAACACTTTCTTTGCCAAGTATAAAGCATAATCCACAGTTATGAATTCATTCACAATGTGCGATTTTCTGTTGGTGAAACAAAAACTTTGTCCTGTCCTGAGAATAGTTTAAAAAGTTTTTTTTTTTGCAGTCTCAATTTGACACCCAAACTAATTACATTTTAACAGTTTTTGTTCCGGTGTCACGCTTATTATTGCAAAGCCTTTCTTCAAGGATTATAATCAAAGCACTTCTCTTACGGTGGTTCAGACAAAAGAGATACGCATAGGCGCATACAACCTCCAACAGTCCCCTCCCTACCTAACACACTTAAACTGACACAGACAGCCACACTCATTCACTGTCATAAAAGTGGAATTGCAGACACTCCCAATCCAAGCACTGTATGGCGGTGTTTGTTGGTGTTTCAAGGACTCTATCGCCATTCACTGTCACTCACAAACACACACACACACACTGCGCCACACCCACTGCTCTGGGCGCACACCACTCAGTCAACACAAAGCATAGGCTTATTAGTGCAATCAGTAACAGCCGCCTCTGTCTGCCCAAAGTCCCCCGTACAATACCCTCTACACACACTCGGACCCAAAGCAGTGAGTTGTGTGGTAATAACCTATAAAGCTAATTGCAGTTCAAGGTGTAGGGATTATCCAGACAGCGGGCTTGTATAGTGGGTTCTTTTTGTTTCATTTGGTGTGTCCATGCTCGTTGCAAAGCAACAATGTGTCTCTGGCCCACACACAGCATGAGAAAGACACATTATTCTCATCATTATTTAAAATAATAGATCATTGTATGCTATGCTGTTTGAGAGTCTATCGTGAGAACAAAGGACTTTAATAACAGAACATAATAGTTTTTCTTTTATCAAAGCTTTTTAATCAATGAAATGATTTCAGCTGCGTGTGTGTGTGTGTTAAATTGCCAACCCCTACGATTCTGTGTGTGTGTGAGTGCGCGCGCATGCCTGTTTATGTGCTAGTGCCAGAGCACTAAGTCGAGCGTGTGGGCGCCGCAGGCTCACACATCCGTCTGTTTAAGTGTGTCAGTGTGGGAGAGAGCTGGTGGTGTGCTGCCGGGAGCGTGCGAGTGTATGTGTGTGTGTGCGCGCGCATGTGTGTGTGTGTGTGTGTGTGTGTACACGCCTCTGTGTGTGCATGTGTGTTCCTCTGAGTCTGTGTTTCTGTGTGTTCATGTGTGTGGTGGTTTGTGTTTGTGTGTGTGTGTGTGTGTGTGTGTGTGTGTGTGTGAGAGAGAGAGAGCGTGCGCCAGGCTGCTGACGGGACCTGTCACTATCAGGCGCACACATCTCTGGCACAGGCTGTGTTGACACTCAGCCCGAGGGGGAACGAGCCGGCAGAGGTTGAGGAGAGCAGAGGTTTCCCACGGCTGCAGCTCTCGGCCCCGGCCCTGCCTCGGCATTCCTGGGCTGCCAGCACTCTGTAAATGTTTGGACAGCCTTGAACAAATAACACACCTTGAAAGGCACAAGTACAGCCACCCCCCCACCTCCCTCTCTCTCTCTCTCTCTCTCTCTCACACACACACACACACACACACACACACACACTCCTCCCATGTGCCTTGCCTCCTCTCTCTCTCTCTCTCTCACTCTCTCTCACAACACACACACACAGGCACACACACACCAGCCACCCTGCCCACCTTCTCACAGCAGCCTCCTCTCTCCTGCCTCTCTTCAACCCTGTCTGTCAAAACTGCAGCTCAGCCCAGACGCGAGACCAACACACGTATGCCAGGACACACACCCACCGGGGCCACACGAGCATAAGTATGCTCAGAGGACTAGACACACACGCACGCACACACACACACACACACACACACACACACACACACACACAGCCACAGCCACATACAAGTAAACAAACACACACATTCAAGAGCAGGCAGACTCACCACTTTTCACACACATATACAGTATGTGTGTGCCCTGGGAATTTATTCACAAGCATGTAGCAGTAGCTTTGACATTCTTCTGGAACATAGACTGCGTATAGGAATCCAAGCCTCTCTGTGTATAAACAGACAGATAGATAATCAGAAATCTTCAATCTACAGTATAACATACAGCATTACTGTGTAAACATTTAATTTCATCTACAGGCAAATAATGTACATACATATTGGTATTATTATTTTTCCACGCAATAATTTGGTTTTACAGTTGATACAGCTCATAGACGTGGGAGGTCTGACCTCCTTGGTGTGAGATAAAGTCTTTCCGCTGATGTGGATCTGAAGAGTGGCTTGTTTGTTTATACATTACCTTGCACATTGATTTTATGGCCTTTACCAACGAGATTTTGTTTTCTTCAAAAACAGAGAAGGACAAACAAACTTACCTGGCTGTTCAAAAGATATATAAACATAGATTAAGTCAGAGATTCCATAAATCCATGGTTCCTCAAACAACAGGAACAGTATGCTACCCCATGAACAATATAAAACTTACATACCGACTGTTTTATACAATCGAAGGTTGGTTATATCATTTCAGGCATTAAATGTTGTTATATCATTGTAGTAAAATTAATTCAGTGAAAGATGGTGTCATACATACTAAAGAGATTTTTTTGATGTAATATGCCAAATAAATAGCCTACAACTCAAACAGGTCAGTTAAACTAGGCCTATATGGAACTAAGTTTGTGTATTTTGTGCAAACAATCAGACCACAACTATTAAGAAAGAAAAAGCATACTCTTGGCCATACTGTTTTTTCAGGTTTTTTTTTCTCTCTCTCTCTCTTCAGTAGCCTACTGTTCAATTTCATTTCACTTGCATGTCATCTAAAATGGTATAGGCTAAATTAGTGACAGTTCAGCAACAGATGTAGGCTAAGTGGAATTTATTCCTACACTTTGGAGTGACACATGATGTGTCAGGCTGGCGCACATGTTAAAAAGAAGGAGACGTGATAGCGCGTGCTCAGACGCGTGTCGCCTTTGTGAAGCGCTCGGGGACCACGAAAGGGTTAACGCAAGCACTCTTGTCTGCTGCAATTACCCTCCCACAAAATGCAAAGCTCTCCTTGGAGTAAACACAAATTATATGTTTATTTCACAACGCCGAAAACGTGGCCCTAATCAAGTTTCCCAAGTGTAGGTCTGGCAGATAGCCTAAACGGAGGGTCTGTTGAAGTTTCCAACTGCCGGGCGGATTACTTGCTTGAGGTTTATCTGTTGAAGCGCCACGACAAATAAATGGCACGGTAGAAATTAGGGCAGGGTTTGTATGCCCTTTATGTCAGTAAAACGGATAAGTGTTCAGAATAAACGCTCACTTTATAAATAATGTGAGGCTTTTATTTGATGTTTTAGGCTATTTGTTGACGCTTGTTATTTGAGAGGTAAATTAGGAGTGAGAAGTTATTTTATTAATATGACCACAGCCTGTTTAGTGGTTAAAATAGTAAAGTGCGACAAATAAACTACAATATTAGCATTTGATTGCGACAGAATTGGCTTGTAAAACTTCCTACATGATCTCTGTCTCACACCTCAACCACTTCCTGTTAGAAAAAAAGAAGAAAAAAGAAATCGCATTCAATGACGATATTCATAGGCTAATGATCTAACAGGGTTCTGTATTGATCCATGTGGACCTAACAATTATTAGCCTATTATTAGCCTATTATTATTATTATTGGCATATTATTATTATTATTATTATTATTAGAGTATAACTTCATAACAAACCGTCTCCCCTTCACTGACAGTCCAACCACCCACCCACTCACACGCGCGCGCTGATGTCTGGCAGCAGCTGTGGAATTCTGGAGTTCCTTGCTCATAGTAAATCCCACGTAACATAACGCAGGACAAGTTTCACTGCGGTCTTTTGGCAGCGTCGAGTAAAACGCGGCTCTGTTTTCATTGTGGGGAGGCCTCGGGGTGCATATTTCTGTAATTAGGCTTTTATGCTCAGCAGTTTTGCAGCTGTGATGACATTTGGGTGTCGCCCCCTTGTTTCTCACGGTCCCACTGCCAACGCCGAACCAGCCACTGGTCGTCAGCCAAGACTGAGGTCTATGTGTCAACCCCCGCGCCTTGTGTATACACTGAAAGACGGTGCTTTTTAAAAATGTTCCTGGCAAGTGGAAGTTAACCGCAGCCCCATGTCAAGGT
>JAODXP020000018.1:16239876-16304876 GCA_027497455.2 Sardinella longiceps | reverse complement strand
CACACCATACCTTCCTCTCCAACCCATTTCCTAAGTTGAGGGCCAGGAAGGCAGTATTGTGGGAGGATGATGGTAAAACCTGCACCACGAGTTGTGTGACACACAGGATTGAGTGATGGGAGCCACGCTGTTAAAAATCTCCGGTTTCATCTGCCGGACCCAGGAATGGTGTGACCCGCGTGGAGGGCTAATTGTTGTCAGATGCCTGATCCCCTTGAAAGAAAACGGGGGGTGGGGGGGTTTATGGGGGGGTGAATCAGAGCTGTGATTCTGCTGTTTTATAGCTGTCTAGTGGTGCTAGAGATTAGGGAATGTCTACAACCCCCCTCACTCACACGTATAAAGTATCACTGATAAAATGTCTCCCATTGGAAAACATACCAGCAGTCAATAAAGGGACGAAAGAAAGTAAAAAAAAAAGAGTCTGACAGATGAGACAAGGCACTTGAACTAAATTGCCATATTTGCAGGAAGCTGTAGTGCTTTTATAAACTTTTTTTTTTTTTTTCAATTGAAGTTAATCTATGTTGTGATCATATCTCATTTTAAATCTTTGTGATGCTGTCATTGGCATGGCAACAGGTGGCAATTCTTGTGTTTCTGTAAAAACATTAATTACACGTAATGAAATAGAAAATAAACATAGAGGTTCATGCAGAATGTAATATTGAAACATTTAAAAAAACCATGGTGCAAACAAAATATTTAGATGTAATATTGGCCTTATGATTATACCGTAGTGTGAACAAAACTATTTTAACATGTTATCTGTTACTCAGCACATTTTACCAAGAGAGTCATAACTAGATAGTTTCTTTAAGAAGGGTGTTTTTTTTAACAAACCTTGAGCCAATCAATAACGGGCCATTCCTGGTCAAAAGCCCTTGCGTCATTTATTCAGTGCTCAAGCTTGCATCAGCCTGGTGTCATTAATGCATTGAATATCCTCACAATGGTCCTTCAAGACCTTAAACATGGCATATGTTCTTTAGAACGCGGCCCATTAATCAACCACCATTAGCTGCTAAATAGGCTGATTCAGAAAGGGGAGAGTTGATCTTTGAGCCCCCCTCTTCCTCCACTAAGCCCAGCCCAGCCCAGGCCAGCCCACGGATGACTAACAGCCGATCACGAGGGTCGTGCAGTGGAGGAATTCATCACCTTGTCATCCTTTAATAGTCGCCAACGCATCAGAGAAGGGCAGGGGTGTAGGGATGCTCAGATCCCCGAGGGAGGTAGGGGGCGGGGGAGGGGGATGGGGCTGTGGGGGGAAGGGGGGGGCAGATGAGTGACTATGGTGCGTCGGGGTGGGGCACTTTTCTTTTTCTTCCTCCTCTTCTTCTTCTCCTTCTTTTCTGTGGCAGCACAAAGCCGTTGCTGTGCAATCAGCTCGGTGGAAAATCGGGGCTCTGTGGCGCACACAAAGCCTCACAAAAGCAGGGGGCTGGTGGCTCGGCCGGGAGCGCGGCAGCACAGCTGTGGCCAGGGCCTACACAGGCCCGCTTCAATATGGGCCCACCTCACATCTGTAGCGGCTCGGACGCGGCTTCCGCCAGGCTGCCGCACAAAGAGGGTCCTCAGCGGAGCCTTTGTTGCCTCTTCCAAGGGCCCCCTCTTTTTTAAGCCCCAAATCTTAAATATTTCATTAGGCCTCCTTCGCCTGTGCCTATTCTTTTTGGCCTATTATAAAGAGGGAGGCTCGAATCACCCCTTAAACCCAAACCTCCCCACCCTCAAATGCACACCCATCCCTGCACACACAGACACACACACACACACACACACACACACACCCTAAAACCCCTCCACACTGGACAGAAGGCTGAAGTCATCAAAAGATCTCCCTAAGATCTGTTGGAGTTCTTGCGCCCTCCTGTTGTTTCACAAACCCAGAGATGTTTAAGGTGAAATTCAGAGGAAGAAAGAGCTGTGACCAAAACTTACTCTTTCTTTGGGCTCCATGCTGACATTTTCCATCAGGCTTTCAAATGACTTCATGAGGATCAGGGCATGAATTCTAGCTAAATTAATTTAACACCCCTAGATCCATAGATCAAAAGGTTTATATATTTTTTAGTTCAGTTACCAAGTTTTTAAGCCATAGCGCCAAATAAAAGGATCTTCCTTTTATAATCCATATTGATCGTCTCCACATATTTTTTTGGATCACTTGTTGTACCCTCAAGCTTGTGCACAGAAACGTATACATAGATCTGACAAATAAGAGTCAAAAGAAATCGCAGGAAGTTGTGGAACTTTTATAAGCATGTATTCAAACTGAGGTTAATCTATGAATCTTTTTAATCCTTGTGATGCTGTCATGGGCTTGGCAACAGGTGGCAATTCTTGTATTATAGTCACAATGAATATGTTGTTTAAGAATGCAGGTTTTTTTGTTACAGATTTTTTATTTATTTATTATTAATTTTGATTTAGAAATACATGTATCAGATAGGTCTTAGTATGCTGAAAAATGGATGTCATGGATATCACAAAATGTAAATCTATAGTTTAGAAATAATTGGGCGGCATGTAACATATTAAATTTTGCTATTTTCAAAAATTCTTTCCATTCTTGACTACAGGAGTAGTAGTAATTATATACCATACAGCAGGTCAATGTGCAGGGGAAATCCTGATGCAGAAAAAATATGTACTGAGGTAAAATATTTATATTATATTATTATTTTATTTTAGAAAATAATAACAAAACACAATTATAGCAAGAACAAGGTTGAAAGAGGGGGAAAAAATTCACAGCAGTCACGTAATAAATTTATAATAAACCATGCATATGTAGCAAAAGAAGATTACAAAATCGAGAAGTTCTATTGTCAAGAAATTTTACTTGGAATGATGTGTGCCAAAATACACTTACAGCCAAGTTAAGTTCCAACGATTTTTTTTATATTGCTGCCCACATGGTCTTTTGGAAAGCATATGTATGAAGCATATGTATGCCGTGCTATCATTATTGAACATCATTGACACATTGTTGACCCATACACACATTAAGCGAGTTGAGAATGATGAACCACTCCCATACAAATATTAAACACTTGTTAATAACTTTTCCTTCCACACCACAAGGCTCTGTCAG
This sequence comes from Sardinella longiceps, assembly GCA_027497455.2. NCBI lineage: Eukaryota > Metazoa > Chordata > Actinopteri > Clupeiformes > Clupeidae > Sardinella > Sardinella longiceps. The sequence continues at coordinate 16,301,776 of JAODXP020000018.1, read as the reverse complement.
GATGGCTAAAGAGCTCTGAAAAGGATTTGCCTTTATGTGCAGGGTTTAAACTGTCGTGCACCGATTCGGCCGCTGACAATGAAAAGCCATTGTTAAGAAGGGAGAGAGAGAGAGAAAGAGAGAGAAGAGAGAGAGAGAGAGAGAATGGGATGGAGTGAAGGGTTTTTGTGGGGAGGAGGGGGTGGGTGTCCCTTGATTTATCCAACACTTTAAGAGGTCCTAATGAATAATTCAGTGTTATCATTCAGAGGCGCACACTCGATTATTATGTTTTGATTCTTTTTCACACGTGAGGGACCCTGCCTGGCTAGGGGGCGGCATGCAAGGGGGCACCTAGGGGGAAGTAATGTGAGGGTAGGGGGGACAAAACACGAGGGGCCGCGGCGCAGCACTCGGCTGTCAGCTTGATAAATATAATGTGTCACCAATTAAAAACTCATTGCCATTCTCTAATTCAGCCTGCGCCTTGTTAACCGCTGCCTGGCAGGGGAGGCGAAAGGGGGCAGCCGCGGCTCTCTGCTACCAGCAGCCGCCATAATAGGAGAGCCTGTTTTTCCCATCCTTTAAAAACCTCGTCCCTTTCCCTTTGGGATGTAAATAAGACATTCATTCGGCGGCACTTTTTTTTTCCTCCTCTTCCTTGGTGGTGGAAAAAAAAATGACCATCAACGTCTTTGATTTGATCTTTTTTTTTTTTCCTCTCCCCCCTTTCTTTTTTTTTCTTTCTCCGGTGTGTGGAGAAAACAAAGAATTCTATAGTTTCAGATTTTTATTCACAAAAAAAAACTTTCTTTTCTGTCCCTTTCTCCGTGGGCATTCTCATGTTAATGCTGTTGACACAACTTGTGCAATGTGGGTATACAACGCATATGAACCCTAGCAGGAGTCCATTACCGAGATGCCATTTAGCAAGCTGTTTCTGTGAGAAAGTCAAATGTTTAAGAGGCTTTTTTTTTTTTTGTGAGAACGGGGAATCTGAGTTTCGGGAGCGCCCAGCGGGAGGCCTTTTTGATAGTTTCACTGAAAATAAAGGCCTTTAAGCTTTTTTTGTGTGATGTTTGCTAAGTGAAGTCGAAAGTGTCGAGATGCAGAAGAATGCAGGTTATTCTTGAGCTGTGTGTAATGCCTTCTCTTCCGTGACTGTTACGCTCTCCCACTTGTTCTTCTTCTTGCTTAATGTCCATTTAGCCGCTTTCTCTGTGTGTTTTTTGTCATTGTAAGGAACTCGGCCATTGTTTTCGCTCAAAAGGGGATAAAACAATGTCTTTCAAACATCATGTCATGTTTGAAACTACCGTGGAATGCATGACTTTCTTGCAGTTGAGCGAACAGAGTGAATATGTTCACAGACCAAGAGTGTGGAGTGGCAGCGAGGCCTGTGTCTCCCACCACAGACAAACAACCCAGCGGCGGCGAGGAGGAGCCTGCAGAACTAAGCGATATTGCATGCAAACATAATCGCATTGGGTGCAGCTGGTTAATTGCTACCCCTTTCTCATCACCGAGTTCCTCCCCGGCCCCTAATTGCAATGAAAGCGCTCCCTCTAATAAGTAGCGCACACATCAGCTGGCTCCTCTGATGTGTGGACTGAGCCGCTCGACTTTAAACAAAAGTGTCGGGTCTGGGGGTAGATGCGCCACAGTTTCTCTCTCACATCTCTCCTCAAAGGAAGTGGGCCCCTGCCCCTCCTGCCCCCTGGCACCCAGCACCCAGCAGCAGTGGCACTTCCTTCACTCACTGGGCCAGCTGTGTTTGTTCCAGTGCAGGAGAACAGAGCAGTGGAGAGCTGGCCTCTCCCTTACCCCCCCCCAACCCTCCAACCCAACCCTCCATCCCTCTCACCACCGCCATCGCCCCCTCGTCCAGCATAATGCCCCATCTGTGTCCATGCTCATGTCCGTCCTCTGTCCCTGTCCACCATTGGCACAGTGGCCCGCGTCGGAATGCGAAATATTTAGTGTCTAGTGTGTGTCCAAGGACAGAAAAGAGACGAGAAGAAGAGGAGCCCTGGAATGAGTGTTTCCAGGCTGTTTTGAGGCATATCAAAGCCCCGGGGTGTGTGTGTGTGTGTATGAGTGTGTGTGTGTGTGTGAGGGGGGGCAGGGGTGGGTGGTGCTTGTGAAGATACTAGCTGAGGGAGCCCCCTTCCCCACCCCACCCCACCCCCCTCTCTGTGCCCCAGACCCCCCGGTCCGCTCAAAGAGCCTGGCTCATTACCACACTGTCACACGGGCCCACTGCCACGGTTTGGCACGGCCTCGTGCTCTTAATTGAATTAGACATACCCGCTTGTTTAGGGCATTGTCCGCTCGCATGAGAATCTCCAAGCCTTCCCTTTTTATGCACGATGGACGCACAAGAAAAAGAGAGGAAGAGAGACAAAAAAGGACGAGAGGCCCGGGCGACACTTGTCGAGAGATCTGAGAGTTCCGACCCATGGGGAAGAAGCAGCAGACAGAGAGAGAGAGAGAGAGAGAGAGAGAGAGAGAGAGAGAGAGAGAGAGAGAGAGAAATACAGATAGGGAACCAGAAGTAGAAGTGTGTGTCTGGTCATCTGGTCAGTGTGGATATCAAGATGGCACAGTGAGATCCAGTGACAGGCAGACTGAAGAGTTTCCACCGTGAGCCTGAGAGTGGTCATGAGCCTGACCCAGTTGGCTGGGTTATTAGCACAGATCAGCACTATGCTAATATCTACGTGTCCGACCCCCAGAGCAGGCCTATCCACAGGACTTCCCTGCCCTGCCCTGCCCAGCCCACCCGACCCACCCTCCTCTGCCCCGACTAATCCTTCACATTTATAGAAGGCACATCTGCTTTGCTTCATTGCTTGTTTGCTCCTTGTAATGACTCCTGTCTCCTTAGATCAGATTTGGTAAATAAAAACTCAGAAGCTACTGTAAACTTTATAAGCTTCATAAACTTCTTTATATTCAGTTTTTATTAAGGATTTGTAGGATTTATGAATTGACAAATTCAAAAAAAAAAAAAGGTTTGCGAGAATTTCAGATCTGTGAACACGTGCAAATTTGGAAACAGAAATCTGAAGTAATAAAACTAATTGGCACCTTGTGTTTGTACTTGTGAATATGAGTAATCGTGCACACGTGTGAGGTATTTAACTATGTGTGCACGCGTGCGTGTGTGTGTGTGTGTGTCTCTGTGTGTGTGTGCGCACGCGTCCATCCGTCCATGCCTCCTCTTAACAAAATTTGATGTGGCACTTATGGCCAGAGGCTGAAAAAGCAGCTTGGCCTTCACTGACTCTGGCCTTCTGTCTGCCATGCTGACGGCCTCTTAAGCTAACTTTAAAGTCAACAGCCCGAGCACCGGCCAGGATTTGCTGGCTGTCCTGCTTAAAAATCAAGAGGGAGAAAAAGAGAGAAAAAAAGAGAGAGAGAGGGAGGGAGGAAAAAAAAAAACTGTCTAATGTGATTGCCCCCTCCATTTATCCAGACAGAGTTTAAAGAGCCCTAAGAGGGGGATGCTTCTATGCAGCCACTACATAATGTCACCTCACTAACCCCAGAGGTTAACCAGAGATTGACACCGTAACCCGGGGCCCTGATCCGCCTCCACTGACTATAGAGAAGCACCCAGCTGTCAATAATGTGCCCCAAACTTTATTCATTTAGAGATCAGTCAATGGGAAAGGATAATCTCTGAATAATTGGGACCTGTGGACTCGTGAGGAATCTTATTCCTGCGTGAGCTGTCCTTCTATCTCTCTTGTTCCTCTTTTTTTTCCCTTTAAGGATGTGGGGAGGGTGGGGGAAGAAGACCCTTACCTTTCCTAAGCAAGCAGATGGGTTGGATATTTTTGCGATTATCATAGAGGGCTAGTTATTGTTCTGTGCTTTATTCATGGCCAGAGACAGAGATGACACTAGCTGAAGCTGGCTGTCAATCAGCGTAAGAGGGTGTGATCTCACCCTTATTGAATACTCCATGGCCACCAGTGCCCTGTTGAACACAACAAGTATGCAGTGTGTGGGGACACCAGGCAAACACACAAACGGCCATCTTGCCTCTTTCTTTTATTCTTTTTCTCACTCCTTCACATTCTTGAGCCCAAATAAATGCAGACGCTATTAAAGAGCGCATGCTTGGCATTCCTTCACATTATTTTGGGGGGTCCTCAAACAATCCATTGGAATTTTTCTCACCATGGATTTGGTGATAGAACGCAAAAGGACAATAGGGTGAATTTCTAAATGGATTCAGTCGGTGATAATAGCCTTTATCCTAGATTTCAAAACAATCCAGTGGCATTCATCAAATCAGGCCTAGTGCAATAAAGTTATTTCCCCCCTTATTTTAAAGCTCGACGACACCATTAAAAACGGATCTTTTACAGTGTTTATCTCACTGCACAATGACCCTGAGGTTGTCCATCATAGCTGTCTGAAAAAGTCTTTCTTTGCCATTCAGATTCACTCTTGGCCAACAATGATGCTTTCATAAGCATCTGACGTATGAGAGTGATCACAATGAGGTAACATGAAAGCCTGGATACAGTCTATTGCCCTGGGACAACACCTCCGATTCTATTTTTCCTGAGTGTAGCGAGGGCCCCCTTCACTTCATAACATTTCATTCACTCCGCATAAACATGTACTTTGCATGTGAACAGCGACCTCTCCATCACCCCCGGGCACACAATGCCACGGCGAGAGGGTATGAGGGCACGGCGCGATGAGTGGCAACAGTGGCATCCGTGGCACCGCTGTGCGCTACATGCCACCTCCCCGACACCCACCGAGGATTTCCTAGCCTCGAGGCTCGCTCTCCCTGGGAGGGCGGACGGGGGCCTCAATAGCGTATGAAAATGAGCCGCGCTGGTGCCGCAGAGAGCGCAATCAGTCATCAGACTGTCAGATTAGCATGCGCCTCCTCCCTTCCTCTCCTCCTCCTCCTCCTCCTCCTCCTCCTCCTCCTCCGCTCCTGAGGAGATCAGATCGCTGGCTTTATGCGCTCACATGTGGGCCCCAGGTCAGGAGGGCCCCTGCAGCAAATGGGAAGATGCCGCTCGGAGGCTCCAAGCGCTCGGCAGGTCACCCCTGGACCGAGGCCAACCTGAGGCGCGGTGCTCTGCTGGTACATCAGGGCTTTGTTGTGAGCATAAAGGTCGGCTCTCTGGTGGAGGCTTGTGGTGAGATTGTGTGTGAGCCGGGGTAGAGCAGGGGGAGAACAGTTGGACAACCTCACAGCGGAGATACTTTTATTTGTGTGCATGCACGGGGAGGCCCAGGTTACAGAGTTCATTACTGTCATTATCTAAATGAGGCCTGTCACATTCATAACTCGTTATGACCCCAGCCAAACCCCTGAGCTCACAATGTGTGGGGCCGACTTACACATTCAACCAGTGGCCTCCGACCACAGAATAACACAGATGATGAATGAGCATGGGAATCCCTCATTACTGCCGTTTGATCTGGCTGTGTATGGCCGTGTTGGGCCCATTACGGCTTCTGTGTCCTGATTTCATTAAGGACAAGCAACTCGGTCGCCTCAAAGCCAATACTGTGGGCCGCTGAACGAACGTGAAGGAACGCCTTTCTCCCTTCTTCCACAACTCATTGTCTAGTTAGCAGTTTTTTTCCCCTCAAAGTTTTGGGGTAGCAAAGAACCTAAATGCTGATCCACTCAAACATATCTATCTATCTGGCCTTGGCACTAGGAGCCACTGACTCAAGTGCAGAGTTCTACATAGAAATAAACAGGAGCAACATGCCAGAAGAAACGTAAAGAAATTTTTAAATCAAAGAGCGTTGCCGTTATCTCCAGAAAACTATTTATTCCAGCAGTCCTCATTTTATATGTTGTAAATAATTTTAATAATTAATATTATTAATAATAAGATAAGGAAGTACTTGTACTAATTCATTCGGAAGGAAATTCAAGCATCCCGTTGCATCCATAACAAGATACGCATACGCATGATCAAATACATAAACAAGCACTATCCTGGCAAGGTTAACAAGGTACTGGACACCTAAACAGGCACAAGCAAGATCCAAGAGGTAACAAGTAGAACAGGCATCCCATAGCATGGATATGTGCAGGAAACCAAAGGGTGATTGTCAGTGGCAGTAGTGCTACAACAAATGCAGGGTAAAGGGGTTAAACAGTAAGAGTAAAGTTGTGTATTTGCTGAACACAGACTTGAATATTTGAAATTGGGCTGGTGTGCTCCTATGAGGCTAAAATGACATGGATGAGTAGTGAGATGACCCACTCTATCCAGGCCTTATGTATCTGACACCGTGAGAGGGGAAACGTGAGGATTCTCTGTTCCTGGACCATCCCTGTCCAGAAGTTAAATCAATAGAACACCAAAGGCGTAGGCTCTGCAGACTGACCCGGGGCCTGTGGACAGCACCAATCCTGCTTGTCTGAAACGTAATATTAATTATTGTAATAACAGGAGGCAGTAGTGCGCACGACCCAAGACAAACAGACGCGCCGCCTGCCTCACTTAGACAAATCTCCAGCAGCGGCCGAGTCAAGCAAAATATTTTCCCCTGCCCAATCGCGAGGGCACATTGCTTCCTGTCCTGGAGAAGGCATCAGTCGGTGGCTGGACTGGCTGCCCGCTTTCCGCCCAGTGGCTTCCTGTGCTCGTGCTCGGGCGGCACAAAAACACACGCATGCACAGAGGCCACGGACAAAACATGGAACCTCCATACATACACACACACAGACACGCCAAGGAGAAAACATCCTTGCATATACACAAACACACACACACACACACACACACACACACACACACACACACACACACACACACACACACACAGTACCCAAGTCTTCTGGGTTGGCCTAACAGAAAAGAAGCAGGCCTTTGGGGAGAAAAAAAAGAATGTGAGAAAATGAGCCACGTAGCTGTAATTGAATCTGGCGCTGTGATGAGGAGAGGAATGCCTTGCCTGTCTCCCAGTCTCCAGCCAGCCCAGCTGGCATCTCATCTTCACCACACACAAACCATAAAAACAGATCACAATTTATGGCTGGCGGCTCCAGCACAAACAAGCAGCCCAAAGCGCAGGCAGGCAGGCAGGCAGGCAGCCTCGCTGTGATAAATAGCAATATAGCCTTTCCTCTGCCACACACAGTTAGCCCCGATGACGACCTCCATGCAGACCGCTAAACTTTGAACTGAGTTTTATTTATGTTTGTGGTAACAGGTTTTATTTATGTAAGTGGTAAGATAGACAGAAAGAATAAACAAACAAACAAAAATAGATAAAGTATATATATCTTTTTTTTTTATTTGCTGTAATCTCCCAATTTTAAAGCAAGGTTGATACAATGACTTTTACCAAATGCTAATTATCTATATAAGTTTAATACATGGGTGAGGGCTATGGGAATATATTTCTTTTTAGTCATTTAACTTCATCAAAAACTCCTCATCTGACTATTATTTAATAGGTAATATTTAATACCTAATATTTAATACCTAATAACTTTTTTCTTTTCTTTTTTTTAGTTTGCATTTCACACAACATGGGGTTCATACGTGGTGCAACTCTGGATTATTTTATTTATTTACTTATTTTCCAATTTTTCAGGAAGAAAAAACAAGGCCTCTTTGAAGATTTGTCCCCTTTTTAAAGTTCAGACATATTTTCAAATGGCACATTTTATTAGTATTGGCATTTGCTCTCCTCTACTTGTGCTATTCAGATGTCTAGTTAGACTAAGAGATCTTGGACAGGCTGCTCAAGTACCCAGATATTATAAATCAATGACAGTTTGTAATTCTGTTCATTTAAACAAAGGAGAAAGGAATAAAAAGTCATTAAAATGACATGTGAATTGGCAAACAAACTGTTTAATTTGTGTCTGCAGTGTGAAGGGGGCTCTCAGTTTTGTGTGCCTGGGGGCAGTCGAAATTTACATCTGATTGGAGTTTAATGGGCCATGTCGGGCCAACCGCCTGGTCGCCATGGTGACCAAGCTTTTCTCAAGATTTTCAACAGGCCAAAATGTTCTCTTTTTTTTTGTTCGTTTGAAATGTGTCATGTGAGCCAAACGGGGCTGGGGCTTGTATGTATCAATTTGTTTCTGTTGCGGGGCCAGCAATAGCCTGGCAATGAATATATGGGCTATTGAGCCGCCGCACACAATGGCCCCAGCTGATGTGGTTGCCACAGAGAAACGCCCACACAATGGGCTGGAATGATGACATATGGTCCAAACCTGCCTTAGTCTACGGCCCCCCAATAGAAGCCACTGCATCGCCTGACAAAACCTCCTCGCTGCCCATTTATCTGTGCCTACTCATTTCATGGTAAAATAAACTTTTTATAAAGTTTCCCCAGCCAATGTGTAAGGAGTAAAACAGAGCAGCCAAAGAGAGCATGTAAAGAAGGGGAATTCATCATTAAGTGATTAACAATGGCTCCCACACCACCTGCTCTTACACTGGTAGGGGCATTACGGACTGGTTTCTCTTTCAGACGAGCACAAAACACTATATGAAAGTAGCTTAACCACAACGCGCAAAATAGATGCATATAGCATGCAAACACTATGAATGCATTGCACAAATACAATATGTAAGAAATGTAAAATTGTGGAAACAACTCTGTAATTATATAGATGGGATTTGAAATCTTGCATGAGAAAAAGTTATTTGAATTTTTTTCTGCCTGAGCTATCTTCCAAAAAGAAAACCTCAAAATATAAACAGGATTGAAAAAAAAGATGTAAAAATATATTCTAAAAGAGAATATCAAATTTGTGAGAGAGCGTCTCATGCAAAAGACATTTTTACACGCAGCTGTGAGAAACCTCTCTGAATTCCTGCGGCCTGCCTTCGATTTCCCCACATCTCTCCCTCTCTCGCCCCGTTTGGGAAGACATGGAAAACTTGCCAGGCTTGTGGATCAGCTGCAGGAGTGTTCCTCAACTTTTCCAACAAGGAATGATAGGACAATTGCTCATAGATGGCCCACCAGTGCAGCGCCAAGCTCCTGGATTCTTAAGATGCTCCATGGAAGAAATATTTCCCCCCTTGGAGTCTGGAGAGAAACCTGATCTCACACTGGTCTGGGAGAGACAGAGGCTAAGGCTAAGACTCCTAACAAGGAGTGCCCTGTTTTTTTTCTCCTTATTTATAACAGCAAGTGTCCAATCTGGAATAAGATATGTCTAACGCTTTAGTGTTGATCCACTGCTCTCTGCTGGGGTGCTTCCAGCACGCTGCCTGCAGGGCCAGTTCAGGTTTGATGAGATCTCATGTGCTTAAGTAGCCATGTGAGCAGATGGATTTATGGAGTTCTGCTCATTTAAAGGGGCAAATATATCTCAAGATTTTTGCCTGTCTCACAAGCAGATTTTCTGCTTCTAGATCTTTTTTTCTCTTCTAAACCAATTTAAAACATTTAATGCTAAATATATGTCTCAATTGTACATGTCCCAAATAAATAATCATCAAAGAAATAAGTAAAAAAAAAACTAAATAAAAAAAAAAAGAAAAAAAGAAAAGAAAAAATTCATGTCCTCTATGATGATAATTAATGTGCATTACAACAAAATGTTGTATTGTTGTTTGTTTATGAAATAAGAAACTATGGGAATAAAAAGCTGAACACAACATTTTTACCTGAAAGTGAAAGTAAAATTTGAAAATAAATTGAAAACATGAAAGTAAAACTAAAATCTACAAATGGGAATACTTTAAGCAACAAATGCAATTTAAATTTATATTTATGTCTAAGCAAAACAATATCCCATTTCCCAATCTGAACATATTAAACAACAGCACAGGGGACACTTTAAGTCAAAACAAGAGAAGGCACATGAATAGAGGCCCTATTTAATGGACACAAAGGATCCAGAGAGAAAGCTTCCCTCCACTATTTAGTGGGCAGCTAATTAGATTGGGAGAGTTAAGCAGTGTTTGAATAAGACATCTCATGTGCTGTCTCCTTGGATTACTCATGCTGGAAAAATCAGATGATGTCATCGCTGACTTTGTTTTGGGGGAGGGGTGGGGTGAGAAGGGTAATTCAGAAATCCCCCTCTTTTGCACTTAAAGATACCATGTAAGCAATGGGAGTTGATAGATTCTAGTTGCTGATCAGTCTATTTGGAAAGCATATAGAAATCACCTTCATCTAGAATCTGTGCATGATCGCTCTGTGGGAAAAAGCTTGCAACATGCAAATAGGCCACATGAAAGGTTGACTCTGTTTGTCTGAATTTGATAGGACTAAACGTATGTGTCAACGCTCTGTACACATGTACAAATGCACAAATCTAACCTCTACATGCTCTTTCCTTATGAGTAGGCTTCTTCATTACTGACCTGTGCTCTATATACATTTTCCTATTGAGTAGCAGACTTTACTTTCACTTTGGTTATGACAGATCGAGCTACTTGACACAAATCCCATTTCATAGACACTTAAACAGAATTTTGCAGTCATCCAAGACAAAGCTAACAAATGATAAAAAAAAACATGAATTCTGAGAATATTGAAATATTAGAATTTCTTTAAATTAGAATTTTTTTCTTTTTCTTTCTTTTATTTAAGAAAGGAAAACTCAAGTGTGGTCATGAAAAGTTTGGACATAAGAATAGCCTGCTGGTGACAGGCATTGTTTAGTCTGCTTGGTTAAGCTGAAACACTGTGTGTGAGTTGGAAGAGGACAGCCAATTAGGAATAACTAGAATGGTGTCATACTGGGAAGTGAGTGACCCTGCATTTTTGTTTACTGACACGTAAATACACATAAACACACTTACACACACACACACACACACACACACACACACACACACACACACACACACACACACACGCTTCAAGCAACCAACCACATACACACAAATAAACACACACTTTTTGCCACCCACATGCACACATCTCATCATGTACCAAAACCCCCCAATAAAATCACTCTCCTTTGTCACACATACACACTCTCTCTCTCTCTCTCTCTCTCTCTCACACACACACACACACACACACACACACATAACCAAACACCCACACACTCACATAGACTTCACACTCCCACACACCGGCACACAAACACCCACGTGCACACTGCTTTGTTGTTCTTCCCCAGATGTTTCCCTTTTGAAAAAAAGGCAACTGTCTCTCACCCCCACCCTTCCAAAAAAAAAAAAAAACTTTCGTAGTGTTAGGGTCAGCACTGGGACTTCTGAGAAAGCCCAGTGGTTGACAATTCCTCTGTCCCGCTCCTTATTCTCTAGAGGTGACAAAGCCCCTCTAAATATGGCTTGTTAACCCCCTGTCACCTCCCACCCCCCCATCTCACCCTTCCTTCAGCCATCAACCCACCCTGCTGTCCACTGCTTGGCCGCTTCCATTGATGAGGCGATGAAAGCCCCAGACCTGGGTGCGTCCCGGCACTGTGCGCTGGCCAGGGGCGAGGGGGGTCACGCACCCCTGGCACCCCCAGGTCACCTGGGAGCCATCGGCCGCAACACCCCGCTGAGCACGGACAGCAGTGCCCCGGAAACGCACCGGTGACACCGACCTCCTGTATAGCCGGCCCCTGTGTATAGATTTGTCATAAAGTGTCAGGGCGACTGACGAGCTGACAAACACACAGACACACACACACACACTGACAAAGGTGCTCCCGAGCTTCCGCTCTCTTTCTTTAACTGGCATGATCTTTAACACTTTCTCTTTCTAGCACCACTATTCACTATCTCTCACATTGCTTTCTTTTTGTCTTAGAAACACACATGCGCACGCACTCACACTGGCGCACACACACATCATACACATACTCTTTCCTGCTTTCTCTCTCCCCCTCTCTCTCTCACACACACACACACACACACACAAATAATTTCATGCACTCTCACCCATTCAGTTTTAAATCATTGAACCCTTTTGATTGCACTAAAAATATCTCCTCGAGGAAGTACGACATTCCAGACTGATAGCCGGGCACTACAAAGCCGTGCAAACAATAAACGTTCCACCATCGGAATCATCTGAGACAATATAGGAAGAGTGAAGCATCAGAGGCCTGTTTTTCCCAGGCCCTCTGTTGTGTCTAGCGCGGGAGGGCCTGGCCGCTGGAGGTCCGGCCGTGGCAATCGGCCACATCAAAAGAATGGGACGCCGGACACGATAAACAGATACTGGCTTCGCTGACCGTCCGAGCAACAACAGGAGCATGCTCGTCAATGGACGGAAGGTGCGGATCAGCCAAGGAGAGCGCGGTCAGCCAGCAAGCGCTCGGGGTGCATCGCAACACATTGTTGTACCTCCAAGACGGCGGTCGGCAGGAAACGATATGTCATTCCAACAATAGATCCTCGCCACCCCTCCTTCTACACCCACTCCCCACAGCCGACATCCCCACCCTCGCTCGGGCTTGAGATAGCAGCCCTCTGTGAGCTATATTTAAGCTGGATGCTGACAGTGGATGAGATGACTTCCTATAGCAGGAGTTTTTAGAGAGCGCTTCCACTGGGAACGGCTCTGCGTCAGAGGGTCCGTGTGGGGAAGCGGCTGCAGGAGAGAGCTGGTGGAGGGGGGACCGACCGCGGAAATGAGGGGAGATGAGTTGGGCATCAAGTGAACCATTGTCTCCCAGCCAGCCAGCGCTGGGGCTGTTGCCATGGCTAAATAAAACAATATGTGCCTCCCAAGTTTTCATTCTAAATAAAGTTTTTTTTTTTTTCATCGTCATGCATGATGTGTGAATACTGAAATATGAAGCATTGTGTTTTATATACTCACTTGTGCGACCTCTTCTGTGAAAGGTTCAATCGTTCCCCCATGCTCTGAATGCTACATGTCTTGGAAACACAATGGAAACACCATTAATCTTGTGTCCGAACGAGACAGGTATTTGGCCGAAAGTTGCAATTTTGTGTGAATACAGTCCCATTCCCCTTTGCCTCCTGGAATGCATTACATGAAGCTCCGATGAGGAAAAGACGAGCTTGTTCCTCCGGTGTTGAGTGACAGGCGGACAATCACACATTTGGCCTGAGTGATTTGTCAATGGACAGCGATCGACACAAAGAGCCATTGATTGGGGTGAGGAGAAAAGGCAGGAGCACAAAAGCGGCCGGCTGTGGGATAGGTGAAGTGATCAATACTGGAGCTCTGCTCCTGGGATCCCCCCGGTGTGTGTATACAGTCAGTCACGGGGAAAAGAGCAGCTATTGTACAGGGAGTGGGTGCTGTCAATCAGAGCTAGAGCACTGGACAGACACACACACACACACACACACACACACACACACACACACACACACACAAACTGATATGGGAGCAAACACACCAGACACAGATACACACACACACACACTAAGCAAACACATATCCACACCAGAGGTAAAATACACAGACCTACACACACACACACAGGCAAACAAAGAAGGTTAGAAACTCACACAGACACATTCATAAACATTCGATCGGTGTAATCTTTTTGCCACGCAAGTAAGAAGAAGAAAGAAAGAAAAAACCCCAACAATAAATACATCTTTACTTAACACATCAATGTACAAGGACATGACCTTTTCACACACATATTCTACGCCCCTTGTCTTTTTCTCAGGGTTGTGTTTTTGTGGTGAGGGCCTGGGTTGACTTCTGCTTGTCTCAGGGCTTGTGGCTCAGTAAGGTGGTCTGGGCACCGAGTGCAGAACCTTCCAGTGATGAAAATAGAGCAACACTGGAGCAAATGACAAAAACCAACGAGCCTCTCTGAGCTCGGGCTTTCTTATGACAACTGACAACTGCACAAAAAATGACAACTGCTGCCTCTCTCGCGCTGCAGAGTACTTGTCCACAGCAGTAGGGGATGGGTGGGCAGGGTTTATAATTGAAAAAACATGTGTGGGGAAATAGCATGATAAAGAGAGGGAAAGAAATGAAAATGTTGGGGTGCATCTAATCTATTGCTAAGTGAACAGCGTGTATCTAATGTGAGATGCTGTTTTTCCTCCAACACAAAAACCAGAGAAACGGGCTAAGTGTTCTGACTTGGCACGGACACCATGGGAAGGGATGAGGTGTTTACACAGTCCAACAGCAGATCTTAACTACTGGCAAACGAACGAATAAATAACAATAACAGTGGGCTTCAGCTGTCACAATGAGTGTTTATTTCAGTTTGTCGTAATTCATACTGTCTAATTCTATGGTGCCATGTGTGTGTGTGTGTCTGTGTGTATTGGTGGGGTGTAGAGAGGGCATAGCAATGTCTGTGCACTTGTGTATGCATGTGTGGATCAAGGAGATAAGGTTATGTTTGACGGTGTGTGTGTGTCTGTGTGTGTGTGTGTATGTGTGGGCGTACACTCTGCTTGGGTTTGTGTATCCATGTCTGTGTGCACACTCTTGAGCATGGGTGGGTTTGTTTGCCTGTTTTAATCTTATCCAACTACAAGCATTTATCACAGGCCCTGTCTCATCACCTACAAGTGGGCAGATGAGTGTTTATGGTGGAGAGGCCATTTATCCAGCAATAATCACAAGCACGGAGAGGAAAAAATGGCCATAATTGCAAGAGAGGACTCAAAAAGAAGTGTTTGTTTTGAGAGATATGGTTGTCTGGTAACCACATTGGGCTAGTGACACTAACACGTGCATGGATTAACAACGGACAACTGCCTCTCTGTTTCGTAAACAACTTTAGTTTGTGTATCAAGAAAGAATGTGAGATTCAAGCTTTCAGAACAATTTTATGGAGTTAACAACCATTATGCTAATAAATAGCTGGTATTTGTAGTGAATAGTGTTGAATGTTATGCTGTATTGATGCATAATTGATAATTTACTTTTTAAATTCGTTTCCATAAATCCCCATTTCTTCTTCTTCTTTTTTAAAATTTCTTTATTTGATCCACACAGTTTTACTTTCACGTTCCTGATGCGGAGACAATGCAAGTGAAAAGAGTGTGTGAAGCAGCAGACCTCGAGTGAAGCCACTGAGCTGATCCTGTCTCTCACAAAGACAGAAGTAGGCCCTGCTCTGCTCTTACTGTAAATGACTCCATCACTCAGGGCTTAAGACTCCAGCGCCTTTAGGGCTACCCACCACAGTAATGTTTACACGCTGTCCCTAAATCCCATTGACAGGGGAAGAACCCAGGGCTGTGTGTATGAGTATGTGTGTGTGTGTGTGTGTGCCCAGCTGCACCCTCAACCACTGGCTGCCTATTCTCTCAATGCCCTTTGTTTGGAGTGAGGTCATCCACTTATTGACACTCAGCAGCCCCATATAGTAGCCCCCCCCCTCGCATGAGAATCGTTGGCCATAAAACCATGGAGTGGAAGGCACACGGGGCTCAAACGTTTAACATAAGAACCGCCGCAACGCAAATAGGAAGAGAGGAGTTTACCTTCTCTCCGCATGAAAAGAAGAGGGAAGAGAAAATAAAACAGGGGGTACCGAGACAAGGGCTCATAACTTCTTACTCCTCCTTCTCCTCCTTCTCTCCTCCTCACTCTCTCGCGCTGCAGACACAACACTACTTGTCCACAGCAGTAGGGGATGGGTGGGCAGGGTTTATAATTGAAAAGCATGTGTGGGGAAATAGCATGATAAAGAGAGGAAGAAAAACAAGTTGATCTTTTGACATGGCGGGTGAAGGGAAGCTTGGAGGCGCTTGAGCGATTGAAAAGCACTGGCACCTTTTGAAAAGCTGGTCACATCTGGTGAGGGGATTTGTCTCCAGGTTCCCCACAATATTGCCCTTCGACACAGACAACAGAGACACACTGAGTCACACACACACACACACACACACACACAGACAGACATGTGTCTCCTCCCACATCCCACCTATGCTCAAGAGGCTGTGTGTGTGTGTGTGTGTGTGTGTGTGTGTGTGTGTGTGTGTGTGTGTGAGCTACACAGATCAGACACCAGGACATCCTGTATGAGGACAATGCGGAGCGTGTGTGGATCATGGCCGTGATAAAGTCATTATCGCCACCGCCGCTGCGCTGCAGTCTGCTCTCGTCTAATCCCAGACATCCCAGAGCCTCAGAGGAGCGCTGCAGCAGCCAGCCACGCATCAAAGGCTTCCTATTTCTCGGAGAGTATGTGCACACTGATGTGACTAGATTTACTGCTTAACAGAATTGCCCAATTTAAACGAAAAGGTCAGAAATTGAAAGGAACACCAGAAAAAAAAGAAAGAAAAAAAGAAAAGGAAAAAAAAGTGTTGTACAGGAAATTCACCTGACTCATCATGAAACTTGAATGGTTTGCATAGATTTCTTTTGGAGGAGGACATTGACATGGATGGAACATCCCACTACTCAAAGCAACCACTGTGCTTGCCATTGCCCACATGCTGTAATGAAAGATCTTGTCAGCACTCTCTCTGCTTCTGAAACGGTCAGTTGGGCTTTCTCAAGACTGCAGCCAGCACTTTTCACCTTAATACAGTTGCATGCAGTGTGTTTATTTGTGACTTGATCTAGGTGTTAACCAACAGACGGATGTAGATCCTTTCTTTGATACAAGTAAACAGAAAGTTCTCTCTTTCTCTCTGTTTCTCTCACACACACAGACACATTGCCCACACACACACACACACACACACACACAGACACACACAGTGGCACAGACTCTCTGTGAAGCTCTGGGGGGGAGTTAGAAAGGAACGACATGAGTCAGAGGCGTGAGTAAGTTCCTCTCAGGTGTCTATCTGGGGCAGGTCTGGGCTTGCGGTGAGACGCTGGCTGATTCACGCGGGCACCAGGGCACACCGCCCCCTCTCTCTACCCTGCGCGTGAACTCTGTTTCTTAGCATGCCAGCCTTCCTGTGTCTGAGTGCCACACAATAACAGCCTCCCCTGTGGTCGAGGGAACGTTATGCCATGCTCGTCCAAACGGACAGACAGACAGCAGTGGGCTGGAGTGAAAGCTCTACTGAAACTGCTGCTGCTGATGGGAAACGTGTGGCATGGCTGGGTCTATGAGGAAGCGGTCGGTTGCCCTGGAGCCCTGCCTGACCAAGCAGCTTTTTTGGAGAGAGCAGAAGCTGGGCTTCCCCGACCAGGGCTTGTGTGATTTGAGTGGTTCAAAACCTCAAAGCGACAAGCTTTCCCAACACCTTTTGCTTCACATCTTTTTAAGTGTTCCAAACCGAAACGTTTCACTTTGACTCAAAGCGAAGATGGTGAGAAACAGTTAGACTGAAATTGGCTTTTTGGTGACCCAACACTCTAATCCCCCCCCCTCCCACAATGCATCAGCCTCTTTCACAACAAACAACCAGACGCAGAGCAGACGAGAAGCTCCTCCACACCGACCTGAACTCTTGCACCCTCAAATAGAAGGCTAACAGCTGACCTCTCTCCCTGTGCTGGGCAGGCGTGAGAGATGAGGCTATCCCTCTGAAAGTAAATACACAAATAAAACATGTCCAAGTGCTGAGAGGGCCTCCTCCTCCCTTCAAGGCCACCTAGGAGCAGAGATTATAAATACCCAAGACCTCCAGGCAGTGGAGATTTAGAGTGAGGAGCTGAGTTTGGGCTGGATAAGGAAGGTGGAGGTGGGGGGAGGGGTGGGGTGGTGTGGTGTGGGGTTGGGGTTGGGGGTTAAGGGGGAGGTGGGGATTGCTTACTTTCTCCCATGGAATCTGCACCATTAGCAAAGGCTTAAAGCGACGCGGCCCCCATGTCTTGAAACCAGAGAGCGTGCTGAAAAGCCAAACCTGGCCTCAGAAATACGTCCTGCAGACAAGTGACAAGGATCTGCGGGGCCGGGGCGGCACCCCGGGCTGTGATATCTGATCGGCCCCAGGCGCGTCCTTACGTGTCTCCTCGCCTCGCGCCGACACGCCACCCACTCATCCTCACCTCTGTGGATGGCCGCCTGGCTGGCCCACCCCTGGCCTGCTCCCAGGGAAAAGTGGGCCCCCGCATCTATAAATATCCTCGCCGGAGAGGTTTTGAAAACACAGAGGGGTGTCAAAATAAAACCGAGAAGTGAAGGTGAGACAGCAACGAGGGCAAACTCCACGGGTGAGAGGAAGTGGGTTTCCATGCACAAAGGCCGACTTTCATACCTGCCGCATCCCAGTGTGGGGAGGAAAGTAAAAAAAGAAGCAGCAGAAGCAGGCTAATACTAACAAGAAGCTGCTGTTCCAGGCGAGATAGACAGCACCCTCTCCAGCTTCAATTATAACTGCTGGGTCCATGGGAATCACACCGTTTTTATGAACAGCAGACCCACTGTGATCTAAATTGCTAGAATATCAGCACAGTATTTACAAAACATTAAAATCTCCATTAGGAGAATGAGTAAAATTTAGGAATATGTGAGGATAGTTGCCATGTACTGAGCTTTAAGACAACGCATGCTGTCAACTGCTGCTTTCCAAATTGAAAATAAAGTGAGCCTCCATGTGTGGTCTTCTTTTTATTTCAGATGGCAACAGCAACAACACCCAAGCAAGACTTATAGTCATATTAGCCAATTCATTTCTTGCTCCAGTAATAGGGTCGTGCTCTATAAATTGTCCATGACGAATGTCAACTTTACTGCAGTCACCTGTGCAGGGCCTTTTCTCAGAGTGATAAATGTCTTTTCTGTGCTGGTTAGACGGTTGCGGGCATTTCCAACCATGGTGCCATGGCATGGTGTGTCAGACTGTGACTAACCGGTAGTGCGCCCCCCTCCATCCTCCCTCAGATTCTTTTGACGATGATTGTCTCTTTCGTCTTCCTTGGGGAACAGGTGCAGGTGCAGGGAGTGTCACTCTTCTCCAGCTCTCTTCCGGACCACAACCCGCCCACCCACCCACCCACCATGCACAGACCCACACCCTACGACCCCCTCAGCCCCCTTTGTCCCTCCCAACCTCCTTCCTCTTCGTCCGACCCCCCACTTCTCCCGGCAGCTTCCATATCCAAGCATGTGGAGCATTTCCTCCTGTCTTCATGAGTGCGCCTCCGGCGTGTAACAAATTTAGCCAGGCTGCAATGTGAAAAGTAATGTGCTCACCATCAAGGGAGGTCGGAGCAACAGGCTACTACAACTATACTCCCGCCTGACTATCTGTAATGGTGGACAGGTATATGTAGTCTTTTCTGGGTATTGACCCCTAAGTGTGATATTGTTCATATTTTTTTCTTTCTTTTTTTTTTTTTACCCCATCTTTCCCTCTGACTTGCAGACACACCTAAACAACTATAAAGCTTATTTTTCATTAGGCCAAACATTATGGTTTGTACCTCCTTGTGGTCAAAGCTGATACTGCTCTATAAATTGGGAATTTTTGTTTTTTGTCTTAGATCCTTAAAAAATCCAGTAGCCAGTCTGTGCTTGTGCCAATCAATCAACCGCAAAATATGGCGCCCTATCAAACAAATGTAATGGGCCGTTTTATCCAAGATAGTTGTGCAAAGGCAATTATGTTGGGTGATGGCAAAAGCATAGGCTAAAGAAGAAAACTAAATCTGGCTGGAGCGCTTCGAAAATTGTGACTAAACCTGAGTGACCCATTGAAAGCCCGCACATAGCCTACTTTCGCGCGATTTTCAACAGATTGTTGTGCATTGACACACGAATTAACCAACAGAGTTCGCGACCCTTGCCGCACAATGATTCAAGTCTCTGGGGAATTGGATTGAACTCAGTGAATAAGGGGGATTCCCGCGTTCCTCTTTTTCTTTGTCAGTCAAACAGGCTGCTTTCCAGTCTGATTTAAAAGCTAATGAAAAAGTTCCCTTGTCTCATTAACGGCAATTAAAACCAAAGAGGTGGTAGCCACACAACTCGATTCACATATCCAGATGTGTGCTACCTGTTACGTTAGGAGGGCGCTGATAGTTTACCCCGCAGGGCAAGTAGCCTTGTGTGTGTGTGTGTGTGTGTGTGTGTGTGTGTGTGTGTCTTTGCGCGCGCGCGTGGATTTGTCCAGCGGCTCTTGTAATTATTATCGGCTACCCTGGCTCAAGCCTCACTTCTTGGCCGACGAGCGTGTGCGTCTCCTCACCTCCAGAGCTCTGCCGAGCGGCCAAAGCGCGACCTGGGCTGCCAGCGGGGATTTACTGATTGGCTTCCTGCCCGGCCGCAAGCAGTCTAGTTCGCTCGGTTCTCACGACCTCCGTACCACAGAGGCATCTCTGAACTATTAACTCAGACACGCAGGCACAAGGAACGGCCGCGAAGCCCACGCGTTGCCAACCAGTGTTTCACTTATTTTGTAGCACAAAAGGTTTTTAATATATAAAAGAAGATAGGCTAGATTACGCTATACTCTCAAAAACACCACAAAACAAATTCTAATGACACTCATAGGCTATGCTACATCTGACAGATTATGAAAAACGTTTAAATTGCCTATAGACTACATTATGGAAAAGGAGTGTAGGCCTATAATTTTGGGAAGACGCATAGCCTAACACAAACACTCATTATTATAAATAGACTTATATCTACAGACTGTTAAAAAGCTCTATGCAATAAACATATTTCATCTCGACCTACTCGATTTAAATGGTTCTGTTTCAATCGCAAACTTAGGCGACTCTTAGAAAAGCTCCATATAGCCGTGCCTAAAGTTGAAAAAGTAGGAACCTCTGAGACCAGCGGTTACCAGGGTGTAACTTGATCCGGAGACGAAGGGGGCCGATGACTGCAAGTGGCAGACACACGGCAAGCGCCACGCCGACAGTGAGGCAACACGTCTCCCAGTTCCGGACCTCACTCGCTCGGGAAAGATAAGTTTACATGCAAGGAAAACACGCGCCACAGAGGAGCTGTGATGGCATGTCAAATAGGTTTGCCTATTTGGACATCTCCTTGACGAGAAATACAGTTCCTTACAGTTTAACATTGCCTAGCCTATAAAGCCTAACTTTGGGACTCTGGGTTAGGGTTAAAATTATTTCTTTGATCATTCCACCATCAATCAGCCCTGAAATGGCGCTAAAATCCCACTCTCCTTTCTCTTTCCATTCAGGTATTCGGACTAGAACTGAGCAATTGATGCACAAAAGAAAGCGAGGATCTTTCCATATTCTCTTTTCATTGAGGCAATCTGTTGGTGACATTAACCCCAAAGCGTATTTCCCAGGCTCATGAATAGGGTTTAAGGCTTCTTTAAGGTCCCGCTGCATACAGGATGAGAACCCCTTTCAAACTTTTAATTACCTTTTTGCAAAAGAAAAATACCCCTCCTCGCTTTTGTCACCATCCCTATTATTGCCACGCACAGCAGACGACAAGATGATTCCCGCCAATAGCAAACAAGTGAGTAAACATTAAATGTCCAAAACAAAAGTTTTAAGCCTACTTTGTAGGCTAGGCTACTGTAAACCAGTTGTGTGGCGAGGCCTTCGCTGCCATGACCTGGTATCACCAGTGGAATTTAATATTGATTGCGGCATGTAAGGTGTAGGCCTAGGCCTGAATTCTGCATTAAGCAATCGAAAACTTTATCCCCAGTTTTAACTTGATCACTGGACAAAAGCTGAAAGAGTCACATATAAGGTCACAGATGATGTTTATTTCTTATTTATTCACCATCCAACAATAAACTTTTAAGACAAAAGAGATGACAAACAATTAAAAACACAGCTTTGGCATAAACAATGACATTTGTACAAAACTAAATCTTTTATATAAAAGGTGTTCAAGGATAAACTTTTCACATATTCTTCTATTGAAAGTACAGCATATTTATCACCAATATCCAAATTTCGGAATCAGCTAATAAATAGACACTATCATGAGCCGTATCCAACAGAAGTTAAACTTATTCCTACAACGGAACGAAATATGAATCATATCTCCATGACGAAATCTATTTATAAAGTCCATAGTCATTCTCATGAGATGATCTACCAAGGCCGCCACACCGGCTCGCTGCCATCCGTCCCAGCGCTGACACTGACTGGGCTCACGGCTTGTGACACACTGGCGAAGGATGTCATGCCTTGCACCGGGGATGATGCTGTTGGTGCTGAGCTGGCATGGACGGGACTGGCGTTCACAGTAACAGGCACACCAGCATTGGCGTAAAGAGGGATGACGGGGGTTGATGCAGAGGCGAAAGAGGGGTTTGGGATAAGGAAAGCGAACTGTCCATCTGTTGCGGGCACCAACTGGAAGCCGCCGAAGACTTTTGGTGAGACGGCCTCTGCAGGGCTGAGTTTGGAGCCCACTGGAGAGGCACTGTTGATGGGCAAAGTCGACGGTAGCTGCACATGAAGAGGCTGGGCCAAATGAGCTTGCTGGGATGGGGATGGCTGTGGGTAATTCATGGCAATCATCTGTCCCAGGCACCCAGACAGGTGATTGAGGAGGCGAGATCGGACCTCGGTGTTCACTCCTTCACAAGTGGACAAGAAGCGGGTCACCTCGTTCATACATTCGTTGAATCCTGCACGGTACTTGCTCAGGACTGCAGTGTCAGCTGACAGAGCTGCTAAACAAGAGGGACATTTCGTTAGACGTCTGACCCAACAATTAGGCTACTTTTTGCGTATTATTATGAGAAGATCAACAGGTAGGCAATTTATTGTCATAATTTAATTATTTTTTATCTTAGGCCTACTAAGACAATGCCTCAGAAAACACGCAAGAAAATCAGTGCCAGCGCAAAAAAACAAACAAACAAACTTTGAACTTACCAGTCATCTGCACACGCTGCAGGTTCCTCAAGTGTTTCACAGTCATCTCGAGAATGTCAGCTTTCTCCAACTTTGAATGTCTGGAACTCTGTGAACAAAACACAAAACAGGCTACATTAATTATTGGATCGGGGCAATCTAAAAGGTATGCGTTCAAATAGGCTGCATATTGGTTGTTGTTGGAATAGGTTTATCAGACACTTACATCTTTCTTAAGTGCATCAAGGATGAGGGTCTTCAGCTGACCAAGGCTTTCATTTATTCTGGCTCTACGGCGCTTCTCCATGATAGGCTTCGATGACTGCAAGAGAAATTAAGAAAAAATCAAGTTAGTTTGTATTGATCAACGAGTTGAAGTAGTTAATCAACCGAATGACAAAATCACTTCATTAAGGCTGGCCTAGCCTAATCCAGCTGTTTTGTTGACCAGTGATACGCAAGGTAGCCTAACTAAAGATGTCAAATGTAGACATGTTGATTAACAGAAAGCCTAAACAAACGTGCATATTATGTTATGGAAGTCAATTTACCTTTCTGTGCTCACTGGCATTTTTTGGTTTGTCCGGTGTGTGGGATCCGCTGGCAGGAGCCCCAGCAATTGGAGATGCAGTAGTTTTCTCCATGGTATCGGCTGGCATCTTGAAGTTAAATTACAAACCCAAAGTATGAAAAAAGTATATTCCTTTACAGTCGTCGAAGTAATCGCCCGTCAAAAAACTGCCAAATTAAGGGAGCGAAGTTGTGATGAAGCGATAGGTTTGCCACAGGGGAATGGATAAGTCCCACTGATGAGCTATGTCACTTCTGGTCACTGAACTGTCATATGAGTACACGAGCGTGTGTGGCGTACGCCTGCGTAAAGCAAGTCAAGTCTCTCTTCGCCACACGCCAGCGATATTTATAGACAGATCGCATGCTCCCAGTTCGTGTGAAACCCTCTCTGCATTCTTTCCCACACTCGCTTCAGCCAATAGGCGCACGGACTCACCCATTGGGCGCGGGGCAGGCTGCTGATTGGACAACACCCCCGCGGGCTGTCAGTCACGCGCTGCTCAATCAGCCCTGGAGGGACAAACAACAAAGCGGCGAGTGCAGTCGGTCTGGCTGTGAAGTGATAAGGAGAATTGGGGGAATGCGCTGGCTATTTGCTACCAACTCCTTCCCTTTTTCATAGATCTCCTAAATATAGGTGGAAAAAAATATTTGATATTTATAAGCCTCTCCTAAATTTCGAATTAGCCTACAACAAGACTACTTGAAGACTAGAGCCTTCTGAAAGAAAACAGATTTAGGGATATCAGATCCATTATGATTATATTTTAGGGCATGTATAACTACTTTTTATTGCAAACACCATGAAATGCCCCCCCCCCTCCATTTTTTCTATTTCAAATCATTGGCAATAAACTTTAAGTATTCACTTGCGCTTCAAAGCAGACAACAGCTGTATTGGCACGCGAGGCGGTTCGAAGCAGCACGCAGGAAACCAATGGCAGCCGGCCACACTATGCAAATTGCGTTGAGTCTGGTCTTATTGGCTGGATGAACATCCGAACGTCAATCATTCCAACAGCGCGGGAGCCCGCAAAGAGGCGGGGATAGCGGGTAAAGCGACATCTGTCCGCGTGCCAGTACTAGCTTGCGCCTGCTTGTTGCACTTCTGCCACTGTCGAGCACGTGCCGTGACTGCTCAGTGATTGCGGAGTGTAAACCTCTGTTTCTCTGAACCACCATCAAGGCTAGCGTCCTTTCTTGCATACAACATCCACCCGCTAAGTAGTCTAAATAATAATAATAATAATAATAATAATAATAATAATAATAATAAAATAACTTGTCTTAACTGAAAGATGGGTTGATCACAGTCAACCTGCCTAAGTTTGTTTTATTAGACTAGGCTGCAGCTTAGGCCAAATGATAGGATTCAATTAACACAGTAGCCTAAAAGTGGATGTTTCGTTTTTTGTATGTTATTTTTGTTTTTATATTTGTTTTGATACTTTAAACTATAATTGTTGATATGACTGCATGCCAACTTCTAATCCAGTCATCGTTAGGTTATTGTGTGTGTGTGTGTGTGTGTGTGTGTGTGTATTTTCAAGTGAGCAAGCTCAGCCTAGCCTACTTTAAAGTGAAGTGCGCCATCTATTGGGAATTTATTGTTAACGCAACTACCACCAGTGACGGTCGGCGGCTTGTTCCACTTTGTCAAAGTAGTCTAGGACTTTTCCACACGGTGGCGAGCTGGGTGTCCCGAGTTGATTTCAGTAGACTTGGTCTAGTATTTTTGAGTGCTTTTCTCTAAGTCTGTATCCTACAAATGAAAGTTGTTGAACGTTTGTGTGTGGCATATATTGAGACATTTGTTTTGTTGTTTCAGGTAGGCCTATGGCAATGTTATGTCAAAATGTGTGCCGAGGCATCTCTGGACTTCCATTAGGCTATTTTTTAATCAAACAGGCATTCCTTTTTATTTAGGAATAGGCCTTAAAATTCACTGAATTAGTCAGTTTTGCTTTAGCTATTGTTGAAATTTCCCATTAACCAGCAAGCAAGTCAATTATCTTCTGTTTATTTTCAGTAATCTTTGAGCTCAGATGGAATAAGAAGGAGGTTATTAGCCTAAGTCTAACTCCAGCTAGGTCCCTATAGAGGACCACACTGGCTATTGTGTATGGGGGTTGGGGGACTTGTTTGTCCAGGATCCACAGGTCTCAGGGGCCATCTGTGTGTGTGCCTGCTCACGTTTACTCTATTTGCTTTGGGACTGAGGGAAATGATGCAGAGTTAACCCAGAGGCTGCATGAATCTCTCCAATAATCCCAGCACTGTAGAGAGAGGCTGAGTGTGGCACACAACCGCAATGAGATAGTCACAGCTGTATTTAGCCTACTACAGGAACAGGCGGGCCTAATATGCCACTGGTGGAGGGGAAAAGTTAGAACTAACTAACTTAGAACGTAAAAAAAAAAAAGCTGTTAAGCTATTAAAAATATAATAAATTAAAAAAAAAAAATCTGTCTGGACAAGTGAAAATAGATGAGAGACACAGTATAGCCTACTGAAGGTCTGACATGTCATGTGAGGCACATATGTCTTATGCCTCTTTAATGCGACATGAGCCCAACATCAAACAGGCTTGCTGGAGTGGAGTACTTGCTTTTTGACTTAGCTCCTAAAGAGAGGAGAACCTTGAGGGCTGGAGAATGAGATGCCATGGCGATGGAAAGCCAGCCAGGAGAGTGTTGCTGCTGGGACTGTGTATAAAGATTTAGGCACAGTCCAGTTCACTGTTGTCCGAGTGCAGGGCGTGCACAACAGCTCCCATTCACTAAGATCTGGTTCATTTGGAGAGGGGCATAATTAGCATCCCCTTGCCTCCAAATCCGTGGGCAGAATACAGAAAATGGAGTCAATTAGATCTGCATTAGATGCTGTTGCCCAACCAATCCTCTGCAATCACACTGCCCTTTTTCCTTCTGTTTACGGTCATGATTCCTTGCACAACTTTGACAAAGGCAACAAATGTGTGGGATTGATTTGGCAGGAAAGTTGAATGGAGATTGGGCATCTAAAGAAAACTTTAATTTTAGTTTGTAGGAGCAATTGAAACAGCAAATAGGCTATTTGTACCAGTCCCTTTGAAAAGTATGATTCAGACACTGTAAAAGGTATGGGCTATAGGCCTACTAAATATGTAAATTCTATTGACACAAATTTATAAATTACTAGTAATTCTAGTGTTATGGACGTGATATTTTCATGTATAATTGATGAACAAAATGGAACATAACCCCTGCAAGCCTAGCATAATTTCACAACTTTGTCCATTTTCTTAGGCTATTCAAATTCCATGTCTAAATACAGGCAAACACAAAAAAATCCTATCATGATTTACATCATAAGAATATGAGCCTTTCAATTTGTGTTGTGGACGTGACAAGAAATGGACAAGCTTTTATGGGAGATTACAGTTTTTCTATGAAGTCTGTGAAGTTTACAGAGAAACGTAAATATTATTCCATTCATATCAAACAGGACACATCGGTGACCAAAAAAAAAACAAACAAAAACTTACTGTGATTTAAATGTAAAATAAGTTGGTTTTGATTGAGGTTATTTTGGGAAAACCGGCGTTATGGATGTGACGTTATGGACGTGATGTCTGAAATAGCCTTCCAAAAACTGTACAAAACAAGTGTGAATGGTGAATTTTAACCTTTAACAATTGAAATAGTAATATAAAAATAGAAAATAACTTATAGCATTGTAGTTTTGTTTGTGATCACCCACTTTATGTCCATTACATTATTGATGAATAGGGTAAAAAATTTAACAGATCCTTTCAAAAGTTGCCCAGCTGACTATTTACTTTGAGACAGTACTTGTTCATATTGCAGATTTTCTGAAATACTTTGTACATACTGTACATATAGATAAGACTTTTATTTCTAAGGCGAGGTTGACTTTTTTTATGTAATGCTTGAATGAGATGAATGAATGAGCGACTAGTTATGCTAACCATATGCAGTAGGGATTCCTTGTGAGGTGTCAATTAGGATACATTTGGCAAATGATAGTGCAACTGTGTTAATTTTGTTATTAATGCTAGTGTAAAGGGAGTCAGCTGACATGTTGGAGAGCACACACACTCAACACAGATAAACATCTACATAGACATACAACAACAATCTTTTCTGACAGAAAATTTGGCAATTATTTTAAAAGTAACATAAACCAATAGTTTACCAAGTCTGTCAAGTTTATCAATTTTTGTTTTACACTCAACTCTGTTCTGGTCTCTGAATGCTTTGATGCTATTATACCAAACTGGCTTTAGTCTCACAGTTTATAGGATCACTTTTTTAAGGGGGGAGAAATTACTGGCACAAGATCTGAAAGGTTCCTGTTGGCAAGGAAATATATCCTAAACATGTAGTTACTAAGGATTTCTTTAAACCATATTAAGTTTTCTTTGATATGTCGGTGTGCGCTTTGGAATATTTTATTTAACTAGTTTGTGCCTTGTGTTTTTTTGATGCATTATCAGCTCTGTGGGGAGTTTATAAGTTGCAGGGGGAAAAAAACTAAGATATTTATTCTGATAAACTGGGACACAGGACTTCAAAGCCAGACATTTGCACCAACAGTGTGAGTTATTATTTTGGTTGTCAAGGACTTAAATTTTAATTTCTTTCTTAATTTTATTACTCTCTCTTTTGTTCTCATACCTGCAAAAGAATCCTCTTGGATCAATTATTTGCCTCATCTTTCAAACTGTTTGTAGTCATTTTGCCATCTGCAGACCAGCATGTCCACTACAATGTCTTTCATTCAGGAAGCCTCATTGGTCCTCAGTGCACAGAACGGACCCCATTCTCTTGGGCTTTTTTGCCCAATTCATGGCTTTCTTCTCTTTTTTAAGTGGGCCGTTGATGAGGTTAGCCTAATCAGATTAAGTCAACTCACATCGGTCTCCACAGTTTGTTTTCCCTTTACAGGCCTCCTGACATGTCCAAATACTCATTCTTTATTTTCTTTTTTGCACTTTTCATCATGTCTCCCCCCTTCCAAAAAAATCTTTTGAGAACAGATTCGAATAGAGTCCTTTATAAACTTTAGTTCCAGATTGATATAGGTTATTTGGAATGGGTCACTTCACTGCAATAAGTGGGGGGGGGGTGCTTTTAAGTTGTGCACTGACGCATTTGGACATTTTGGCTGGTCGCTGTGTAAAGAGGAACGGTGCGGCAGATTAGGAACAGCCTATACACAAAACCCCTGAAATTTAATTCAGAAAATTGGTGGAACCTTTAATTTGATTCTCTAGACAGTGGCGGAAAGAAAATGTCCAAAACGTACAACACTAACATAATTTTCAATCTTATTAAAACAAAGAGATAAGATCTGCATTTTCCATGGTTGTTTGTAAGCGGGGTTATTAACAGGATCAGCAGTCAAGGTTTTGATTTAACAGATAATCATGAGTGTTATGCTCATTAGATTTAGATCCTAATGAGTGTTAAATTGTTGTCCATTAGAGGTAGGTTGTGTGAATTGTTATTCACACTAAGTGGTAAAAATGCAACATAATATTTTGTCAAAATATTAACACTAACAGCCTATGTGTATTCATATAACTCCTTATTTTAAATTAATTCGATTAAGTATATTAATGCTCCAGGACTGTTATTACAATATTTAGGTCTATGAAACCTACATATTGGGACATTTGTAGAGAATATTTGAAGGGAATATGAATCAGGGGGTCTAGTTTTACTGCTATTTCACTCTATCATTCGTGCATGCTTGTAGATTAAAAAAAAAAAGAAAAAAAGGAAAAAAAAGAAGTAATCTACAGTGGAAAGGCTTAGGTCCTCACCCCACCCTACCGCCATGTACCTTACACAAGTCCGTAATTAAAGTCCAATTAAAAACAATCAAAACGAAAAGAAATCTGTTTCTCTAGCCCGAGCTGCAGGCGGTGATTACTGGCTCCCTTAGAACTAGCCCTAATGCTCCTTATAGCCTTTTCCATGCCATTGTTTCTGGGTCGTGTGTCCATTCAAGCATACAGTTTTAAGCCAGCCAGATATGCAATTAAAGGGAGATCCCACACCTGTATGCTCTCTGATGTTCTGCTCTGTCCCTTCGCCATTACTTGATTCCTTTTGCTAATAACAGGCTTTTGGAGACAATGGGGACAATGAGTACAGAAGAGTTCCATTCATGTGACTTAAGAAGTCTCCCTTGAGACGGGGGGCAGCATACTGTTTGAATTGGAGGCAGCACTGGGGAGGGGGGTGGGCTGGGGGTTTGGAGGCACAGGGACATGGCAAGTTAAGAGAACTTTTGGGGCCTGTCGGCATAATTACATTAGGGCAGCTTTTGGGCCCCCCTTTTTTTCTAGAACAGTGCCACCCTGGTACACTTCTTTCAAATCAGGCCTTCACAGAGGAATGCACAGTGACAGATATGGCTTTGATACTGCTGCAAAACAAGCCTATGGTTTATGCGCATACACACACACACACACACACACACACACACACACACACACACACACACACCCCCACCCTCTCTCTCTCTCTGTCTCTCTCATACACAAACACACACCCTCCCTCTGAAAAAGTCCTTGAGGAGAGGATGGAATGGCTGAAACAATAGATAAAAAAGAGAGGAAAAAAACCCACAAAGGGAAAGCTGAAATCAAATTATATCAAAGGTTCATGGAAACATTGTTTGTGTTGAACATCTGTTCTCAGGATGGCATACTTCAAAGCAAGAGTTTCAATAGAACCTGTTCTGTAAACAGGGTATTTTCTGCTGTTTGACCTCTTGTTTGCTCTTTATCAGCATCCACAATGAAGATCCATGTGGTCATTTTACTGAAATGATTTGTCAACCATTGCAGAGCCACTTCTGAGAGGAAATAACTTTCTGATGTGTATCAGATAAAATGGCAGATAAAATGGCATCAGGGTTCTTTTTCACAAGGAATTCCCATGGTTGATAGCCTACTAAGAATTAACCACCTGACTCAAAAGTTTCCCTAAACTTATATTTTATCAGAATGTTTTATCCATGACATCCATATATGTTCATCGTCACACATGCAACGCTCAAAGAAAACATGTGAAGTAGACCTCTGTTAGTTAAGTGTTGAGTTATTTGTTGAAACCCATCTAATATTGTGTCGAATCCATTACAGCAAACTAAAGAGCCGAACAAGCAAAACAGGATTTTTCACACGCCTTGGCTAATGGTGTTGGTTAAGTCAAAGGACGAAAAGAGAGCAAAAGAAAAACTACATTTGTCAATGCTTTTACACTCTCAATGGCATCGTCAATTCAATTGGTCTAGAAAGAAATCCTTCTTTGTAAACTGCACAAACCAAATTATTCAAATTTGGAGTGGTTTTCCATAATGTGGTGGAACACACATCAGAAAGGAGTAAGACCATCTATGGGAGGGGTTCAAGTGGAAAATCCTCAAAACTAATATAGTGCAAAGGAACAGTTTGGAGATTTTCCTTCTTGATAGCCATGGTAAAGCTGCCATTGATTTTTTTGTTCCATTTACTTGGTTTTTCAAAAAAAAAAAAAAAAAAAAAAGATGCTTTGCATTCTGTTTTTCTCCAAGCCACAAAAAAATGACTCCTTTTGTCTGAATGCGAAATCAATGCAAATTAATCCTTTATGCATTTTTTCCTGTGAATAATTTAACGTCTCCCCACTTTTGTCGGGGCTTACTGGCAAAACAAAATCGCTAAAGGTGGAGAATGTGAGCATTTATTGGCCGGTGAAGAGGAGAAGTGACCCCACTCTCCACTGACAAAAAGCCCTTTATGGCGATGGCACATTGTATGGCCCAAAGTTTAGTCGCCTCTCCCTGACCAGCACTGCAGGGAACCTTTTGCACGTGCAAGTGGAGGCTCAGCCAAATGCAGGCCGCGTTTAGCCCCCCATGTGAAAGACGACCATAAAGCAGAGCACGAAATCTCCGGCCGCGACCTATTCCTAGCTTGCGGGGTCTGAACACGATGACAGACAAGGTATCACTGGTTGGCTATTTGCTATCAGACAAGTCATTGTTGGGCCGGCTGGGCTGACAGGTCTGAGAAAGAGGGAGACACTTTCCACCAGACTGAGGAAAACAATAATAAGAATAAAAACAACAACAATACTGAGAGATGGAAATGTGGGGCTTTCCCAAGTGACTTCAGAAAAGAAAAAGATTGATGAGAATGACTCAGTGGACGCTACAGTGTCTTTTGGACAGCTTGCCAAGTAAGGATGTGTGATGCAGAGCACAATAGCGAAATGGTGACTTCAGAGAAAAGTGTAAGAGACAGATCTCCACTAAGTTTCAGAGTTTTTTATTTATTACATTTATTACATGTGTAAAGACCTTTAGAGACCTAGATTACTGAATCTAAAGCGGAATAAAATGGCCCCGTGACTTAAAAATAAAGAGGTTGGTATAGAGCATGCATAAACAATGCGTTTGGGATTAACAGAAAGTTTCCTCAGTCACTACCATCAACTCATTCATGCTTGAATTAGAATCACTTTTGTTTGGTGATGTTATTCACAAGCAAAGCATTTTCACTGTTTGCATTCCACTTGGGAACCATCACCTCATTTGAAAGTGTCCCATTTTGTAGCGGTATTCCGTGGAAATGGGCTTTTTCAAGCCTGTTTTGGGTCAAACAAGTCAGAGAAAGCAACTTGTGTTCCCGACAACACCATGTATCAAATGGATACAAAACAGCCTCTGTGACTTCGCAGCAACAAAAGACCCGGGGCAAGAGAGTCAGACAAATGCCCAAATTAGTCACCTCTTTCTCTGCTAGGCACATCATAGGGGAGGGTAGCAGAGTGGGCTATTTACTCTGGAAATACCCAGGATTGGGAGTGTGTGGGGGTGTATGGGATAGACAATTCAGTTGCTTTCAATGGGAGTAAATAACATAGCAACATACACAAAGAGGGCAGGCTAAATGTAAACACAGGAGGGGTTTGCTACAGTGGTGTCAAAAAAAGCTTTTTATCTTTTGGATCATGGATGGGAAGGGCTTCAAGTTCCCATGAGCTCTGTGGTGTTATTCTGGCCCAGAGAGAAAAGGACAGTCAGCTTCTCTCAACTTTCAACTTCAACTTTCATTATTTAGCCCTTTTCCACTGGACCATTTTAATACTTATTCTACTCGGCATACCAATTTGAGACCTTTTCACTGGGAATTGCACCTGGAACCAGGTACCGGCTTTGGGCAGGTTCCACACAGGCCGAGTAGGTACTATAAAGTCACGTGACCAACCTGACAGGTCAGATGGCCTTCAGGTTTCATGCAAAAGTTATCGTCTCAACGGTCTGGTGCTGTCAGTTTGGGAAGATGTTCATTTATTTCTTTTTAAGTAAAATATTCCATGTCATGAATTGTGCTATGATGGAAAAACGACCGTGAAGTTGTCAGATTTATAGTGAGATCGTATAATGAGAGCAAGCTGGAAAATGTCCAGTCCCGTCTTAAGTTCAGGGTTTATGATTAGTTATTTTGTAAAACAGGATGAGAAGTGATGATTGTTAAATCTTAAACATAGAGTTTGTAACAAGAAATACAACTGTGATGATAATACAATATCACCACTTAATGTTAGCAGCCTAGCCTACCGGAAAAGGCTACCGCTCTAGTTTGGGCTACCCTTCGCCCCATCCTTGTCATTCGGGCCAAGGTGGTACTTTTTTTGCATGGAAAAGCGTGTGTACCTGGCTGTGCGAGCTGTGTAGAGTAAGTACTATTCTATGGAAAAGCGGCTATTGATCGACCTAAAAATTGGTGATAAATTCTTTGTCTGTGAGTTGTCCATGTGCCTGGATATATTTGTTGAATTTATCTGTTTTTTTTTTGTGTGTGTGTGTGTGTGTGTGTGTGTGTTTATGTGTATGTGTGTATACTTGCACCTGTCAGTGTCTGTGTTCCTATCAGTTTGGGGCTTGCCAATGTAGGTGTGTGTATGTGTGCGTATATCCGTGTGTGTCTGAGAAAGTGTGTGTGTGTGTGTGCAGATGTGTGTGCTCACACACCGATATGTGTGTGTTTTTCCTCACCACTCTCACAGTAGACCTCCAGCCCCCTGCCAGTGTCTGACCCCGCGTCCCCCGGCCTCTGGCCCCAGCTGCCCAGGGAGGCGTGAGTGTAGCCCGGGCCCCGGCTCATTAGCGTGCCCACCTGGAGGCCGGCCAGCCGGCGGCCCGCGGGGAGTGGACCCCTTGATCTGCGGGCTCCGAGCAGCGGTGTGACACGCGGCTTGGCTGGAGCCGGCTGTCCAGCAGCCCACGGCTCACAGGGGCGACTGTCCCGTCCTGTCCTGTCCTGTATCTCCACCCATCCTTCATACTGGGCACACCCAATCATTTTAATTATCCTTGCAGCTCACAACACACACACACACACACACACACACACACACACACACACACACACACACACACTCCCATTCTACACTCACACGATTCATTTTTTTTTTTACTTGGAAAAATGAACTCATTGCACCCTCATCTCAAAGGGGATGTTAGATGTCATATTTGACTTTGTCCCAAAGGCCACTGATTCTCTCACAGAGTATAACAGGTTCCACATTTGTTTGGGGACGATGAGAGGATTAGAGAGCGAATGTGGCTGTGAATATGCTTATGTAGAAGCTCTGTTGACTGGCATCACTTTTGCAGGCAACGGTGGTAAAGTTATTTCATTTGGTGATTCAAATTATTTAAGTAAAGACAATCAAAGTCAACCGTTTTGACTCAATTTAAACTGAAGTGCTATGCAAAGGTACTTAAATACTTCATTACACAAAGTCATAAGTTTACTGCAGCAATCAAGTGTCCTAGAAAGCAACCAGGAGAGCTCAGCAAGCTTGCCTGTCATACAAGGGCCCACCCTGAGGTGTGAACTACTGTGGACAAGTGGCATAAAATAGTGAACATGAGTATGTGCATGTTCCAAACATTTCCATATTATATTGGCGGGCTGGGGCATTCTTTGACACAAATTGAAACAGCTTCCAACAGCATGCCATCATTCTCAGAATCTCTTCAACAATGTCCTACTTATGTCCAGTTATTCACTTATTTAAAATGTCTCTGCGTGCCATTTGAAATCTTGTCATGTTCTACAAGATGTGAAACAAGAATGAACTCACACAGCTATGGAAAGAGAGAGAGAGAGAGAGAGAGAGAGAGAGAGAGAGAGAGAGAGAGAGAGAGAGAGAGAGGCGTTATTATGTTGCAGTGACAGCAAAGACAGTAATTCCTTCCATCAAATCAAATTTACCAATTAATTATCGCAGGATGAAAATGCAAATCCCCCCTGCCTAATGTCAGCTCATGCCTGCAGTTTCATGTGGAGCTCCCAACACGACCATGACTGCCCCTCTCCTGCGACTCACTGACAGATTTGGGTTGAAAGCAACAGCAGGGAAGAGACACAGGTCCATTCACACAGACCCACAAGGCTCTCCCCTACAGCTCTGGAACTAAGTACAGCCTCAGGTAGAGCTCCATAAATCAGGCATATCCTTGCCCTGGTGGTCCTTTGATAAATAGAACTTCATCCAATGGCCAAAGTATAAGACACATTCTTGGATAACATTATAAATTTAGACAAATCTACTTGCCCAATACCTCCCACCCCCTTTAATTTTATTGGTGCTTTTAAGTGCAGACATTTTCTCTTTGGGCAATGACAACTGGGATAGCATCCAAAAAGCTATCCAGGCCAGCTTGCTGTGGCAGGTTTGGTGTATACTGTAAGCTCTTATGTTAATGGCTTGGATCATCAGCAGCATGAGACCCTTGAAACCTGCTGAGTCAGTCCTGGCTGGCTCACCTAAAGCCCTGCCCTTCAAAGAGCAGCCGACTAAAACTCCAGCCCAGCAGCACCTGCCTCCAGGCAGCCTGCCTCTCTCCACAGGTGACAAAGCTCTCCGTCATCACCCACCCATCCATCCCCTGGAATCATTTACACTCATTTACACACACACACTCATTACACACACACATACACACACACACACACACACACACACACACACACACACACACACACACACGCACACTCATTCACACACACACACACACACACACACACACACACACACACACACACACACACACACACACACAGCCTACTGCTGATGCGAATGCATTATTTTTATAATACGATTAAACTAGAAAACCAATTTGCAGCACTGCACACACACACATACTGTTAGTATAGTCTAGTATAGTCTAATTACCTTTCACAGATGTGCATACACAATTGCACACAACGCAACTGACAGGTATGCATACACATAGAAGGACACTTGGCCACACACACACACACACACACGTACTGTATGCACAAACAACAATGTGTGTGGGAGAGGAAAATTGTGAGACAAAAAGACTCCCTACTATGATTTACACCCATTTACACGTGCACACAAAGACAAACTAGGCAAACAAACAGTGTAGCTGCCTGGTTTAATGAAACTCTCATTGAGTGCAGTGGTAGTAGAGACGAGAGTTTGACACTAACACAAATGGCATACACCACACACAATGACGGGTGAAAACTAAGGACAGAGAATTCCCCTGCGTCATTTACACTCATTTGCAACTGCACACAGATGCAAACTCTACACAAACACACAGCAACAAAGACACACTGGATTAAACACACATTCAGCATAATGGCCAATGACAAGGCCATTTTTCAGCCACGCTTTCTTTCTTTTTTCTTTCTTTCTTCCTTTCACACACACACACACACACACACACACACAATACAAACAACCCTAAACATAGCGCCTTTCCCTAAAAAGTTCCGCATGTGCTCCATGCTTACGGTGTGACCCACACTCAAGAGTCATCTTTTAAAAATCTCCACTGGCCTGTGACCCCCCAATCATGAGGCTAAAGCCCATCTCCATCTCCATCTGACCGGCCCAGGCCCTCTCCCCTCACGCCTCAGCTCCAGCCCTGTGTGTGTGTGTGAATCCCCCTACTGTTCCTGAGCTCCAAGAAAAAGCCTGCGGGGCGATTGGGGCTTCACACTCTCCTCACTAGATTAGGGGTTAATAATCTGTCAGTAATGAGCCTACATTTCCCCCTGTGGCGACAGGGCTTACAGAAGACCTCTAGAGTTGTCTGTCCGTCCGTCCTACACCCACTGGTCGCTGCTAAGGGGCCCGTATGAGATAAGGTGGTTATTTGTCAAATCTGTTGCTGGTACGCGTGACAAGAGACCGTGTTTGCCAACAGAGTAGTCAATAGTGAGCCAGTAATGTGTCAGCTTTGCTATATTGCTCAACCGTGTAACTGAATTTTTTTAAGCCAGTCAGAGAAAGTGTTACAGTTATATTGCTCTTGGGAAAGACACTTTCACTGATAAAAAAAAGCAACAAAAAACATTTGCCCTTTAACTGACCTGCTGTAACAGTCTGATCTAACTTATTTCCTTTCAACTTGTGATATCACCCCACTATGTCTGCACAAGCTGTGAATATACTTATGTAGACTTCAGAGCTGATACTGAGGTGTGTTTGTGAGATATGTGGAGCTGTGAATATGCTTGTGCAGACCTGAGAGATGATCGTGAGGCATGATTGTGTTTGTGAGATATGTAGGATTGGAGTTGTGAATATGCTTGTGCAGATTTCAGAGCTGATAGTAGGGCCCTGATAGTAGGTCTGGTGTTGGTGGCTGAGAGAGAGAGAGAGAGAGAGAGAGAGAGAGAGAGAGAGAGAGAGAGAGAGAGAGAGAGAGAGAGAGAGAGAGGGGCATGATTGTGTTTGTGAGATATGTGGGACTGTGAGTATGCTTATGCAGACTTCAGAGCTGATAGTAGGTCTGGTGTTGGTGGCTGTGAGGGAGAGAGAGAGGATGCATTGGTGAAGCCTCGGCAGGAGTCGCTGCCGCTGGCATGTGTGCCTCTGATGAACACCACAGGGCACAGCAGGTCTTTGGGCTCCTGCAGACTCTACCTCTAATTACACCAAATGAAATCTCTGACAAAGGCTAAATCATCCTCGGGCCATTATGCGCCTGGTGACACCAAACCTGGAGAATGCGCCTCACTCTTTTCCACCACACACACACACACACACACACACACACACACACACACACACACACACACACACACACACACACACACACACACTTGTAGAAAGTGGAGGGTTAAAAATAACCTGTTGCTGCTGACCTGAGAGGTCATCTAAATCAGTTTCAGTATCCTATAAGTAATGGTTAAATGAAGTCTGTGTGGTAATTAAACTTTAACTTTTAATGTTTACATTTCCAATGTATGTATGAAGTGAATATATATAACTGTGGGTGTATGGGAGACGATACATTGGGCCAATATCCTTGTCCTTATAAAAGTGGGGTTCACCATTCCCACCAGCACAGCTAAATTTAATTAAAAGACTTGTGAGGGGAAAGAAATTACACTGTTATGGCTGATGGGGGTGGAAATGGGCCGCAGAGCTCCAGAGCATATTAAACTCAAAGGCCAAGGGGCCTGAGGTCTACCCATCCTGGGAAAGTCCAAGAGCCAATTACCCCGAGATGGGGGGACTCCCTGTGGAACCTGTGATGAGAAGATTCCAGCGCCAAGCCGGGCGTCAGGGCTCTCTCTCCTGCCCTCCAGGCCTCTCTTCTTCACCCGCTAGAGCCCTGGAGCACAGCCCTGGGCCCTCCACCTCAACCTCCACCGCCTCCGTCTCCTCCTCCACCTCCCTGCCGCTTGCACCTTTCCCTGGTTTCATTTAGTGCCAGCCAGAGGCCAGAGACAGGAAGGAGCCCCTGAGGGTGAGGGATATTGCCATGTGACCAGGGGGGTCCTCAGAAGTCGTAAGAGAGAGAGAGAGAGAGAGAGAGAGAGAGAGAGAGAGAGAGAGAGAGAGAGAGAGAGAGAGAGAGACTCTTCTAAATGATCATTTCCATCACACAGGGCTAGTTTAAAGGGATTATTACAACAGGATGAGTATATCCATCTATTACTATTTGTGTGTGTGTGTGTGTGTGTGTGTGTGTGTGTTGCAAAGTAGTTTTCTTTTCTGCACTGAAAGAGTATCCACACCTGTCAGAGAGGCGTGTATTGCTGAGCTGATAGCTAACAGAGCTCCATTGCAAACTGTGAAGGCAGGGCTAAAATCGCCTCAAGTCTGGCTTATGTACAATGACAACAAATCCAGAGAACAGGTAACATACTGCAACAGCATGTACAGTAGTGACCCTGCACAAAATATGGCATGCCTGTGTGATATGCCAGGAGTATCAGGTCAACTATATAAATCCCACCAATATGTTAGTAAAGTATATTTAAGAAGCATTGAATCCTGGAAATCACATAGCCATGGCCTCACCATCACCCCAAGAACTGTCCAACTGGAAAGGTCATTTCAACTGAGTAAGGAACGTATTACAAACATTCAAATAATGTATTACTGTGCACAGACAGGTGATGCCGTTTTTGGATGTTTGGGTGCAACTCTGGGTGAGTGTTTGGCACGCTGCCGTGGGACAGTGAACAGTGTGAGAAAGAGCTGACATGCTTGTGACCCTGTGGGGCAGCGGGAGAGTGCGTGCAGAATTCACACCATCTAAACAACAAACACTCCCCGTGAGAACCAGGTCCTCTCCGGAGAAGCCAAATTCTTCACCACGGAACATTCTCTCGCAGGACAAGCAGCTGCCAACTCAATCAGGTCTAATAGGTGTTCTTTATGCATTAAAGCCGAGTCTTATTATTCTGAATTATACTGAGAGCATTTGGATATGGGCAAGTGGGCCTTGTTACCCATATGAGGTGTGCTTTGTAAATGTCCTCCATTGCCAGGGCCGGTTCTAGGCTTTTCGCTGCCCTAGGCCAGATTTGGGTTTTGCCCATTCTTTTCTAGAAATATATGTGAAAAACGGAAGAATATATTTGGTGCCCTAAGCGATCGCCTACTTTGTCTATGCCTAGAACCAGCCCTGTCCATTGCTATGCTGAAAAAATCATACACAATTGCTTTTCTAAATATGAAGAAACCTGTTTTGTGGCAACTGAAACATCTCTACATTTGAAAGTTATTTGGAATCGGTAGAAAACTTATGGTACCTTAAACTTCACTATATAGACATTCCATAGCAGACAAGCAACCATATTGTTCTGAAGCAACACCACATAGCACTGGTCTCTATGAACCAAATATTCCGTTCCACCAGTACGAGGCACTGGAAAAACAATGACATTCCAGCCACCAATGCCCTCATACTGGGAGAACCAGTGAGGAACATCCACTGGTGAGTCACACAGTCATCTGGGCTTTCTACAGGACAGACGACTGGCAATCCCAGGAATGCTAGACTCCATCCCCGTAGGAGCCCATGTTCTTCTTATTGGCGACCAGTGAGAGAATCCACAGGCCCAATGTCCAAGATGAGTTCCCACACAATAGGAACAAGACATTTATGACTGGGATTCCAAAGACGGGAAAGATAGGGGGATTCTCTCACAGGGGGAAATCACGTCTAGCCTGTACCCCAACAGGAACCCACACCATCCCCCACAACACACACACACACTCGCCTTTTCCCCCAGACAGTAGTTCCCTGTCCCCGAGACACCTCTGAATGTTTGGTGTGGGCGGCCTGAGGAGATAAAGGTCAGAGGGATGGGAGTAGGGAGAGAACCCGACAAGTCTGGCCCATTTAGGATGATTTAAACGGCTGCTTATTACCTTCTGGCTGCCGCACTGCCACTGTCCCCCGTGCTGCCGGCTGCCTGGCTGGCCCGTGTTTAATTACTCCCATGCATCTCATCAGCAGAGCAAGCAGAATTCCTGCATAACATTAACGTGGCACTGGGCCCAAAAATGCTGGAACAAGGAGCCCTTTAAGAAAGTTTCAAAATGTTACAAATGTGATATTTTTCCTTAGTGTATTCCCTCCACACACTTTGGACGTTCTACATAAGGAGAGTTTATGGAAAGAAGTTGAATTGTGTCTGTGTTTGAAACTGTGAACTGTATGTATCCATGCTTAACACGTCAATCAAATAGCAGAAATTGTAGTTTAAGGTGTTTTGAGCTTAATATAAAAGCAATTGACAAAAACTAAATGTCATTGAGCTCCCTTATTAGTTTTGCTTTCAAAATACGGTCAAAACTACTTTGGTCACTAATTTTTTCGAAGCAATAGGCTAGTTTCTTTTTTTCATGCATTTACTAATTCAAATGATCCAATGTTTAGCTGCATGTATTACATTCAGAAAGCACATATATTAAATTTTTTTGCCTATATTTTCTTTGTGATTAATAATGTTGGTTATTGTTGGTAATTAATAATGTTGGCTAATGTTTGTTATTCCCTATTGTAGCCTTCCAATTGAATTTCAAAATGTAGCCCATATTGAAGTTAAATATTTTGTTAAAAAGGGTTTTGGTAATTTTAAGCACACACTTTGGCAATGAAAAGAGAAAATGACCTGTTGGATTCTGAGCACTTGTTGAGCTCATTGACCAGATACATAGGAACGTGAGCACCACTCACTGGTACATGTTTGCTACTGCAATCACTGATATTGCATAGCCAATATGTCTGCAATCTCATGGACAGGCAATACAAATTATCCTTATCTCTTATACATATGTGAGTGAATTGAACTTTCCATATATTATTATGAATATAAAAAGTTCTTAAATTCTTAATTCTTTACATGAATCAACAACAGGTTTCTCTGAGAGAAAGACTCTGGAGTAGTGCAGAGTTTTCTCATATATGACGCATCAAATGAATAACCAGTGGTTTCCACAACCCCTTTTGTCCTACAGGAAGATCCTGCCCAATTAAACCTGTTTTTCTTTCTTCCTTTGATACATATCACACATTCACACACCCAATTAGAGCCATGCTGCTATCTTTTGAGGGGCCATACCCACAATTTACCTCGCCTTACCTTTTGTGTCATTCAACCAGCCTGCTGTTTATTTGAACCTCATATTATAACATGTTTCCCCAATTAGAACCATCTCCTGCTCCTCTTTGGGTTTTCCTTAAAGAAAGCCCAGGGAAAACAGGGCTTCTTTAACAAGTGTGCTCTATTCTCCTGCGCACTGCAAGTTTACCCACATCTGCCCCACACCCTAACCCTTGTCACTGAGAAGGTCACTCCGGAGGTCGGAGGTCAGCTCTTGTCTCTTTGTAGAGGTAGGGCCAACACGGACCCTGTGTCCAGCAGCGTGCTCTCCTCGGCAAAAGGAGTGGCGGGGCGGTTCAGGTTCAAGAATGAAAAATGAACAGGAGTTGTTCTTTGACACGGTTTGGCGCGCAGGAGTTTGAAAAGGGGGGGATCGTTCAGATGCTCTAATTGGGGAGAAAACGAATGGCTGGTGTGGCTTTGTCGGCCCTTTTTGTGTCATCAATGACAGCGCATACAATGTGAGGGGGAGAAAAACAACAAGGATAGAAGCAAAAAAAAAAAAAAAAACGTCAGCGTGGGATGAGAATTTGCAGGTGTGCGTGGAGGGATGTGTTTGAGACGAGGTGAATGGCACTGGGGGAGGAGGAGGGGTGGTTGGGTCAAGACGAGCTGATGTGATCCAAGCTGGCCCGCGTGAGAACCGATCCGGTCTGGAGCACCTCAACAGGTCGGACAATGCCAAACTGCGTGGCCCTGCGGTGGAACCTCCAGCGGTACTCCATGCACACAAGCTCCGCTTCTTGAGAAAGGCAGAGACACCACCCTCTCACCTCCTCAGCTCTCTCTCTCTCTCTCTCTCTCTTTTTCTCTCTCTCTCCCCCTCTGCTCAAGCCCCCTCACGCTCATCTGCGCGCTCGCTCGCTCACCTTCCCTAATTAACCCCATTCCCAGATTCCCTGCGCCGGTGACCACCAGAGCAGCTGAGAAATGGGCAGCGTGGCTGACAGAGACGGGCCGAGCCAAAGGAACGCTGCTAAAAGAATGTTCTCTTCTGTTGGTCTTGAAAAGGAGAACAGGCAAATCAACATAATGGCTGTAATTCCCTCCCACACATTCACTCACTCACATACATACACTCAAACCCACCCCCCCACACACACACACACACACACACACACACACACACACTCCCACACACAGACACACACTATCCCTCTACTCCCTCCCCTTCCCAGACTCTACCTCATCCAAACCTTGATTAACCTCCTCAGTAGCTCCCTCTCTCTCTTTCCCTCCCTCCCACACACACACACACACACACACACACACACACACACACACACACACACACACACACACACACACACACACACACACACACACACACACACACACACACACACACACACAATGTGCCTAGGAGGCCCTGACAGATGGATAGAGGGCTTTTTTGGGGGAATAGAGGGGAAGGGGTGGGGGGTATGGTGTGGGTGGGTGTCTCTGTGCAAATGGCAGCCTGGTTTAGTGTGATGTTGTCAGGATCCTGAATTGATCCCCGCCAACTATAGAGGCCTCCATCCGCCAGCGTGTCACAATGGCAACAAGTGCTGGGAGCTGGGAGCAAGCTTGTGGAGGCCTGGGACTCTCAGACTTGAATGATAGGCCGGCAAATGGCCTTCTTTTCATTGTCTTTCATGGCTGAACCAAGACTCATTTCTTCCCCCCTCTCTCTCTCTCTCTCTCTCTCTCTCTCTCTCTCTCTCTCTCTCTCTCTCTCTCTCTCTCTCTCTCTCTCTCTCTCTCTCTCTCTTGTGTACAGGGGCTGCCCCATCCAAAAAGCAAGTGGTCTTGGTGGTTTAAGTCCCCTTCCATTCACGGGACAAGATTTCACAGACGTTTGAAATGTTTATTTGTTTGTTTGATTCTCCTGCTTTAACGAGTCCCTGCTTCAAGTGGTGGGACTCTATGCTTTGACCCGTGGGTCTGTGAAAAGCTGTGAGTAAGGATCTCTCCACTGCAAAAGCGCTGGGTGCTTTTCACTGGGCTCCTTTGAAAAGGAAGCTCGCTGGGAGGTCCTGATGTTTTTCACTCTCAAAGAAAAATAAACATCTTTGCCCCGTGTAATGCGCTGAACATTATAGAAATTCTGGGAGTAAACAAACAAGGTGGGATTCTTCTCAAAGCTCTGAACTGTTTCTGGATTAACGACGCCAACAATATGCCCAAGTTGTAAACAAAGCAATGTGTTGTGATGGCTAGCTAGGTCAACTCTGAGAATTGGCTACACAACCAAGGAATCAGCAGGCCCAACATGTACCCTGTTCTTGGTTGAGCATTACAAATCATACGTGGCTTGGGTGTCGTTGGGGACCCAAAACACAATTCCGAATAGACACAACTGGTAGAACGCCCACGCTGACCCCAGTGGTGACCTATGACAAGAGAGGCAAGCCTCCCCCAACAAGCTGACAACAGTGCCATCACGCTTCGACATCACTACGTC
The DNA here is from genome assembly GCA_027497455.2 of Sardinella longiceps. Lineage (NCBI taxonomy): Eukaryota > Metazoa > Chordata > Actinopteri > Clupeiformes > Clupeidae > Sardinella > Sardinella longiceps. The sequence continues at coordinate 16,258,193 of JAODXP020000018.1, read as the reverse complement.
ACTGTCACTTTTCCAGGCCCGAGTTAATATTCAACCAACCTACACCCTTCCATTCTCCCTGCCATGCCTGACCACAGAGCCAAAGAGACAAGACAGACAGGGAGGCCTGGAGGAGGATCACAAAGAAACTTTTTAAAAGGTCATTGATTGACCAAAAACACAAAGCAGAAAGGTGCACACAATGCAGAGGGAACCATAGGAGGATTGAAGCTCTGTGTACCTGCAACCGCATTCATTTATCACAGGCCATTAGCCACAGCCCAAACACAAGAGAAGAAAGAGGAGGCTGGCTGCATTCTGCCTGGCAAAGTCTTTAGCAACGCTGGCCAACCGACTGAAAGAAAGCCTGAGGGAATGATGTCAGAAATGATGGTGTTGCAAGCTGTTTTTGGATCACATTCTGAACTACATGGATGAAGTTATTCTTTGGGTTATAAAAGCATACGATATAAAATAATTTTGCAAGTTTAAACTTTTTGAACAACATTGTAGTCATAGTGTGCATTTCATCATTGTTTTTTTTAAATCAGCAACATTTCTTCTCAGGATCCCTCTGAATAACGTGCCAGCCCATCCGCTGACTAAGATCATACAATTAGTCAACCAACTGATGATTTCAGTTCAAATGATTTCAGATAACTCCAGATCAATTGAAGAAAGTCATACAGAAAACATGCTGATGACTAACAACAAAAAACAAGAGCATTGTTTTAGCAATTTTGTTGCCACAAAGGGTTTCTTACGTTGCCAAGCCAGCCGTTGGGCACAATGACAGCTGAGACTGAAAAAAAGTAAATGCATGTCTTGGGGTGTTTCTGCCACTTACAGATACATGATGTTTTTCTTTTTTCATTCCCACTCGTACTGAAGGGTTAGAGACAGTGAGGAACAAAGTGGGCTGTTGCATTCTCATGGGAGAGCGCTTGAGCCCAAAGAAACATGGGGTCTGTCACCTCCAGGACCGCGTTCAATAGGTGGGGCGCACGAGTGGGGGGTCTCAAGTGCATTAATGGGGGCTTGTGTGTGTGTGTGGGGCAGGGCTGGGCCGGGCAGGGGTGCAGGCACGTACTGTATGTGCCTGTCAAGCAGATGCATTCTCCAGGCACCCTTTTGTGCTTTTCAACCTGCATAGCAATGGGCAAGTACATTACCATGTGTTAGAATGCGGAGCTGAAGGGAGGGGTGGGGGGGTGCTGGGTGCGGGGGTGCTGGGTGGGTGGGTTGGGGTGTGTGTGGTGGGCAAGGAGGCAGGGCTCACAGTTGTGTATTGTCGAGAGGCAAGGTCCTCTCAAAGAAAAAAAGCGGAGGGAGAAAAACAGGGCCGCTGACAAGGGCCCTGAATGAGAATCAATTAATTTTCATTTAGTGTAACAATCGGAGGGGCTGGGATTAGCATGTGTGAGGCTCATTTGATGGCTGCAGCAGCCGCAGAGAGCAAAGCGAGGGCCTGCGTTTAAGATAATGACGGGGTCAGAGCGGCCCGGCCTCCGCGCTCATTAGCACCACTGAGTAATGCGCTAGCATAACACATCACTTCACTTCACTTGTGGACGAGCGAGGCATTAGCATCTCTCTCTCTCTCTCTCTCTCTCTCTCTCTAACGTGGCTAAATCGCGGAGCCCATCATTAGGCTGCCTACTAGCAGAGGGACTGTGTAAATGAAGCTGAACAGTAATGCGCTACAGGGCCTCCTTGAGCAGTTCTAATGAACTCAATCTGTTCTAAATACTGTCGCTACTTAGCTGCTTCTGCAGCTTGTGAATACAGAAGCATGAGCCACATAATTCAGTGCAATTTCTCAGTGATTAGTCAGAAAGCGGGAGAAATGTTTTAACATGACAGTTTTTTATACAAAGGTACTGTTAGCCACTGAAATACTATTCTTGTGTTGCCAATCCTCTCTCTCTCTCTCCTTCTCTCTCCTTCTCTCTCTATCAGTTTACCTATTTTTACTACTAATCTCCCCAGGTCTAACAGACAGAGGAGAGAGAGAGAGAGAGAGAGAGAGAGAGAGAGAGAGAGAGAGAGAGAGAGAGAGAGAGAGAGACTGTGTAAGTCAAATTAAAATGGGATTACTGTGAAGAGGGCGAGTGGAGTGGAGCGGAGCAGAGCGAGGAGTGTGGAGTGCGGTGTGAGGAGTGCGGTGTGAGGAGTGTGGAGCAGCGGAGCTGCAGACAGGAGGCTGGAGGCTGGAGGCAGGAGGCTGGGCTGGGCGGAGGCCAGGGGTGCACCGCTGCACGTGCAGAGAGTGGAGAGTAGGGGCAGCCCCAGACAGTTGAAATGGGGCGGAAAGTATCGGGGAAGAAAGGGAGATGAAAGAAAAGGGCTAAACAATTGCAGGCTGGGTCCCATCTGTGACACTGGGGGACAAGACCTGGCATGGTGTAAAAAGTGTGCAGACATCACATACTGGGTAAAGCTGTCAGCCAGCTGTTTTAGATAGCTGTCAATTAAAAGGGCTGTATTTTACTCCACACAGAGGGCAAGACAGTTTTACAGGGCCTGACATGAGGGGCTTCAGTGGAAGGGAAAAGTTTACTAGTCTTCATGCTATACATCACTATACTGAAGCATTACAAAGGGGAGAGCTACAGATGAGGATGTTTAAGTACTCCCCAAGACTCCTCTAGACTCCCCTAAGGACTTGATTGTAATGTCCATTATCTAAAAGATGACAAATCATGTATAATGCCCATTGTCTATATTAGAATTATGCACACATATGCACAATGCTTTAAATGAAACTTCCAGCTACAAAGTAGCAAATACAGTAAGTATACAGTAAGTATACATACAGTATTTACATATCCCACAAATGCACACACACACACACACACACACACACACACACACACACACACACACACACACACACACACACACATATACACAGAGTACAGTAGTCCAAATCATTGTCACTTGACATTCTCCTTACCACACATGCACACTTGACTCAGATTATTCAACAGTCAAGCCAGGGAAAAAAAAGAAGAAAAAAAAAAAGAAACCGTAGGTGGCAATTCCCCAAATGATTTAGGGCTACATGCTCCTTAATGAGGCCCTCCGATTGAGATGCAGACAGATATAGGCTTGACCTTTTAGGGCTCCTTCAGCCCAGCCATAGACACATTACAGAGGACAAAGGAACACATTAGGAGAAAGGGTTGCAGGAATCAGATGGCTTAATTGTTCTCCGGCCATTTGGCCATCAGTCAAGTGAAAGTTTAGAAATTTACAGAAAGTAGAGAAGGGGAGGCGGAAGAAAGAAGAGAGAGAACATAGAGAGAGAGAGAGAGAGGAGGGGAGGGAAGGAGAGAGGATGGAGGGAAAGGGGGAGGGGGGGTAGTGAAAGAAAAGGGAGGCCACTAAAACACCCACTGAGAGAGAGGGCAGTGAGAGGCGGTGAGAGGGAGAGGGTCCCTTTGAGCATCCGCTGAAGGGTAAAAGACAGGCAGCACTTAACAATACTGTACAATGCGGCTCTGCCTCATTAAGTGGCATGGAGGACAGTGTCAGAACAATGTGACCCCTCCTTTTCCCCCGTGAGACAGTGGCAGCAGCGGCAGCAGCAGCAGTAACAGCAGCGGTGGCCCCCCAAGGTTCCTTCTCTCTCTCTCTCTGGGTCCATATGGTTTGGTCCCTCACACAGGCCCAGACTACTGCTAGGCCTTCTGCTCAGCATCTGGACACACATGGTAACACATAGGCACAGGGCTGTGGGCATTAGCACACACATGGACACAGCGCTTTGGGCATCTTAACACACATGTGGTGCATCTCCACTACAAGGTAAAACCCCTGTGTCTGGGGTAAAGCCTCGGGCCTGTCCTTTTTCCATTGCCAGGGCCAGACCTGGGCAGGGGCTCAAATGGTCTCAGGACAGCCCTGGAGTTGACCAGGGCCAAACCGGGTAGAAACTAGGTGGTAGACGTTTACCGTACATTCTCATAGAATCTCGCGGGTACTGTTACAGGTACAAAACCGAATAAAAACAAAAGTAAGGGGGGGTTTGGTGGGGTTTCCCCCCAATTTAAGTATCTTTGGTTTAGCTTGTGCTACTGTTGCTGAGCAATGTTTAAAAGTTCCTAGCATTGTGATGAAAACCCCCGGTGCTTTAGGTAATGGAAACAGAAGACTGGGGCTAAACACCGGTGTTTGAGCCGGGGAAAAGCCTCAGGCCGGCCCAAGTCCATAATGGAAATGCGCCAATGGACACAGGGCTGTGGGCATTAGCACACATGTGGAAACAGGGATGTGGGCATTAGACCATACATGTGGACACAGGACTGTGGTCATCTGGACACACATGTGGTCCAGGCTGTGGTCATCAGGCCTGACCATAGGGGCCATAGTAGCCATGGGAACCACAATACAGAAGGAGGGAAAGTGTCATGGGAGCTGTTGTAAGCCATAAAATGCACACTAGTGAATTAGGTTAAGGGTGCTTAAGACAGGCTGCCCTCCTATAATGGGCAGTCTTCAGGCAATATAGAAGTTGGGACGACTTGATTTATTCTTCTTTTTGTTCACTTCTCACTAACGAGAGAGTTCTTTTAAACGGGTTTCAAACATTATTGATCACTATGTGAAAATATTTCTAAAAGTTTGAAGAGTTTTCCTGCTTTTAATGCTAGAGGTAGTTGCTGGTGTGACAAGAATCTTTTAAATTATTATTGATGGATATTATAAAAACAATACTTCAACAAGTGTCATCATACAATGCTCACAAAATAAAGATTCAAAGCAACCTTGAAAGTTCCATTCTCATCTAAAGCACCGATCATTCATGAATTTTCATTGGTTTTTAATTTTGGTGACAGATTGGCCTGCAGCCATCACTTAAAGCAATGAGTAATCTTAAACTGTATAGGGTGTGTGTGACAAAGAACTGTCAGAGTGATGGAGTATAGGGGTGCAGCCGGCACATGGGGACCTGCCTTAACTCCTGTCCAGCCTTAACACAGGGACGCAAAACAAAAGAAGTGGGCAGGAGAGAGAGAACCAAAGCCAAAGGGAGAGTGAGAGAGAGAGAGTGAGAGAGAGAGAGAGAGAGAGAGAGAGAGAGAGAGAGAGAGAGAGAGAGAGAGAGAGAGAGAGAGAATGGGGGTGGGGCGGCAGAGGAGGAGGCAGTGGTTTGCATTTGAAGAATAAGGAGTGGAAGAAGAATCGCTTCTTAATACGTGTTTGTCCGCATTCTGTTGCCTGGCCGTGGAGCAGTAACCAAGCATGGCAAGAGCCAGCCCCCTGCTCCAGGAAGGGAGCTCAAAGACCCGGTGGGGTCAGGGGTCACTAACTCCGCCATTGTTCCTGACAGGGCAAGCACACTCCAGATTTTCTGCAGCTTTCAAAGGCCTGTACAGGGAGGGGGAGGACAGATAGGCCAGGAACAACTGGGTCAGGACCAGGGGCTTTGTGACTGCGGGGGGAAGAAAGAGTCCTGGAAAAAAGGTTAAATGAAGAGCGAAAGGACCCTTCTGTCCAATTACTGTGTGGACAACTACTGCATGTGCCCCGGCTGGGTCAAAGTTCAGCGCAGCTTTTGCCGGCGGCACACTCGGGCTTATTGTGGACCCTATAAGATGAACCTCCACCTTGTTTATCTAAGTCACTCAGCAGCCCAATTGGGAGGACATAAATATTTTCAGCCTGAAAGCTGCCACTTAGCAGAATTTATTATTTTATTAGCCTGTCCGCGGGACTCGATGGGTAAAATCACTCATGCAAGACTTCTGCTTAGGTGCTTCCCAAAAAACAAGGGCAGGGAGGAAAGTAGGCATTCCTTGGGTCTGCTGCTTGGGTGACAATCTTTTTTAAAAGTGAAAACAGGATCCTTTCACAACACAAACGTGCCAAAAGAGACTCGCCCCACCACCAAAATCCGCCTCAGTCAGCTAAATTTAAGCAAAAAAAAAGAGAGAGGGGGTGAAGGGGACACAAAGGCTACCTCTAAGACTCTTTCATCTCAGTAGCTGGAGGAAAATGGAAAGTGCAAGGCTTGCAAATCAGAGGAAGAAACCCCTGATGAAAGAGGCTCTCCTTCCGCCCCTCCCAGTCCGGACTGGGTGCCTCTCAGGGTCTGGGTCCCTCAGCGCTCTGGTGCTTAGCCCCTGGACCCGACCAGCACTTATGGGCTAATGTCGGCACACTCAAAGGGCCCGCAACAGCGGAGTGGTGCTGTGAGTGTGTGTGCCGGTGCTAGGCGGCGTGGATTAGGACCCCTGGAGGTATTTCCTCCGTAGCCCCCCTAGGCCACTCGTGGATTAGCGTGTGTGTGTGCAGTGTGTGCACCCGGTTTTAATCATCTACTTGTTAGGTTAACAAGCAAGGTGCAATCGTGTTACCGCATCTCGACTTGACTTCCACCCAGCCACCTATCGAAACCTCTTCAGGATTCGGCGCGCCATTGTGTGGGGAAAGCCATCCGGGATTTCCTGCTTAGGCTGGCTGGAGTGGGTCTGGTTCTGCCGATTATTCCGGTAGCGATGGTGACGGAGCAGGTGCGGGAGGTTCATTAAGGTCAGCCGTTGCTTTAATCACGTTGCCAATCAATGCAGTGGACTTAAGGGGGGATGATGAAGTCACATTCCTTGCTTTGGTAATCACTTTAAAAAATGCTTACCGTCAGTTCATTAAAGGAAATGAGATCAGAGGGGTTGTGTTGTTAAGTTCAAAGACGCAGCCAGACTTGGGCTGGCCCTCAGACACCATGTGAAATTGCTCTCTGTGCAAAGTGCCACACAACAAACCATACATGTGCACTGTTGCCTTTGGAGTGGGAAGGACTTTGAAATCTTCCCAGATTAAAATTCACATACAAAGTACGACTCCCGGATCAGCATAATTGTCTAGACATTTCTGTGCCTTCAAACAATGAAAAAAAGGGCAAAGGAAAGAGAGAAAAAAAACCCAGACGATGAGGTTCAAAAGTTCTGAGGTGCTTAAAGAGAACTCTGGGCCTCAGAAAAAACAAAAGTTAAGAGCTGTGCGACTTTCCATCAAAGTCACACACCGGTGCCTTTGAATGCGGAAGCTCACAAGGCTCAGACACACAGGTTCTTCTAAACTAAAGCCCCTGCACTCCTCTCAGAAAAATCCATTTTCCATGGCCCTTCTCAGACGTGGGCCCCATCATGGCTGGGTCCTCTGACAGATCACATCAAGCTCTCATGGAGAACGAGAGTCACCGACAGGCAGTGGTAAGGGTGCTGCTGGTGGTGAGGCTGGTTCATGGAACTGGGGAGGGGAGGTAGGAGGCTGGATGGATGGAGGATTTCCCCCCAGTAGGCCTCCTCTCCACAGGCCCCCTCCATCCCTCACGAGCGGCCCTAAGCCTGTTGGACACACATGAGGCGGCCCAGCGAGAGGAGGCCCAGCTGGAGAGGTGCGGGGCTCTGGGCTGCTTACAGGCCCTTGAGAGGGGAGTGGGGTGACCTTTAATCGGGGATCAGGAGCGGGACCCTGCAGCTGGGCACCTGCAGGAATCTGTCCACACCTCCGCCTCGGGTCAGGCTCCTGCTGCTCGACTGTGGCCTTGGCACGGAACTCGCTGGCCGATGAAGTGATCAGAACAGTCAGGAGCCGCATGTAAGCGTGCGGCCGTGTCATAGTACAAGCACAGAGCAGGCATGACGTCTGCCTGATCAAAGCAGGATAAGTCAGAGCTAAAGCTAAAGCTAAAGCTAAGTCATGGGAGATCTTAGGACTCCAGCAAAGAATATGTGGTTGGTAATTGGAAACAGTGTCCTATTCCAGGCTAAAGTATACTACTAAAGATGCAGTCTACATACAGAGTCTATATACTTCTAGAATGTATGTGACCTTTCCTTATGTATTCAGGATTTTGTACAAAACTGTAAAGAGCATGCAATGCATGCTGTCTACCAATGTGCATACAATTTACTTTTTTTAATATAATATAGTTATTCTATTAAAAGATCAGATGATGCGTGGAGATCAAGGTGTAGGTTCATATTACTAATAATGTATTTGAACATAAATTGTTGTATTGATGACATAGCTTTAGCTACTGCATGTCATCAGACCTAGAGTTAGAGAAAAAAACAAACAATTTGGACTCAATATTTGCAGGGGATTTTTGTTGGTGTTTGTGCAGGTGAGACACAGCAACTACAACAGCAAAAAGTATACACTGAAAACAACCCATACAAATGGGAGGACTGCATTGAAAGCACAGTTTTCTAGGAATACCTCTGGCTTCAGATCATTTTAACGAAGGTTTGCGTTCACTTGCATTGTATTTAATGCAGCAGTTCCACATGATAATGTGTAGGATAGCTGACACACTATGCTAACCCGATTTGCATGCTAACTTCTAATAGCATCTGGACCACATGCTTGTGTGTTTATAACATCAATCTTGTTGTTTCTTCACATTCTGTTGCTGTTTCTTGGTCATTTCTGGATGTTTTATCTTAAAAGTAATACAAATACCTCCCTTTACACTCACTACTCTGATGGAGCCACAAAGCCATGCTTTTTTATAAATTCACACCAAAGGAACCTCCTCTTTCAAGAGCTCTTCAGACCCTGGCATTTGGCAGGGAGGGAGGGAGGAATGCATTTTTGAGTGGTAAACCAACATTTTCACCAACACTTGAAAAGATCAAAACAGAAAAAAAGGGGGGTTGAGGGTGTTGTTGGCGCTTAAGGGTGGGCATGGAAATTTCGGCACCTCTGGCGTCCCAGGGTGTCAGAGAAAAGGGGGCACACAAATGTCTGATTGGGCCCCGTCAGCATCCATCTTGCGGGGCTGCTTTAAGCGCCAGTGCGGGCTGACAGTTCTCCATGTGGCACTCCCTAGGCGAGAGCGCAGATCTTTCAAGGCAAGTGTCAGCGCCACTGAATGCCCTCTCTGTTATTAAAAGCAGCCGCGGGGTGCCAGGAGAGTGAAACATCAGTCAGCCGCCCCCGCACGGCTCTCCGCAGCAGTTTGTCTTGCATGGGCACGGCCTGGCGCTTTGAGGGGGCACCGGCACCCCGGAGGACTCCTGCTGGCAAGCCTCTTCAGCACCATCCCTTGTGCCTCCTCATTCCTCAAAGCCTCCTCCTCCTCCCTCCCCCCCTTCTCACACACCTCCTTCTCCATCACAGGGGCACGCAGCCCTGCTCCAGGAGAGGGATTAAAAAAAGCCCAAACCCCCACCTCTCTCTCCTCTCCGTCCCTCGTCACTCACCCAACAGCACCAGGGCACCATACCCGCTCTCCTTTCTATCTTCTTTGCCCACCCTCTCTCTCTCTCTCTCTGTCTATTTTTCTTTCTCTTTCCTTCTCTCGTTCTCCCTCCCTCCCACATGCACCACCAGCAAGGCATGCCCTCTTTTCTTCTCCCCCTCTCTCGGGGAGAGGGAGGACAGGGATGAAGAGGCAAGGGCCTTTCACGGCGAACAATCTGCCAGGGGGCCGGAGAATGAGCGGGCACTCAATTAAGGGCTGCCCATTGAGGCGGCCGAGAGGGCCTGAATGTGGGGCCCTCCAAAGGAATGGAGTCCCATGAATAGATTGTGGGGCTTCATGAAATATTAAAGAGCAGACGGATTTCCCACAATATTTGTACACCTCCCTTTGTGGGGATTTCTCCCTCCATTGAGCTTGAAACTGTTAACACATCCGCTCTCAACACATGGGCCCCGGGAACGCGCTAAAGAGCCGCAGAATCCCCCCAGCATCAAACGCAGATCCCTGCACCCCCTGCTCCCTTTTCTACCCCGAGTCTGATTCGCTCTCCCCCGTCTTTTGCCTCCCCGGCTAGGCCCATACAGATCCCCCTCACTGGGAGAGAAAGCCTGAGCTATTCATGGTGAGGATTACAGCAGTTTTAATGACCACCTGCCCTTTCTGTTGCTGTAGTGTGCCATTGTGACGGTGTGTGGGTATGTGTGTGAGTGAGTGTGGGTATGTGTGTGTGTGGGTATGTATGTGAGAGTAAGTGTGAGTGTGTGTGAGTGTGTAGGTGTGTGTGGTGGTATGTGTGCAAGTGTGAGTCATCAGCATCGTGCTACTCTCGCTGCCAAGAGTATAGGACCGTCAAACAAGTGCCTGATAATAATCTAGCCACAAACACAACTCAGACTTTCTTGCAAAACCAGAGAACTTGCCATTTATGAGAGACACCAACCTGCTTTTGCTGGGAAGTTGTGGCTCAACTGGCACTGCCTCCCCATGCTGCGCACAGAGTATCGTCAGTGTAGATGGTCTAGGATACCAAAAACAAATTACTCATCACACATCATGCAAATCTCCATCTACAGCAACTATGCAAATCTGCATCTAAACACACCATCAGTGGCAAACAAATGTGTATAAAGCATAGTAATAATAATCTCTCTCTCTCTCTCTCTCTCTCTCTCTCTCACACACACACACACACACACAGACACAGACACACACACACACCAGTGTTGCACTAAGAGCTTAGACACAGTGGATAAGGAGCTGGTTAAGTCTTGTATTAGCATGACAAAGGCTACATATCTTAGCAGTGAACCAACATCAGAGGGTTAGCTAAAAAGCGCTGTGCAAAGTCTAAAAAACACAGAACCTCTACACAAATTTAGTGTTCTTGGCCTCTGTGCACTATAGCACTTGTATTCTAAGTGTTGCACTGTTTTTGTTTGAGGGTATGGCACAAAAAAAGAAAACACAACACTTGTTGCAAGACTTACACACACTGCAAAAGCAAAGGAGAGCAAAATACGAACCACACCCTTTGCTAAACATCAGCAAAAGATTGTATGGTGTTCCTTTCTTAGTCTCATACTTCATGTTACATCATACAAAATTTGTTTTTACTTTGCCATTCAAAGGGCAAAAATAAACTCTTCAAAAATAAACTCTTCCCCAAGCACAGGAGATGATTGAAAGAAATTACTGATTGAAAGAAATGCATATCTGGTGAAACCAAAGTCTTGTTTTGTTTAGAAACACAAAAACAAAACTTGAGAGCTGGAATAGTAGTCTACCTTGTAATAACCTGTGCACTGAATTACCCCAACTGCATGTATTTCATGGATTGTCAACAATGATTGCATTGTTTGATTTTCATTTTACATCATAATCAAGTATTTAGTGGTTGCTTCGTATTTAAATTTCAGAATAAACATATTCTGTTTTCACTGAGGTCTACATGAACCCTGTGAAAACCTCAGGACCTCCATTTATAGTCCGGAAAGTACAGAGGACATCTAGCCACAGACACCAAAGACAATGAAAGAAAAGGAGCCCCCATCATAAAACACTGTAGACACAACAGACTGATTTATATGAGTCTGGAGCCATTTTCAAGCAGCAGAATCAGGGGCCCATCGCGAGTGCCGTCTCCCTCCGAGACGCTCTTTCCCCACACTGTCTCTTCCCCCAATAAGATGCCTTTGTGGAGCCTTGTTTGCCTTGTACATCTCTACATGTTTTCTTTCTCCCCGAACAGCTGGGAGTGATCCGGATGACCCATGCACAGTACACTTCCATGTCCGGCACACCGGGAGCAGGCTCCACACTGCTGGCCCGAGCTGCATAGCCGCCGCCTTTGCCACCGCCACTGTGTGTGTGTGTGTGTGTGTGTGTTGGACGTATGGGGGGGTGGTTGCTCTGAGGAGAGGAGAGGAGCCCCCGCAGCCTGGGCTCCATATGCTGGAGCTCTGGAGGCAGGCTGTGAACGGTCTCCCGGCGCAGGGGAGGGCAGTCAGGGGGCAGGGGGCCACGGCGACCACATTGTGACGGGGGGACAGGAGCCCAGCACGGCCCAGCAGGAGAGTGACGCCTTCTCTATAGACCAGCCAACTGGAGCCTTCTTTCTCACAACCTGCCTTCTTTCTCTCTGTCCCTCTCTGGATCCCAGTCTCTTCTTCTTCTCTTTCACCCCTTCTCTTCTGATGGCATCCCCCCCCCCATACACACACCCTTTTCTTCTTTGCACTGGCAGATTGATACACTTGCTGAAATATGTGTTTTTTTCTTCTCTCTCTCTCTCTCTCACTCTCTCACCCACATTCTCTCTCTTGCTCCTCATCGTTCCTTCGCTCATTATTGTCATTCTTCTTCAACTGACTTTTTTATGAAACTAACTGCGGCCCCCGCTCCCTCTACCCCCCCACTCCACTCCACCTCACTCGCCTATTCTCAGGGGAATTAAATCGAGCCATGCCTTTTCCGTTTCTCAATCATCTTGTCCACATCAAAGTCCTTCATAGAAGTATGTCAAAGAGAGAAAAGCGCTGATGCCTTTTCAGTAAACCAGACAAATTTTCACATTTTTTTTTCCTTTGCATTCTTTTCCCATTCATGTCTTTGCCAGGGCACAAAGCAGTGCGTTGAATGCCTTCATATATTGTTGATGGGTGAGTCTGAATAGTAGGCTCTGATTAAGCTCCTATGGCCACACACAAGCGAGGAAGCCAAGGAGATGCATTTCCAGCCCTTCTTTTTGTTTTGGCAAGGGTTAGGGTAGTTGCTGGAAAGTAAACATGCTGGAACATGTTAGCTATGGATTAAATGGTTTAGTTTCCAAACGACACATATTTTTTTCTCTCTTCAGAGCTCCCTCACTTGACTTGGATTCATTATGACGGGAGACATTAAACATTTCACAAACTTTGGGTGCTGGCTACTAACAACTCACAACTTCCTACACATTTGTGAACTGCCTAAAAATACTTTGAGTGTAGGAAAAATATGGGCTGTTTGTGACTTTATTATTGTTTTTTTTATATGGGTAAAAAGACATCATGATCATCAAACATGACGAATTATGACTGTGTTGTAAATATAAGCAAAGAATACACATACATCCAACTTGTGCATTTTCATCACCTCCCTGAGGAAGGAAAAAATCCCAAGAAGAATTGAATGGAAATGGATCTGAAAACAGAGAACATTTCCAAATACAACTATCTTAAGAGCCAAAGTTATGTCCATATTTCTAAGGAATGTTGGACTTCAATAACAGATATTCACACAGGCTGAATCTGTGCAAACTATGGAAACAGTCCATTTAAAGCAGGGGTTCTCAAAGTTTTGATAGATGAGGGCCAATTTAGAGATCCAAAATTGAACTGAGGGCCGCCAAAGGGGCTGTGGGGGACAAAAATGGGAAAACTGAAGGGAAAAAACTCCTTTTATAATCATTTTAATGACCTTGTTGCATCTCTATAATTTACATTTATTGCAACAAAGAAATGCCTATACATTATTGCAGCAAATAAATGCCTATGGATGCTACTAAACCCCAAAAAAAGGGAGTTTCATTATTTTAAAGCAATCTATAGTTCTGCCAGTTTTACAGGTATTATCAGACATTACACAGGCCGCCAGAAAAGTTTCTGCTGGCCGCCATTGGCCCCCGGACCGCACTTTGAGAACCTATGTTTTAAAGCAACATAAGAACATACACAGCAAAAGATACTTTCAGTCACCATGTCTCTGGACTCTGGATCTCAAATGGCAACTTTTCTTTCCGATGTCCATCAGATCATGAGGAGTTTGAACGCTATGCTGCTTTGCTGCCCTCTACTGCCTTTGACTACCATGACATCCAACTGATTGACCATGCAATCACTGGATCTGTCTTTTGCATCTACATAAACACAGTGTTTCCTGTGCCAATTACATGACACTTTGTGGGCACATGGTTTTTAATATTTTTCAACTAGATATGTAATAGTTAAAAATTAGAAAATAACTTCACAAGTTACTTTCAAATGTCTTTTTCATCTAACCCCAATCTTAAAAATCTAGTTTTATTCCATTTTGGCATAATAATACATGAATAATCAAAAAAATAATCTAACCATACAAAAATCTCTCCAAAGTAGGCTACTCTTCAAAATCTCACAGTAGATATAATCCATTTAATGTTCATTAAAAGTAATGAATCCCAATTGCCTAATATGTACTGTAAGGGATAACATTCAGTGAGGCAGTCATTATCGTGGAATACCGACAGACTCATGCACTGCATCATTGGACAAGTCAACCACAAAAATGTCAACATAATATTAAGGTAATGTTTTTGTGAGTAGCGTTGACATATGGCAAGGCATTCTGTGTGTAAGAGTAGGCACTTTACTTTGAATTCATGCAATTCAAATGGTATCATAGCATACAGAATATTGATAAATCTTAATAATAATAAAGATAGAATTGTTTTTTTTTAATCAATAAATAAGTGTTCACACTATGACTTCAATAACAATGGCTGCTAATTCTGATTTTAAACTGCAATGTCAAATGCTGCAACCAGTCACCATATCTGACCCCTTTCTGTTAAGACCATGTATGATCAGATTTAGGATAAAAACAATAAGCAATGATAATTACCGGTACATCGCTTTCATGATTTAAGTAGATCTTAGTCTTTCTGCTGTAGCAAGTATTATGGTCAGGTGGCATTTTGTCATCCAGTATTTCTCACTCTCAAAAAATCTTATTAAATATGGATAATAAATCGGTAGTCTGCTACATTGTGATATGCATTTTTACTCAAATGGTTAATGGTTAGCAGAAGAAATGCATCTTTGCACTACGCAGTTAAGCTTAATACATGAAAAAATATTAATTAAATGTAGAACTAAATATGACATGTATTTTCAAGAGATACTACAACAAAAACTACTTATTTTTGATGGTTACACCACTACAGATCTGTTCTGTTTTTAAAAAATGCAGTATAAATGTCATATCAAAACATGCGAAACCAAAAGAACTATAAAAAAAAACTCATTTTAACAAAGCTCAGGCATGTTGTTCTTTTAAAGTTAAAACATATTCAGTATTTGATAAGCTCATCTTGCAAAACCTTACTTACTAAAACGTATTAGTCACTGACACTCGCACAGGACTCCCCAACACTTTCTAGCCCACTATGGTGTGGGCAGGGGGACAGAAAATGTGCAGTGCATTCCTGCTGGTTTGAATACAATAGATGCCAATTATTTCCACCGCCAAATAAACTCAATCGGCTCTCATAAAAGAAAAGGAAATAGCACAAATGAAAAAGACCTAAAATGATGTATACATGCGTATGTCAAATTGGCATTATATTTTCATTTAATTTTAAATATTTTAATAGACAGACATATGATATAGTTGACTATGACATGTAGTTCAGACAAAAACTTACTGCTGTGTTGTGCAGGTTTTCAACTACTACCTTAAAACTGCCTTGAGGCAATTCCATGGAATTGTGTTAGTATGGAGTAGTCCTGAAGAAAGCTTTTGCATTCATTTGCATTGTACTGAATTTGCTGTAATAGAGAGGCCATACATAGTGAGACATGATGTTGTTGGAGAACTTGCAGTGCTAGTTGCTTTGCTTGTTATTATCTTAAAAGGATCTGGACAACATGTAGCTGTCACATTTTGTTTTGGAAGGGAACATGTTTTTTATTGTATAATAAAAAGGTCTGCTTTGTTTGTTCTTTAATGGATTTCATATCCCTCCAATAACAATGGCCAGCAGGTGGAGCTAGACTCCAGGCTTTTTTCTGGGGCTTACAGCCAGTCTCACTAAGGGAGCACGTTTGTCCTCACTCTCTCCCATTTCTGGTGGTGGCCTTGGATGAGGCCAATAATAGAGCAGATTTTCTGCTCCTCTTGCTAACATCATTATGAATAGTCACAGTGGTGGTTACCAGCATTGGAAGACAAGGTCTGCTGCATGAAATTGTTCAGGGTTTTCCACAGCCAGCTGTCACAAGCTGTTGCCAAAGCACTGGCTGCAGAACAAGGCCTCACCACATTAGAGTCAGAGACTCCAAGTCAGTATGCTATTGACTTTGCTGAGGTGGCTGCAAGACAAGTGGACCTGCAGCTTTCCTTTGCCCGACTATAACAACCTTTAACAGTTGAAATAATCCCCTTCACTACCACAGGTCTGTCTGGCATAAGTGCACCCCATTTATTACCTCCAACACCTCCAGCTACTAAACTGGGAAGCTACATCACTGCCAGGGACCAGTATGCTGAGACTGCTGCCCACAGCTAAAACCTTGCAGGCAATCAGGGTTCTCTGGCAGTAGAAGTGATGGCCCAGAGGATTCATTAAGAGGTGGAGCTGCTTGTTTTTTGGAACATAGTCGAGAACTGACAGTGCACTCTTATGCTACACTGAAACAATACCTGGCTTGTTGCTGTGGGCGTCAAGGACTCAGTTTCTACCACAGGGACTGCCATGTCATGTCCTCATGTCATGGACCAATTCACCAAGTCTCTGGGAACTGTATGCAGTGTTTGACCAAAGATCTGCCATCACTGCTGAACAGTTGTTTAGCGAAATACACTGAGACAACTAAGGTAGTTCAGTTCTAAGTAGGCCTATGCACTGGGTAAGCTATGCAGTTTTTGTGTTAGCTAAACTCTGAGAATGCAGGCCTATCTTGGGGGAACAGAGAGTCTATATGTAAGGGATAACGTTCGGTGAGGCGGTCATTATCGTGGAATATCTCCTGACAGAGTAAAGCAACGCATCCCGACGCGATAGCTCTTATTATTAATGTTTGTATGCATCATGAGAATCACACACTCAGAGCTACTCAGCATTCTATTTTCTGAACCCATATTAGATGTAATTGTAAATGGAGGTCTACCTTGGTCTTAGGAAGTTGTCTGTTGAATAACTAACTGTGAATTGTGGACTGAATATGGTCTAAAGGGAGACCACACAAAAAAATAAATATGGTCTACCAGCAAAGCTCATGTTTTTTGATGTGTATTATGTGCTTGAATCATTTCCTTGCTCCTTTATTGGTTGTTGTTGTAGCAGTAGTATTATTAACACAATAAAAAATACATATAAGTGTTTTAACAGTGTGTGTTTCAATGAACAACTTTTTATTTTCTATTTTCTTTTAGGTCTGTTACCTCGTGATCTGTGCCTCCAGTGCTGCCTTTCTCTGTGCGCTCCCTCTCTTTGGTCACCTGACCGTCCTCTTCAACTGCTGATCTTCCTCCTCCTCTCTCTTGCTCAACTGCTACACCTCCTGTGTTGTGTCCTTTTCTCTCTCCATCTTCACTATCTCTCTTCATCTGTGCTCCCTCTCTGGTCACCGGTCTATCCCCCATCACCTGTGCCTCCTTGGCCATGTCCCTTTCTTTGGTCACCAGTTCTGCAATCACAATATTAAACATGATTTAAAAAACAAACAAACAAACAAACAAACAAACAAACCAAACAAAACACAAATGGTCTGACAGAGGAGGTATATTTATTATTTACATCTGCAGACTGATACAAAAAAGGATCGTTTTCATGTTGTTTTGGTGTTTACCAGAGTTTATGTGGTATCTTGAGAAAATTAAATTATGTGAATAATAGCATAAAGCAACATGATCTCAACTCATATCCAGGAATTTAAAGGGGACATATTATACAAAATCACTTTAAACATGATTTTGCATTCCCATTCGATGCTTCTACAACAGCTACACAGCACACACACACACACACACACACACACACACACACACACACACACAAAACATCCAGGGTTTGGAGTGGCCATCACCAAGCCCTGATCTCAATAGAATAGTTGTGTGCAACACTGGAAAGGCATGCATACAAAAGGTCTAAAAACTTGGATACACCAATGCCAAGAGAAATAGGCCTAAATCCAGCAAACCTGTGGAAGGATATCCAAAACATTTGTCCCAAAAAGGCCATTTTACCAAATACTAAGTAAGTGTGCACACTAACTGTAACTGTATGTAATATATTTGACTGATTAAAGCAATACAAGAATTTACAATAATTTATCTCTCTAATATTTAACAAATGCAAAATATGATAATATTTACTGACCATAAAACAGAAAGAAAAAAAAACATGCTTCTTGTTGGTTATGTAAATAGGCTACCTGGTGGTTTCAACTGTATGTGATAATAGTGGATTGTGCTTCAGCAAGCTAGCCTGCCGACTGGTTATGTAACAAACAACATCCAAGGGAATAAAAATGGCTACACCTATTCAGAATTGGAATTTGCTTTTATTCCAAATGTAAAGCTTAATCTCTCAAGTGTTTCAACACCCATCAACATATGTCATTTAATTTTCATTCATAGTGTGAAAGTAAATGAAACCTGTAATGATCAAAACTACTACCATGATGATTTTGGTATGCACAATGCAGCTCTACTAACACTAGATGTGTTACTGTAAGTCAGTGACAATCACATGGATTCCTATTCACTGCCATTACAGTTCAAACAAAGATCATGAATACTGAGCTGGTTCAAATGTCCATTTAACACTTGTATGGCAAGCTCCTAGAGCAGCTTGAATGCAAGCTATTTTCTCTTGTGGGCATTA